>CM062804.1:808327197-808927197 GCA_031772625.1 Pinus tabuliformis | reverse complement strand
AATTGAGGCACCAAACTTGAACATAAGCTTTGATTTGCAGTAGGCTATAACCTAATTGAGACACCAACTCTAGTGCAGGCACCAACATCCCTCTTCAACTTCCCATGGATCACTTTTCATAATATTTCAAACTAGATCCATATGTCCCTCAAAAAATATAGGTCTTCAAAAATGGTTCATGCTACTTTTGTCTCTATGTTGCATAACATGCTCATAACTTAGCTCACCACAAAAATCTCTTCATCAATCGGGTACCATGACACCTTTCACTGATCTTGATTTGGTCATACATACACCAAATGTTGCAACTTGTTCATAAAGTCTGAAGCATCCCAAAAGAAAGATTATAAGTTCTAGACATCGAAAAACATAACATCAAGGATCTTCATGCCGCCTATACTAATAAAAAAATACTAGCCATGATTCTTCTTCTGTAATACAGTTTGACTTTATAATGGCTCCAAAAATCATATAAAACCAAAAATTAAAACAAAGGTTCGACAAAATAACACAATCTGGGTGCATTCTACAAAAATGACCTTTATGAGTTCAACAAAATGATATTTGAAGGGTTCTACAAAATGAACCAATTTGGTACACAATTAACCCTTACCAAAAATCAAACCAAGTCCGATACGACTCAAGCTCCTAACCTTTGTTGTTGAAACTGAGCTACATAAACCAACCAACCAAAGCACCAAGTCATGATAGGCTTAGGCCTAAGAGTAGTTTTATTATAGTGTATCACTCATATAATAAACATGTCCCACGAGCTCAAACCCTAGGTGAACCATAATCAAATCAATAATGTAGTACTGTAACCAACCTCACTAACCCACAACCTTATGATGCAACAGAGTGATTGGCCCTGCAAGTTAAAAAAAATGAAACTAAGTGGAAATCTCCCCTCTAGACCATGGCCTTATGATGTAATACTAATACGAGCTTGTAGGCTTACAAAAATAACAGTGATCTCCCTATAATCTTAACTAATATAATACTACAATGAGATGCCTCCTGTGTTGCGAGCTTAGAACCCTGTGATGATCTCCTTCTGGGTCATGGACTTGAAACAATAACAATACACTACGATCCCTTTAGGATGTGGAAATATAACACTGTGACAAGCTCCCTTCAGCCACAGGCTTTAGATAATATGAAATTGCATTGAGTTTTCTTAGAGTTTCAGAATATAACACTATGAAAAGCTCCCTACGAGTCACAAACTTTCAAAAATAACATTATGCCAAGCTCCCTTTGGGCTATGAAAATATAACATTCTTGTAACCTCTGCGAGACAAAAATAAAAGAAAAAAAGAATTTCCCAATAGGATTTACACAATATACCAATGTGACAAGCTCCCTCTGGACTTGAAATAATAACATTCTCTACCAAACAATTCATGCACACTTACATAACCAAAGAGCTACACTAATCCATGACCCTTTTCCACTCCATCATGACCTATTTTTAATCTCTTCCCGTTGTGAACTTTTCCATCGTTTGGTTGAATGATGACCTTAAGTGCCTTAGCCGACCATAGGACCTTTCCAGGTTTTTAGGTTCCTATACCAATAAGAGTCATAATTTTTCAATGACTGAGATTAAAACCTATAATATGTACATATCTTTGCTTTTTGCAAATGTTTTCCATATTCAAAAAATTAAAAAAGGCAAAGAGGGTATGTCCTAAAGGAAAAATCAAAGGACAAAAAGAATAAAAAGGTCAAAAAAGATGAAAAATATGAACCCCAAGAAAAGAAAAGACCAGGAAAGTGTGCTAGTCAAAATGCCACTACTATTTACTTTTTATGCAGAATAAATGATTGTGTGCAGTTTGTAACCTATGCCACAATCCATGACAGTCAAAATGTTTAAACTTGACTATTTCATGTTTATAGAGAATAAAAATCTGACCAAACAGTGTAATCTTGGCAGATAAGTAGATAGGTAGAGTAAATAAAAAGAAGCTCAACTGTTTAATCTAAGCCCTTGGATGTAATAAGGTTAGATTTAGTTAGATTACCATTGTAAAGAAAAGAAAAATGTTTGATAAGGGTTTTCTAGCTCAAACGCATCCTAATAAAGAAAAGTAAAAATGGTAGGATGAGTAGATGGGTAAGTAGAAGAAAGGTTGCAAAATTGTGATGATTGTTAGACAAAAGCATATTTATCACCCTCATCATGAAATTTCTGAGTATGAATGAGAAATTGGACTGGCATAAAGTTCACAAAGTCAAATTGATTAATTTCCCCTCACTCATTTCACCCTTCACTTAACTAAATGTAAGTTTCTAGTACCCAAAATCTTAAAGTCAAAGGGGCTCAGAGCATTTCTTTGAATTCTAGAGGGACCGGACCCTCGGCCCAATGACTTATAGATCTTAAGTACTAAAATCCCCTCATAAACATTTACCCCCGTTCAGTTCATTCATTTTCCCTAATAAAACTCTTTTCCTAAGGTTAAAACTCTATTTTTCCTAAGGAAAAGCAATTACCCCCATGGATACCCCTTTTTATGAAAAACCCACAAAAACACACTTAGCCTAAGTTATAATGTTTCTATGTAAAAAGAAAATGAATTACAAAAACACATTATGCTTAGCGCAATCCATTTTCCGCCTTTTTCATATTAACTTCTGATTTTATTTATATTTACTAATTCCTAAAAAAACCCCTTTTTCCCGTATATTTTATTAAATCCCTTTAAATATTAATATCCCTACCCCAAAGTTTGAAATATAAACTTTACTTTATCCAACCCTGACTAATGGACATAATTAATTGATCTGCGATTAATTAAAGTCAACCCATTCACCAATCAAGTCCCACCCGATACCTTAATCCCTGCCTTAATCATGAATTAAATCAAAACCACCATGTTTTAATGCCCATTGGGCCCCTCCATTACCTTCTGTGCAACTCCCGCTCCCGACCACCACACAATCTCCCCGCTCCCCATCCGACAGCCCATGTTGTTTTCGGAAGGACCCAAAATCTAAACGATACCCGTCCGAAATGGGTTGTTTTCTGTCGGGCCCCCAAAGCGACGTGTCTGTCGATGAGTGGAATCAGGTGGCCTCACCCAAATACCGCCAGGCACCCAAAAGCGGTGCAAAGTAAACCACTTACCATCGGCCCACTACCCGCCAAAACTGCCACTGTTCACCCCACTACACGACAAATGGTCACTGTTCACTCATACCCACCAAATTGACTTTTCGCGAATAAATCCAAAAAAGCCCCAAATCATTGTTTTTATCGTTTTTAACTGTAATTTTCCGTGAACGCGCCTGTGAATGTCGAAAGCTATCAACCCACGTACAATTACACTTTGAAGATGCCAAAAGCTTCCAGATTGCCTTCCAGCTTGGTTGAAAGCTTTTCAACCATTCAAAATCGCCAGTTAACCAATTCAGACCTAGTTTTCTTCAAATCCAGGTATTTAAGCCAGAATCCATTGAAAACCCTGTAAATTTCCAAACCAGTGTCTAAGTTTTCTTAATTGAAATTAAAGGGAATTTTAGTAACATAAAAACCACCTGGAATTGAACCCCCCATTACCTCAAAAACTGAAAATTTACCGTTCCCATTCTTAAATCCACAAGAACTAAGAATGGTTGTCCCTATTGCCATGGATGTCAGGCCAATTACCACTCCTCACCTGGACCTGGACCACCTTCCCCTTGCTGATACAGATTTCCAAATCTAGGACACCTCTGTCCTTGAATCCCCTATCAAATTATACTACCGATACAGAGACCAATATCTAAACCATGCTGATAAAATAGGTCTTTGGGAATCCAATTTTCCTAAGTATCAGTTCCCTGAGGTGCACATCTTCCCAGAGATTGTCCATTATTTCCATGCAAACTACATTTCCAGTCAAAGAGCAGTCATGTCCCCTGACCAAACCATACTTTTCACCATCACTGTCGAGTCAATCAACGAAATGCTGCAACTACAACCAGGGAAAAACTTAACCCCTATTTCCATTGGAGACCTACTAGATAGATTCCCTAAGCTTACCACTGCCAAAATTACTAAGATGTTTCAAACCTTCATTAGGGAGGAAAAGCATGTCCCAAAAGACCCTCCCCCATATGTGACTACCATATTTTCCCCATTTGGTCAGGATATGGTAGCAATGATGTCTTGTGTTTTAGGCTATACCACCAGTGAGTACATAGATGAAATCATCTTAGCCTTCATGTCCATTTTCTCTCTAGGACAACCTCCTACTGTCATGTATGATTATGCCAAGTTCATAGCTGACAAAATGCATGACCAATTCCTTACAATGAGTACTGAGAGAGTATTTAAGTATTTTCCAGTTTTGTACCACCTTTTCTTATATTACCAAGCTGACAAGTTCCTCTTCACTCTCCAAAAGCTTGACACTAAAGGTCCTCCTAGGTCAGTCATTTTCTAGACTCCTTTGATACGTAAGTATGATTCCCCATATCCATACACAAACTTCATAGATATTTTTGTACATCCAGTAATGACCATGCTGCTAGGAGGTCCTCCTCCAAGGATCAGTTCAGATACCAGGAGGATCCTGCAGCTGTCAAAACAACACAAGGTGGGAGATTAGTACTTGTACCAAAATCACATAGAAATTAGGATCTATGGCTGTGAGTTGGCCCCATATAAACTGCATAGATACCTCCCAATGAGGTTATTTGCTCTGGAGCACTATAGGAAAATAATCAACTCAGATGAGGTGCATTTTCTTAAGGCCAAAAAGAAGGCCCAGCTCAAAATCAAAGATCAACTAGGCCCCTTTGCGTGTAATAGCCGAGAAGCTGGAAGAGAAGCAGAGGAAATCCTTCAGAGAATTAAACTAAAACAAAGCTTCATGTGGATATATGATCCCTGTGACTTCATCAACAATAGCAGACAAAAAAACAAGATAGCTCCCTACATTCACCACCGAATCCCTGAGATAGAGAAATATGCAAACCAATTAGAAAGGGTGGAGAATATTTTAGTGGACAGGGATAGCATTAAGGTAGCAGTTGAAAATGCTCTAATTGATTTATAGAAAATTCTTGATGAAGGTTCTTTCCTATAGGTGCCAGGAGAATCTCAAGTCTAAGGAGAATCCCAAATCCAAGAAGAATCACAGGCACAGGGAGAATCTTAGGCACGAAGTGAATCACATGTAGAAGAAGAATCCCAAGTACAAGAAGAGTCAGAGGAGCCAAGCCTATCAAAGGAATTAAATCAAACAAGTATACAACAACCCACTATGAGTACTCCCATAATTTGCAAACTCCTCTAAATGAGGAGAAAATCCTCAAAAGGATTAGGGAAGAGGCCACTACCTCAGGCAGAGCAACCACACAAACATATGCAGAGACTAGCCTAATCAAAAGGCAGAGGTTAAATCCTGTTTCTGAATAGGAATTCACAGAAGAAACTATTGGGGCCACCAACACAGAAAGAGAAAGAAGCAGGCCTGCCACTCCCTATGGGGGCACACTAGAACCTTCCACATCAAATACTCAGATGTTGGAAAGGCAAAAGAGTGTTGAAGTGTCCTCCTTTAGGATTCTAGCTGACAGGGATCAAGACATCAAAGAAAGGTACAAGGATATAAAGGCCAAGAATGAGAGGCTAAAAGCCCAGACTTATGCACAGTACCTAAAGATGGAATCTACAAACCATACAAGGCTTATGTCAACCTATGATGTGAAAGAAGGCAAAATGCAGATGATGTTTGAGAAACCTACCACTCAACAACCAAGAACAACAGCTGACTTCAAGAAGATAGATTTCAAAGTGCTGGCAAAGGACATACATCCTATTGACCAGATTGAGTTGCACAAGCAGACAGGGGAGATGATTTACTCCACCTTGACAGGGAAAGCCATCGCAGCTCACCAATTGCAAAATTCCCTAAATAACATATCAGCTCAATTCCAATTGGAAAAGGCCTCTTCACAAGCAAAACACACCAAAATCAAGTCCCTAGAGGACTTAATCATTGAGTTGGGACATGATCCCAAATATGTGAAGGCCACTAAAAGAGTGATCAAGAAGAAAAATGATGACATAACTACTTTGAAGAAGCAACTTAAGATTCCACCACTACATCACCCACAGATAACAGAAGTCCTAGAGACCCAAAAAGGACAAGAAGAGCTTATGGACTTGGTCCTAAAGCTAAATGACCAGTTGAAAGAAATAGAGAAAGAATTGGACACATTGATTCATTCCAAACAAAGTGAATTGGCCACCACTTCTACAACTGCCATTCCCACAGTAACAACTACAGTTCCTTCAACATTGGCAGCATCTTTGGCACCAACAGCTCGACCTGCCACAGCACTGCCAGTCACAACTGAGTCCAAAAAATCAGGTACTTCAACAAAAAAGACAGCAAAGCTAGTGAAAGTCATGGAGGAAATGTCCATCCAGGCAACAAAACTTAAAAGGCTTAAGGAGAAAGTGGCAAGCTTAGAAACTGACTGCAAGCTTGCCCAAATACAACAGAAGGAAGAAACACAGAAAGCCATAGGAAGGGGTGAGAAGATTAAGGTCCTGGAAAAGATTTAACTCTTCAAAAGCCACTAACAGACCAAAGAGATGCTTTGGGCCAATATCATTGACTCTGTCAATGATATTTGGCCATCAATTCAAGTAATATTTGAGAAAACAAAACTGGTGAAAGTGGCCACCGAAGGAATTCAAAAGGTAAGGGAAGACTTAGGAGACTAGCCTAAGGATTCTAATCGACTCATCCACTTCTTGAACAACAAGAATAGACATGAACTTAATGAGATGGGTGTAGAGGATATAACTGAAGCTATCATAGAAGTTAAAAAGGTTCTTTCTAAAAGAAACCTTATGCTTAACCTAGAGGAAAAATACCATAACATGCAGGTGGGCATTGACAGATTCATGGTAAAGTTTCAAATTTTGAGAGATAAAGGCCTTCCAAGTCCTATGGTCATCCATGATAAAATTATGACCCAATTGGACTACACTGACAAATTAAGGAAATTGGCCAAGGATCAAGCAAGCACTTCAAGTATCAAGGACTTTCCAACAGGGAAAGTATTGTATGATACTTTAGTGGATCTGTTCTTTCTGGAGCATGAGGTGAAACACTTGTTTGTCACCAAGTCTAAGTTTTCCAAATACACAGAGGCAGATGAGATTTATAGAAGAATGCTCAAAGTAAAATTACCTAAGGATGAATGGTGGGAAAAGATGACAGATTTATTATAAGTTACCACAGTAAATTTGAAGGTAGGTAAGAGACAGATACACAGGGTCAAAGAGTAGCAGGGTAAAGAGTATCAGTGAAAGATGAAAGATAAAGATGATTCCAGCATACAAATATCAGCTAGCTTAAAGGGCTAAAACACAAAAGCAACAACTAGCACTACCGCAATAAAAGGGACAACATGATGCAGTTTTCCATCTGTCTCTATCTTCATGCTTGAAGATTTTTCATTTCCTTAATTAAATCTCAAACTATTATGAGATATTTTTTAATATTTTTTGTATAAATACTTCATATTTCGAAGTATTTAGTGTGGATTCAAAGACATTTTTGTAGACTTTTGTCAAAAATCAAAGTGCTATTGTGTCAAAACTGGATTGGTTTGCTAGATCATGGAATAAAATTCAGACATTTTACAAGATTCTTGTGTAAAGAAAAAATCAAATAAGTATTCTCTCATGTGTATTATTGTTTTTCCTTATGTTTATTAATAATCATATGTGTTTCTATGAAATATGAATGGTAAACTAGGAATGATATTTCAGAACTTGCTTTAATGCACTCTGTCTTAACTGTTTACCTTCTTAATGTTTTCTGCTAAACTATCTTAGTTAGGGAATTCTTAAATGCTCCCTTACTTCCATAGTTTCTCCCCATGGTCTATAACAAAGGATAATTTATTAATTGCCCTTTGTTCATGATCACCTATTTTCTTTCATTTTGATCCCAGTCTAAGGATTCTTTGTTGCCATTTTACCCTCATTAGAATCATTCCATCCATTAGCCCTTCAAAAGATTTGCCTTTTTCTTTGCTAGCCTGCCCTGTAAACAATCCCTTTAATGATCTGTTCTAGTTAAGCTATCCTTTGATTGACTCCACAGCCCAATGGCTTGAAGACCTAGCTCTATCCATATGTTCCAAGAATTCCACCACCCAACTTTCAATCAAAATCAAAATTCTCATGAACACTAAGAACTAGCCTAAAATTTAGATAGAAACAAAGTTAAATTATAAAGAGAGAGCTCTCTCTGGACTTAGGTTGGCGCAAACCTGAGTCTAAAAGATTTGGTTTGTGGTTACCTCGGATTATTCCTTCTTTCAATAACTTCTAGTGAAAACTTTTGAGTGATAACATAGTGGCGACTCCAGTGGGGACTCAAATCCTTAGTCTTAATAAACCTTTGAGAAATTTCAAATCTTTATTTCAAGCCTCTTGAAGGGTTTATTAGAAGTTATTTACAAAAAATTCATAAAAAGAAAGTAACTAGAAAAGTTTGAAATTCTGGCTTCAAGGAGAACTCACTATACTAGGGCCAACCCAGATCCAAACCCTCCCCAAGTATTTGATAATCCTAATCTAATTTCAAGAATATCCAGAAGACAAGAAAGTTCAGTGAGTCCTACACCTTCAATTAAAGCATATTCATGCCCTGATGAGTGGTTGTTTTTAGAAGATCTCCCCTTTGACAAGTCATTTGACCTTTCCCTATTTAGAACTAGGTCTGAAAGTGCACTTGATGACATAGTTCTAGATCCAGAGTTTATTGCAGAACTTGAAGTCCAAAAGGAAAACCTGTCAATTGATCAATACATTCTAAATTCCCCTCAGTCATCCCTTACTACTGTTAAGATCCCTAAGCTTTCTGAAACAGTTTCAACTCCCTTTAATTCACCATTATTCCCTTCCATCTCTGAAGTTCATTCCTCACCTCCATTTATACCTTCACTTCCCACCAACCTACCATTACACATCAGTCACCCATTACTCCCAGTTCCCCATCACCCACTGTATCATCTTCTGGTACCCAAACTCCACTTCTTAGTCCTGCCCAACTTAGAGCCATGGCAAATAGATATGCTTCTCTTCTGTTGCCTGCTCCACGAGGTGCCATGCCACAAGATTACTAGAACAAAATTGTCCAATTTGATGGCATAGGAACTTACACAGCACAACAACATACAAACAAAATGACATATTTCTTTGAATTACATGAAATTGATATTGGAGATGTCCAAATGAGACTTTTTTCTCAGACTCTAGCTCATGATGTAAGAACATGGTTTAGATCTTTACCTGCTAATAACATAGACTCTTTAGAAGTATTTTATTAGCAATTTTTAAATACATGGGAAAAGAAAAAGAACCCTCTGCAAATCCTTTCAGAATATGAAAACATCAAGAGAGGACCAAATGAAACAGTCCAGGATTACTGTACTAGATTCAACAATATATATAATGCAATACCAGTCAATCTCAGACCCCCACCTGCCTTAGCTCGGATAAGGTTTCCTGATGTGTTTGATATTGATATGGCCTTCCAACTTAGAGAGAGAAATCCTCCAACTTTAGAAGACATGCAAAGTGTAGCAGTTAGTGTAGAAGCTAATTTTCTAGTAAAAAGAGCTAGCGTTAGGAATGAAAGGAGAGTACCCTTGAAAGATGAAGCCTCACCCTCTGACCTTAAAATACATGCCCTAGAAAAAGGAATGGAAAAAATAATGGATAGGATAGAGAATATTGAAAGGAAGCCTCACTGGGATAATCAACAAGCACCTCCAGTGAGAAATCCAAACTTTAGAAAGAATCAAAATCAAAACACTGGAAAAAATGGACCTGATGAAAATATTAGGCCTCCTTTTCAAGAAAACTATGCTGAAACTTCCCATTCAGAAGACCCTAAACAAGACACACAAATTAACTTAATGGGATTAGATGATGAGGAAACTCTCTTTTGGACCCAAGATTATCAAGAACTACACATGCTTCAGTAGTTGCAGACCTAATCAAGAGAGTCATTCGATTACAAACAAGGGTATGATTCTGCTATCTTCGAAGTGCACAAACAGTACAACTTGAGGAGCAAAAATAACACCGATACTCCTGACCAAAACAAGAAAGCAGTGCCAATTCAACTTAAGAAAATCAAAGCAGTTCCAGTTACAAAAACTCTCCAAATCCTCTCTAGACCAAATTAGAACCCTTCTGGTCCCACCATTGTAGATATAACCAATGACCAACCCCCTGATAATCAACCATCCACTTCAATCCCCTCCAAGGAGATAGTGGAGGAATCTCCAAACACCACAATAGAAAATCCACAGAAAAAGACTTCAAATGTAGAAAAAGAAGACCAACCTACTCCAAATCCTGCCATGAAAATTCCAAATCCTCAAATAGAGAAAGCCCCTTTGCCTTTCAATTTGGGAGCAGAGGCAGCTAGGCTAAAAATCTCAGTCCCCTTAACAGAGTTGCTTAAAAATGAAACTTACAAATCTAAAATAAGAAAATCCTTAAACTTTGTTGAGAATGAAGATTTTGTTAACTTGTTTAATGATCAGCCTGAGCTTATATTCGGTACTAATGTTAATGGAAAACCATTAGAAGGAGGGACACCACCTTTTTATATTAGCCTTAACATTCATGATAAGGTCTTACACAATGCAATGCTAGGTTCTGGGGCTTCACACAATTTAATTCCTAAGTCTGTTATGGAAAATTTGAACTTGGATATCACTAGGCCTTAAAAGGATTTGTCTTCATTTGATTCAAGTCAAGTAAAATGCGTAGGATTAATCAAAGACCTATGTGTTTCCTTAGTACAGTATCCTGCTAAGACCATTCTCATGGACATAGTTGTTGCTGATATACCACCTAAATATGGCATGCTATTGTCTAGATCATAGGGGCTAAACTCCAAGGATCTTTGCAACTTGACATGTCATATGCCACAATTTCAGTCTTTGGACATCCTAAAAAACTGTACAGAGAGACCCTAATGAAATATGTAGTGAGTAGCCAGGCCAAGCCTCAAAAATTTCTTATCTATTCCATGCATTTTGACATCGATTCTTTTATTCTGTACAATGCTGAACAAACACAAGAAACTGCTTCAAGCAACTTTATTTCAGAACCAAAATAAATTGCAGTTATAGTTTAAAATGAAATTGTCCAAATTCAAGAGCTTTCAAATAAAAAGGATGATCAAGATACCTTAATCAAAGAAGATTTAGTCCCCCCAGACAGTAAGAATTATGAACATGAAATATTACGGCATCTTGAATTTGATGGATCAGTGAACAAGTTAGGAGTAGGAGTAGGAGTGTGGATTTACAATTTAGAGAATGATTATTCAGAGGGCCATGCCTACAGATTGAATTTCAAATGCACCAACAACATGGTTGAGTATGAAGCACTTCTTTTAGGTCTCAAATTGGTTAAAAAGTTAGGAGCTATAAGAGTTTCTATTATGGGAGATTCTGAGTTGGTTATAAAACAAATTAATGCTATATATATGACCAAAGACCCTAGATTAAGTTTTTATAGAGGAACAATTGTAGAAATATTGAACACTTTTCTAGAAACTAAGCTTGCAGTCATTCCAAGGAAACATAATATGCAGGCTCATAGTTTAGCAATGTTTGCCAGCACTTGTAAGTTACCATTTCAACCTAACCATCAGTACACTGCTGAGGTTAGGCACAGACCTGCTATCCCAGACAACTTGAAAAACTGGCAAGTATTTGCTAATGACCAACAAATCAATAATTTTTTAACTTTAGAGGAAGAATTTGTAAATAGTAATATAGATACTGACATAACATTAGATCTTGATTTTACAGATAAAATAGAAATTAACAAATTAGAAGATGAAGAGATAGATAGATTCCATCCCACAAAGTTTACAAAATTAGATATTCAAAACCTAAAGCAAGTTGAAATTGAAGAGATAATTAACGAAGATTCTGAAATCATTAATCTCAAAGACAACTTTTTTCCCAAAGGATTAACTCCTTTGGAAGACTTGTTTGATTCAAATGATGTCCCTAAATAACCAAAGATGGAACCCCTAAAATACGATACAGAGGAGTGAAACATAAGGACTGAGGAAAATACAAAATTGATAAAACTTTCAAAGTCTTTACCTCCCACTGAAAAAGTGAAGTACATAGAACTACTAAAGGAATTCCAAGATGTATTTGCTTGGAGTTATGAGGAACTCAAGTCCTATGACACCAGCATAATACAACACACTATCCCCATAAAGAAAATCAAAAACCTTTTAGATAGAAGCTTAGAAGTATTAATCCTATTCTATTACCTTCTATTGAAAAGGAAATCAGAAGAATGTATGAAGATAAGATAATAGAACCAATTAGGTTCTCTGATTGGGTTTCGAATTTGGTGCCCACAAGGAAAAAGACTGGTGAGATTAGACTGTGTGTTGATATTAGGAATCTCAATAAAGTTTCACTCAAAGACAATTACCCTCTCCCTAAAATGGATCATGTATTACAAAGGGTAGTAGGGTCAACCAGGATCTCATTATTGGATGGGTTTTCTGGTTACAATCAGATTTTAGTTCACTGAGATGACCAGGCTAAAACAACGTTAACTACTCCTTGGGGCACATTTATGTATGTGAAGATGCCTTTTGGATTAAATAATGCAGGGGCCACCTTTCAAAGAGCTATGGACATAGCTTTTGCTAAGGAAACCCATGATTTCCTAGTAATATACTTAAATGATATCACTGTATTCTCAAAATCTGATAAACAACACTTAGATCATCTAAGGCAGGTTTTCATCAAATGTAGGAAGTATGGAATTTATTTGAATCCTAAAAAATATTTATTTGGGTTAGAAGAGGGTAAATTGTTAGGCCACATAATCTCTAAGGATGGTATCCAAATAGACCCTGCAAGAATTGAAGCCATCTTACAGATACAACATCCTAGGAGCATCAGAGAATTACAAGCCTTTTTAGGAAAAATAAACTTTCTTAGGAGATTTACTTCTAACTTAGAAAAATTAATTAGATCATTGAATAACATGTTGAAGAAAGATTTGACCATAAAATGGACAGTCGAGGCTAAGCAGTCCTTTGAAGATATTAAGCTAGCCTTAACGAAAACACCAGTTTTGATCACTCCAAAGTTTGATAGGGATTTCATTATATTTTTTTTGCCTTAGAACACACAATTGTTGCAGTTCTACTGTAGAAAAATGATCAGGATTATGAACAACCTATTGCCTTTTTTAGCAAAGCCCTAAGGGATGCCCCTTTAAAGTACAATATAATGGAAAAGCAAGCCTTTGCTCTGGTCAAAGCTATCAAATATTTTAGAGTTTACATTTTATATTCTCATGTAATAGCCTATGTCCCCAATGCAGTAGTCAAGGATATCCTAACTCAGGATGGTCCAGATGGAAAGAGAGGGAAATGGATTGCTACTATATTAGAATATGACCTAGAAATCAAGCCAACAAAGTTAATCAAAGGCCAAGGTTTAGCCAAGCTCATGGCTGAATCGAACTGTCAGGCCTTAGACATAAATTTTATTGCAGAAATGGATAATGGAGAGGAGATGGCGACTCCACCAATCAGCCAGACCTTTATTGAATCACCATGGTATGCTGACATCATATATGTTTTACAAAATTTACAAGATCCTCCTAAATTATCCAGGACCAAAAGCAGGTTTTAAAAAATGAAATCTTTAAAATTTTGCATACTTTACAATGCTTTGTTTTGGAGGAATCATGAAGGTATCTTTCTTAACTGTTTATTGAAGGAAGAATCTGACAAGGTGTTACAAGAGTTTCATGTAGGTGACTATGGAGGAAATCTTTACTGGAAAACCACTACTGACAAGATTCTTAGAACTAGTTTCTATTGGCCCACTTTGTTTTCTGATGTAAAGAAATTTGTAAACTCATGTCATAAATGCCAAATTTTTGAAGGAAAGAAAAAGCTTTTACCCCTGCCCCTAAAACCAATATCTGTTGAAGCACCTTTTCAACAATAGGGTCTTGACTTCATTGGTGAAATCCACCCACGTTTCTCTGCCCAACACAAATGGATTCTCACTGCTACAGATTACTTTACCAAATGGATAGAAGCCATACCATCAAGGCAAGCCACTGACACAGTTATAATAACCTTCCTTGAATCCAACATCCTATCTAGATTTGGGTGCCCAACCAAAATCACCCCTGATAATGTAGCAGCCTTCAAGTCTAAAAGAATGATTGATTTTTGTAATAAGTACCATATAACTTGTAGAAATTTGTAGAATTTTTCTACAAATCAGCTAGCTCTGATACCATGTAGAACTTTTTCCTACAAATCAGCTAGCTCTGATATCATGTAGAAATTTCACCTGCAGATCCAACTAATATATGCAATGTACTAAAGCATAATACTAGATCTACATCTACCATAAACTTAGTGGAAGCTTAATTGTACATGAGCAACATCAATAAGAACACATATAATTAATATGGAGAAATCAAACACACATAACACAGAAGATATAACCAGGGGAAAGCACCAGCCTAAAAGCCCATCTTTGTATTAGCATACAATTGGAAATATGTCTGGATTACACAAAGCCTTAGCTCAGAAGCTATTCAGCTCTCAGTACAATCCCTCTACTACTCATAGAGAGTCAAAGGCTTCTCACAAACCTTCTCCTCTACCCTCCAAGCCTCCTATTTCTATGCATAGTTTTCCTGGGTCCTCCAGTTGCAACCTGTGTTATTCTCACCTCACACACAACACTGACCTCTAAAATAACTGCACAAACCTGAAGGAGATAAATCCTCATCATGGATGAGCTTCCTTTATAAGAAAAATATTCATCCAACGGATAGTACACTGTCCCTTCTCTGATCTCAACTGGGTCTCTAACAAAACTGACATGCATGATTTATTTAAGCTATAATATTTAGTTATCTAAAAATACTAGTTGTTACATGCATGCAAGCATTAACAAACTAAATCTCATTAATTTAACAACTTGTTAAATTAATCTAACTGGACTTGACTCAGTTAACTGAGCCAACTAATTACAAATCATAATTACAACTCATCCTTATCCTTTAACTGATGAATAAATTCCTCAATTAATAGAGAAACTGTTGCATGTCCACACATAAACTTCAAGTTTGATTTTCCTTAATTAATTAACTCAAACTGAATTAATTAGTTAATTTACAAACTGCTGTTAATATCAAATTCGAATTTTACTTCCTATTCCTAGTCTAGGGACTGACTAAAATAGGAATCCACACTGAACTGCTAAAAATAGAACTTCTATTTTTAGCACTTCCATTTTTCATTCCCTGTTGCCCAATCCAGCACTGGTACCCAAACTGTTATTTTTAGTAGTGCTATTTTTAGCACTTCTACTTTTAGCAATTTCTTGTTGCCATTTTCAACACTCCCTCTCAACAAAAAAGGCTTCCTCTCGAACCCGATTTTGTACCTTTGGAATGTTCTGCATGCAACACTTCTACCAAGTATGGTTGCTCCAACAACTGTCAGAACAAAAAAAACTCCCAACTGACCTCTCTGTTGGGCTAGAAACATACTATGATGTTGAAGCTCTACTTGCTGCTAACAAGTGATCCCTCTCTGACCTCTATGCTACTACAACATCTCCATGCTTCTCGCACTGTTGCACACCTCTCTGTGGTACCCTACACTAGTGCAACACACTTGTGCCTCTTGCATTGCTGCAACCTGCTAGCTCTGCGTTGTCCTAGGATTCCTTGCACTGTAGCTCTCTCTGCCGCTCCATCTGCATCTGTCTCTACCCAATCAATTAGTTTTGCTACTCCTCATCGGGGCTGTCGTAGCAAAGTAGAATCAAAGAGGTTGGGTACCTCAAAGATCCTGCTCCCATATTAGCCTCTGTGGGACGATCACTCTACATCGCCCCATCTCCTACCTGGAGGTATGGCTGCATGTGATCCTCTGCCCACTATTGAGCCCCAAAAATGGATAATTATTTGGGCTCATTCAACCTCCTAATTTGACTTAATCCACCATTCTCATTAGTTTATTGCATGTTTTTTATTATATTTATGCTAATAGAGTGAATTGGGTTAGTCATTATGCCAACAAGTCTAATGTGTGCTTTGTGTAGTCTTTTTGGTCAATTTGGAGACAAAATCAAGGGTTGAAATGAGCACTTGGTAGCCAAATTCGTGGAGAGGATTTTTTAAGAAGGTGTTCCCTTCATTTATGAGCCCTTACCTCGAACTCTCCACCATCAGCTCGAGTTCAAGGGCCACCAAATCAATTATCACAAGGGCAGCCAAGCAAGTCAAGTAGGACTGCTGTTAACTACAGCTTTGGGCAGCCGAGTCCCTAAAGTTTAGGAGGACTGTTGGGGTCCTCAATTTATATAAATAAAAAGGCTTAGGGCCTCATTTTGGTTAGCTAGTAGTTAGTCACTTTGTAGACAAAAGTTAGCTAGTTTGTAGTTCGATTTTAGTTAGTAGATTAGCTTTGCATTTCAGCACATTTTCAAGCTTTCCCTTGTGGATAGTTTTTGGAATGTAACATTTCTTGCTCAATAAAGATGAATCCAACTTTGCACCAGATCTAAATCTCTCTTAGGAGGCTGTAGCTCTTGGGTTTGGGCCCATCTCAAGTGCCCAGTACCTCCTTTGTTTACTTTCATGTGTCTTTGTTGCGTTCTTAGAATAAAATCTACTATTTAGATTTAAATCTTGTTTTGTTATTTAGGTTGTTTTTGATGAGTAAAATAGCTTTTCATGCTCAGATTTAGTTGATAGGTTGTTAACAGAAAAAGCTTCAAGAAAAGGGCCATCAAACATCTGTGGTTTCACCTCTCCTTCAGTGGGATCAGGAGTTGTGACTAGGATGACTTTGCTGCCCACAAAAACACTAATTTTGCTTTGCCATGCAATCACTAGTGTTTGATTTTCATGTGTAGAAGTTGGTTACAAGTTCAGACTTTCGTTTTCTTAGTTGCATGAGTTAAAATACATGGTTTCATTGCAGGTCACACTTCCGTTCATTCTCTTTACTGGCAGCTAGCATATTAGGTCAACGTAACTAGGTCTTTGAATTTACAAGTCTTTGTTGGTTCAGATTGGAAAAACGACTTGCAGAGCACCTGTACCACTTCTTCATCTGCTTATTCTCCATCAGCACCATCCACTCCACCCTCTACTTAGAATCCTTGCCTCACGTTTTCCATTTGCTCCCAAAACCCTAATTTTTGTGCAACATTGCTTCAGTCTTCCTTGAACAAATCCCACCATCCTTGCCACTCCTCAGCTCCATTCCCCAAGTCTTGAACTCCCCTACACCCCTATTTCACCTCCATACTCATTCCTCCACCTTTTTCCCTCCATCCATGCTCCAAAATCCCATTTTTGAACATCCTGTAGAAAAATTACAGAACATCCTGTAGAAATTCCTGAACATCCTGTAGAAAAATTACAGAACATCCTATAGAAATTCCTGAACATCCTGTAGAACCCCTGCAGACTTCATGTAGAAGCTCACGAATGAGGTTTCTTGATAGCCAAACTCTGTGAAACTCTTTGGAAGGGTGCTAGGGACCCCTTAGGCCCTCTCTAAACCTTCCCGGCCTCCTCCAAGCATTTCTTCTCGCCAATCCATCTCTGCACAGTAAAAAAATAGTTAAAAGCACATGCATGATAATTCTAACAACTTATTAAAAAATACAAAAAGATGTTTTATTCAGATAGAGGTAGTCTAGACACATGTATTTTACCTTCATAGAAGTAATGGCATCTCTGTCAGTAGTTTGCATGCTCTCCTTTGCGTCAGTAGGACTAGCTGGTAGAATTAGGGTTTGCTAGGGTTTGCGTTTCTTTTTGGCTTTCAGTTTCTTTCCGCAAGTAGATTAGCTTCCTTTGAGTTAGCTTTCATCCATCAGTTAAAAATCTTCTTTTAAGAGCTCATAGAAGTTGCTTAAGCCCCTAGCGGACTTGTGCCAGTTGACCAAGTGACAGTTGTGGCAAGAGCTAGTACTTGTGCATACAGCATCGTCGCTTCCAAGTTTGTTACAAACTACCGGGTTGATAAAATTGAAGAAGGGAGTTCCAGGAGTTGTAGTATTATTGTTGTAATACTGGAGCCCACCATCTTTTTGGCGTCGTTGCTGGGGAAGCATCAGAGTATTGGTGATTGCTGCTATTCTTCTATTTTCTACTACAACCTTCTGCTAAGTAGTTTATTTCATTTCCATTATGCAATTTCATTTCTACAAAAGTAGATTAGCATTTCTCGCTTTCATAGATTAGCATTTCAATTCCGCAATTTCATTTCTGCAAGCGTAGATTAGCATTTCAATTCCGCAAGCGTAGCCTAGCATTTCATTCCTGCAATTTCATTTGAGAAAAATAGATTAGTCCTTTCCTGCTTTCATTTCAATTCCGCATTTTCATTTCAGCGAGATAGTTAGTTGCAATTCAATCTAATTTAGTTATTGCAGGTACAAGCAGAAAAAAGAAAAAATCAACCAAAAAGAGTTCCTTTCTTGTCTTGTAGGAGTAGAGATAAGTTAGAAAAATGTTTGCACAACACCCCCACTGCTTCACACAACCAACCTTCTCTCTTCTTTGATGGTTGTGATTAAAGAACCCTTAGGTGGAGAAAAAGACATATTTGAAGAACCTCAAGGGAAGAAGAAGAAGAAAACATTCCTTTGGAGCAAATGGCTACAAATAGAAATGTTGGGAGCAGTACCTTATCCAAAAACGAATTTGAAAATCAGATGGAAGATTTCAAGAGTGATATGATGCAGTTTCTTGCCATGCAACTGGATACCTTGTGGATCCAAAGGAAGCAAGAGGAAGCCAAGAGGGCTTTGGCCATATTTTGTCCCAGGTGCTCTAGAAAGCATCGTAGGGACGAATGTCCAATGCACTCCCTAGAAGTGTGTTTCGTCTATGAAGAATACCATCCTACGAATCAGTGCCCTTCCTTGCCTGGAATGAAAGCTGCATATCAGAGGGCAAAAGGAGCCACTGAATCACTCTATTATATGAACCAAAGGAGGCCACATGGACCTAGATCTTACCAGCAGGAACTGCAAGGGACATCCGAGACCTATTATGACCCCTATCAAGCCACTTTCATGCCTTCTTCGGGTCCCCCTACTCATCCTTCCTGGTTCACACCTCCTCCTTGTTCCTTCCCAGATCCATATTATGCCCAACCAGTTGTTCATTCATTTCATTCTTATGCTCAGCCATAGCCTCAGTGGAATGCACCTCATCAGGGGTGGAGGCCCCAATACAACACTCCTCCCGCTTCTTTTCCTCCACCACTTGCTCATCCACAACCATCGCCTCCTGCTCCACCAAGGCAACCCCAAATGCCTGCCCAACCACAACCCCATCCACATCCATCTCAAATATACACCCCCACTCAGCTACCCATACCACCATTTCCAAACTTGTCCATTGGAGTAGCTCAACAAAATTGCAATGCTGAGACACAACATGTCCAAATGACTCCTCTTGAGCTCAATGACCTTCACCATAGCTCAGGAAGAGTGTTGCAAAACAGGGACTACATTGACAACATTGAAGGACCAAAGGCAAAAGAAGATTCAAAAGAGGAAATCAAAGCACCATGGGCTTCACTTGATGAAGAGAAAACATCAGAAGCAGAAATCAAGAAAGCTCCCTCATGGCTACCATCAACCCCTCCATGTAGTCAAGAGAAAAATCAGCACAAAGAGGAATATGTGAAGGTCATGATAGAAGAAGATATGGAGAATGATCCAGATCAGCAAAAGGACCAAGGATATTAGAGCTATATTGAGATATGGTTTCAGACGGTCACTAAGTTGCAGCAGTACTCTCTTCCTCAGCTATGTTTGATCCCTTCAAAGTCAAATAATTTTGTCTCTGAAATCCGGATAGCTGTCAAAGCATGCATTTCAAGTCACCACATCATTTTATCTCTAATCTCGATGTGCACATGGCTCCATTGGAAGTATTCTTATACTTGAAAATAATTTTGTTTTTCAAGTAGGGTAGGGTAGAAAAAAAGAAAAAGAAAAAATAAAAATAAGATGAAAATAAAAATCTAAGGTGAAAACCTCCTCGGAGCTGCCTTAGATTGGCCCATTGATAGAAAACCTCCATGAGGCGATCAATGGGTTGGGAAAAAAGAGAAAAGAGAATAAGATCTCTAGGTGAAAACCTCCCTTGGAGGCGCCCAGGGCAGGCAATTAGGGTGAAAACCTCCATGAGGCGCCCTAGTTGTTTTTCAAAAATAAAAAGAGAAAAAGAAAAATAAAAATAAAGCTAATTTCCATTGAATACTTGCAGGTTGCAAGAAGGACATTGCAGGTTAGGAGGATCACTCAAAACAAAGACAAAGGAAGTTCTATGCCTTCTACAGGAAGTTCTGTGTCTTCTACAGGAAGTTTTGTGTCTTCTACAAGAGGCCTACAAACAAGCCAAAATTGATCTTTGAAGAGGACCTGAAGGCCGAGAACCTGTCGATGAGGCCTGCAAGCATCCATGTTTCCATCCCTCACCCTTCTCCATCACTTTTTCCATCTCATTGTGCTTCTTTCCTCAAAACTGTGTGTTCTACAGGAAGTTCCTGTAGAAATTACAGGATTTCTACAGGAAGCTAGAAATGGATTTGAAAAAGGTCTTTTGGCAAACATGAGAGCTTCCTCAAGGGGTCAGAAGTCCTCCTGCAATCTTCAAACTCCCCCTCCATCATCTCCATGCCTGCATCATAGCCCAAGCTCAGTTTTCCTTTCCATGCAAAAACTTGCAGAATGCTTTGAAGAAAAAATACATAGAATAGAATTTGTTTCTTCTCTAGCTTGAAAACCGTGCATCCATTTGCAAAACTATTATAGGGGGAGTTGTATAGGGACGATGGCAACATGCCTGAGCAATTCCATCCAATTTCGGTGCACGGTTTCCAGGAAATCTGTCTCCATCACCGTCAGCCATTTTTGCATTTTCTCCATATCCGTGCATCCATTTCAAAACATGTTTCATGGGGAGATGCATATGGGTGATAGTAACCTACCCAAGCAATTTCAGCTAATTCCGATGCACGGTTTCCGAGAAATTGATCTCTAAAATCTTCAGCCATTTTCCATTTTTCTCGAAATCAGTGCATCCATTGATCTCAATGTTGCTATGGGAGGTGCATCATGATGATAGGAACATGCTCAGTAAGTTTTAGATCGATCTGATCTATCGTTCGGGAGCAATGGCGAAAACAAGTTTTGGTCCTATGAAAATTCAGCAGCAGCAGCTTGAGGGTGCAGATCTAAACGTGGAAACGAACTCCTGCAGCTTAGATCTGGCTAGAGGATACCTGCACAAGAAAAATAACCACACATCAGACAGCAAAGAGCTTATAGCACAAAGGATCCATCATGCAACCACCGAAACATATGCATGCAGCAGCAAAAAGTACCTCACAGCAACCATTTGACTCCAGGTACGTGGCTAAAACTTGTTCCTCTATTGCATGAATCTAGTTGAAGAACTGCATGAATGAATGGAATGGTGGGGTAAGCCACGAATCTAGCAAGGTTAAGCTGATTTCCTTCTCTAGCACTCAGCTGGAAGTCATGTAGTACATGTGGACAGCTGACTCACGTGAAAATTAAAGCAACCAGGAGTGTTGGCCGTTTAAACCTCAGTTCAATTGACGACAGTGATTACAGGGGGAAAACACACAGTTCAGGAACAACACTTCCAGTTGCATGTGGCCACGTACACCTGGCCACTTCACTCCCTCACCACAAATCACGCTGAAATTAAATGATGCTCGGCTGAAATTCTCACCACCCTCTATTCAACTGTGGTCAGCTGGAGCACGCGTCCACCACATCCAGATCAGTTAACCGGTGGTCCTCTGCAAGATTCCTACCTAGTTTCTCGAGATTTCTGCCGTTTCTTAAAAAATTCCCGCCTGTCGCGCTCTACAGTTGTTTCTACAGGAAGTCTTCTATAGGAAACACTGAAAGCAGCCTTCCAGAGCAGAAAAGCCTGGATTTTTCTTCGACAAATGGGAGTTTCGAAGAGAGGTAGGCTCAAAAAAATGCCATACCCATGCATGAAATTTCAAAAGGTGGTAAATTAAATTGTTCGGAGTAGGAGAATTCGAGACAAGTCTGCCATGAATCAAAAACATTAGTTTTCTTGTGTTGCATGGAATTTCTCGATTGCAGGAACACAATGCAGAAAGGAGGCCTCCCAACACAAGGACAAGGGCCCCTACCAAGTTACCAGGCATCCTCACATCCACTCCCTCCATGAACACTCGTTTTTTCAAGTTTCGGACACAATCTGGTCATGGT
This sequence comes from Pinus tabuliformis, assembly GCA_031772625.1. Taxonomy (NCBI): domain Eukaryota; kingdom Viridiplantae; phylum Streptophyta; class Pinopsida; order Pinales; family Pinaceae; genus Pinus; species Pinus tabuliformis. Next base: position 808,904,820 of record CM062804.1, on the reverse strand, counting down.
TCAACCTTCTACAGGAAGCTACAGGATTTTCTACAGGAAGCTTTGTATTTCTACCAGAAACATCCTGTAGAGCCTTTGGGCAGGCCAGAATCGATTACGGAGAGGGATTTGAAGCTTGAATTCTATTGAGGAAGCATGCAACCACTCTTTTTTTCCATCCTCCACTTGTTTCATCTCCTCTCACCACCATTGCCACCATCTGGTTGAATATACCTGCACCGTCATACCAGAACCCTGTTTTCTCAGATAGAAATTTGTTTTTTAAGTGAAAAATAAAGCATGTAGAGGCCCGCACACCTTACTTGTTGTCCGTGAATGCAACTTTGTTTGTTTCAGCATGCACCCCAGGAGGAGAAATGACTACAGGATGTCCTACAGGAATCCTGTAGCAGCTGATCCAGCTGGAGCACATACCATGGAGACACTAGCAGCTCACATCAAACGAAGCCAGTGCATGCAGCATTCACCACTAGAGAGTCGGGTCTCAAGGTCTTGGAACCAGCATCAGCCAATGGAAGAAGAGCACCAGCACCTAGCAACCAACTCTCAGGCCCTATTAGAGTACATGGATCGGCAGGCTCAGGCCATAGCACACTTCGAGGATATGGAGTGACTATTGGGGGACAATTGTGTTCATGCTTGCACCTGTAGGTGGAACACATTGTCCCATAGCCTCAAAATCAGGGAATACCACACTCCAACTAGAATGAGGGAGGCCTTGGCATGAGTGCCTCCCTACAAAAAGTCTATGCAGAATCTCCAGGCCAGCCAGATAGGCCTCAAGTTAAGTTCCCCTTTGCTTTTGGGATTGTTAGAAGGAGGCACAGAAGAAGAAGAGTATAAGCAGTGGGAAGAGGAAACCACAGCAAAATTGAAGAAGAAGACACCCCCAGCCATGCAAGCCAAATCAGGGAAAATTGTTTCTACAGGAAGACAGAAAACTGCTTCTACAGGACTTTCTACAGGAAGTCTGGGGAAAGGGCAGCAGAAGGAGAAATTGGCTGAGATTTTAGCTAGGGAGGCAACAGTTGTGTTGGCCACCCTAAGCACATCCCCCAAGCAGAAGGAGAAGTGAAAGAGGGAGCCTTCCATGTATTTTAAGGCGAGAAGGAGCACATGGATCAAAGTGGGCAGACCCAAACCACAGACAAAGGAGAAAATTGTCATTAAGGACACAAACGCTAAACAAAAGGAGGAGCCTCCTTCAAGGATGTCCATCACCTATGAATGAGGAAGCCAAAAACCTTCACTTGGAGAGAGAGAATTCAGATAATGGACTCAAAGACAGTTCTACAGGATGCTAAGACAGTTCTACAGGAAGTTGAGAATTCTCTAGGAAAAGAAGCACAGGCAGTGGGAAGGAGCAGAGAGAAAAGCATGGTTTCATGACTGAGAAGAGGACATCACTTCAAAATCTTGGCATGACAGGGAGGACACCAGGGCCATAAAAGACGAGGAGATAGATTGGTTGCTCAGAGGATGAGCAACACTTTCAGTAGGGGGGTGATGTTGAGCCCCAAAAATAAATAATTATTTGGGCTCATTAAACCTCCTAATTCGACTTAATCCACCATTCTCATTATTTTATTGCATGTTTTTTATTATATTTATGCTAATAGAGTGAATTGGGTTAGTCATTATGCCAACAAGTCTAATGTGTGCTTTGTGTAGTCTTTTTGGTCAATTTGGAGACAAAATCAAGGGTTGAAATGAGCACTTGGCAGCCAAATTCGTGGAGAGGATTTTTTAGGAAGGTGTTCCCTTCATTTATGGGCCCTTACCTTGAATTCTCCACCATCAGCTCGGAGTTCAAGGGCCACCAAATCAATTATCACAAGGGCAGCCAAGCAAGTCAAGTAGGATTGCTGTTAACTACAAGTTTTGGGCAGCCGAGTCCCTAAAGTTTAGGAGGACTGTTGGGGTCCTCAATTTGTATAAATAAGAAGGCTTAGGGACTCATTTTGGTTAGCCAGTAGTTAGTCACTTTGTAGATAGAAGTTAGCTAGTTTGTAGTTCGATTTTAGTCAGTAGATTAGCTTTGCATTTCAGCACATTTTCAAGCTTTCCCTTGTGGACAGTTTTTGGAATGTAACATTTGTTGCTCAATAAAGATGAATCCAGCTCTAAATCTCTCTTAGGAGGCTATTTCTCTTAGGGTTGGGCCCATCTCAAGTGCCTAGTACCTCCTTTGTTTACTTTCATGTGTCTTTGCTGCGTTCTTAGAATAAAATCTGCTATTTAGATTTAAATCTTGTTTTGTTATTTATGTTGTTTTTGATGAGTAAAATAGCTTTTCATGCTCAGATTTAGTTGATAGGTTGTTAACAGAAAAAGCTTCAAGAAAAGGGCCATCAAACATCTGTGGTTTCACCTCTCCCTCAGTGGGATCAGGAGCTGTGACTAGGATGACTTTGCTGCCCACAAAAACACTAATTTTGCTTTGCCATGCAATCACTAGTGTTTGATTTTCATGTGTAGAAGTTGGTTACAAGTTCAGACTTTTGTTTTCTTAGTTGCATGAGTTAAAATACATGGTTTCATTGCAGGTCACACTTCCGTTCATTCTCTTTACTGGCAGCTAGCATATTAGGTCAACGTAACTAGGTCTTTGAATTTACAAGTCTTTGTTGGTTCAGATTGGAAAAATGACTTGCAAAGCACCTGTACCACTTCTTCATCTGCTTATTCTCCATCAGCACCATCCACTCCACCCTCTACATAGAATCCTTGCCTCACGTTTTCCATTTGCTCCCAAAACCCTAATTTTTGTGCAACATTGCTTCAGTCTTCCTTGAACAAATCCCACCATCCTTGCCACTCCTCAACTCCATTCCCCAAGTCTTGAACTCCCCTACACCCCTATTTCACCTCCATACTCATTCCTCCACCTTTTTCCCTCCATCCATGCTCCAAAATCCTATTTCTGAACATCCTGTAGAAATTCCTGAACATCCTATAGAAACCCTGCAGACTTCTTGTAGAAGCTCACGAATGAGGTTTCTTGATAGCCAAACTCTGTGAAACTCTTTGGAAGGGTGTTAGGGACCCCTTAGGCCCTCTCTAAACCTTCCCGGCCTCCTCCAAGCATTTCCTCTCGCCAATCCACCTCTGCACAGTAAAAAAAAAGTTAAAAGCACATGCATGATAATTCTAACAACTTATTCAAAAATACAAAAAGATGTTTTCTTCAGATAGAGGTAGTCTAGACACATGTATTTTACCTTCATAGAAGTAATGGCATCTCTATCAGTAGTTTGCATGCTCTCCTTTGCGTCAGTAGGACTAGCTGGTAGAATTAGGGTTTGCTAGGGTTTGCGTTTCTTTTTGGCTTTCAATTTCTTTCCGCAAGTAGATTAGCTTCCTTTGAGTTAGCTTTCATCCATCAGTTAAAAAGCTTCTTCTAAGAGCTCATAGAAGTTCTCTTAAGCCCCTAGTGGACTTGTTCCAGCTGACCAAGTGACAGCTGCGGCAAGAGCTAGTACTTGTGCATACAACACCGTCGCTTCCAAGTTTGTTACAAACTACCGGGTTGATAAAATTAAAGAAGGGAGTTCCAAGAGTTGTAGCATTATTGTTGCAATGCTGGAGCCCACCACCCACCTAGATTGAAGTTTCCCCCTACTGAAGGTCTTTGCATGAGTAGATGTCTCTACTCAATCTCCTCTCATCTTCCCCTGTTGTGGCTGCTCTACAACATCCTGAAGTTGTTGCGTGAATCGTGGCTCCTCCACAATCGTTTGAGACTTCTTCTGGCGATGCATGTTGAGAGGTAATTTACTCTCCCTCTCAACCACCAAGTATCTAACCTTTTCCTTGCTCCTCAAGGCTTTGCATGCATCTTTTAGCTCAAGTGCATACGGGTTCTTGGCTAGCACACCAATCTATTTCCACTTTCCCGCCGTCATGAAATTTTATGGAAAAATAACTGATTTTAAATCAGTAATATCTCCCTCATCCAAACTTCGATTTAGCCGATTTTTTTTTTTTTTGGGCCTTTTTCCACAAGGAATCCAAATCCGCTATTTGTTTCTGAAAATTTTGTACAAAAATTTTCAGATCTACTCTGCAAACTCTCGTCCCAAAACTCAAAACTTTGAAATCTCCTCTCAGTATACTGTTCTCTCCTTTGATCACCTTTGCTCTGATACCATGTAGAATTTTGTATAATTTTTATACAAATTAGCTAGCTCTGATACCATGTAGAACTTTTTCCTACAAATAAGCTAGCTCTGATATCATGTAGAAATTTCACCTACAGATCCAATTGATATATGAAATGTACTAAAGCATAATACTAGATCTACATCTACCATAAACTTAGCAGAAGCATGTACTAAAGCATAATACTAGATCTACATCTACCATAAACTTAGCGGAAGCTTAATTGAATATGAGCAACATCAATAAGAACACATATAACTAATATGGAGAAATCAAACACACATAACATAGAAGATATAACCAGGGCAAAGCACCAGCCTAAAACCCCATCTCTGTATTAGCATACAAGTGGGAATATGTCTGGATTACACAAAACCTTAGCTCAAAAGCTATCTAGCTCTCAGTACAATCCCTCTGCTGCTCATAGACAGTCAAAGGCTTCTCACAAACCTTCTCCTCTGCCCTCCAAGCCTGCTATTTCTATGCATAGTTTTCCTGGGTCCTCCAACTGCAACCTGTGTGATTCTCACCTCACACACAACACTGACCTCTGAAATAACTGCACAAACCTGAAGGAGATAAATCCTCATCATGGATGAGCTTCCTTTATAAGAAAAATATTCATCCAACTGATAGTACATTGTCCCTTCTCTGATCTAAACTGCGTCTCTGACAAAACTGACATGCATGATTTATTTAAGCTATAATATTTAGTTATCTGAAAATACCAGTTGTTACATGCATGCAAGCATTAACAAACTAGATCTCATTAATTTAACAACTTGTTAAATTAATCTAACTGGACTTGACTCAGTTAACTGAGCCAACTAATTACAACTCATCCTCATCCTTTAACTAATGGATAAATTCCTCAATTAATAGAGAAACTGTTGCATGTCCCCGCATAGACTTCAAGTTTGATTTTCCTTAACTAATTAACTCAAATTGAATTAATTAATTAATTTACAAACTGATGTTAATATCAAATTCGAATTTTACTTCCTATTTATAGTCCAGGGACTGACTAAAATAGGAATCCACACTGAACTGTTAAAAATAGAACTTCTATTTTTAGCACTTCCATTTTCCATTCCCTGTTGCCCAATCCAGCACTGGTACCCAAACTGCTATTTTTAGCACTTCTATTTTTAGAAATTTCTTATTTCCATTTTCAACATAACTTTGGGCCATCCCACAGCTTATTACCCCTAAGGAAATGGACTAGCAAAGTCCTGAAACAAGAGTTTAGTGAATATCATCAGCAAGTTGTTAGAGGACAATAAGAAAACATGGAACAAGAAGCTAGTGAATGCCTTATGGGTAGATAGGCTAACCACAAAGAAGTCCATTGGTACTAGTCCTTATCAATTAGTTTTGGGAACACCAGTGATGAAGCTTCTCCAAGAGTTGCAGGTTGAACCAAATGACATCCAAAGAAGAATCAACCAAACAAATCATTTACAGTAGACCAGAGAAGAAGTGTACATCAGATCTCAAGTTGTGCAGGAAAGGATCAAGAAGGCTTTTGGTAAAAGGACAAAAGTAGAAAATTTTTACCTAGGGGAGAAAGTTTTAAAATGGGACTCAAGAAAAGAGGATAAAGGTAAACATGAGAAATTTGATTTCCTATGGAAAGTCTCATATGTCATCTATGCAGTTAGAGGTAATAATGCTTTCTTCCTCAGAGAAATGGATGGCACAGAAGCAGAAGGAGGACTAGTTAATGGTCAAATTCTTAAACACTACATTGAACCTAGTTACTTATTTCACTAATCATTTATACATATTTTGTTTTTCAAAAGTTTAGAGTTGATTGGATAGTGATTCTTTGGAGTTGAAGCCCGAAGAGAAGGCCCTAAGATTCAAAGGTTTTACTATCATAAATAGTAATAATGTAGAAAATTGAAAAGGGAAAAGTTGCATAGTGACATCACAGCAATTCAGAAGGCCATTAATCTCCAAGTTCTTAACATTTCACTAGGAAATTCCATCCCCAAGCGGAGCCACTGTTATGTTCCTATACCAATAGGAGTCATAATTTTTGAATGACTGAGTTTAAAACATGTAATATGTACATACCTTTGCCTTCTGAAAATGTTTTCCATATTCAAAAAAATTAAAAAAAGTAAAGAGGGTATGTCCTAAAGGAAAAATCAAAGGACAAAAAGAATAAAAAGGTCAAAAAAGATGAAAAATATGAACCCCAAGAAAAGAAAAGACTAGGAAAGTGTGCTGGTCAAAATGCCACTACTATTTACTTTTTATGCAGAATAAATGATTGTGTGCAGTTTGTAACCTATGCCACAATCCATGATAGTCAAAATGTTTAAACTTGGCTATTTCATGTTTCAATTTCATGTTTATAGATAGAGAATAAAAATCTGACCAACAGTGTCATCTTGGTAGATAAGTAGGTTAGGTAGAGTAAATAAAAAGAAGCTCAACGGTTTAATCTGAGCCCTTGGATGTATTAAGGTTAGATTTAGTTAGATTACCATTGTAAAGAAAAGAGAAATTTTTGATAAGGGTTTGCTAGCTCAAATGCACCCTAATAAAGAGCAGTAAAAATGGTAGGATGAGTAGATCGATAAGTAGAAGAAAGGTTGCAAATTGTGATGATTGTTATACAAAAGCATATTTATCACCCTCATCATGAAAGTTCTAAGTATGAATGAGAAATTGGACTGGCATAAAGTTCACAAAGTCAAATTGATTAATTTCCCCTCACTCATTTCACCCTTTACTTAACTAATTTCCCAAAGTAAGTTTCTGGTACCCAAAATCTTAAAGTCAAAGGGGCTTAGAGCATTTCTTTGACTTCTGGAGGGACCAGACCCTCAACCCAATGACATCTAGATCTTAAGTACTAAAATCCCCTCATAAACATTTACCCCCCTTCAGTTCATTCATTTTCCATAATAAAACCCTTTTCCTAAGGTTAAAACTCTATTTTTCCTAAGGAAAAGCAATTACCCCCATGGATACCCCTTTTTATGAAAAATCCACAAAAGCACACTTAGCCTAAGTTATAATGTTTCTATGTAAAAAGAAAATGAATTGCAAAAATGCATTATGCTTAGCGTAATCCATTTTCCACCTTTTTCATATTAACTTATGATTTTATTTATATTTACTAATTCCCAAAAAAAAACCCTTTTTCCCGTGTATTTTATTAAATCCCTTTAAATATTAATATCCCTACTCGAAAGTTTGAAATATAAACTTTACTTTATCCAACCCCGACTAATGGACATAATTAATCGATCAACGATTAATTAAAGTCAACCCATTCACCAATCAAATACCACCTGATACCTTAATCCCCGCCTTAATCCCAAATTAAATAAAAACCACTACGTTTAAATGCCTACCGGGCCCCTCCATTACCTTCTGTGCAACTCCCGCGCCCCACCACCACACGATCTCCCCCCTCCCCATCCGATGGCCCATGTTGATTTCAGAAGGGCCCAAAATCTAAATGATACCCACCCCAAATGGGTAGTTTTCCGCCGGGCCCCTGAAGTGACGTGGCGCTCGATGAGTGGAATCGGATGGCCTCCCCAAATACCGCCAAGCGCCCAAAAGTGGTGTGAAGTAAACCACTTACTGTCAGCCCACTACCTTCTAAAATTGCCACTGTTCACCCCGCTACATGACAAATGGTCACTGTTCACCAATACTAGCTAAATTGACTTTTCGTGCATAAATCCAAAAAAGCCCCAAATCATTGTTTTTATCGTTTTTAACTGTAATTTTCCATCCACGCGCCTGTGAACGTCGAAAGTCATCAACCCACATACAGTTACACTCTGAAGACACCAAAAGCTTCCAGATTGCCTTACAGCATGATTGAAACCATTTCAATTGTTTAGAATTGCTAGTTAACCGATTCAGACCCAATTTTCTTCAATTCCAGGTATTTAAGCCAGAACCCATTGAAAGCCCTGTAAATTTCCAAACTAATCTCTAAGTTTTCTTATTTGAAATTATAGGGAACTTTAATAACATAAGAGTCACCTGGAATTGAACCCCCATTACCTCAAAAACTAAAAATTTACCGTTCCCATTCTTAAATCCACAAGAACTAAGAATGGATGCCCCTATTGCCATGGATGTCAGGCCAATTACCACTCCTCACCTAGACTTGGACCACCTTCCACTTGCTGATAAAGATTTCCAAATCAAGGACACCTCTGTCCTTGAATCCCCTATCAAATTATCGATACAGAGACCAATATCTGAAACATGCTGATAAAATAGGTCTTTGGGAATCCAATTTGCATAAGTATCAGTTCCCTAAGGTGCACATCTTTCCAGAGATTGTCCATTATTGCCATGCAAACTACATTCCCAGTGAAAGAGCAATGATGTCCCCTGACCAAACCATACTTTTCACTATCACTATCGAGTCAATCAATGAAATGCTGCAACTACAACCAGGGCAGAACTTAACCCCTATTTCCATTAAAAACCTACTACACAGATTCCCTAAGCTTACCACTACCAAACTTTCTGAGATGCTTCAAACCTTCATCAGGAAGGAAAAGCATATCCCAAAAGACCCTCCCCCATATGTGGCTACCATATTTTCCCCATTTGGTCAGGAAATAGTAGCAATGATCTCTTGTGTTTTAGGCTATACCACCAGTGAGTACATAGATGAAATCATATTAGCATTCATGTCCATTTTCTCTCTAGGACAGCCTCCTGCTGTCATGTATGATTATGCCAAGTTCATAGCTGACAAAATGTGTGACCAATTCCTTAGAATGACTACTAAGAGAGTATTTAAGTATTTCTCAGTTTTGTACCACCTTTTCTTATATTACCAAGCTGACAAGTTCCCCTTCACTCTCCAAAAGCTTGACAGTAAAGGCCATCCTAGGTCGGTCATTTTCTAGACTCCTTTGATACATAAGTATGATTCTCCATATCCATACATAGACTTCATAAATCTTTTTGTACATCCAGTAATGACCATGCTGCTAGGAGGTCCTCCTCCAAGAATCAGTTCAGCTATCAGGAGGATCCTGCAGCTGTTAAAACAACACAAAGTGGGAGATTAGTACTTGTACCAAAATCACACAGAAATTAGGATCTATGGCTGTGAGTTGGCCCCATATAAACTACCCAGATACCTACCAATGAGGTTATTTTCTCTGGAGTGCTACAGGAAAATAATCAACTCAGATGAGGTGCATTTTGTTAAGGCCAAAATGAAGGCCCAGCTTAGAATCAAAGATCAACTAGGCCCCTTTGTGTGTAATAGCCGAGAAGCTGGAAGGGAAGCAGAGGAAATCCTTCAGAGACTTAAACTAAAACAAAGCTTCATGTGGAGATATGATCCATGTGACGTCATCTACAACAGAAGATAGAAAACCAAGTTGGCTCCCTACATTCACCACCGAATCCCTGAGATAGAGAAATATGCAAACCAATTGGAATGAGAAATATGCAAACCAATTGGAATGGGTGGAGAATACTTTAGTGGACAGGGATAGCACTGAGGTAGCAGTTGAAAATGCTCTAATTGATTTAGAGAAAAGGCTTGATGAAGGTTCTTTCCTGCAGGTGCCAGGAGAATCTCAAGTCCAAGGAGAATCCCAAATCTAAGAAGAATCACAGGCATAGGGAGAATCTCAAGCACGAAGTGAATCACATATAGAAGAAGAATCCCAGGTGCAAGAAGAGTCAGAGCAGTGAGACCTATCAGATGAATTAAATCAAACAGTTATACAACAGCCCACTATGAGTACTCCCCCTAATTTGCAAACTCCTCTAAATGAGGAGAAAAGCCTCAGAAGGAATAAGGAAGAGGACACTACATCAGGTAGAGCAACCACACCAACATATGCAGAGACTAGCCTAGTCAAAAGGCAGAGGTTAAATCCTGTTTTATAATAGGAATGCACAGAAGAAACTATTGGGGCCACCAGTATAGAAAGAGAAAGAAGCAGGCCTGCCACTCCCTCTGGGGGCACACTAGAACCTTCCACATCAAATACTCAGATGTTGGAAAGGAAACAGAGTGTTGAAGTGTACTCCTTTAGGATTCCAGCTGACAGGGATCAAGACATCAGAGAAAGGTACAAGGATATAAAGTCCAGGCATGAAAGGCTAAAAGCCCAGACTTATGCACAGTACCTAAAGATGACACCTACAAACCAGACAAGGCTTGTGTCAGCCTATGATGTGAAAGAAGGAAAAATGCAGGTGACATTTGTGAAACCTACCACTCAGCAACCAAGAACAACAACTGACTTCAAGAAGATAGATTTTGAAGTGCTAGCAAAGGACATACATCCTATTGACCAGATTAAGTTGCATAAGCACATAGGGGAGATGATTTACTCCACCTTGACAGGGAAAGCGATCGTAGCTCACCAATTGCAAAATTCCCTAAATAACATATCATCGCAATTCTAGTGGTAAAAGGCCTCTTCACAGTCAAAAGAAACCAGAATCAAGTCCTTAGAGGACTTAATCGTTGAGTTGGGACATGATCCCAAATATGTGAAGGCCACTGAAAGACTGATCAAGAAGAAAAATGATGACATAGCTGCTTTGAAGAAGCAACATAAGATTCCACCACTACATCACCCACAGATAGCAGAAGTCCTAGAGACCCAAAAAGGACAAGAAGAAATTATGGACTTGGTCCTAAAGCTAAATGACCAGTTGAAAGAAATAGAGAAAGAATTGGACACACTGATTCAGTCCAAACAAAGTGAATTGGCCACCACTTATACAACTGCCATTCACACAGTAACAATTGCAGTTTCCTCAACACTGGCAGCATCTTTGGCACCAACAACTCCACCTGCCACAGCACTACCAGTCACAATTGAGTCCACAACATCAGGTACTTCAATAGAAAAGACAGCAAAGCTAGTGAAAGCCATGGAGGAAATGTCCATCCAGGCAGCAGAACTTAAAAGGCTTAAGGAGAAAGTGGCAAGCTTAGAAACTGACTACAAGCTTGCCCAAATACAATAGAGGGAAGAAACACAGAAAGCCCTAAGAATGGGTGAGAAGATTAAGGTCCTAGAAAAAGATTTAACTCTACAAAAGCCACTAGTACAGACCAAATAGATGCTTTGGGCCAATATCATTGACTCTGTCAATGATATTTGGCCATCAATTCAAGTAATATTTGAGCAAATATAACTAGTGAAAGTGGCCACCAAAGCAATTCAAAAGGTAATGGAAGACTTAGGAGACCAACCTGAAGATGCTAATCGACTCATCCAATTCTTGAACAACAAGAAAAGACATGAACTTAATGAGATAGGTGTAGAGGATATAACTAAAGCTATCATAGAAGTTAAAAAGGTTCTTTCTAAAAGAAACCTTATGCTTAACCTGGAGGAAAAATGCCATAACATGCAGGTGGGCATTGACAGACTCATGAAAAAGTTTCAAATTTTGAGAGATAAGGCCTTCCAAGTCCTATGGTCATCCATGATAAACTTATGACCCAATTGGACTACACTGACAGATTAAGGAAATTGGCCAAGGATCAAGCAAGCACTTCAAGTATCAAGGACTTGCCAACACGGAAAGTATTGTATGATACTTTAGAGGATCTGTTCTTTTTGGAGCATGAGGTGAAACACTTGTTTGTCACCAAGCCTAATTTTTCCAAATATACAGAGGCAGATGAGATTTATAGAAGAATGCTCAAAGTAAAATTACCTGAGGATGAATGGTGGGAAAATATGACAGATTTACTATAAGTTACCACAATAAATTTGAAGGCAGGTAAGAGACATATAAACAGGGTCAAAGAGTAGCAGGGTAAAGAGTATCAGTGAAAGATGAAAGATAAATATGATTCCAACATACAAATATCAACCAGCTTAAAGGGCTAAAACTCAACTGTAATAGCCAGCACTACCGTAATAAAAGGGACAGCATGATCTAGTTTTCCATCTGTCTCTATCTTCATGATTGAAGATATTTGTATTTCCTTAATTAAATCTCAAACTGTTATGAGATATTTTGTAATATATTTTGTATAAATACTTCATATTTCGAAGTATTTAGTGTGGATTCAAAGACATTTCTATAGACTTTTGTCAAAAATCAAAGTGCTATTGTGTCAAAACTGGATTGGCTTGTTGGATCATGGAATAAAATTCAGACATTTTACAGGATTCTTGAGTAAAGCGAAAATCAAATAAGTATTCTCTCATGTGTATTATTGTTTTTCCTTATGTTTATTAATAATCATATGTGTTTCTATGAAATCTAAATGGTAAACTAGGAATGATATTTCAGAACTTCCTCTAGTGCACTCCATCTTGACTATTTACCTTCTTAATGTTTTTTGCTAAACTATCTTAGTTAGGGAATTCTTAAATGATGCCTTACTTCCATAGTTTCTCCCCATGGTCTATAACAAAGGATTCTTAATTACCCTTTGTTCATGATCACCTTTTTTCTTTCATTCTGATCCCGGTCTAAGGATTCTTCATTGCCCTTTTACCCTGGTTAGAATCATTCCATCCATTAGCCCTTTGAAAGATTTTCTTTTTTCTTTGCTAGCCTGCCCTGTAAACAATCCCTTTAATGATCTGGTCCAGTTAAGCTATCCTTTGATTGACTCCATAGCCCAATGGCTTGAAGACCTAGCTCTATCCATATGTTCCAAGAATTCCACCATCCAACTTTCAATCAAAACCAAAATCCTCGTGAACACTAAGAACTAGCCTAAAATCTAGATAGAAACAAAGTTAAATTATAAAAAGAGAGCCCTCTCTAGACTTAGGTTGGCCAGAACCTGAGTCTAAAAGATCTGGTTTGTGGTTACCTCAGATTACTCCTTCTTTTGATAACTTCTAGGGAAAACTTCTGAGTGATAACACAGGTGACCTTGGTCTTAAGGATCAATGGGAACCCAGGTGTTGCATCATCACACTATGTGGCATCATGTGTCCCTTGAATTTGTGCTTATTGGCTTACCAAAAGTGTCTTCTTGGCATACCACATGGCAGGATTCGATGGCATATTTATCATCATATGTATGTATCACAAGTCACCACATGGCTTTTTACTAGTGCTTATGAAACCATTAAATGCCTTCCACATGTTAAGATCTCATTGATATGATGGGATAGGCTATTTGTCATGCATATTTTCTCATCATCCACTGTTCATGCTTTTGACCATTGTTAGCTCAGATGAAAGGTGCATGATATTTAAATATGTTAAACAATGCACATGTTCATGCACCTAAATCCATTGATTGATTTTCCAATGTATGGATCCACCCTCAACATGTGTAATATTTAATAAATTTGGTGACTTTACATAAATTTGATGTTTTTGGTCCTTGTTATAGCTACCAACTCCAAACGATCATAAATTCTCATATGGAAGAAATTTTTCTAAGTGTGATATACCATTGGAAAGGTCTCAGAGAGGAAAATCAAACCATACCATCCATAGACACATTAGGACATCATAGATTTGAAAAAAAAAAAAAAAAAAAAAAAAAAAAAAAAAAAAAAACTTAATAAAATTCAAACCTCTTCGACTTCGCTTAATGAGGGCATGCAAAACATCAAACAATCATACCACTTCCTTTGATTCACACTACAACAAAAAATTTCGTTGGCAAGCATCATGCCTATGAAGGGCCTTTAAGGTCCATCACCAATGTTGCATATGGTGATGGTCCTTAAAAATCCATTGTTTTAAGTGCATATACTGACGATCCTTTAAGGTTTGTCACTAAAGCCATTTTCAGTGACACTTTTGGTGAGTGTTGTTAAAGACTTTTCAGTAATTCTCTCTTTGGTGACACTTCTAGTGATGATCTTTTATTGACCCTCACCAATGCTCTTTTTGGTTACTTTTGGTGATGGTCAAAAAATGTATGTCATCATTGATCATTCCAATGAGTTTTTGATGAGGCTATGTGCATGCTGCTATATGTTTTATCAAAAGATAATGATTGAATACCATTGTTGTGGAGTATTTTTCATTACATGTCCAAGGTCATAGTGGTTAGATTCAGTCAACTTGTTAAGAAGTAATTAGTGCATATCATTTCCCTCGAGCAATGAGAATATAATTTTCCTATGATTCAACACATGATTCATCTCTATTAGGTTGCTTATCTAAAAAATTCCCTTTAGATAAAGTTCCACTAGTGTGTGTAGGAAATATATTATTTAAAACATAATCAAGCTATGTCAATTCTATTAATGAGAGATACCTATCACTCCTCAACACTCTTGGCACACCTTAACATGCTTTGGAACACACTAACATTCCTTGTCACCTCGCATGTCTTGGAACATATTTGTACCTTTAACATCTTGACATGACTAGGACACCCAAGCACATGTTGGCAAGCCCTAACATAGAATAAAACTCTCCTAGAATGTGTTGGCATGCCTTGTAGTCCCTAGCATGCCCTAGAAAAATTTGGCATGCATTAACATACATTATCACTTGAAACACATTGGCACTTGGCATGTGTTGGAACCTATTATTAGTGTGCCTAACATGCCCCTTTTGAAAAATATAAAGTCCTAACTTATTAACCCTCTTATGTGTTCATTTCCTTGAATTTTAGCTTGGTTCCTCCTTTCATTGCCTTGACATTCCTTGCCACATATTAGCATACCCTGGAAACCTCCACATCCTAGCATGCCTTATCATATGACATGTATTGGCATTGCTTGGCACTATTTGGAACATGCTAACACACATTAGAATTCCCTAGCACACTCTAGCACGTATTGAAATGCACTGATATTCTCTAGCATGCCTTACTAGTGCTTATCATACCTTGTCACTCCCTCCTTGGCATTCCAGCTAGCACTTATTCACACTCCCTAGCACACTATCATATTCATTCACTTCCATGCATTTTGACCTAGTGATCCCTTGTGTTTCCCTAGCACTCTCTAACACTCATCAACATGCATTATCACTCTCTGGCACACCTTAGCACTCTTCGACATGCCTTGCCACTTCATAACATTTATATCACTTGCTAACACACATTGACACTTAGCATGTGTTGGTGCTTGGAAAGTCTTAACATGTCTAATATTTGTTGAGATGCCTTGGTACTGCTTGGCATGGTTTAATATTAAAGTTGTTTAAGATCAATTATTGGAAAGTAGATGAGAAGTAACAGAGGAATATTTAGCACTTAGAATGCACTAACACTTGGCACTTGGCACCTATTGGCACCTAGTGTTGGTGTGTCTAGCATGCCCCTCTTGGAAAAGGTAAATTAATGAATTATTAACCCTCTTATGTGTTCATTTCCTTGTAGTTTAACTTGTTTCTCCTTTTTGTTTCCTTGACAGTCCCTAACATGTATTGTCACACCCTTGCACATCTTGGCATGCCTTAACACTTGGTACATCTTATCATATTTGACATTCCTTTGCACTATCTAACACATGTTAGCATTCCATAGCATGCCTTGGAACTAATGCCCTCACAACTAGCCTTACATTTTTTCATGACTTGGGAATGAAATCAAGTCCTTAGCTATTGCAGTTCATGTGACATTGGCCTGCTTCAGCCACAACAACTTGACCAATTGCACCTACTACAAGTAGATTGTACCTTGTTCACCTAAGAACTACCTATAACTCATCTTAGGCCACTCATGTCCAAGCTCAACTTGTCCCACTTAAGAACTTACCAAGACAAGGATCACATCTAGCCATGGCCATAAAACAACTAAGCAACATAACTTACACATGCAATATTTCACATGTATGTCTAGTTCATATAAACAATACAACATTAACTGAGAGTTTGCAAGAACCAAAAGATACAAAAGACACACAAGATATAAGCTAGCACAAGCTGAGTGCCCCAAAACCTATACAAAAAAATGTACAATATGAAGTTGTCTAAAATAGTTTAAAACATGAGAATTTGACCAAAGTGTGCCATGTGTCATAAAAAATAATAGCTAAAGGAAAAACAATGTCTTTCCTATCACAAAGTCTCCCTTTGTATAAAACTCCTCTATCAAGCCCCTTATGATAACCGTAGGCTTGTCTCCTACAAATCCTATTATGAACTTATCCTAACATAGTTTGTCCTTGGCACACTTGAATTCACTAACACTCCCTGACACACACTCTTATTTGTTCATTTTCATGCATTTTGACCTAGTTATTCCTTATGATGCCTCGACACTCCCTGACACTCCTCAACATGCATTGAATTTGCCTGACATGTGTTAGCATGCCTTTTCATTCCTTGGCATGCTTTGACCCTCCCTAGTTATCATGCCCTCAAAACCACCCATACTTAATTTGCAACTTGGGAACCCAACCAGGTCCTTGCTTGACTACAAGATCTTGACCAAGTTATGGTTAATAAAACTAGACTATGTTGTTGAATTGTGTAGCTTAGGAGGTACTCCACAAGCCTAGTGAGATGGGTTTGTGTGAATTTGTTCACAAAAGGCTTTGTGGGCAAGAACCCAAGCAAATGGGTTTTGGACCCAAGATGGGGTTTAAAATCTAAAAGAAAATTAAAAAGGAAAATTAATATTTCCTAAGGTCTAATTGGATAAAACCCATAAGTCCTAGAGGGTTCCTAAGAGGCATAGCTAGGAAAATATATTTAAGGGGGCCTTAGTATGAAGGCACGATCATCAAGTGAGAAGGAGCTCATTTTATCAATGAGGTCAGGAGAGATGTAGTCCTAAAGTAGGATGAGTTAGAGGGCTAAGTAAGGGTTGCTAAATGGAGGCCATGATCATCCACCAAGAGCAATATCATCATGTTAGGGTTCAAAACAATGTCACATACCTTAATTGGTTCAAGCTAGGAAGTAGGGTGGCATATTGTTGGTTCACTTCTAGTAGATAGAGCTCAAGAGAGGCAGCCCATGGGAATTTGGGCATGTGATTTCAGTGTTGTTTTTGTGTGAAGTCCACATCAAATTATGAAATAGAAGAGAGGGTTGAGACAATGTCTTGTGGTGGTTAGTAGGATACAAGGACTGTGATAAATACCAACACAAATGGAGGAGGGTGTGCACTGGAGTTTAGGGCCATAACAAAAGTAGTTGCAAGTGTAATATTGACTAAGGCAACCATAGTTTTAGGTTCATAGAGATTTGAAGTTTAGGTCAAGATTCAATCAAAGAAATTTCCAAAATATATGGATATGTATGACCTAGGATGAGTCCCTTATGGAGGCAAGAGTTGTTTTTTTCTCTATGGGTGGATAGTGTTTTTTCTAAAGAAATTAGAAAAAAGTATAATTCCCTAGTTAGGGCGATTTCCTAGAATGTTCATTCCATAAGGTATTCCCTTAAGACTGTGAAAAATATGTGTATAAGAAGAGCGGTTGTGAACCTTAGAGGAAGTTTTATCTTCTCAATATCGACCACAAATCTGGAAGATGGTTTGCAGAAGTATGTGTGGAGATAACATATCCAAAGCAGGGTTGAACATGAGTAGAAAATTTAGCAGAAGAAATGTGCCATATGAGGAATGGATTGACATGAAGAGGAGTTTATTTTAGTGGACTATCCTTAGAGTTTTGGACAAAGATCTGAATAAACCTATAAACAACTAGTCAATGAACTATTAGTGGATGATTTGTGACCTTAATTTAGTCATCTACATATTGTTAGAAGGATGATAAGAGGAGTAGTTCAGATTTGTTCATAGATTGAACGACAAATAAATTGGTACACAAGAATAGTGATTTTGAGAGGACTCAAATCACTATTAGGTGGAAGATTTGAAGATACCTAGTTGAGGGTAGTGTTGTGGGCCCTATATCAGTAAACAAAGTGACTTTGGTTGGGTAAATTGATGGAAATCCAAGTATAGTTCCAGGGTTGTTAGGTGACTATCAAAGAAGAGCCCTAAGTCTTGTACTTGTGAAGGATGACAACACTGGTAGAAGGGTAGGTGTATTGGGCCTAAGGACATGCATACATTGAAGGACTAAAGTAGCAGCCATGTGGGATAGCCAACTATCCATAGTTGACTGTATTGTAGAGGATTGAGTCAGTGAGAATAAGGGAAACCTCCATAGCCCTAGACTTGTCATCTATGAGCAGCAATATGGAAAAAGTGGGTAGACCAAAGAGGTTTTCACAAATAGAGTTATGAACTGTTGATCAAATTCCCTAAGCATTGCATACCTTGAAGGAAAAAGGAGGTAGATAGAGGGAAAAGTTTTTTGATTTGAGTTCAGTAACCTAAAGGAGTTGAGTTCATTGATAGAGGCAAATTGAGGAGTTGTAGAATGGGAGGCAAGAGGACCTGCTAGATGTGGTCAGGACATGTTGAATGAAAGGGTTGTGTGTGACCACCATCAGCAAGTATGTCAAGTGTTATCTTTTTCAAGGTATATTGGTTGTCAAAGGACTAACATCGATCCCTAGTTGTATTCCTTGTATCAATGTGACTGTAAAGGGCCACAATACCTGGTACGAGATCTCTAGCTTGTTCTATTATAGTTTATAATATAACAAAGAAGGTTTTGAAAAAGTTAAAAATTGTCATGTGCACTAGTTGATTCCATGATGTGTGTAGATTTTGTTGTTTAAAGTAGATGTGTTATGGAACTTGAGTGTGTTTGCATCAAATATTCTAAGACCAAACCCAAATTATCATGTTCTATGGAAATTTAGCATATTCCTCGTTCACTTAAGAACTACATGTAACTCATATTAGGCTACTCATTTCCAATATCAACTCCTCCCACTTAACAAGTTACAAAGACAAGAATCATTAAATCCAACCGTGGTTGTAAAAAAAATAAGCAACACAGTTTACATCTTGACATGCCATAACACCTAGTATGTCTTAGAATGTCTTGGCACTATGTGGCATGTGTTAGCATCCCCTACATTCCTTGGCATGCATTGATGATCCCTAACACACCCTAGCACTTCCTAACATGCCTTGGTATTTTAGCATATCTTGGAACTACCGAGCATATAATACTATCACTCCCTTCTTAACACACCTAGAACTCGTATGTACTCCCTGTCACACAATCTGATTCATTCATTTCCATGAATTTTGACCTAGTAATTCCTTATGTTTCCCCGACACTCCCCAAAATTCCCTAGCATGCATTGGCACACCCTCGCATGTAACACATCTTGGCATGTCGCCCTAACACTCTAGCATTCCTTGGCACTACCTATCATACCTTGTCACTCTCTCCTTAGCACACCTAGATCTCACTGACACTCTTGGTCACAAACTCTTATTCATTCATTTCCATGCATTTTGACCTAGTGCTCCCTTGTGTTTCCCAAGCACTCCTGAACGCTCCTTCGCACATTTTGGTACACCGTAGCACCTAGGACATCTTGTCATGTTTCCCTTGCATCTAGCATGCCTTAACACAACCTAACATATCTTGTCACTCCCTCCTTAGCGCACATGGAACTCACTGACACTTATAATCACAAACTCTTATTTGTTCATTTCCATGCATTTTGACGTAGTGCTCCCTTGTGTTTCCTTGGAACTCCCAGCTAACACTTCCTTGCACGCATTGGCACATCTTTGCCACATGCCACCCTAACACTTCCTTGCATGCATTGGCACATCTTCGCCACATGCCACCCTAACACTCTAGCATTTCTTAGCACTGCCACTCATGCCTTGTCACTCCTCCTTATCACACTTGTAACTCACTGACACTCGTTGTCACACACTTATTCATCCATTTCCATGCATTATGACCTAGTGTTCCCTTAGGTTTCCATAACACTCCTTGGCACACCTAAAACTTTCTGACACTCCCTTTCAGACATTTTTATTCATTCATTTACATGAATTTGAAACTAGTTCTCCCATGTCTTTCCATAGCACTCCATAACTCTCCCTGGCATGCATTGACACACCCTAGCACCTAGCACATCTTGGCATGTTGCCCTGGCCTCTAGCATGCCTTAGCACTGCCTAGCATACCTTGTCACTCCCTCGTTAGCACACTGGATCTCAATGAAACTTCCTGTCATAAACTTTTCATTGTTCATTTGCATGAATTATTTTGACCTAGTGCTCCCTTGTGTTTCCCTAACACTCCCTAACACTTCCTAGCATGTGTTGGCACATCTTGGCCGCATTCTTCTCTGGCACTGTAGAATGACTTAGCGATGCCTATCATACCATGTCACTCCCTCCTTCTCAAACCTAAAACTTGCTGACACTCCCTATCACGCACTCTTATTCATTCATTTCCATGCATTTTTACCTAGTGCTCCCTTGTGTTTCCCTGACACTCCCTAACACTCAGTTTGCATTGGAACACCTTGGCACTTGAGAAATCTTGGTATTCTTTCCTATCACTTTATCATGCCTTGGTACTATCTAGAATATCTTATCACTCCCTCCTTAGCACATTTGAAACTCACTGACACTTCATTTCCATCAATTTGAAACTAGTAATCCCTTGCATTCCCCTAGCACATAGCCCAAACACTCCCTAGCATGCGTTCACGCCACACCTTGGCACCTAAAACATCTTGGAAGGCCTTAGAACTTGGCATGTCTTGGCATGCCCAATATGCAATGGACATTTCTAGCACGTGTTATTACTTCTTGTTATTCCATGGCACACCTTGGAACTCTGTAGTTTTCATTCCATCATAGATAACCTTACCTTTGTTGCGGCTTGGAAAACCAACCAAAGAATTGGGAAAACAATGTTGTGCCCAAACCTTAGTCTCCCTTTGTTTGAAGCTTCTTTGTCTAGCCCCTTATCGCAACCATAGGCTTGCGCCCTACAAGTCCTATTATGAACTTCTCCTTTCACACTTCGTCCTTGGGACACCTAAAATTTGTTGACACTCCTTCGTACACACTCTTATTCATTCATTTCCATGAATTTTAACTGAGTTCTGACTTGTGGTGGCCTAGCAGTCCCTAACACTCCTTAGTATGCATTGACATTTTTTGGCATATGTTAGCATGCATTTTTATTCCTTGGCATGCCCTAGCACTCCTTAACTATCATGCCGTCACAACCACCCTTAATTTTTTTGGGCTTTGGGAACCTAACCAAGTCTGTCCTCGACTACAACATCTTGACCATGTTACGATTACTACAACTAGACTATGCCTTGTTCACCTAAGAACCAACTATAACTCATCTTATTCTACTCATGTCCAATTTCAACTTATCCCACTTAACAAGTTACATGTTACCAAGTCAAGGCTCATGTCCAACCATGGCCCTAAAAGAACTAAGTAACATAGTTGACATCTTGACATGCCATAGCACCTTGCGTGTTTAATAATCCCTTGGCACTATGTGGCACATGTTAACACTGCCTGGATTCCTTGGCATACTTTGGCATTCCCTAGCACACCCTACCACTCCCTGACATGCCCTAGAACTCTAGCATGCCTTAGCACTACCTAGCATATAACCTTGGCACTCCCTCCTTAGCACACCTGAAACTCATTAACACTCCCTATCACATTCTTATCTATTCATTTCCATGCATTTTGAACTAGTTCTCCCTTGTGTTTCCATGGCACTCCCTAACACTCCCTGGCACACATTGACACTCCCTACCTATCATGCCCTTATAGACAACCTTACATTTTTTACGACTTAAAAACCCAACCAAGTCATTGACAAGATAATGTTGTGCCCAACCCAACGTCTCCCTTTTTCTGAAATTTCTTTGTCTGTCTCCTTGCTGCAACCACATACTAGCCTCTTATCATTACTATTTTAATTTTTTATTAGGAAACTAATTCCTTGACACACTTGGAACTCATTGACACTCCCTAGAACACTCTCTTATTCATTAATTTCTATTCATTTTTAGCTAGCACTCCCTTATGTTTCCCTAACACTCCCTAGCATGACCTAACAGTATTTAACATGCCTTCTCACTCCCTGACATGCCCTATCCACTCCATAGCATGCCCTATAACTCCTTGGAGCATATTGCCTTTTGGAACTTGGTGTAACCTTACAATTCTTAGAATATGTTGGAATGCCTTGGAATGCCTTAGTATGGTTTAAGATAAAATTTATTTGAGATCAATTATTCACAAATAAGAGAGAAGTAATAGAGGATGATTTGGCACTTAAGACACATTAACACTTGGCCCTTAGCATGTATTGGAACTAGTTTTGGTATGCCTAGCATGCCCCTCTTGAAAAGGTAAGGTCCTGACTTATTAACCCTCTTATGTGTTCATTTATTTTGATTTTAACTCGTTGTTTCCTTTTATTTCCCTAACACTCCCTCACACATGTTCACATACCCTAACACCTAGCACATATTGTCATGCCTTAACACATGGTATGTCTTGGCATGCCTTGACACTATATGGCACATGTTAGCACACCTTTACTCTTCTTGACAGGCCCTAGCATTCCCTAACATGCCTTGGCACTGCCTCACATGCCTTTCCACTCCCTCCTTGACACGCCTAAGACTCACAGACACTCTCGATCAGACCCTCTTATTAATTCATTTCCATTCATTTTGACTCAATGATTTATGTTTGATGTGGTGCATATATAAAAACAATTCCTTTAAGAGAATAAAAAATTGATCACACCATTACTGACATAAGTAATTATGAGATTATACTTGATTGACATTAATAAACTACACAATAGATTTTAAGAATTACACTTTTAGGGTTTGTTTTATGGTGTGGGAATGGTAAGAAGTGAGCGGTCAATATTGTGATTTTATTTCTCATTAAAGTGCTTATCCTTATGAGAGACACATCTTGATAAAATTACACCCTGATCCTTCCTAGAGCCTTCCTGAAATGCTCTCCCTGATTCTGACACCTTAAAAGAAGTAGGATGTTGGAGCAACCTTCGGTAGTTTAGTTGGAGTTCGGTGCAGTAGTGTTGTGTAAAAACATGCTGGCGGACCTTTTGAGCGTTCGTAGCTTAATAAAAAGTGGATCTTGGGCTGGTGGACAGTTTGAGCAATCGGTAGCAGTAGCTCTTTGAGCAAGCTATCCATCTATTCAAGCTTGAAGAACCTCTTTGAGTAGAGGAATCTTTGTACTGGTCACAGCAAGCTATCCATCTATTCAAGCTTGAAGGACCAGTACACAAAGTGAGCATGCTAGAAGAGTGCATGATATCTTGATAATCTTTGAGCTCTTACAAATCTAGCTTGGGTACACCATTTTTAGCAGAGTATCCCACAAATTTAGCTTGGGTGGGAACACCTTTAAGATCTGAAACCTTCCACAAATATCGCTTGGGTGGGTACACCATTTTTAGCAGAGTATCCCACAAATTTAGCTTTCACCTTCCACAAATATCGCTTGGGTGGTTACACCATTTTTAGCAGAGTATCCCACAAATTTAGCTTTCACCTTCCACAAATATCGCTTGGGTGGGTACACCATTTTTAGCAGAGTATCCCAGCCCCATATATTGGGTGTGACTTCCTGCTATCCCTGTGGGTACAA
This sequence comes from Pinus tabuliformis, assembly GCA_031772625.1. Taxonomy (NCBI): domain Eukaryota; kingdom Viridiplantae; phylum Streptophyta; class Pinopsida; order Pinales; family Pinaceae; genus Pinus; species Pinus tabuliformis. The sequence goes on along the minus strand of CM062804.1, from coordinate 808,881,224 downwards.
CTGGAAACTGGTTGTGATTCCTCACAACCAGGCCTACCATCGTCAGACATAAATCATTCATGGAACCCGTAAAGCGACATAGAATCCAATTTTATGAGGTATGATTGTGACTTCCTGCTGTACAGTTTAACGCATGATGTTAGAATGTCAAGAGATGTATCATCTTGACCCTTCCAAACGGAGGTTGCCACATTACTAGAAAAGAGGATGGAAAGAATGTAATGTGGTCCTGAGGGGGCTGACATGACACCCAACCACACGGCTGTCCAAATGAGTTAAATTGTACATGAGGATATGGAGGCTCTCCATCAAGGCGTAGGATACAGATTCACGGATGACGTTAGGTAGCCAAGTTAAGTTCTGCTTGCCTAAATGGGACGTTTACCACACGGGGTGTCCTAATACCCGTGTGGACCTGAAGGGGCAGACATGACTATCAACCTCACTTCTGCATTAGAGGTTGTCCATCATTTGGTTAGGGAGCAAGGCAGCTTACTGGCTGCATAAGGTTACCACTATACGGTAGTGGGCCTACAGGGCTACCAGGCGTTACCTCCCAACCTCCTAGTGTTGGTAGTGGTTGTCCCTTTGCCGATCATCTATTTATCCATCCTGCCTATCTATCTGGCCTACCATCCTGTGCCACATCTGACTTGTTGGACCCACATGTAGACTTCAGAACTCACAAATCCATCCCAATAATTTAATTATTTGATTTGGCTAAGGCACAAAGCCCTGTTTGGCTAACCCTGGTACCTAGTCCACTGTATTCACGATGAGCTAGGTAGAGAGAACCATCATTAATGATAGCCCCACATGAGTCTCAGTGCCTTAGTGATTCCAGGACAAGGCATAGGGGTGTTGATGCCCTTTTTAAAGGTGTGACGTACTATTATTTGCACCCAATGGCTTATGGCTCAGTGTTGCTTCAAGCTCAATATTGCCTGCATGGAGTGAGCCGCATACGAGTATGGTCAATTTCATTCCTGAGATGGCGTCAAACCCAGGAACACCATGCCTTGTAGGAATCATCATTCTAGTATATTGGGTGTGACTGGTATGCTGGACATAGCGGGACTCGAACCCTGCGACCCGATAAAGGCTCTAACCGCTGAGCTATATGTCCCTAAAAAGGCTCTAGAATGGCCAAATAACATTGTTTTTGGCACTCTTAATTTTGATGTAGATGGATTCTACCTTTTATATCAAATCCGATGTAAAAGGACTTGTTGTCTGGGGTGTGACTGGTATGCCGGACATAGCGGGACTCGAACCCTGTGACCCGATAAAGGCTCTAACCGCTGAGCTATATGTCCCTAAAAAGGCTCTAGAATGGCCAAATTAAATCGTTTTTGGCACTCTTAATTTTGATGTAGATGGATTCTACCTTTTATATCAAATCCGATGTAAAAGGACTTGTTGTCTGGGGTGTGACTTCCTTGTTGGTTGCTTACTGGAGACTTTATCTAAAGGATGGATCCTTATCCTTGTTGGTTGCTTACTGGAGAATTTATCTAAAGGATGGTGTTACACTAAAAAATGTCACCATGGCTATTTGCAGTTAGTATGGCTCCATCCACTGTCATACTATCCTCCTTGGCAAGTCTCATGCCTCTGCTCTCCATGTCAAACTTCAAGAAAGAGATAAAAGTCATTTAAAGTCAATTATCTCTGGTACGCAATTTCTCTTAGCCTTACCTGCGGGTACACAACCCAAGTTCACAAAACCTGCGTACTTGTACGCTCTGTATGTAAAGGGATGGGTGCGTACTCCTGTAAAGGTCAAAAGGCACAAGTTTCACTCCAAAAAAGTTACTTGTGGTCATTTCTAGAGGCTTCTAGAAGTATGTTTGACGTGTATGAAGCGCCTCCAGATGGTTCATGTATCCCTACCAAAGAGGAACTTATCCCATCAATAGGGGAGCTATCCCATCCAAAGAGGGGCTTATCCCATTGATGGTGGACCTGAATAACTTCCTCTAGAGCACTATAAATACAGGCATTGGGCCAAAGGGAGGGGAGGTTGAAAGCTGAACATTCCTAAGGGTAGATGCTGCTGGAATTAGGACTTCCTTGTAGAAGCTTGTGAGGAGAGATTACCATCTTTACTTGTTTCCATTGGGAGGTGGGTGAGCTGATCAGAGTAAGGGAGAACTCTTGTGGACCCTGGGAGGAGCTTGCACAACACCAAGGCTCAGGTTGTAATGGTTCCTTTTGTTACCTTTTAATACAAATTAGTCCATTCTTCTCAACAATTTGTTATTAATGAGTTGTTTCATGTACTCCTTGGTCTACATGTTAAATATGTTTTATTTTATGTGATATTCAGGTGCTATTTAATCGTTTGATTGTTGGTGAATGCAGGTTTCGAAGTGAAGGAGGAGCTCATCCGGATCAACGAAGCTGGACTACTACAACAGCGTTGGATTACAGGTAGGATCTAAACACTTGATTTCTCATATTGTAAAAGCATATTTAGGGAAGGATTGCTCTTATTTGTCTTGTTTGTCATTAGAGAGTCTTAGGCTTTCTAGGAAGGTCGGTTGTGTCCGCACTAACGACTCTTTCCGCGTGACAAAATGGCGACTCCACTGGGGATTCCATTAATGTGTTTGAGTTCTTTTTGATTTGATATTCTGGTCTGAGAAAAATTGCTTGTTTTCTGATTTTTGGTTGTCTAGCTGTGTATTTGGGTGGGTTAGCTTAGAGTCAATTTAGTTTTTTATTTTTCTTAGCTTTGCCAGCAGTACGCAGTCTCTGGGTTTAACACAGTGCGTACTTGTACGCACTGCGTCTTCGCGCACAGTGCGTACTCGTGCCTGTGTGAACAGATGACCTGCGTACCCCTGTCAATTTTGAGAAAATTTCAATTTTTGCTTTTTGCTCTTTAGATTTTGCTTTTACTTTGTTTTTACTGCCCAGATCCATCAGTTTACTGTCAAAGATCTTCACCTGAACTTGTCCCGTTAGTGTCGAGGGTTTTGGTGGAATTCATAGGGATTTTACCTTAGGGTTTGATTTTCAACTGGTCCTGTAGTAACTTTAGCGTTAGGGGTTGTCAAACTTTGGATCTTCCTGGTTTTGATCAGTCCTCTTAGGAGTCGGACCTGTCATAGAAGTCACCCTAGTGAGAGACCTACCTTTGTGTCTTCTCTTTGCGAATCTCGAAAAGTTTGTTTGTTAAAGCCTTGAATTCCATTCTTGAGAAAAAAGAACAAAAAGATTTCGATTTTTTTTTTTGATTAGTTTATGATTCTGCATGAACTGATCCTTAGTTGCATTTTGACTAAGTAAAACATCCGGGAATCATCCTTGTAGGCTTTTGTCCTCATTATTTTTGCTTTTAGGTAAATTTGCTTTTGATTTGCTTTTGAATGAATTTGATTTGATTGTATTAGATTTGTTAAATTTGATTTGATAAAATAGTTTTACATGCTTTATTAACATAGAAAAAACACAAAAATTCTTTTGGAAAAAGTTTGCTTTGGTAGCATTTGTAGACTTTTGGGAGAAAAAGGAAATTTCGTAGAGTAATTAGTGGTCATGAGTTGTGTGTTTTGAAAAGATAAAGAGAATTGTTTCTTTGATTGTCTTTACTAAGAAAGTTGTTTTCTATAAAATTTGCATTTTTCCAACTCTCTTAGTTAGGAGATTCATTGAAAAAGAAAAGTAGTGTAAATCATCTTAGGTGCATCTTTATAGTGGTTGCGAGTCGAGTCTACACACCACCAGTTTCATCTCCATCACCTTTTTTGTCTTTAAGAAAAACCATAAAATTAACGCTTAAAGTAAAATCAACTTAGTAACTTTTATTTACTAGGGTTCTGAAACACCAATTTAGATCAGGCTAGTGTCTTGGAGTAGGAGAGTAATTAACTCTCCAAGACAACAAAACCAAACAAGTAGCTTATCTTGTGATAGAATAAATCCAATTATCTCATTTGTACTCTGGGAAAGCTCCTCTTAAAGGAGAAGCACAAGCTCGTGTCCAAACCAGTGAGGGGATCAATCCTCCCTCATTGGGAACGACGCCAGACACGCACGTATTACAAACGGTAAACCTCGGATTAACCATTGTCGAGGAGCCAAGGGTCACTTGTCGGTAAACCTTGGATTATTGTCAAGGAACCGGCAAGGGGATTGAGCTTGATACTCTGCCCTTGCGTGCTGTCGGAGTGTAGACTGTTCCCCCAGGTGCATTTGTTGCGGTTGGTAACCTTAGTGACCATTATCTTTAGGATTCTACCGAGGTGACGATGGAGGGAAAATCCCACTGTACCTGGAGCAGACGTCGGCTAGACTCACTTGGATTTTCCGGGGGGTTCACTTCACTCGAGACGGTTAAAGTGGAGGAACTTGTGCCGGTCTATTCATTAAGCAGGTTGTCAGGGTAACTGTTCCACCCACCACTTCTGTACTGAATCCGGCGATGTTGGGTTTCATCTCCAACTAGCGTTTTCGGTCTGGAAGGCTACTGTTTGTGCTTGGTTTGACACCCTAGATTCTTTAGGCGTATGATTCAAATTTGTTTGGTTCTTTAGAGACTTTAGGTGGTTTGTTTTGAGATTTTACTTTGTTTGCGTGTGCAGTAGTTAAAAGTTTTTAACTGTGGTGGAATTACCGAGACAGTCCCGTAGACTTCGGGGCAAGTCTCCTGAGGTTGTTTCTGTGGCCGAATTGTTGAGAAGATCCCGTAGACTTCGGGGTGAATCTCCTCAAGAGGTCCCAAGTCATTACGAAGGTTTAAAGGTCCTTGTAACTCCTCCTAGCGGCAGTAGAGTAGGTTCACCAGAAGAAGGAGAGTCTTCATTGGTAGTCCATCAAGATTACCAAAGTCTAGAAACAGGTTATAATCCTGAAGCAGTTGAAGTTTCTGAGCTTGCTGGTAGTTTTTCATCTACTAGTGATATAGGCGAAGAACCTGAAATATCTGAACCTGTTACTCCAACTTCTAGCGTACCAGATTCACCTAGGGTAGAAAGAGTCATCACCGAAAATCTTCCTACTGGTTTGATAGCTATTGAAGAACTTGCTCCAGAGGAAGAATTAGGTGTATCTACCCTTGAAGATCAACCTACTATTGATCTAAGGGAGCGTGAATATATCTTTTACAGTCCTCCTAGAAGTACTACTTGGTACCTTTCGTTAACCAATTATTTAGACAACTCAGGGGTAGGTTTTTCTCCACCTCGTACTCCTTTTCCACCTGGAGGTATTTATACTCCGGTGAATATGCCTGGTCAGTCGTCCTTGTTCACTCAATCTCCTGAATCTTTCTTACACGGCGGTCCTTCTGTTCCCACCGGGTATCAGTCACTTTCTGGTACCTTTGCGGGGGCATCTCCTCAACCCATTGATCATGGGTTATTAGCTGGAAACAATGGTAATAAACTGTTGGGTGTAGGGGACATTTACATGATGTCAGGTTCAGTTCCCGTTTCTCAACCTCAAGGTGGTCAATTATCGCCTGGGGGGCAGCCTCAATTAATTCTTGGGGGGCAACCTCAAGGTACACAAATTGTGTCTAGGGGGCAGCTTCAAGGTCAGTATGTACCCATGGTACAATACATGCCTCAGGGTCAACCCCAGCCTCAATATGTACCCCAGGGTCAACCTCAGTATCAATATTTACCTCAAGGGTATCAACCCCAAGGGTATCAACCTCAAGGGTATCAACCTCAAGGTCAAGGTCAACCCCAGTATCAGTATTTACCCCAAGGTTATCAACCTCAAGGTCAATACTCGGGTCAAAGTTATCAACCACCTCAAGGTCAGTCATATGTTCAAGGTATGGGAACTATGCCTTTCAGTTATCAATCCTATCCTCAATCCAGTTATGGATCTCAGTATCCTCAACCTATTACGGGTCAATACCTCGGAATGATAGTGTGGGATCCATCACAAGGTCAACAGGTGTTGCAGCCAAGTATACAGTTGGTACCTCAAACTGGACAACCCGTAGTTTCTGGTTCACTCCAACAACCGCAACCTGTCCAGTCAAATGTTCAAACTTCTGTAACTTCGGTAGTTACTCAGCCGCCAATTGCACCTAGTACTCCATCTCAAACGGCTGCTGCAACTACCGCAACATCTACCGCATTTACTTCTGGAGTATCGACAGCTCCGGTTTCTACTGTTTCTGCAACCACTCCTCAGACATCTTTACCGTTGTCTGGATCTACGATTCAAACCACGGTCCAGATGCCTGTAGGGCAGCCTGGTTTAAGTACTGTTGTAACAAGTCAACCTCAATTTACCCACCAACAGTACCAGGGACAGTACCAATTCGGTCTTGCTGTCCAACAACCGGTTTACCAGTATCAACCGTATCCTGGGTACACTTATCAACAACCACAACAACCCCAGTGTGGTCCGGTTAATCCTGGTTTTCCAGGAGGATATAATATCCCTAATGCGATTCCTGTTCCTAGTTATCCTGGATATCCTCCTCCTGGGACTGGTCTTGTGACCCAGAGTTTTAGAGATCCTAACCGGCAGTTACCGTTTATCGCAACTTTGGATTTACCAGATTTGACGCGCCTAACGAACGATCCAATTCAATATCTTCTGTTCTGGCCGCCAATGCCAAATAAGTTGCCTAGTGATATACCCAAGTTCGAAGGTAAGTCTGGAGAGGATCCGTCCAATCGCGTGATGACTTACCACCTCTGGTGTGCTTCCAATTCTATCTCGGATGATTCGATCCGCTTACGTCTTTTCCAGCGTACGCTCATTGGTCTTGCGGCCAAGTGGTACATTGAGTTACCACGGGCCTCTTTTTACAATTTTAGCCAGTTGGCTACCTCGTTCCTAACTCATTTTCAGTTTCCGGTCAGATACGATAACGACACGGAGCTATTAACTTCATTAAAACAGTCGACCTCCACTTACATTTCCGATCATATTCATGAATGGAGACGTCGAAGACGTTTAGTGAAAGTTTTATCCCGGACCAAATCTTAGCTGAATGGTTTGTAAAATCATTATTACCGAAGATTACTGAAGATGTAGCTAAGGCCGGAGTAGTTACTGAGGAGCAAGTCATTGCTCAAGCCCAGTACCTTGACTTAGTTTACACTCAGTCGGGTACGTTGCACGAGAAGATCCCAGATCTTCCTAAGTCGAATCAAATTGTTGCTGCTCCTTCGGGGTCTCATTCTGCTGATGGCATGATTGGTACGGTGAATACTAAAAGTAAGAAGAAATCCTCAAAGAATTCTTCTCCAATAATAACCTTACCGGACTCCCCGACAGGAGAATCTTCTCTTGAAATTACTGCCGATATTCATGCTGTAGAGTCATCTACGGCTAAATCAAAAAACGGTGGTAAGAAGAAAGGCAAGAAGAAGGATAAAGCAGACAAGGCTCCAAAGGAGAAAAAAGAGAAGTCGGAATCTAACGACGAAAAGCGTAAACCTCGCTATCCTTGTTTAATTTGTGAAGAAGATCATTTCACAAGAGATTGCCCTCATCGGGCAGAGGTTGTAAAAATCGTTAAGGGTTCCCCAACTCCTGCTGTTTTGAAAGATCCATTTCCGAAGCAGGAGAGTAAAATGATAGGTTCTTCCTCGAGTGCCAGTGAAGAACCCATATTGATGATGTCTCATGTACGGATTGCGACTCGATCGCAAGATTATGGTAGTAAGAATCCTGTTGATGGTAAAGAAGCAGAATCTTCTCATTCTAATCCATCAACCTCAGCTCCCGGTTTCGATCCACTACAGATCGAGAAACCTAACCCAGACTTGATAATTAAACCGCCCGCCAAGGGTATACTTCGAAAGTCTGCTTTCAATCCACATGCGAGAGCAGCTCAGAATTATAACATTGTTGAGGATTTAGATGTTTCACCCTCAGCAATGTCGGCTTTGGAAGTGCTGCAATCATGCCCAGCACAACGAAAATTACTCTTGTCGGCTATAGGAGCTATTGATATTCAGGACCCGAACCTGATAATCTTTGATCTAGAAAATAGTACACCGCGTCTCCCTCATCAAATGGCTTTCCAGATTCCAGTGATAGTCAAAAACAGGCCTATTTATCGGACTGTAATTGATGAAGGAGCTTCTACGTGTATTATGTCGATTCAGTGTTGGAGATCGCTTGGTTCTCCTTCACTGAACCAATCCCCCACGATTCTTAAGGCCTTCGATGGCCGTGGGTTCCATCCGTTTGGCATTCTACAGGATTTGCCTATAGGGGTTGAAGGAAAAACCGTTAGTCTGGATGTGGAGGTGATTGATGCCCCTCTAGACTACAACCTTCTTTTGGGTCGCAGTTGGTCTTACGCTATGACAGCGGTTATGTCATCGGTCTTCAGAGTTATAAAATTTCCATATAATGGTAAGATCGTGACGATAGACCAGCTGGCTTACTTTTCATCCGACCCAGCCTCTTCAGAGAGTATCCAGCATGTCGGTAAAACGACTATCCCTTACAAGGATGTTGGTGTAGGATTGGTTAAAGATTACGGTTTACTGGGAACTTTTCCCTTTCCTTCGATCAATGTAGACCCTTCATTCGCATCCATTCATATGATTACTTCAGACACTATTATTTACGATGATCCTTGGATTGTCCCATCTGAATCTGAAATAGACTCCTTTGGTAATGCAATGCCTTTGAGTCCATATGAAATTGCTTATGAGGCTGTGCAGTCTTTTTCCGACTCCAATTCAACCCAATTCGACCAAATGAATGTGGTCCGTGAGGAATCACTTTTCACATCAACCTCAGAACGGATAACGTTTCCCGAAGTTGTGTCATCTGACGAACAACTTCACGAAATCCTAAGTGTAGACGATCTACCATGGGAAGATCTTCATCATAGATCTTCGTTTTTACCTGAGGCTGATGACTTTGGAAATGATTTTTCATCAATTTTCACAGCTGAATATGTCAAGGACGCTCAGAATCCCATGAAACATCCTGATTCAGAGTTGAATTTGGGAAACATTTCCCAAACTATTGCCATCGACATTTCAGTCAAAACCGGAGTTATTGAAAACATTCATATAGGTGCCTCGTGTACAGATAACGAAATTCAAACATACAAGGTCCTATTTCAAGAATTCCGCGACGTGTTTGCCTGGTCCTATGAGGAAATGCCAGGAATTGATCCCTCCATTGTTGTTCATGAAATCAAGACCTACCCGGACGCTAAACCCGTTCGGCAACGTCTGCGTCAGATACACCCTAGGAAAGCGGCTGCGATTAAAGCAGAAGTTGAGAAGCTATTGAAAGCAGGTTTCATTTATCCGATCCCGTTAACGGATTGGGTATCGAATATTGTTCCGGTTAACAAGAAACAAGGAACAATAAGAATATGTATCGACTATAGGGATATAAATCGTGCTTGTCCAAAAGACAACTATCCCACACCCTATATCGATCAAATAATTGATGATTGTGCCGACAGTGAAATATTTTCCTTTATGGACGGTTTTTCCGATTACAACCAAATCAATATTCTACCTGCCGATCAACCAAAAACGGCTTTCATTTGTCCTTGGGGGACATTTGCTTACTGCAAATTACCTTTCGGACTTAAGAATGCCGGAGCCACTTTCCAATGGGCAATGTCTTACGTGTTTCATGACATCAAGCACATTGTGCAACCGTATCTCGATGATTTGCCTGCTCATTCTTTACATCGAGCTGATCACTTGTCCACTTACGCGCTATTTTTATGAGGTGTCGGCATTATCGAATCCGGTTGAACCCACACAAATGTGTCTTCTGCATAGAAGTGGGACGATTGCTAGGATTTGTCGTTTCAAAAGCCGGTATCCGCAACGATCCCTCGAAGGTCGAAGCTATCATCAAAATGCCTCCTCCTTCGAGTTTGCGCCAACTCCAAAGTTTGCAGGGGAAAGCAAACTTTTTACGTCGATTCATTCCTAACTACGCCGAGGTTACAAAGGGTTTCACCCGGTTGTTGAAACAAAACGCTCAATTTTCTTGGGATGAGATAGCTCAAAAATCTTTTGATGCACTTAAGCACGTGTTGACCCATGCACCGTTGCTGCATCCTCCCAACTACAACCAGGACTACTTTTTGTATCTCACCGCCTCCCACTCCACCATTGGAATGGTCTTAGTTCAGGAAGATGAATTCGGAACGGAACATGTGATATATTATCTTAGTAGGACGTTAAATCCCACTAAGCTAAAATATTCGCATGTGGAGAAATTGGCCCTGGCAGCTGTTCAGGCTGTCCAGCGTTTTCGTCATTACATTCTCCTCTGTAAAACTACAGTGATTTCGGATTGCAACCCTATGATCTACATTTTGACAAAACAATTTCTAGGGGGCAAGTACTCCAAATGGATTGTTATCCTGCAGGAGTTCGATTTGGAGTTTGAGAAGTCCAAGTCTAAGAAATCCTTAGTTTTTTCGGAATTGATGTGTGACTTCCCGCGTGCTGACACGGAGACTGTGGCAGAGGAACCCATTGCGGACGAATCTCTGTTTCTTATCAGCACTTTAGATCCGTGGTATGGGGATATAATCATCTATCTCCAAACCCAATCCTTTCGGCCCGAAGCTTCAAAGTCGGAACGCCGAAAAATTCGATTCCAGTCCCAACAATACAGAATTATCGGAGATACTCTTTATCGTCGTGGGGCGGACTTGGTTTTTCGTCGTTGCTTAACTCATGAAGAGGCAGAAAGGGTTTTGAATGACTGTCATTCTGGAGCATGTGGCGGTCATATGTCTGGGTATGCCATAGCTCAGAAGGTGTTGCGTGCTGGCTATTTCTGGCCGTCCATGTTTAAAGATTGTATCATTGCGGTCGAAAATGCCACAACTGTCAAGTGTTTGATCGTAAGATGCGCACACCACCTGCTCCTCTCCACCCTATAATTGCCGTTGGTCCTTTTGCTAAATGGGGTATCGATTTTATTACTTGTAACCCTCACTCGGCCGGGGGGCATGCGTATATCATCCTTGCGGTTGATTATTTTACTAAATGGGCCGAGGTGATGCCTACATTCGAGGAAAGCGGCAAAACAGCAGCGATTTTCGTATTCAATCATATTATTGCTAGGTTTGGTGTCCCACAAGCGATCATCACTGACCATGGGCGCCATTTTCGAAACATTATGATGACAGAACTTACAAGCCAGCTTGGTTTACGCCATGATAGTTTTACTCCTTATTATCCTCAAGCAAACGGTTTGGTTGAATCCATCAACAAAGTTCTAGCTATCATGATCCGACGAATCATTGGTATTCATCGGTCGAATTGGCACAACATGTTATTTTCAGCACTTTGGGCGTATCGAACCTCAGTAAAAACATCAACAGGGTTCACTCCTTTCCAGCTAGTTTATGGTTTGGAAGCAGTGTTGCCCATTGAATGCGAAATCCCATCACTTCAAATGGCTATCGAATTACTCCCAGCTACTTCCGAAGAGGAGAAGCGTCTGTTATACTTAGCTAAATTAGATGAGACTCGACGTGATGCTGCTTTGGCAATCGAGACTCATGCAAAAAGGATGAAAGCTCAGTATGATCGTAACGTGACCCCTCGTAATTTTTCGGAAGGAGACCTAGTGCTATTATATGATCAAGCTAACGATAAATTAGGTGCTGGAAAATTCGTTCCCATGTGGCATGGGCCCTACATTGTCAAGCGAAAGCTGGCAAAAGGGGCCTATGAGCTGGTAGATTTTGATGGGGACTCTTTAGGTAAGCCCAGAAATGGACTTTACCTAAAGAGGTATTATGCTTAAATGGTGGGTATGGAGATTTAGTTAGTCCTAGTTAGGTTAATTTTCTTTCTAGCTGGTATGTTTGCTTAGTTTAGGCTGTGTGCTTAGTTTAAAGAGTGTGTTTTTGTCGTTATTCTGGCTTATCTTGGTTTTACTCTTGATATTGCAGATGTCGATGCCTCTCCAAACGTACATTGGATTTGCTGATGGTGCTTGTTGTAGTACACGGAATATCTCTTCCGCAGCTTGGGTTATCTATTCGCCCTCTGACGAGTTAGTTTCTATGCATGGGGTGAGCCTCGGTCAAACAACAAACAACATTGCAGAATACAGTGCAGTGATTGAATTATTATCTGAATCTATTTCATTTGGGATTCGGAGTTTGATAGTGAGGTTAGATTCTGAACTCGTTGTATTATAGCTTAATAGAGTCTATGCCATTAGAAATCCAGTGTTATTAAGATTGTTTTTGAGGGTGCGTCTCTTGGAACGTGAATTTGATTACATTTAATATCAGCATATTCTAAGGTCTTTAAATACATTAGCAGATGCAATGGCGTCTCGAATGTTAAATAGACATTTGTAACAATCATAAATGTAAATTTATAAACATTTCATCACACATGTTTAACAAAATAAGCCGGTAATAATGATATATATAGATAGGAGTGTGTCAAAAATATACATCGTCTTTGATCATAGGTTGAAAAACACCTTATGATCAACAAAAATGATAAGTACAAAAAACCAAAAATGTCATATGTGTCTACAAAAGTGACTAGCCAATCACTGGTGGTGCTCTCTATACGAGACCACTGCCCGCGCTACCCTACACAGGAACCTCCTGAAAGGTCCTGGGACTGCAACCACGTAACGCTGAAGTCGGATAGGAATGTCATCTATAGTGGTCCCTGGTATATCCGCCGTCAGACGCTCTAGATCCTGTTCCAGCTCGGTTAAGGTCTCTGCGGCCGCATCCTGTGGGGCCGGCGCTGGTACAGCTGGTACTCTCCTCTCAAAAGCCCGGAGGTTGGCCGGACGCCGTGGACCTACATCTGCATTTTGAAAATTTGTGCTGTCAGTTTTGAGGCGATATATAAAAAACAAAAAAAATATACATAATTTAAAAACTTGTGAAGAATGAAATACCTCTGTCGTCCCATTGTTCTCCCTGTGGAAGAACCATGTCCGGATCATTGCGAAAATCCATTCCGGCGTACGGAAAATCCTGAATCGCAAAGACCTGGCCCTCCAGCCAGTGAAAGTAACCATCAGGAAATCAAACAACTGCTGCTCCCTCGTCAGGATGCCGGGCCATTACCGCAACCCATCTCGTCAACTTAGGCTCCCGAGGAGCCCCAACTGGAACTGTAAGATGCTGGGGGATCAGCATTGGAACTCTCTCTAGGGAAAAGCTCACAACTAAAGGCCCATATCCAAAGGTCTTCAGTTGTCCTCTCTTTGCCCTGGTTAGTTGGCCCTTCATATTGGCCAACACAGCATCGCACCAGTTGAAAATGGTGCCTTGGAAGCAATCTATAGCCATCCGCATTTGGGATCCAGTGGCTATGTGCAAAGCGGCAGCGCCGCAAAGTCTGGTAACTGTAAAGGCAATTACCATGAGTTCAGGTCGGGATATATATTTGATTTCTATCCCCTTCTCCTGGTTTTGATTGTTGCACCACTCTAGCCGGAGACTAGCAAGGGATTGGCCACCCGGCCTAGTCCCGAATAGAGAGAGTTGCTCGCCCCTGTTAGGCAAGCCAGTGAGAAAGTATATGTCGGAGGACTCTATCTCGAGCTGGTTTTCTCCGATGTAAAAACATTGATCCTGAATATTCCACCTTTCAACCAGCCACTCTAAGAATGGCACCTGGGCCCTCATGCCAGGTATAGCCCAGTACTTGTACAGACCGCATGCCTTTAACGCATCAATAGAAGGTTGATGACCTATTGCGGCCAAATCAACGTCTTCGTGTTCTCTTTCACGCCAATCCAGCATGGTGAGTGACCTACACACCAAAAAACAATGATTAGAATTCATTAAATAAAATTTGGTTGGTTAAAATTGGAGTTTGGGGTTTCAAAATCCGTGTTTCACGGGGTACGCACCCCGCGTTCAGAAGACAGAGCGGCGGTACGCAGCTGTCCTGAAGGCGGGCTGCGTACCCCGACCTTTTTCCCATATACGAAAAAGTCGGGGTACGCAGGTCGCCCATGGGGCGCCTGCGTCCCCCGAGAAACATATTTTAAAAAGCCTAAACCCTCCAAAAAATCAAACTAAAACTTGAAATGAAATTCTAAACGGATGAAATTGAAGAGGAGGATGTTGTGGAATACCTGAAAGAGACGACGCTCGATTCTGACGGTCGGATTCTCCGCAAAGTCCACGGGAAGTTTTCTTGTCAAAAGCCCTTTTCTCAACCTCAACAGTAAAATGGTAAAAATGACATGGTAAAAAGTCTTTTTATAGGTTTTTTGGATGAATGAATGCTAAGTTTGTTTATTTTTCACCATGAAAGGACATTTTTCAATGTATTTTTACCCATCTTAAACAGGTATGAGTAATGTGTCGTTTTTGTGCAGGACAAAAGGACTTTAGAGTAAAATCATCATTTTTCACGAACCAAAACATCAGAGTCATCTTTTAAGCTCTTTTCTGACTCCTAAAACATGAAAAGATTTCCGAGCGTTTCTTTTACACTCGTTAAAACAGAATTAAAAGACGGTCCCCTTATAGCTCTTTTCTGGCCGTAAAAACAGGAAACGATTGCCGGGTTTTTGTCCTTTCAAACTCGATACGGAAATAAAACGACGTGTCCTTGATCACTTTTTACTTTTCAGGTCAGAGACACTAATCATGAAAGTACTCCTTGGTCGCAAGATCAAGCGGTTCTCTCAGGTATTATTTTATACTTTTTCGGGCTTGGGAGACACAAATTTACGAAAAAGTTCACCGTGGAGTCTTCTTTAGTTTTTTCAGACTCTCTAAAAATGAAAAACGCCGAGTTTCTCCTATACTGGACTCGTTAAAATTTCACAGTAAAGGACCTGTTCGATTACAAACAGGAACAGACCACTCCTTCTTAGGGTCCGAATCTAAACTAAGTTGGACTCATCCAAAGGATGAGCTTATAATCAAGCATATGTTATCCTCCTCAAGCTTGTAAAAAATAAAGAGGTACTTGCCAGAAATGGTGGGGGAAAAGAGAGAAGAATGAACCGATTTTTCATCCTTTGTTACAGAAGAACCTTATCACCGCTCTTGAACACGACACTTTTCATTCACCTGGGTTGGGAAATCCTTTGCCCTAAAAGTTGATCAAACCACTTTGAAAGTCTTCAACCGTTTCCGGGTATTAACTTTGGGTCAATCGTCACCAAACCATCTGTCGTGTCGTTATGTGTTCAAGAGGTCTCTGCAAATAAACTATTCATATGAAAAATACTTGTCATCCATTTGACCATCCCTGAGTCAGTCCTTACAGCAACATTTCTTCAACTTGAACAATGATTTCGTGTTGTGGGCTTGCCTGCAATGGGTCGCTTTCTATCGACATCAGCACATTATCTAGAAAGATGACTTAGAAATCGACAGTACCTTAAAGTTTGCATGCATCAATGGCAGGTTTCTCGCCTTTGACGACAGTTTACATCATTGACTTTCGATCGAAGGATTCTGTGACGTGTTCGACATCAACTCATTCATTCACATTTCATGGATTGTACTGGGTACTTTGAGAACCATTGACATCACTGGTGGTCTCTCTCACACTTGTTAACAGTTTACATCATTGACTGGTAATCAGGTGGTTTCTACCATGCTCGACATCAACTCATTTATTCGCATGGATAGAATCGTACCAATTCGGGAAGTAGAAATGAAGACCCTGGATCTAGTTTCCACCATCCAGGCTACGAGGAGTTTTGTATTCATTATAAAGTAGACTAATCATAAACAGATGGCTGCGTCCATACTGTGTCTACAAAAGTCTATGATTGTGATGTACTGCAAAATCATTCTTGTATCAGAGCAGTAGTTAGATTGTTAGTTAAAGTTTTCAATCTGAGTATGGGAATGCCTACCTCAGCGATGATATGATCCTATATATGTATTTTGTGTTGAAAATTTGCAGGTTCTGACCAAGTCCTCCGCAAGATACTCCTTGAAATGATAAAGTACTTCACCCTTCCTAGATCATAAAAACCCTAATCTACTACAGGCTTCGCACTTTAGGGGGCAATCTGTTACACTAAAAAATGTCACCATGGCTATTTGCAGTTAGTATGGCTCCATCCACTGTCATACTATCCTCCTTGGCAAGTCTCATGCCTCTGCTCTCCATGTCAAACTTCAAGAAAGAGAGAAAAGTCATTTAAAGTCAATTATCTCTGGTACGCAGTTTCTCTTAGCCTTACCTGCGGGTACGCAACCCAAGTTCACAAAACCTGCGTACTTGTACGCTCTGTATGTAAAGGGATGGGTGCGTACTCCTGTAAAGGTCAAAAGGCGCAAGTTTCACTCCAAAAAAGTTACTTGTGGTCATTTCTAGAGGCTTCTAGAAGTATGTTTGACGTGTATGAAGCGCCTCCAGATGGTTCATGTATCCCTACCAAAGAGGAACTTATCCCATCAATAGGGGAGCTATCCCATCCAAAGAGGGGCTTATCCCATTGATGGTGGACCTGAATAACTTCCTCTAGAGCACTATAAATACAGGCATTGGGCCAAAGGGAGGGGAGGTTGAAAGCTGAACATTCCTAAGGGTAGATGCTGCTGGAATTAGGACTTCCTTGTAGAAGCTTGTGAGGAGAGATTACCATCTTTACTTGTTTCCATTGGGAGGTGGGTGAGCTGATCAGAGTAAGGGAGAACTCTTGTGGACCCTGGGAGGAGCTTGCACAACACCAAGGCTCAGGTTGTAATGGTTCCTTTTGTTACCTTTTAATACAAATTAGTCCATTCTTCTCAACAATTTGTTATTAATGAGTTGTTTCATGTACTCCTTGATCTACATGTTAAATATGTTTTATTTTATGTGATATTCAGGTGCTATTTAATCGTTTGATTGTTGGTGAATGCAGGTTTCGAAGTGAAGGAGGAGCTCATCCGGATCAACGGAGCTGGACTACTACAACAGCGTTGGATTATAGGTAGGATCTAAACACTTGATTTCTCATATTGTAAAAGCATATTTAGGGAAGGATTGCTCTTATTTGTCTTGTTTGTCATTAGAGAGTCTTAGGCTTTCTAGGAAGGTCGGTTGTGTCCGCACTAACGACTCTTTCCGCGTGACAGATGGATCCTTATGCTATATACTTTTTAAATGAAATTCATACATAACATGTCAAGATGCAGCAAATGGAAACAAAGACACATAATTGCATAATACTCTTCTTTATTGATATTTCCAAGTAATTAGAGACTCTATCTACCCTGTACACACAGCTGCAGGGGTCTGCGCACTGAGCTACGGACTTCCACTGTAGGACTTTGCGCACTCAGCTGCAGAGCCTTTACCTATGCTATGACCTGAAACTTAGACTTACTACTTCAAAGCTATTACTATCTTCCTCATTACATTACATGACTCCCAAACTACTTAGAGCTTAGCTCTTTTTATACAATCCCATGGTTCGCAAACCATGGGTAGATCTCTTACAACTGACTTTACTTTACAAAACTAAGGGCATTCAACCCTTTATGACTTATGACAACTTCGTGCTCTATGACCAAAAAATGTGGAATATTTACAAGTTTATTACAAAATTTGACCAAAACATGGGCTTTTAGCCTCAAAATTGTCCTTGGGGGATGACGTTCCCAACAGGCCCCCAACAAAAACATCATGACTCACCCTCGAGTCACTCGGCAAGCACGAAGATCTTTGCGCAAAGCCCTTCTAGCTCGACCCTTATGACTGCAACCTCGGCTATGCATTGAGCTCACACCTGCTTCACATCTTTAACCATCTGCTCGGTCACTGCGCCTATGTTATCGGCCCAAAGCTTTTGCTGCGTCACTTGCAAAGTTGCAAGCATACCTTCGATAGATCCTGTCACTCCATAAGCCTCGTCTAGGTAGGGCTGCAGTCTTGCCTTCAACACTGCTTCCTTGCGCAGCACTATGTCCACTTGTTCCTTCAGCTACTTGGACTCCTACAACTTGGCTAGTCTCTGTGTCAGCCTGACGGTACATGTTGTGCCCTTAAAGTCATAAAAGCGATTTTGTAGCTCGCGTGATTATGTCGCTAGCCGCTTGTTGGCTGCTCTAATTGTTTATTATTTAAACAGTCGAGTACCACATTAAATTGTCAACCCGGGAAAGTCCTTTTATCTCAAAGGTGACTTCGTACTGTATGCACTCAATTCTAAAAGCATTAAAGGCAGTAGTATAAACAATCTATTCTCTATCAAACCCTTACTCTGTGTTACAGCAGTTATAATCTATTGCAGGAATAGAATGAAACAGATGACTGATTAAAAGTAACAATTCTGCAGAAAGAAATGATGGTTGTCTTGTAACAGAGGATCAGGACCCTATCCTCAGAGTAAGAACGTTCAGCACCTGCCCCTGTTATCCAGTTTACCAATATACTCTGTAAATCCTAACCACCGGTGAGACACTCTTTTATAGCATCAATTGATTAAGAAAACAGAATAGCAACAAGGGTAAAAATATCAGAAGCAATGCTCATAGACTAGAGATACACAGAAATCACACACATACACTCAACAGAAGGAATGGGTGAATCTTGTGATGAAGGTGGGCCCTGTCCTTCTCACAAGATTCCCGAGGACACAGATGCTAAATTAAAATACTCAGAACAGTGCTTTATTCATCTACCAATATGCAAAATTACAATAGAGATTCAATCTTGTTCCTTCACTACAATTTTCTCTGTTACCACTTCCCCCCCATTCTAATGTAGATGTCTCCCCTTTATAGGGGAGACATCTATTACAATAGATTTTCATTTTTCATTTCAGTTTGACCCTTTTGTACAAAAATAGTAAATCAATTCCTGTTACAGCATGCTGTTACAACAGTGTGTAACTGTGTATTTCTTCATTGATCGGATCCCTTTTCTGTCTCAACCATCTCCTTGAAATTCACATGTTGTTCTTTGTTGTTTCACCATTGTTGCAGATTTGGTGAATCTCAACTGTTTCCCTGAAGTTCTCATGCTGTTTCTGTTGTTTCAGCATTGTTATAAATTTGGTAAATCTCAACTGTTTCCTTGAAGTTCTTATGTTGTTTCTGTTGTTTCAGCATCTACGACTGAGGTCTTGCCGGTTTAGACGGTTGCTAATCTTGCTGTTCCAGTGACTGCAAAATATGGTTTTACCAGGTTTAGACAATTGTTGTTTCCGCTGTTTCAGCAACTGGTTTTGCCAACTTTAGACAGTTGTTGTTTCTGTTGTTTCAGCAACTGCAAAATATAGTTCTGCAGACTTTGAACAGTTTCAACAATTACTCAGCAACTTAGTCAACTTCAAAGATTAATTATAAAGATAACATGATTATGTGTTGAATGATTAAACATATAGCAATGAGGAGAGTTACTTCATACCTTTGGACTAATTAGGACAAAATGCTAGCAAAGGCTTTCAACTATGGTTCAAAGAGGGTAATATAATGGCAAAATATACGGTCAAAAATAGTCAATATGGGAACCTAACATCCCCCCCAACTGAAAATGTTGCATGTCCTCATGCAACATCTACTCTGAATCGGAATCAGAATATTGGGTTGAACAGTGTAAATTGCTTATGCAGTAAGTGTAGAAGGTACTGTCAACCATGTCTCTGAACCCTTGGACATTCTGAAGTCTCCTCCATGCTGCCAACTCTTCCTTTTTAGTCAATGTAAATTGAGCCTTGTATTGTTCTCCAGGAAGCCATAAGAGAGGGAAATGAAAACGGTAACCAATCCACCGTTCAGCACATTGTCTTATGCATTTTACATAATCAGGTATTCGTGAGATTGCCGCCTGAAGGTTGAGGGGATTGTAGGGATGATATTCCCGTCTTTCTTTGGGACAATGTTCCCAGAATAATTCGTTTGCTTTTATGGCCAGAGGTCCTTTAGTTTTGACATAATGTTGCAGTCTTCCAAGACTGCTGCTTGCATCCTAATATGATCGGTCATCCCTGGTTCTCTTAGATTCCGTTGATGTTCCATATGGAAGATGGCTGCATTCTGTGGTTCTGGACGAATCCAGAGAAGACAGTTCTCCTCATTGTGTTTTGCAGACATGAAAGCATTCTGCCAAGTTAGCTGGTTGGCCAAAATGGAAGTAAAAGCTCTTATTTGAACATCACCACAAATAGGAAGTAAATTAATCTTTCTATCTTCAGGCATAGCGTCATTGTGAAGATAGGGTTCACAGAGCAAGTTCTGGTCGTTATTTGGTGCTTCTGTGAAAGTCTGAATAAATTGCTCTGGTGTGGCAACCTGGTTGGGTCTTCTATCTCTGATTGCCTTTATTTGTAAGAACGCTAAGCGTTCTCTCAAAAATACTGCATAATTAAAAGAAGGTTTCCTTGTAGCAAGTACCTTCTGGACCAAGTCAAAGATATGGGACAGCCTAGCTTTTAATTTCCTATTCTCTTTGTGTTGAGCTCGAGACTCCTCGAGGGCTTCCCAATTTTTGTATGCATAGCTGAACCAGGTTGACTTTTGTTGCTGAAATTCCCTCCCTTGTGAGAGCTCATATTATGTCTTCCATGTATCCTTTAGTTCTTGAAAACTAGAGGTCTCAGTGTAAGTAGTGCTGACACAGGGAGGTTTAGTCTGTGTATAGGCATCTATAAAAGATTTCTACTCTGTGATAGTTTGGGTAGGCCGGGGTGGTTCTGTATCTTCTTCTGCAATTCTTGAAGAGCCTGCTGGTTCTTGTGTAACAGCAGGTTGTTCTGTTTTGATTACAACAGGAGAAGTCTGTGGGCTGGCTCCAGTCATTGGAACTTCAACTATCTTGTATCTTGCTTGAGTGTAAAGCTCACCACACTCACTGCACATATATTCATTGTATTGACTCTTTTCGGTTGCAGATGCTACCCATGCTAGGATGTGCAGATTGAATTTGTTTTGATAGGATTCTTTAACCATTATTATCTCCTGCTGATAATTCTTAATTTGAGATTTTAAAAACTTAATTTCTTCCTGCAAGGAGGCTAAGGTAGTCGGGGCTTGTGTAGCTGCAGATTCCAGTGGAGGAAGGGATCATTGTTCGGCATCAGTTTGATCATTTGCATCCGTAACAGGTGGTTCTTGTGTATCACCTGGTGTAACAGCCACATGCAGGTCATTGTCTTTTTGTTCCCCAATAGGTGGTTCTTGTGTATCACCTGTTGGGTCAGTGGTTGGTTCTTGTGTAACAGCCACATGCAAGTCATTGTCTTTTTGTTCCCCAACAGGTGGTTCTTGTGTATCACCTGTTGGGTCAGTGGCTGGTTCTTGTGTAACAGCCACATGCCCAATATCATCTTGGGTGTCTGCTTTAGATGTTTTGGTCGCTGGTCTTTGTGTAACAGCTGCCTCTTTTAAAGAAAATAATGTCACAAAATTGTCAACGCTCAGCATTTCAGCACCAAAGGGTGAGGCAAGTGAATACTCAGAGCTAGTTGGGATACGGGACTTTAGCATGATGGATGGGGAACTGGGGATGATGGGTTCAGTTGCTGTAGACGACTTTGTTCGTCGCCTTGGTAAGGAATTAGGCAAATCAGTGATTTTTCTCTTACGACTGCTTTTCGTTAGAATAGGGCAAATATCAAGAATAACGGCTTCCTTAACTGAAGCCCTGGTTCTTCTTCTTTTTGGTGGGGTTACAGCTTTCTGCTGCTTTTTCCTTTTGTGAAAGATGATGGGGGTGTTATCATCGGAGTCATCAGTGGAAATGTCAACTATGGGAGTGGATGGTTCAGCTTCATTGGGGGATGGGGTCCTCTGCAGATTTTCAGTGCTTACTTGGGGTGTTTCTGCTGATTGCTGATTTTTAGCAGCCTACTGGGGAATTTCTTCTGTTTGTTGGGGAGGGTTAATGAGGAGAGGTGGGTGGTTCAGGGCAAAGCCTCTATTTATTAGGAGTTGAACTAAACGATGGTGTTTGAGGGAAAGGAGCTGATGCTTTGCATTCACAGTATAACGTGACATATTTTTTAGACAACCAAATAGATAATAGGGCATGTTTACTAAATGACCATGCCTCAAATGATTTAGTAAAACGAAGTCATGTTGGTAGATTACCTGATAACGACCTTCGCAAGTGAAATACTGCTTAACGAATTCCACAACCTTTGACCATGGTGAAGGCAGTGACCGAAGTGCGACTCCTCTGCCTTTGGTTTCCACATGCTCGCCCGGTAGCAGAAAGTCTTGCTATGCATTAAGAATAAGATGTTTTCTGCTGAACCAGTGAGTACCATTGGTTGGTAATCTGGAGACTTGCGCTATGTCTTCTTCTGTCACTGGAATTTTCACCCCTTGGACAATGGAAAATCCTTCCCTTAAGTTGCATGCAAATTCCAAAACCTGTTGTGTATTAAAATCCGACAGTCTTCTGAAATACTCTACCCATCCTGCTTGAAGAAAGATTTGGTAAGCCTCTGGGTAAAGTTCTAGTAGCGTTATTGAACCAGGTTCATGTGTAATCAGATTTCCCCCCATAGTTGCTGGTTTAGACAAAATACACAGTGCAGAGCCAAGTAGCCGAGGTCGAGACAGAGTAAACCGTTACAAATGAGGTTATGACACGATAAGGTACAGTCGAGGTGACTTAGATACTACCGCGAGAACTAGGGATGGCAGCAATTGACGTGTTATATCATAATTACGATGTTTTGGTAATCCCCCCAAAGCTACGGCTGAATGATCTGATTGGTAGTACGATGGTTTGGCAATCGTATCACATCTCCGCATTAACTATAATTTAATATTCACACTTAAACATGCGTACCTTTATATTTACCTTTAGTTGACGTGCCAAAAAGTATTATCTTGTCTTCGCTAGATCAATAATGATTAAAAAGGGTCTAAAAGTATGAAAACACGGGCGGTTTTCATTATTGACGGGAAGTAGAAGTGAAGAAATGTAATTATCAGGGTGCATGGCTGGTTCCTTTAATAAAGAATGATATGTTCCATCATAATAATGGTTCACTTTTGGGAACGAAAATGGGGAAATTGGTATTCTTTAGTAAAAATGAAAAAGATTGGTGTTAAGCATTGGAATGTGGTGTTTCAGCAACGGGAAATGGTGTTGCAGCAACGGGACATGGTGTTGCAGCAACGGAAAATGGTGTTGCAGCAACGGGAAATGGTGTAAGGAATGATTTATGGTCTGAAAGAGGTTCCCAAGCTGCAAAGTGATTCTTTTGGAATTTTTGTCCTCAGCCATCCTCCGAAACTAAGATCTGCAAAATAATTAATTGTAACATGGCAACCCTTGACAGGGATTATTAGTTAAGGAATCTAATCTAAAATAAATAAACAACAGAAATTTAGGTGCATTGAGGGACAGCAGGTTCCCCCAAAAAAACATAGTGTATGTCTGCCATGCAAGTAGCTTTGAAATCCTCTTTAGAAACAGGCTGTTGATACAAACGGAGTCGATACCCATTCACTAATAATGGTGTTCTACTATCATCAATCGTTGGAAGTCTGACTGTTCCATTTGGAAAAACAGCATCTACTTCATAAGGTCCTAGCCACCTTGTTCTTAATTTACCTTGAAAATTTTCAAAATGGGAGTCATACAGTAGAGCCCAATTACCTTTCTGGAACTACTTTTGCTTAATGGTTTTGTCGTGCCACCTGATTTTTTGTTGTTGTATCATGGTTGTTTGATGGATGGCATCCATCCTCTTTCGTCCAATTCCTGAAGTTGTTGCAACCTAGCTGTCTGTGCATCAGTCAAGTCAAGGTTAACAACTAAAGCAGTCCTTAAGGTTTTGATTTCAAACTCCACAGGGAAAACAACATTTTTACCAAAAACTAATTCATAAGGTGAAAAGCTCGTAGTGTTTCTCCAAGTGGTTCTATAAGCCCATAGTGCTTCAGGCAACCTTTGAAACCAGTCCCTTCTATTCTCCTTTATCGTTTTTGTCAAAATGGCTTCTATGACTTTATTGGTGCTTTCCACCTGCCCATTTGCCTGGGGGTGATAAGGTGTAGTCATTTTATGCTTAATATGATATTTATGAAGTGTATCTTTGAAGCCATGAGAGTTAAAAGGAGGTCCTCCATCTGTGACTAGTTCTCTAGGCAAACCAAACCTAACAAAGATTTCTTCAAATAAAAACGTTAATACTGATTCTTCATTGGCTTTGAGGAGTGCCTTAGCTTCTACCCACTTAGTCATATAATCTGTGCAAACTAGTATATAAACTTTTTGATTGGATGGAGGATTAATGGGACCTATAAAATCTAGTGCCCATCTTTCAAAAGGTTCAAGAATTACCTGGGGATTGAGTGGCATTTCATCCCTGTGATTAGGCTGGCCCATTCTTTGACAGCTATCGCAGGCCCTTACATATTTCCTTGCATCCTTGAAGAGTGAGGGCCAATAATAACCCATTCTGAGTACCTTGTGTGTTGTTCTTTTATCTGCAAAATGCCCTCCACAAGGGCCATCGTGACAAGCTTTCAATACATCATAAATTTCATCTTCACCGATGCATCTCCGAATCTCCTGATCAAGTCCTGTGTGAAAAAGACACCCGCTTATCCAGCTGTACCTAGCACTTTGCTGAATAATCTTTCTTTTTTCTCTGTGTGATAGGTGTGATGGTAGTTTACCTGCAACTAAGTAGTTGGCAATGTCTGCATACCAAGGTGAGTGAGTAGATACTGCAAATAAATACTCGTCAGGAAAAGAATCATCTACTGGAATATTCTCATCAGTTTTTAACCGAGAAAGGAAATCAGCAACTACATTCTCTTTACCTGGTCAATCTACAATTGTGATATCAAATTCTTGTAATAATAATAACCATCTGGTAACTCAAGCATTTGTAACTGATTCGTTCATTAAATATTTAATGGCTGAGTGATTAGTATGCACAAAAGTAGTATAACCAGTAATATAATCTCGAAACTTGTTAATAGCATAAATAACTGCTAAGAATTCTTTCTCGGTGACTGTATAATTAAGTTCAGCAGGGGTCATATTTTTACTAATAAAATAGATAGCATAGGGAAGATTGTTTTCTTCTTGACCCAAGACAGCTCCAATTGCAGTATCTGAAGCATAAGAGGATATATGAAAGGGGAGTGCCCAGTCAGGTCCTCTTAAAATGGGAGCTGTAGACAATTGGTGTTTAAGTTCATTAAATGCTTTTTGACAACCATCAGTCCACTTAAATTCAGCATTTTTCATAAGTAACACAAACAAAGGAGAAGCTATTTTAGAAAAATCCTTGATAAATCTTCTATAATATCCACCATGTTCTAGAAAACTTCTTACATCAGTTTGTGTTTTCGGGATAGGGAGAGTCTGAATTACCTGTACTTTAGCTGGATCAACTTGAATTCCTAGGAATGAGATGAAGTGTCCCAATACAATACCTTGATTCATCATCATATGGCATTTTTCAGTACTTAGGGCAAGATGTGCTTCTATACATCGCTTAAGTACTTTTTCAAGGTTCTGTAATGCATCTTCAAAAGTCACACCATAAGGAGTAAAGTCGTCCATAAATATTTCTAAGGAATCATTAAGCATATCAGAAAAAATCCCTATCACTGCTCTTTGAAATGTTGCTGGGGCATTACATAGCCCAAATGGAAGAACTCTATAGGCAAAGGTCCCCCATGGGCTAGTGAAAGTGGTCTTGTCCTGATCTTGGGGTGCAATCTTGATCTGATTATATCCGCTAAATCCATCCAAAAACGAAAAGAATTTCTTACCTGCCAAATTATCAAGTACCTGATCAATGAATGGTAAAGGGAAATGGTCTTTCTGGGTGGCTTTATTTAGAGCTCTGTAATCCACACATACTCTCCATTTCCCATTTTTCTTGGGTACAATTACTAGTGGAGAAACCCATTCACTATCAGATATAGGATATATAAATCCTGCATTCAACAGTTTTTGAAGTTCTTCCTTCACAATTTCCCTTAAATTGGGATTCATTCATCGTTGGGGTTGACAGACTGGGCGGGATCCTTCTTTAATATAACTACGATGAGTGCATAGTTCAGGAGAGATCCCATTCATATCTGTGTAATCCCATGCGAATGCTTCTTTATTTTCATGGAGTAGCTTCATTAACTGTTGTTTTTCATCATCTGTTAAGTTAGGATTTATATTTAATGTTTTGCCAAGCTCAATCTCTACTGTTATACTTTTGGAGGAGCTGCCAGCTGATGTCTGAGATAGATTTTCAGTTCTAAGGTTCTACTGGGATTCAGATTCCAAGATTGCAGTCAAGTGATCATGTATTTCAGGGCTAACCGAAGAGGGTTCAGAAATAAAATTGCTGATTAATTCATCTTCGGTTGTATCTTTAAAATTTAAAGCTTGTCCGATAGTCAAGATGGGTTGGATTTCCTCATCCTCATAATCTAACCATATAGAATTATCATTATTAATCATGGGTGTAGCCTGAGGATAAAGAGTAGGCTGCTTAGTTTCCTGCCCATTAGAGATTGTCATTGATCCTGACCTACAGCTCATGAAGGCATCTGCTGTAGCCAGCCAAGGTCTTTCTAAAATCAGCGGATGACCCCCCAACTTTGTTTTAGTTTGTAACACAACAAAATCGGCTGGGTAATTCCAAGATTCTACTGAAATTATTAGGTCTTCAATGACTCCTTCAGGTTCGATTGTGGAGCGGTCAGCCAGCTCTAGAATGGTTGGGGTTTCCCTAATTAAGTTTTTTAACTGCAGTAACTGTGCTATTTCAAGTGTCATGATGTTTATTGCAGCACCCAGATCTACTAGAACTCTAGAAATAAAGGTTTTTCCAACCTGAACTGTGACTGTAGGGTGACCAGGGTCACCATATTTCACAGGGGGTTTTTTTCTGTCATTAGAGCAGCTAGATCACCCATCACATGAACTGTGAGGGGGTCCTTAGCTTTTCTTCCAGGTTTCTTAATACAAATATCTCTAACAGTTCTAGCATAAATTGGTACATCTCTCAGTGCTTGTAAGAGTGGAATTTTAACATATAAATTCTGCAGCTCTCCTAACAGATTAAAAGCAGGTGGCTCAAGTGTTTTGGTAAGAGCCAAACGTTCAGAGAATGGTGGCTCTGCTGCTTCAGCAGTCTTTTTAGAGGATGTTTCAACTGTTTCAGCATTATTATTAGAGGATGATCCAGCTGTTTAAGCATTAGATGACTTTTCTTTTCCGATTTCTTCTTTATCAGAATCCAAAGTAATGTCATCAATAATGGGTTCAACTATTCTTCCAGAGCGTAAATGAATGTCATTACATTGCATAGGGGAAACCAGTTGGTTTTGAACATCAATTACCTGCAGAGCTTTATTATTATTCGGGTTGGGGTTAGGTTGTACAGACAGCTGGGGTCTTATTGTCTAATTATTTGGTGGGGCATTTGATGGTAAGGAGAGAGATTGCTGATATAGAGGTAATTGGTTTGGAAATGGGATCTGTGGAGCTGTCCAATTCGAGTTCCATTGATTAAAATAGGTTTGTTGTAGAGCCCAGGGATTCCACATCGTAGGATCAATAAAAGGAGGGTTTGGTTGCTGCATGGGTGGGAAATTCATTTGATTAAGGTGTGGGTACTGCATTTGATTGAAGGGTGGGTAATTTTTTTGAAAAGGAGGATGATTATTCCAACAATTAAATGATGTGTTAGAATTCATACCTTGTCTTTGTGGTTGCCATTGCCTCCTTTGTGTCATCAGGTACACTGCTTCAGTTTCTTCTTCGGTTGACTGCAGCGCTGCTTTTATTCCTAGCAAAGAAGGGCATTGTCGAGTCTCATGGTACTTTTCACAAATAGTGCAAATTGGTACCTTGTCCAGTGGGCATTCCCTCAGTGGGTGCTTTTCTCTGCATTTAGAACAGAAAATAGCCAGAGCAGCTTCTGCTTCTGCTTGCTTCTTTTTAACCTGTAAAGCATCAATTTGTGAAGCAAAAGAGCTTAACATTTCAGTTTTAAATTCTTCAAGTAAATTACCTATTTCAGCCCGTGTTGCTCCACCACTTGCTGATTTCTGGACTCTTGAGTATATGCTATCCCTGCTTTTTGGTCTACTTGCTGCCCCTCTTGAACATCTCTTACAGAGTTTGACAATCTCATCAAATGATTCTTTGGAAATATCCCCTTTTCCAAGCATATTCAGCATGTCCAAGCAATCATCTCGTACCCCTTTTAGCAGTATTGTCTTAAGAATATCCTTACTCATATCTGGATGATCAGATCGTTGCAGATTATACTGCAGTCTTTCCACAAAGTCCTCCGGATTCTCGTCCTCCTTTTGAACCATCTTAAACAGTTCTTCCTTCCTTTCTCTTGTTCAACAATAATCCTGATATTTTGCCAGAAAACTTTCTTTCATCTGATCCCATGTAGTGATTACATGAGATCCTAAGCTCATAAACCATCTTAACGCGTTCCCTTTCAATGTTGCTGGAAACAGTTTTAATTTCTGAGTAGGGTTTACATAATCATAGCTCCTACATAGTATATCAAATTCAAAGAGGAATTCATCAGGGTCTTTAGAGGATAACCCATGAAAGTTGGGTAGTGCTGAGAGTGGAATGTTCTTCATAGGGGTTGCTCCTCTTGGGAGCTCCCCAATAGGGAATTCCAGGGTGGAGAGAGAATTTTCTCCCCTTCCTTCTGCTCTGCGGCCTCCTCCGAAAAGTCCATCATTGTTGTCCTCCATTGGTCTTTTTCCTGAATCGCTTGTCCGGTCTTCAGTATCTTCTATTTCTTCAGGTTCTTCTACCGGTTCCTCAATGTGCTCTGGTGTTTCCAGCTTCCTTTCGGGTCCTAGTACTTCCTCCATCTGGTGATCTGTTTGGGAGGAATGTTGGATCTGAAGCCTTCGGGAACTTGTTCTCTGGGATGTCTCGGCTTTTGAAATGATCTCGTCAATGAAAGTTTTTCTTCCTCCTCCTCTGCCCTTGCTGCCTGTAAAGTTAGCTTTCCTGCGTCCTCTCATGCATCCTGTTATTCTAAAAGAAAATCATTAATGCCTTTAAAATCTCCAGTCGGCTTCCCCGGCAATGGCGCCAAAATGTTGGCTTCTCTAATTGTTTATTATTTAAACAGTCGAGTACCACATTAAATTGTCAACCCGGGAAAGTCCTTTTATCTCAAAGGTGACTTCGTACTGTATGCACTCAATTCTAAAAGCATTAAAGGCAGTAGTATAAATAATCTATTCTCTATCAAACCCTTACTCTGTGTTACAGCAGTTATAATCTATTGCGGGAATGGAATGAAACAGATGACTGATTAAAAGTAACAATTCTGCAGAAAGAAATGATGGTTGTCTTGTAACAGAGGATCAGGACCCTATCCTCAGAGTAAGAACGTTCAGCACCTGCCCCTGTTATCCAGTTTGCCAATATACTCTGTAAATCCTAACCACCGGTGAGACACTCTTTTACAGCATCAATTGATTAAGAAAACAGAATAGCAACAAGGGTAAAAATATCAGAAGCAATGCTCATAGACTAGAGATACACAGAAATCACACACATAAACTCAACAGAAAAAGGAATGGGTGAATCTTGTGATGAAGGTGGGCCCTGTCCTTCTCACAAGATTCCCCAGGACACAGATGCTAAATTAAAATACTCAGAACAGTGCTTTATTCATCTACCAATATGCCAAATTACAATAGAGATTCAATCTTGTTCCTTCACTACAATTTTCTCTGTTACAACTTCCCCCCCGTTCTAATGTAGATGTCTCCCCTTTATAGGGGAGACATCTATTACAATAGATTGTCATTTTTCATTTCAGTTTGACCCTTTTGTACAAAAATAGTAAATCAATTCTTGTTACAGCATGCTGTTACAACAGTGTGTAACTGTGTATTTCTTCATTGATCGGATCCCTTTTCTGTCTCAACCGTCTCCTTGAAATTCACGTGCTGTTCTTTGTTGTTTCACCATTGTTGCAGATTTGGTGAATCTCAATTGTTTCCTTGAAGTTCTCATGCTGTTTCTGTTGTTTCAGCATTATTGCAGATTTGGTAAATCTCAACTGTTTCCTTGAAGTTCTTATGATGTTTCTGCTGTTTCAGCATCTGCGACTGAGGTCTTGCCGGTTTAGATGGTTGCTGATCCTGCTGTTCCAGTGACTGCAAAATATGGTTTTACCAGGTTTAGAAAATTGTTGTTTCCGTTGTTTCAGCAACTGCAAAATATAGTTCTGCAGACTTCGAACAGTTTCAACAATTACTCAGCAACTTAGTCAACTTCAAAGATTAATTATAAAGATAAGATGATTATGTGTTGAATGATTAAACATATAGCAATGAGGAGAGTTACTTCATACCTTTGGACTAATTAGGACAAAATGCTAGCAAAGGCTTTCAACTATGGTTCGAAGAGGGTAATATAATGGAAAAATATACGGTCAAAAATAGTCAATATGGGAACCTAACACCGTTGTACATTGGGGTCCTCCTGCAAGCTGGACAATTGCGTGTAGTCTACTACTACACTTTCTGTCGCCACTACTGCTTCCGTAACAGCGGTCGCTCGTTGTTCATTCACTTCTGGTGGAGTTAAAGGCTAGGCCCTCAACTATAACTTCGTAATTTGCAGGTTCAACTCCAACTAAAATTGTGCCACCTCAATACAAGTGTTGCGCACCCATGTGGCCAGCTTGCAGATGCGTACCTCGATTGGCTCCTCCTTCGGAATGACCAACTCTGGGACCATTCAGCATGCCTCCTCAATAACCTACATAATACGCTTGCTCTGATTGGTCACCTCAGTCTCAGTGGCAATGGAAGCATCTCTCTATAGTCCCATTTTCTCGTTGTTGATCCGATGTTCACTGATCACCTGGAGGGCGCGGTGCTCTTAGGCCCTTAGCTCTGCAATCATTCCATCCTACAAGACATGGAGCACTTCTCACAGGAGCGCTGCTAGGTTCAACCCTATTCCCTTTAGGGTGTTGACAGTGAGCCTCAGCCCCATTCTTTGTGGTCAGTGCTCCATCAGGTAGCATTATCGCACTAGAGGCCTTCATGCGTAGCAAATTGGCAGCCTCCTAAGTGCCGATAACCAGGCTGGTAGATACCATGCCAACCTGCGATGCGCAAGTCTGTAGCTCCTACAACCCTGTCTAGATAGCCCCAAAGATGATATACTGTTGTTGCTGCTCAAATTATTGCAGGGTCTTCGCGGTGACATCCCTCACTGTGTCACTGATGTCATGAAAATCTCCCTCTGTTAATGTGATGGGGTCCAGTGAGGTCTTGGTTTCCTTTGATTTCTTCCTGGCCCCTCCCTTCTCCAGCTCCCTTGGGCGCTTGATGCGGGCGAACGTCTCCTGAGGGTCCGCGCTATGCTATTATGTCTCCTCCTCTTTCTCAGGTGAAGGCGACCTTGCACCTTTGTCAGAGCCCCGCTCTGTCCCACCTATCTGCTTCCCTGTCTGTTACGCAACCTCATGCTCCACTTGGGCCATATCAACAACCTCCTTTTTCCTTTTTTGTCCAGCTATGCCATCTTAGGCTTGGCCTCCTCCTTCTTCTTCTGTGCAGCAGACTTGCTCCTGCCCACTACCAAGTCTATGGTAGTGTGCCACTCTCCTGGCCATTGATCATGTGCTGCATCAATGGCGTCATCCATTTCCATAGAAGGAAAGTTGTACCATTTCTGCGAGGGTCCTCCCATGCCCTGATGGATACTCGATGGAAGTCTGCTTAAAATTCTACATAGCCCTACAGGTTGGCATACACCGTAGGAAACAATTGTGCCTTGCAATTGATGGCCATCCAGATGTTCATCTCCATCAAGATCCAGAATATCTTGTTGTCCTTAACCCACTGTGTGTCCTTATTTGCCACAACAAAGCATACTTCGTTGCTTCTAGGAGGTCTGGTGTGACCAAAGGGAACTCATTGTGGGATCCCGCACCCATCAAGGGCCACGTAGGCCATGAAAGTAGGAGAAGCCCCGGAAAGTGTTGGGATAGTCACAAAAATCCCTAAATTGCCACGCACGTCGAGACCCAAGAAAGACAAGT
This sequence comes from Pinus tabuliformis, assembly GCA_031772625.1. Classification (NCBI taxonomy): domain Eukaryota; kingdom Viridiplantae; phylum Streptophyta; class Pinopsida; order Pinales; family Pinaceae; genus Pinus; species Pinus tabuliformis. The sequence continues at coordinate 808,849,304 of CM062804.1, read as the reverse complement.
AGCCTATGGTACCGATGCACGTGTCCCCTAAGAATTGATTAAGGACTAGGCGTACCATGGAAGAAAATGGGAAGGCGATCAATTTGGAAGCCGATGAGGAGGAAGACTGTGAAGAAATCCTGGTAGAGGAGGCGGAGGATGTAGAGATGGAGGTAGAAACCCAGGGTGCGGACCCTTTGACCAGGCTGCTTGCATATGTTCCTCCGCGGAAGGGAAAAGCATGGGTGCCCAAAGATCCAGACGACAACAAAAACTCTCTGCAAACACCGCTGCTCCCTGACAACATCACTTTTGATGGAGCACACTTGGGGTGAGTGCTTGTGCTAAAATTTGAAGTCTAGGATCTCGTGGACCATGAGAAGTTCCCACATTTGGCAATCATGCAACTAATGTGCCAGAAGAAAGATGCGCCGATGGGAGTTATAGAGTTGGAGCCGTGTAAGTGGCTGAAAGGTGTAGAAAAGGCAGGACTATTAGACCTACTCTGGGTGCCGCATTACCATCATGTCTTAGTGACTATTTTCATTATCAAGCAGCTACTCTGCTTGGTGCATGATGGGTGCTTGTGGCTGGAGGAGCCCATCCCCATCACAGACCACTTAATTCATAGAATTACCTGGCTCCCTTGCAAAGGCGAGGACCCAACAAACATCTCGGAGGGTAAAAGTAATGATTTTGCCATTGTGGAGGCCATGAAGAAGAAATTCAAACTGGAGAAGAAGAAGAAGAGAGGATAGGCAGTTTCTAGCATTAACAACTTTGCAGTCAAAGTTACGATGCAAATATTGGTAGGAAAGGTTATGTGGAAGTGCCACATGGATGAGGTGCCAGTGCCCATGGTTGCACTTGCCACGCAATGCGCAGAAGGGGTCTACTTTAAGTGGGTGGACTACTTGTGTAGAGAGTTCCTTGAGAACTGCTATGAGGCATAGCAGCAGGGGAAGACTTTTCATTATGCATGGTTACTGTTGTCCATTGTGTTGGTGGCATGGGAATTGCCCGAGGACAGCCAGTTCCCAATGATTGCACAGGACCTTCCAGAGGTAGTGAAGTATGCTTCGTTGTTGGAAACTAGAGATGCACAAAGAATCAGGGATAGTAAGATATTCTGGGTGTTCATGGAGATGAACATCAGAATGGGGATTAATCGCAAGTCATAGTTATTGCCCATGGTCTATAACAGTCTGCAGAGCTTCACAGAGTTCAAGGTAGATTTCCACCACGTGTACATCAGGGCAAGGAAGGACCCCACGAAGACTTGACATGAGCTCCCTTATTTGGCGACGGACGATCTCATATCTGCCATCCTTGAATTGTGGCCGCTGGAGTGGCATGCTCCAGTTAGCTCCGTAGTGGAAGCAGAGAAGTTTGCCATGCAGAGGAAAAAGGATGAGGCAAAACTGTGGATGGCGCACTTGGCAGAGAAGCAAAGGAACAAAGCAGCGGCAATGAAGTCCAAGGAGGCACGCAACATTGCGAAGGTGGCGGAAGAGTAGCAGAAGGCAGCAGAGGAGGAGTTCGAAGGCTAGAAGTCGCCTTTGCCTGAACAGGAAACAAATATAGAGCAAGGTGGCATGGACCCACAGACAACGCCCACACAGCTGAGACGACAGCACCCAAGAGAGCAGGTAGGGCCATGAAAGAAGTTGAAGGCTATAAAAACTTATTTCGACCTGATCACACTCACTGAGGGGGATCTACATGACATTGGGGAGACGGTGAGGGACGTCATCGCAGAGGCCCTCGAACAGTTTGCAGAGGAAAGCCAGATGGTGTTGGGGGCCCTTCAGGCATAGATTCAGGAGTTGCAGGTGCGCACTACACAAGCTGGCACTCTGTCAACCAACCTCGCATTTGGCATGTCTGTGACTGAGGAAATGTTGCGCGCCAGAATGACCAACACTATAGTGCTACCAGAGGGAGAACTCATTATAGAAAATGAGTACAATAGGCCTATGGTCAATGGGCTGAAGGGGATCGGGATAAATATGGTTGCGCTCCCTCAGGAGACGCTCTACATTTTGCAGGATGAAGTTACTACAACACTGCAATCTAGTGAGGGTCGCATGCTCCAGGTTATGAGCAAGCAACACATCAACATTGAACAGTTGAGGGTGCAGCACGATGAGGTACTGGCATAGAACTGGAAGCTAGTGCAGGTGGTCAAGGAAACCTGCTAGATGGTCCCGGAGTTGGCCATCCAAGCAGAGGAACTAGTGAAGGCGTGCATCCAGAAACTAGCAGCAGGGGTGTGTGAGGCAAGGGAAGAGATGGCCAGGGTTTAGCTTGAACTGAACCTTCAGATAGTCGAATTACAATTGAAGGCACAGCCTTCAACTCCGCCAGAGGTTACGAAATAGCGCACCCACGCGATTACAGCAACAATACCAGAAGTCAATAGTGCAGCGAAAGACTCAACAAAGTTGTTCAAGGATTCATTTGAGGTTCTCACCACTCTACAGGAGGACTTGAACATACAACACCTAGAAACAGAGGGCGAGCTAAAGCATAAATATGATGAAGAAAAAGGGACCGCATAGATGGTTTCCCTTACATGGAGGCTCGCGCGAATGCAGCTGGTGAAAGTTCTCAAGGGGCAGGTGGATGCTGCTAGACATAAGGAAACAATTTTGAAGGCGTGCTTACAGCCGTGGATTGATGAGGCGTATATCATTACAGCCTCTATTGAGGCAAAGCTCGTGCAGATGTAAGGAACATAGGAACATGTTTAGGGAGGTAGTTCAGCTACAATGGTCTCTAAACATCGCGTCCAGGAAGTGCAGCAGGCAGCCACTCACTACACTGTCGAACTTGCAGCGATCCAGGCAGAGTTGGGAGGTCTTCGCACAAAGATCTCTGCACCAATAGAGTGACTCTAGGACAAGTCACGATGTTTGTGTTGGGGGCTTGTTGGGCATGGGATGCCCATTCTGATGTTCATCTCCATGAAGACCCAGAATATCTTACTGTCCCTGATTCTTTGCGCATCTCTAGTTTCCCATAGCGAAGTGTACTTCATTGCCTCTAGAAGGTCCTGTGCAATCATTGGGAACTGGCTGTGCTCGGGCAATTCCCATGCCACTAGCATGATGGACAACAACAACCATGCATAATGAAAATTCTTCCCCTACTCTTGTGCCTCACAAAAGTTCTCAAGGAACTCTATGCACAAGTAGTCTGCCCACTTAAACTGGATCCCTTTTGTGCATTGCGTGGCAAGTGCAACCACTGGCATGGGCACCTCATCCACATGGCACTTTCGCATAACCTTTCTTGCCAATATTTGCATCGCAACTTTGGCCGCAACGTTGTTAATGTTGGAAACCGCGTATCCTCTCTTCTTCTTCTGTAGCTTGAACTTCTTCTTCATGGCCTTCGCAATGGCCAAATCATCACTTTTACCCTCTGAGATGTTTGTTGGGTCCTCCCCTTTGCAAGGGAGCTAGGTAATTCTATGAATTAAGTGGTCCATGATGGGGATGGGCTCCTCCAACCGCAAGCACCGATCATGCACCAAGTAGAGCAGCTTCCTGATAACGAAAATAGTCACTAGGGCACGATGGTAATGCAGCACCCAGAGCAGGTTTAATAATCCTGATTTTTCTACACCTCTCAGCCACTTACGTGGCTCTAACTCTATAATTCCCATCGACGCGTCTTTCTTCTGGTGCATCAGCTGTGCGATTTCCAAATGTGGGAACTCCTCGTGGTCCATGAGATCCTAGACTTGAAATTTTAGGGCAAGCACTCCCCCCAAGTGTGCTCCATCGAAAGTGATGTTGTCGGGGAGCAGCGAAGTCTGCATAGAGCTTTTGTTGTCATCCAGATCTTTGGGCACCCATGCTTTTCCCTTTCGGGAGGAACATATGTAGGCAACCTGGTCAAAGGGTCCGCACCCTGGGTTTCTACCTCCATCTCTACATATTTTTCCTACTCTACTAGGATTTCTTCACAGTCTTCCTCCTCATCGGCTTCCAAATTGATCGCCTTCCCCTTTTCTTCCATGGTACGCTTATTCCTTAATGGATTCTTAGGGGACACGTGCATCGGTACCATAGGCTACTTGCCTTTCTTAGGTCTTGGCGTGCGCGGCGATTTAGGGATTTTTGTGACTATCCTAACACTTTCTAAGGATTCTCCTACTATCATGGCCTTTGCAGCCTCCTCATCAGTCATTGCTCTGGTATCCATGGCTTCCTCAAGTGTGGCCATAGTGTTATTCCACAATTCTCTCAATGGTTCGATTAAGTTCTCAAACAAGAAATTTGCCTTCAATAGGTTGAACAAATCTGGGTTCATGAATGTCTGGGCATGCAACAGCTCAGTTCTCAAATTGCTAAGTGTTGTTTGTTGGACATCCCTTTACAATTTATAATGCCTTTTGAATTTTAATTCGATTTTTCCCCCCACATTCGATCCAATAATGCTCACTTGGTGGAAAATTTTCAAGAATCTAGCCTGCATTTGGATAAGAATCTAGTGTTGCTTGGATATCCATGATTCCCACATTTGGATTATCATTGGAGTGCTTAATATACTAGGTTAGCGCGCAGTCCTGTACGGCACTAACCAGTGTCACTTTATTTATATTGTCATATGTAACTCCTTGCTCTTCCCATACATCCCTTACCACGAATAAGAATTGGTCCGGATCCTCATTTCCCAAACCTTTGAACACGGGGAGCTTCACTGTGCTTGCCTTATTAAATCGCGGTGGTGGTGGAGTTGGTACAAGTGAAGATGGAGGTGATGGTGGTGGTCTGGGTGGAGGTGGTATTCGTGGAATTATTTTCCTTATCAGACGGATCGAACTTTGCGATGAGACGTTCGCAAGCTCTTCCTTGTCCCCTTGCGGAGATGAAATCAAGGGGTTAGTTTATGGTCCCTTACTTCCTTTGTTCCTGTAAGCTTTTCCACTTTTTGTAGCCCTGAACATCAAGGTAATTTCATAACCCTCTTTTTGCACAATAGTATTTTAATCCAAGTATTCAAAGACTTTATGTACTTACCTCATGGTCCTTTGAGAAAGCTTTGCTCTGCCTCGTTGTAGCTAACTGAGGTGTCAACTGCGAACTCAGTAATGAATCCTCCTATAATATGATCGAGCCAATGATCAATGGAATTCACGATATTATCCTCTGATGCATCCACCCTTCACACTAACTCTGGGATCCACACAATAGGACCATCAAGTTTCCACCTTCCTTGTTTATCCGCTAGCTTCATGATCCACTCGTATAGCTCGGTAAGGAAGGAGACAAAGAAGATTTCGTGGATCTCCATGTATAGGTAGCAGTATAGCCACTCTTCTTTTGTCAGTCACGGATTCCTATTCTCCCGTGCTGCGAACTCATGAATTCTTCTGCCTAACTAGCCTTCAATTTCCTTCTTAGTTGGATTCCAATGATACGACATCGGACATCTTTATGTAGATTCTGGAGCCAGCAACAGAACCATTTGTTGGCTTGAGGGGGCCTGACCCATGTTCGGAGTTAATTAGCCAAACAAATCCCTAAACTATTGGCCCTTTTGGCATCAGCCTACGGAGCACGTACTAAAGTCTCACCCGAAGCAGTTATGGGGGATGGTGGAACCAAGTTTCCGCACCCTTGAGATGTCTGAGGTTCTGATTTAGTCCAACTGTGCCTACCTTTGCGAAGGTCACTTTTCACGCTCTCTTGGCCTTCAATACCTTTGCGATCTATTATAATCACTTTTCACACAACCCTAATGAGGGGTTGAGATGCTTTCACACTACTATGGCAGCATCCTATGCTATTTCCCCAAATTACACCACCTATATTACTTATCTTCTTAAAGATCTTAGTTAACTTTGCGTAAATAGATATTCTATCTTGCATTCACTTATTCAACATATTCATATATATTCGTGCATCATATAAGCATTAAAAGTGCAATATATATTCAATGTAATAGATGCATAAAACACAAAATAAATACGCAGAATGGATATGAAACTTCTCTTTATTAATGCTCCAACTGTTACAGACTCGACTCGCCTTGCGCACTCAGCTGCAGGGGTCCACGCACTGAGCTGCAGACTACTCAGCCTCTGCACACTTCCTTGCAGAGCCTTCTCCTACTCTACGACCCAAAACTAGACTTTACACTTTAGATACGACTCAATCCTTCATCATTAACCTTATTATTCCATTGTTGATTGACTGATTTAACTAGTTAGACCCTCACTCTATTTATACAATCCCATGGTCTACAGACCATGGGTAGATCTCTACGACCGAAATTACATTACAAAACTGAGGGCAGAAAACCTTATGACTCTTTTACAAACTACGTGCTCTGCGCCCACAGAATGTAGAGTTTTTACATCAAGGTTACAACTTTTGACCAAAATCTGGGCTCTAGGCCCCAAAAATTCCCTTGGGGGATCCCGCACCCAACAGTTTCTCCTTTGAGATGCGCACACCGATATGGTAGGCTACTTGCCCTTTTTATCCTTCATGGTCTCTTTGGTTGTGGTTGGCTTCAGTCTCAGCATTCTCCATGATTTAGGGACTTCATCTAGCACCTCAGCGACCTCTCGAGCAACTACTTCTGCCTCCATCTCAACCTCCATCACTGATTCTTCTACTTCAGTATCTCTAACTTTTGTGGGTGCCGACATAACGCTTTCTAACAGTGCTTGCGACATCTCTGGCAAGTTTGCAAATGCTGGAGTCTCTTTGAAAGCCTAGAAGAATTCTCGGTTCATGGGTGCCTGAGAACTCAACAAATCAATTCTCAAAATTCCAAGTGTTTTTCACTGGACAACCACTTGTAATTTATAGGGCATTTTGAATTCAAATCCAATAGTTCCCCCCAAATTCGGTTCATTAATGTTGCATTGGTGGCAGATTTTCAAGGATCTAAGCCATAGATTTCATCTAAATTTCAGACACCCACTCCATTTTCCCACACTTTTGTCATCAAATAATGAATAATGACTTTAATAGTCACTTTTTGGCTGACCTGCATGATTTATCCCTGGGTAGTGCAACTCCCTTCATGCTGCCGTGGACCTTGTGAAACTTCCTTGCTTTGCATAGTCCTCAAATCACGTAGCTCCCTAACCCGAGCAGTGTATTTTATTGTCCCATGCCTCCTTTCAGCTGCCTTGAGCACTAAGCCTATGCTACCTTCATCTAGTCACATGGTCGGACTACCGGTGTATGGCTTCAAGCAACTTCCATTCACCTTTCCTTGGAAGGGTTCTCCATTCTATTTGACCAGCTGTAGCACTCCTCCGTCGGTAATTTCCTTAATGAAATTGGGCCCTAACCACTGCATTCGAAATTTCCCTGGAAATTTATCAAACTTACTGTCATATAACAAAACCAAGTCATTTACCTTAAAGGTGCGTAGCTTAATGTGTCGATCATGCCATGCTTTTTCGCACTGTTTTTGGGCCTGTTGGTGAAATCCAGCTATAAATATCTCTTCCTTAATCCCATCCAGTTGTGTGAGTCTCTCCTCCAGGGCTTCACAATCCATCATACCTGTGATCACCACTATGCGCAGACTAGGCACAATATATTCAATACGCATTACTGCTTCAACACTGTAGACAAGCCTAAAGGGAGTTTTTCCAGTCAACTTCTTACATGTCATTCGATAAGACCATAGTACTGCAGGTATGCATAGGTCCCAATCACTTCGCTGAGTAATGAAAACCTTAGTTAGCATGTTTTCGAGCACTTTATTGAATGCTTCCACTGTCCCGTTAGCCTGCGGGTGATAAGGTGTGCTCTTCTAGTGATACACCTGAAGTTCCTCTGTCAGTGCGCTAATCCTCTCATTTAGAAAGTGAGTACTGCGATCACTCATCAAGATCTTTGGACATCCAAATCGTGTTAGTACATGCTCAAAGAGGGACTTTGCAGCAGTCACGACTGTGCAATCCTTCACAGGTTTTGCCTCTGCCCAACGATTCAAATACTCTGCCACGTGATAATGTACCTCACCCCCGTCTTTCCTTGGGGCTAAATGGGTCCCAAAAAATCTATCGCCCATTTTTCAAAGGGTTGTAATGTCATCTATGGAATTATAGGCATCTCATCCCTCCACAATGGCCTACCAGTCCTTGGACGCACATCACATGCCTTGCAATACTCTTTTGAGTCTTGATGGAGGGTTGGCCACCATAACCCTACGCATAGAATCTTCTGTGTGGTCACTCTCCCTACATAATGTCCTCCCACGGTACCCGCATGAGCATTCACGAGGATGCTGCTTCTTTCAAAATTAGGTACATATCGTCGCAATATCTCATCAGACCCCATTTTGTACAGATGTCCAGCAATGACAGAAAAATTTGCCACATGCACCACTAATTCCTTCTTCTACTAGATGGTGTATCCCTCCGGGGAAATTCCTGTCATTGAGAAGTGTATTATATCCTCAAAATGGCCATCCATGACGTACACTACAAATAGTTGCGTGTTAGGTAACCCTTCTTCCAAATTAGTGGGCTCTTCCCCTGTTTTGATGTGCAACAAATGGTCTAGTCCCGCGTTCAGTCATCTAGACTTCACAATAACTTCAAAATCATACTTCTGGAATAATAACAACCATCTACAGATTCTCCCCCCCAACACAGGCTTATTGACCAGGTATTTCAACGCAGACTGATCTGTATACATCTTAAAATGGACCCAACAAGTAGTGCCTAAACATCTAGAGTGCATACACCATGGTTAACCCTTCATGCTTGGTGGTGGAATAGTTCTTCTCTTCCTTGGATAACCTTCTGCTTGCAAACACGATAGGATGGTCCAAGTCTCCTCCATCGTCCTATTTCAATACTGCTCCCAGCACTATACATGACGCGTCGATATGTACATGAAACTCCTTCTTCCAATCCAGGAAGACTAAAATCGATGCAGTGACCATATTTTCTTTCAATACATCCAAGCTTTTCTTACAGTCCTCGTTCCAGTAGAACGTGACATCCTTCTTCAACAATTTCTCCATATGCGGTGATCTGGGTATAGCCTTTGATAAACTTTCTGTAATATCCAATGCGTCCTAAGGTAGTGTGCAACTGCTTCACACTCCTCGATGCTTCCAAGTTTAGTATCATCGCAATATTTGCAGGATCTACCATCAGCCCCTATCTACAAACCACATGACCTAGCAGGGTCCCAAAAGGAACACAAAATAGGCACTTCTTCAAGTTGAGCGTGATTTGGTATCTCTGACAGGCATCCAGCATCAGACACAAGCTTGCTACATGGCATTTTACTAGCCCAAACACAGTTTAGTCATCAAATTATACCTCTAGGAACTTATGAATAAATTCCTTGAACTTGGAAATGACAATGCACGAGAAGATGGCAGGCACATCCTTGAATCCAAATGACATTACATTGTACAGAAAACAACCCCACTCAGTCACGAAGGTTGTATTTCTCCTATCCTTCAGCATGATTTTGATCTGGTGGTACCCTGAGAACCCATCAGTGAAGGAATATGCTTCCTGGCCACCTACATTGTCCAACACTTCATCAGTGAATGGATTTAGGAAAGGATCATGTACACAGGTGTCATTTAGCTTTCTGAGATCCACGCATATCCTTATTTCATTTTTCTGCTTCTTCTCCTGTACCACCATTGGGCTTACCCAATTAGATTCTTCCACAGGCTCAATGATGCCTTCTATGAGCATCTTGTCTAACTCTAAGCGGACCTTCTCCTTATACTTCAAATTGAGATGGTAAGGTCTTTGCTTAACCGGCTTTGCATCGAGCTTCAATGTGATCTTCATAACAGCTAGGTCCCTGATTATCCCCTTCATATCCATAAACTTGATAGGCAATAATTACATGGAAAATTTTAGGGGCTAATCTTCGCCCAGTGGGCTAATTTTCCATGATTTTCCCACAAAAAGATTCGCCAATTTCCAATTTTTATAAAAGACGATTCGCCCAAATTTTAGAATATAAAATTATTTTACCTTAAAAATCGCCAACATTATATAGAGACTATATATAAAATCATTATAAATTTGAATAATTTTACAAATATATCAATAAACATTTTATAGTTTGCATATTAGGGAATAGTGAGATTCGCCAATGTTTTTAAACTTCAAGAAAATTTTCCATCCTTAAAATTTTCCTTGGCAATAAATATTGGTATTCATGGAGAAATTCAATGACCTTATCCACCATCATGTCATCCCATTAGTCTCCAATATTTACGAATTTTGGTTATACCTCTGTACCAATGTTTACTTGCTTCATTTTCAGTGGCGCAGTTATATCTGGATTCTCAATCTATGGTCCTTCGACCTCGTAGTGGCCTTCTGTTTCAGGGATGTTAATCTTCCATAGATCCTCATCTTCTTCTTCAGCGGTCACGTTATAGCATTCTAGTGCGTGACTCATCTAAGTAGCCCACTCAGGCTGAATCAGGTCCAAAGGATCCTATGTTATCCTAAAGATTGCTACTTTCACCTCTTATAGCGCCTCATCAATACAGTCAAACTCGTCTTTGAAACTGAATGTCATTATGAATCCCTCACGTAGAATATCCCATTCACCTGTACCATGCCGGAGCTCTGTCTCTACATACCAGTTCATCGAGACGATGTCCAGGGTGTAACAGAACAAGTGCACCCATTCAGGTTGGGGCTCCTCTACATAAGCCTGAGCCCATTTGGCCAAATGCACGTGCAGATCATCCTGCTCATCATGCTTGTCTGTAATTCATATCTTTGGCTTCCCAAAGCGTTTTCTCATCATCCTCATACATTCCCGCCAATCATCAAAGCTTCCCTTATGCGTACCCCACCATCTTGCGGGCGTAGCACACAGTGCCCAGTCCAATGCCTGGAAGCACTTCTTTTCTGGTATCTCCCTTTCAAATGCATCCAAAAATATATCTACCTCATTCAAGCCATCATAAGTAGGAAAATTTCTTACCTCTAAGGACACACAACATAGCGACCGAGTCATCATGTTGCAGCTCAGCATAGTTACTTCATGTAACCGATTCTACCAGTGCTCTAACTCTTAATCAGAGTCCGAGGTGTAGGAACTCTTGCGATCCCATATAATTCGTCCATCTGCAATGGGATTCACCCAGTCTTGGTCTCGCACTGTTATATTATATATACAGTCCATATCGTCATCACTCTCATAATCATGGACTGGTTCAGTATAGCGCGATCCTTCAGCAGGATCTAGGGGTACTATTACGCGTGGCAATTTCTTATCAAATATCATTTTTCGCTTCTTTAGATTGATTACCCCATTCATATCAGTAGCCCAGTCAATTCCCAAGAGCGCAGGATAGGGGTTGTTGTCATCCATAATTTCTATCACTTCAAAGTTAGCCAGCGTGCTCGCACCTTTAACATCTACAGCCACCCCAATGGGGATGATCTTCTGCTAATTTGCCATCCTTAGATGAATCAGAGACGATTACAACATGGGTCTCCCCATTCGTTCCCAAGTCTACTTCGGTAGGACATTCGCATTTGACCCCAGGTCCAAAATAACATGATCGGTCCCATACTCTCCTATCTTCATAGTCAGCCTCATCTCTCATCCTGTCCTTGTTTTATCCTTCCCAATATTTCTTACAACGCGCAGCTCACCTGGAGTGTTTCCGGCGCATCTGTTTATGAGCTCTTGTAACCCCTTCACGAGCTTACTATCGTGCAGTAACTTCATACAGGTCTCCAGGAAAGTTGTAAGCATAGAAGGGTCCATCTCTTGATCAGGCTTATCTTTGCTTCCTGAGGTGGAGGCCTCAACGAGCTCTTCTTTGCTTCCATGAATGTTTCACATGCATACTCCAAATTGAACTCATCCTCCTTTGTTAGAGCTTTGTGAACCCATGTACTATCTTCTGGTTGTTTCTCCTTGTCATCTCCTGTTGCAATTCCACTTCGGAGCACTATATTCACGTTTGGATCCTCTTCACGCAGCTTAGACCTCAACACCTGCAGGTTTTGAGTCGGAAGGGGTGGTAGCGCCCCTTTGTCACGTATCCTAGCTATCAACATAGGACAATCTTCCATTTCATGATCAAACAGAGTGCAATACTTGCACGATGTTCATGTTGGGTTAGTGCAATCATGGCCATAGTGTCCTGGTCCTCTGCAATTGTAGCAAATCAACTGTCCCCGACCTCCGCCAGGTCCTCCTCCATCTCGGCCTCATCTGCACCCCTGAAATCCTATCAGTGCCATCCCCATGCTCTAGTCAAGGGGCTATGTTTTTGCCTGAACCCTATAGGTGAGAGTTCTATCCATCCTTAATTCGTAACTTCTACAATTAAACTCATCATGCCCTATCTACCTACAAAAGTTGCAGAACAGTTGTTGCAGTGTCTGTAAAAACTTCTGCAGCAAATGACAGTTATTTGTGCCATGTTTTCCTGCTACCTGACATATAGCGCACCACAAGGTAGGCCCCGCGCTCGATCCTACTTGAGCTTTTGGCCTCAAAGTCATCGATCCTCCTCCTATAATATAGTTTGCAAGTACCAGGAAATGGTCTTTTTCATGCCCCTAACCCTTGCATTTCAAGCACCATACCTCTTCATGCTCCTCTGGTTGAATTGTTTTGTCCTGCTTCAAGCTTTGCATCTCAAGGAAAATATTTTTCAAATGTGCATGGATTTTTTGAACCCCCATATTTGGATCTTACATCGGGGTTCATGCAATCTCATTGCAATCTCCAATGCCTCCGCCCGAGTCGTTATCTTCTGTTGTGACAACGCAACCCTTAAGTGTGGCAGTAACAAAGCCACAAACCATTCACAATGCTATCCGTCTGTTAAGTTCATGTTAGCTTCACGGATTTTACACTTAAACCTCTAATCTAGTTCGCAAGGCATCTCACCTGGTTGCATCGCAATTTCTTTGAACCCCACAATATATTGTGCTTCAGATTTAGGCCTACTAAATTCTTTGTTTAGCGCAGTCTGGATGTCTTTCACTCCAGCATTCGAGTTATCATTAGAGTACTTGATATACCAGGTTAGCGCATGATCCTGCAGAGCACTAACCCATGTCGCCTTCTTCATGTGATCATCTATCACGCCTTGAGCTTCCCATACAACATTCACAACAAACCAGAATTGGTCCGGGTCCTCATTTCCCAAGCCCTTAAAAAAAGGAAGCTTCACTGAATTTGCCATACTAAACTGCGATGGAGGTGGAGGCAGTATAGGTGAAGTTGAAGGGGATGCTGGTGAAGTTGGAGGTGGTGTAGGCAGAGGTGGTATTCACAGGAATCCTTGTCTTATTAACTGAATAGCACTTCGCAAAGAAACTTGTGCTATCCCTTCTTCATCACCTCGTGGAGGTGAAATAAATGGACTATATTTAGGACCCTTTTTTCCTTCGTTCTTGTAAGCTTTTTTGCTTCGTGTAGCTCCGAACATCAAGGTAGCTGCATAACCCATTTTTTGCACAATAGCATTTTAATCCAGGTATTCAAAGATTTCACGTACTTACCTCGCGGTCCTTTGAAAAAGCATCACTCCGCCTTGTTGTAGCTGACTGAGGTGTCGACCACGAATTCAGTCACAAATCCTCCTATGACGCGATCAAGCCAATGATAGATGGTGCAGGTGATCTTGTCCTCAGATGCTTCCAATTTTTGTACCAGCTCTGGGGTCCGAACAATAGGACCATCAAGTTTCCACCTTCCTTGACTGTCTGCTAGCTTCGCAATCCACTTGTATAGCTTAACCAGAAAGGAGAAGAAAAAGCTCTCGTGGAACTTTGTATACAAGTACTTGTCCAACCACTATTCCTTTGTCAGTCACAAGTTTCTATTCTCTTACATCGTGAATTCATGGATCTTCCTATCTAGCCAGTCTTGGATCTCTTTCTTAATTGTATTCCAGTGATACGACATCACACATCTCTTATGCAGATTCTAGTCCTGGCAATGGAACCATTTTTTTTCTTGAGGGGGCCTGACCCAAGTTCAATGTTAATTAGCTAAAAAAATCCCTACCCTACTGGCCCTTTCAGCATCAGCCCATGGAGCGCGGACCGAAGTCTCACCTGAAGCAGTATGGGGGGATTCTGGAAACAAGTTTCCACACCCTGAGATGGTTGTGATGTCAGTTTAGTCCTTCTATTCCTGCCTTTGCACAGGTTACTTATATCTAAGGCTTGCTAGTCTAGCTCACTATTCCACCCTTTAGTACCTCCGCAAAAGGATACGATTGACCTTCACGCAGCCCTAAATTGTGACTCAGGTACTTTCGTGTTGCTATGGCAGCATATCATGCAAATTCCCTAACTATTGTAAGTGTCTTACTTATCTTATTAGACAGTCATAGTTAGCACCGCGTAAACAGATGTTCTTACTTGCATTCACTTAACCAACGTAATTACGTACATTCACGCATCATATAAGAAATATAAATGAAATTCATACATAACATGTCAAGATGCAGTAAACGAAAATAAAGACAGAATTATATAATACCCTTCTTTATTGATATTTCCAAGTAATTACAGACTCTATCTGCCCTACGCACATAGCTGCAGGGGTCCGTGCACTTAGCTACGGACTTCCACCTTACGCCTCTGCATACTCAGCTGCAGATCCTCTACCTATGCTATGACACAAAACTTAGACTTACTACTTCATAGCAAACTACTTAGAGCTTAGCTCTTTTTATACAATCTTGTGGTCTGCAGACCATGGGTAGATCTCTTATAGCTGAATTTACTTTACAAAACTAAGAGCAGACAACCCTTTATGACTTATGACACCTTTGCACCCTACGACCACAAAATGCAGATTCTTTACAAGTTTATTACAAAACTTGACCAAAACATGGGCTTTTAGCCCCAAAACTATCCTTGGGGGATCTCGTTCCCAACAAATCCCTTGTATTCCTACATGATCTGGCCAAGAGAAATAGGAGGAAGGTGGTATGGGGCTTAGGAAAAGTAAATGGTGGGAGGAAAAAGGTAAGGGAGTGGCCAGTACTTCTTCAAAGTTCAAAACAGAGTTTGTAAGATGGTTGGATTTGCTCAACAAACTTGGAAAGTAGTTCTTATTGAATGATGAATTGGTTTAGGGACTTCGTGGCTTCTGGTGATCATGGATGGATGAGGTTAGGCTAGGGTTGCTGGTCATGAGATCTCCCTACACTGTTAAGACTCTTGCATTGCATCAATCACTGGCATTTATCCATGAATCATGGCAAACAAGAAATATTTTCAATCAACTAAAGAAAACATAAATTCATTATCTAGTTACTAGTTTATGCATGGAAATACTTGCAGAATAATGTGAAACACTATGAGATATAATGCAAGGCTGAAGATATCAAAAATGACAATTGAATCCTATTCTTGAAAACTAAAGAGATGCTAGCCTAAGTAGCGGGAAAACCCTAAATTCCATAAGAAATCAACATTTTTTCTTCTTGGGGCTGCATAGGAGTTCTTTCCTCAAACCATGGTCCCTAAAGGGAGGAGTGAGGCTAAATCCACCTACTAATAGCTTTTTGGTATTCCTTTATCTTTCTAAGCTACTTCTAAAGTAATGCACAAATGGAAGCAAACTAATCAAATTCAAAACTACTTGCAATGAAATAATGCTAAAACGAATTCAACCATTAATCTATGAAATCAACTAAGCATACAAGTACAAGAAGAGGAGCCTTTACTGCTAGGGTTGGGCCCTAACCCAATAGCTTCATCCCTTTGAGTCAACTTAGTGTTGGATCAAGGAAATGCTCATTCTCATTATCATATCAGAACAATTACATAACATTGTTTTTCCACAAGCCTTAAAATCGAAAATGCTTAGTGCTCTTACATAAAAAATCCAAATACTAATGAGGCTCTAGGCCTCCTTATTTATAGAATTGAAGTCTCCAATAACTTCCTTAAATCTAGGGAGGCTTGGCTCCCAAACTCAAGATGAAGTGGCTCTTAACTGCCATTGGGTTAGTTGCCCATGATCTTCATGACTCGACTACTTGCAACTCCAAGCTAGTGTAATTTGATGGAGGAATATTGGAATGAATGAGGATTAAATGAGGAGAATTTATCTCCTATAATCTCTCTTCCTTGTCTCATTCGAGTTTCTGCCCTTAATTAGCCAAAATTTCCATGATTTGCTTGAAAAAACTTGCAAAATATAATTAATATATGTAAGGAATTGTGAGAAGTGTTGATTTTAATAATCTTGGAGGTGTATTAAGGTCCATATAGTTACCCAATGATGAGGCTCATCATCACCGCCCTAATGAAATTGTTGCTCATCCTTTGAGCAACTTAATCTATGTCGATGTCCTTCATTTCTATGGTGGCCTCCCTGACATCCCATGCTTCTGTTGTAGTTTCTTCTTCCTGTGAATAAAATCCTTCCTTCTTCTCTATCTCTTCCCACTGCTTTATTTCTTCCTCTTCTTTCCTTCCTTCCAACATTCGTAAGAGAAGTGGTGGACATAGTCTCAAGCCAATCCAATTGCCTTTGAGTCTTTGTATAGCTTGCTTATACATGGGTGTTCTGTTTAGTGCCTCTCTCATTCTCTGAGGAGAATGATATTCTCTGAGGAGAATGATATTCTCTGATTTTCAGGCTGTAAGGCAAGGTGTTCCATATCCTTTGCAAATATTGCATGTTTTCATCTCCTAACAACTTGAACATGTCTTCAAAGTTTGTTACTACTTTCTCTTGAGCAGCAAGGTACCTAGGTGCAAGCTTAGGATCATTTGCAATTAGGTTGTGGGTGTTGATGACAACTATTGGATTTGATTGCTCAGCTCTTATCATGGGGGGTTATGTCTCTTATCTTGCCATTAACTTCTTCATCTCTGTAGCTCTTTCCTCCTCATGAATAATCCATGATGCTAAGGCCATCAATTACAAGTCCCCTAGTTTGGAATGTGGGTCCCACATATTCAAATCTATCAAGGCCAAGTTGTGTAGGTAAAACTCAGACATTTTTTCTCTATCTTCCAAGTTGCTTTGATCACAGAGATCAATGAATTGTCTATAGTCTTGGAAGGGCATAGTTTCTTTATGTGCTAAATTATTAATTTGGAATTGTAGCCACTTTTCCTTAAGATACAAGGCGTAAGACTTTGCTAGCATCTTGCACTGGATTTCCTCTAACGATAAACTAGCCATAGCTACCAACTGGTTTTCCCTTTCTTGTAACTATCCCCTTAGCCATGCATTATCTGCTTCCAACTGAGCTTTCATCATTTCCTCTCTATCCCTTATGTTGCTCAGTTATCTACCCATCTCCTTTAATTTCTCCTCCATGTGGCCTACATCCTCCACTCCTTTGGATTTGGAAATTTGCGTCCACCTATGTGTTCTTGCCCTTTCTTTTTCAAGCTCAAAGAATAAGGGGATGGAAAACTTCTGTGGGATGACCCTACCCCCTTCAATGAACCTGTAGTAAGAGTTAAGGTTAGTTTGTGGACTAGGTTCTCTCAGTTCTAGGTCTTCCTTTTTTGTTTCTTGTTGAGTGATACCTTCTTGGTCCATTTTCTGAGTTTCTTGTAGATTTAGTAGAGTTTCCTATAGGATGATCTCTGCTTCCTGTAGGTCTTTATTTGTCTCCTATAGGAGACCTTTCCCTTTGATGAGGCGGACCTTGTGACAGGCCTCCTAACATAAGTGAGGGGAGATTTGGGAGAGGCTTGTCCTAATGATCCTTCTCCTTGATTTTTCTCAAGGGGTGCTACCTTTTCTTGCTGCTTTGCTGAGTCTTCAATGACAATAGGAATTTTTGTGGGTTTTGAGGTCTTCCTTGCATGATCCTTGTGATTTTTCTTGTCCTAAATTACAATGGGTTTTGTCTCTATCTCTTCCCTTTTGACTTGATAGGTGTACTTAGGGCAGTAAGAGCAGCTATTGTCTCTTTCTCAATGGGTTCTGGAGATACCCTTGGTGACTATTCCCCTTCTTTTCCTTTAACTGTAGACCTCTGTTCTTCCTTACCTTTTGTTTCCTCTTTTCCATTCGCCTTCTCATCCTTGTCTTTCTCTTCCTCTTCTTCCTCTAGTTCCTCACTCTGTTCATTTGTTTCTTCTTTTGTTTATTCTTTTGTCTCTTCTTCATTTTCCTCTTCCTTTTCTTCATATTTTTCCTCCTCTATTTCCTCTTTATTTTCTCCCTTTTTTTCTTCATTCCTCTCACTAGCAATGTGGCTTTTGTCATATTCAAGTGCTTGAATTGTTCCCTCTGCCTACATGTCTTTGAAATTTGTCCATGTAATAGGGAGTCTTAGGTTTTGTAGAGCATCTTCAAGGATAAGTTTGATTAACCCATGATGAGCTAGTTGTTGATATTTTCCCTCTTTCACTTTGATGCTCATATATATCATTGGTTGAAGAAGAAAGTAGGGGATACTTAGTCTGTTTTGAGGAGGTGTGTTTGCTCCAAATCTCAATTCTTGGAGAAGTTTGAAACGATATCCATACACCAAACTGTATCTTCCTTCACATGATATATATTTAATGAGGTGGTAGCTAACTTCATTCCAAGGGTATGTAAGGATTTCTCTTCTGACCCCATTTTTGTCCTCCATTACCTCCTCCCCTTCCAAAAATAATCTCTTCTTTCCAAGGGTGTTGTTACCCTTATATTATTTTCTCCAAGGAAACCCTAAAGGAAGTGTGGTGATTCTGCTTATGACTTCAAGGGTGATTTCTACTGATAGGCCTTTCACCACAACAGTGGCACGGGTCCTAGTGAGGAGTATGAGTGAGAGAGCAAAGTCTCTAGCCACCTAATTATCGTATCCTCTCATTATTTCAAATAAACCCATCCAATTGTGCCTTGTGAAGATTTCTACTATAGGAGAGTATTGATGAATTTTTACTGTGTTTGTGGGCTCTCTCTTGTTACAACCCCCTGTCATCATTCCCTTGGTAATTATGGAGGCTTGTATGGGTATAATTCGCGAATTATAGTGGGTGATAAATTTAAATGATAACTATGCAATATACTTCCCCTATACTACAACTTCCTTAAGCAAATGGAGGATTTTTTCTTTATTTTTAACTTGGAAAATATGGGAAGGTGTAGCTCCTACCTCTTGGTTATTATCTGATGAGGACAACCTTTGATCTCTCCTACCACTGATGATCATGTAGTGGACTTCTCTGTATCCTGTAGGTCTTCCTATATGATCCTGTAGGTTTTCCTATAGGATCCTGTAGGTGCTCCTATGCTGCAAAATGCTCATTGTCTTTCTTGTAGATGTTGCTTTAAGAGGCCGAGATCAACCTTGTTTCGATGAATCCTTAAGATTTTTAATGCTTCCTTTGCGTGGAAATCAATGTTTATTTCCTTATATGGGTGATCGTATGGGATGGTGTGTTGGCTTCCGAAGAATGAGAACCTACTTTTGGACCGTTGGTACCATTATCACTCCATCATTCCTCCTTACCTCGTAATCATCTCCCACTTAGATTATCCGTAACTGAACCATTTTTGGCCTTATATCCTTTTTCTTTTGATTTGACTGCTTCCACGTGTGGGGTGGTCTAACTGTATTCTCCTCGTCAACTGGCCGAAGGTGGCCAAGTTAACTGGCCACCTTTGCTTATAAAATCAACTCTTACATTATCCTACATTTTTTATCATATCATGCTAAAGAGAGAGCTTAAGAAAGATGACATACCTATGGGTAAGATGCTTTGATGATGCTTGTTGGAGAATGATGTCCCTATGTTGTGTATTTGCTGCAGAATTTTTGTATTGGCCTCTTTTGATGCTTGCTTCCTTTGATGTGTAGGTACTTGAAAGTGATGCTAATGATCCCACTGTTGTTGCTGAGCTCTAGAGGAGCTTCCTTGACATTGGGATCTCTATGCCAAAGATGACTGCAACCCTGTGAAATTTCCTTTTGTGGGAAAGGATGCTAGTTGCTTCTCCCATAAACTTTTCATTATTTTTTACTTCTGGAGCATGAGGATTGTTCTCATGGGTAGAGAAGGGGTCTAGTGATTGGTAGGTGAGAGGTATAGCCTTCAGGTATTGTCCCCTTGTCCTTTTTTCTCACCCTCTTCTATTTGTTTTTTTTTTTGGAAACTATAATCTTTTTGGAATTGACTGTTGGGATGAATGCAGGAGAAACATGGTGATGGGAGATATGTTGATGAGGTGGTGGAGTAAACATTTTATTTTTTTACAAAGGCTGGTCATCCCCTTGCTCTAGGGCCACTTTTCTTTGGATTACCAAGCCACTTTAATTCCTACAGGAAACTCTTGTAGGTTTTCAAGGAATCCTGTAGGATTACAGGGAATCCTGTCGAAAACACTGAGCCTGTATAAACTAAGTTGGAGGAGTTCATAATTGGAGGGATTGATGGGATAATGAAGATTATGTGTGGAGGAATGAAAATATGGATTGAATAGGTCCTTCTACTACTCTCAAGTTGCTCTGATTCTCCTCCTTCTCACCTGCAAACAACATTTTCAAAAAAAAAAATATTTTCTCTCCTTTTTTTTTGTTTTTTGTTTTTGAAAACAGCTAGTCCGCCTTCAAGAGGTTTTCATCCTAGTTACTTGCCCTAGGTGCCTCAAAAGAGGTTTTCACCCAGAGATATTTTTATTTTTTCTTTTTTTTCAACACCATTGCGTTGCCTCAAGAGGTTTTCAACCCAACAGTGGCACTCAAGTGCCTCATGAAGGTTTTCACCCGAGTCTATTTATTTTTTCTCTTTTTTTCCTTTTCTTCTTTCTTTCATGGACTTGATGGGGTAGAATCTGAGACTTTCTCCACCACCATCATTGTCTTGTTGATTCCATTGATGAATTCTTGCTTTGACAAGGGTTTCTTGTAGACCTTCAATATGTAACCATTGACAAGTAAAGGAATAACCTCTACATCATGGTTCTTATTTGTATTAAACCATTATCATGACATTTTTCTATGACATATGGCCCTAACCCTCTATTCCTTAACTTTCCTTCAAAATCCTTGTATTTGGAATCATACAACAGAGCCCAATCACCTTCTTGAAATTATTTCTCCTTTATGTTCTTATCATGCAAAATATTCCTTTGAACTTGAGTCACCTCTGTGTGCAGGACGGCTTGCATCCTAAAATCGTTTAACCCATTTAGCTGGAGCAATCTCTCTTCATGTGCCCTGGTGAGATCTAGATCTAGTTGTGCTACCATTATTAAGGTGTTGTATTCAACTTCCATGGACAGCAAGTCCTTCATCCCATAGACTAGCTCATAAGCAGTGAATCTATTGGTGGTCTTCCGGGTGGTATTATAGGCCCAAGTGGCCTCAACTAATCTATCTTCCCAATCCTTTATGTTGCTAATAATCACTTTGGTCAGAATTCCTTCCAGTGCTCTATTGGTTACCTCCACTTGCCCATTAGCTTGTGGGAAGTAAGGACAGGATGTTCTATGCTTGATCTTCTGTTGGCTTAACAAATTTTCAGTCATGTGAGATGTAAATTTACTGCCTTTATCAGTGACCAGTTCTCTAGGGTACCCAAACTTATAAAATACATTTTCCCTTAAGAAATCAACCACTTTCTCTTCTGTTGTTGCTTTGATGGCCTTGGCTTCAGCCCACTTGGTTAAATAGTCAGTGCACACAATGATGTACTTCTTTTGCCTGGATGGAGGATCAATGGGTCCAATGAAATTCATGCCCCACTTGTCAAATGGCTCAAAAGTCACTTGAGGTTGCAGAGGCATTTCATCCCTTGGGGTAGTTTTCCCCATCCTTTGGCACTGATCACACTGACTAGTATACCTCCTCACATCCTGGTGAATAGTGGGTCAGTAATAACCAATGTGTAGTATCTTGAATGTTTTCCTTTTGGCTGCAAAGTGACCTCCACAAGGCCCATCATGACATGTCAGAAGGATGTCAAAGAATTCCTCCTCCCTAACACATCTTCTTGGAATTTGATCTAGGTCTAGTTTGAAGAGGTTGCCCCCAATCCAAGTGAATGGGATGATCTTCCTCACAATCTTGATTTTTTCTTTGGAGGACAAATTTGGTGGAAATTGTGCAAACAACAAGTAATTTTCTATGTAAACAAACCATGGAGAGATAATTTAAATGGTGAATAAGTGCTCATCTAGTAACTTATCATCAATCATTCCTTCCTCCCCTACAGGCAAAGTCAATCTGGATAAAAAATCTGTAACAACACTCTCCTTGCCATTCTTATCAATAATAGTTAGATCAAACTGTTGTAATAAAAGTAACCATCTAATAATCTGGGAATTTACATCAGGTTTATTCATCAAGTATTTAGTTGTAGCATGGTCAGTAAGTAGAAATGTTTGGTAAGCTATAATGTAATGCCTAAATTTTTTCAATGAATGCACAACAGCTAGGAGCTCCTTTTTAGTCACCATGTAGTTCAATTAGGCTTTTGACATATTCTTACTGATGAAGTAAATGGCATAGCCTAACTTGTCATCTATCTCACCTAGAGCTCCTCCTATGGCATTGTGAGAGGCATCAACATGTATATGGAAAGGAAGGGCCCAATTTGGGCCTCGGAGAATAGGTGCAGTGGTCAAATTGTCTTTTAGGGTGTCCAAGGCCTCTTGATAGCTTTGTAACCATAAAAATTCAGAGTCTTTAGCCAATAACCCAAATAAAGGAGAAACTAACTTGTTGAAGTCTTTTATAAATATACTATAGTATCCAGTGAAACCTAGAAAACTTCTGACATCCCTTTTTTTTTGCAGAGGTGGGACCCTTTTGATGATGGTTATCTTATTTGGGTCTACCTGCAGTCCTTTATGGGATATTGAATTACCTAGAACAGTCCCTGCAATCATCAAGAACTCACATTTTTCGGGACTAAGGGAGAAGTTCATTTCAATGCATTTGTTCAACACCTTACCCAAGTTGGACAGAGCCTCTTAGAAATCACACCCATAGGATGTAAAATCATCCATGTAAATCTATACTACATCATGAACTAGCTCGAAAAAGATACTCAAGGCTACCCTTTGGAAAGTGGCAGGGGCATTGCATAAGCCGAAAGGAAGGACCCTATAAGCGAAAGTAACTGAAGGATAGGTGAAGGTGGTTTTATCATGGTCCTCTGGGCTAACTTGGATTTGATTGTACCCATTGAACCCATCTAGGAAAGAGAAAAACGTTTTCCCTGCCTAGCCATCTAGCACTTGATCAATGAAAGGTAGAGGGAAATGGACCTTCTTTGTTTCTTTGTTTAATTCTCTGTAATTGACACAAATATCCACTTCCCATTTTTCTTTGGGACCAACACCAAATGAGAAACCCACTCATTGTCCAAGATAGGATAAATGAATCCTACATCCAACAACTTTTGCAGTTCTTCTTTAACTATATCCTTGAGAGTTGGATTCATTCTCCTTTGGGGTTGTCAGACTAGTTTGCAACCTTCCTTGATATAAATATGGTGAGTACACACTGAGGGGTGTTTCCCTTCATTTCTTTTTAACTCCAAGGAAAGGCATCCAGATGTTCCCTTAGCATGTTGCACAACTTTTCTTCTTGGTGTACAAAAAGAGAGGGGTTGATTTTCAAAGTTATCTCAAGGCCGAAATTCTATTGTTTTGACATGGGTAGGGTTTGAATCAGCTAAGCATAGATCAATCTAATGGTTTCTCTTGGTTTCCTTTACAACTTCCTCTAAGGACAAGGTGCTGGGAGTTGGACTTTGGAGTATGTGTTCAATCAAATCATCTTCATCCGACTGTCCTCCTCCCATGGCAGTTTCTAGGGTATAGAGTTGGGCTGAGTAGATTTCATCTCCTTCCTCCTCCTCTAGCCATAATGGTTAGTCAAGTTCTAAAGATGGCTGAGCAAGAGGGTGCAACACCAACTTCTTGGACAGATGCCCATTTTTTATAGTCATAT
This sequence comes from Pinus tabuliformis, assembly GCA_031772625.1. Lineage (NCBI taxonomy): Eukaryota > Viridiplantae > Streptophyta > Pinopsida > Pinales > Pinaceae > Pinus > Pinus tabuliformis. The sequence continues at coordinate 808,825,436 of CM062804.1, read as the reverse complement.
TTCTAGCCCTGCAGTTGATGTAAGAATCGGAAATGGCTAACCAAGGCCTCCCAAGTATGAGAGGATAACCACTCAGCTTGGCCTTAAGCTGGAGAACTAGGAAGTTCAAAGGATACTCCCAGGAGTCAGTGGAGACCATCACATCCTCAACAATCCCCTCAGGGGCTACTGTGGAACGGTATGCAAGTTGCAAGACTGTTGTGGTCTTTCTTAGTGAACCCTGGAGATTGAGCTTGAGCATGGTGTCCTTAGTCATTACATTAATGGCAGCCCCAAGATCAATTAAGGTGTGTGGGACAATGGTGCCATTGATGTGCACATCTACTATAGGGCTTCCAGGGTTTAAATACTTTGGGAAAATTACCTGCCTAAGCATTAAGTGGGATAGTTGTCCAATGAGATTAATGGTAGGGGTGTCTCTTTTTCGCCTCCCTAGATGTTGGAAACACTTCTCTTTAATCATATCGTTGTAAATAAGTACATCCTTAATGACGTAGATAAGTGGAATATTGACACATAGTTTTTTCAATTCACCCAGAAGTTCATTCTCTTCTGGGGTAGGCTAGACTCACTAAGTTAATCTCTCAGGAAAGGGTGGTGGATTGAATCTAGGGATACTTTCCTCTCTTTCCTCTTCACTCTCCCTAGGTGGAGATGGAGGTTGGTTGTCTGGGAGTACTCTCCCAGATCTTAGGTTGATTTCCTGAATCTCCACAACATAAGCAGGATAGGATGTCTCTCCACAGTATACTTGTGGTGCCTGTTTGTTGTTTAGGTTCGGATTTGGCTGGGCAGGCATCTGAGGTTGTTTAGGTGGAGCAGGGTGTAAAATTTGTGCTTGAGTAGGAAGTGAACGCAATAAAGCTAGAGCATTGTTGTATGGGGGCCTCCACCCTTGGGGTGGTGCATTCCATTGAGATTGTGGTGGAGTATATGGCTGAAATGATTGGTTGGTCAGCTCGGAATGGTACTGAGGTGCAAAAGACCAAGGATAAGGTGTAGACTAGGAGGGATGAGTAAAGGGCCCCCAAGAGGGAATGGATGTGTTTTGGTTAGGGTTGTAATATGCATGGGATGACCCTTGCATGCCCTGCTGGTATGGCCAAGGCCAATGGGGTATCTTTTGATTTATGTAGCAGAGTTGTTTAGTCACCCCTTCAGTTCCATGATACACAACATTTAATGTAGGTAGAGAAGGGCACTTGTCTGAGGAGTGGTTTTCTTCATAGACCGAGCAGATTTCAATAAGGTTTAATGGACATTCATTCCTAAGGTGCCTCCTTGTGCATCTAGAGCGGAAGATGGCTAATTATCTCTCTACTTCCTCCTGCTTTCTCTTGATGTGCATAGTGTCCATCTATAGGGAAAGGGTTTGCAACATTTCACTCTTGAAATATTCCACCACATTTCAAATTTCACCTTTTATGGATGTGTTGGAAGAGGATGAGCTAGCCATTGGTTGACTACCCCTAACTTTTTCCTTGCTACCCTAGAATGGTTCCTAAAGATAGTTTTGATATCTTCATAGGGTAGCGAGTAGATGTCCCCCCCCCTACTAGCAGATTTAGGGTATCTAGAAGATCTTCCCTTACCCCTCGGAGCAGGACTAGCTTTAGTGACTCAAGATCAAGTGTGCACCTGGCCCTTATGTAACTAAGTTGGAATCTTTCTTCATAATCCTCCAAGGATTCATCATGCTCCAAGGTCATCCTAAAAGTCTCCTCTTTAGTGTCTTTGGACCTGCAATAGTCTTGATACCTGTTTTTGAAGGTTTGTTACATCTAAGCCCAGGTTGTGATGCTATCCCCAGGTAAACCCATGAACTAGCGCAGAGCTACATCCTTGAGAGTGGATGGGCATAATTTCAACTTCTAATCATCAATGGTGTAATCATAAGTTCTGCATATGACAATGAACTCAAACAATAAAGTATCTTAATCTTCTCAGGTCAAGCCATGGAAATGAGGAAGAGAAGAGGGGCTTATGTGTTTCATCTTAGTATCCCCATTAGTTTCTCAGATGGGAAAGGCACCCTCAATTCTTTCTTTATCTACTCTGTCCTTTCTATTTTCAGCCATTAGGTCAGTTGGAATGGGTTCTCCTTCTTCTTCTCCCGCTGTAGGCTCTTCAAAAATATTAGGTTGTTTGCCTAAGGGATCCTCCAATTGATAGCCACCGAAAAAGAGGTAAGTTTGGTTGTTTGAAGTGGTGAGGGTATTTGGTAGAAATTTTCCTAAGTTATCCCTATTCCTACAAGGCATGAAAGAAGTGTTTTTGTTTTGTTTTTTGTTTTTTTTTTAAGCTTTGAGACTAATTGCAGAATTTAAAAAACAAACTGAATGGAAACTAACTGTTGAATGAAATCTCACTTGTAGAATGGAAAATAAAGCAAACCAATTTACAATTACTTTTGTAGAAATGAAGCTAATAGTAGAATGTCAGAAATAAGAAATGGAAGAAGGAAACCAAAAATAAAATCTTACTCAGACACCTCCCCGACAATGATGCCAAAAAGTGATGACCACTAGTATTGCAGCAACAATGCTGCAACTCCAGGGGCTACCAACTTTACTTTATCAACAAGGGGTTCGTATAAACTTGGAGATGACAATGTTGTATACACAAGCAGATGTGATGGGTCCACTCTTTGTCACTACTAAGCTTGCGATAGACCACTATGGTTTCTCAAACCAACCTTCTATTGATTTAGAAGAAGCTTTATTACCAATGAGGAAAGGGGAATTTTGCACTAATGTGGAAAACTGAAATGTTGTCTACTGTAGTAGGGAAAGACTAAAATAAAATGCTTAAACACACCACTCATCTAACTAACCGCTAAGAGGTTTTACTTCAAAAGAATTCTAAGTTAACATGTGTGTAATCCTCCTGTCCTAGGCATGCAATATGAAATAACCAAACACTCTACTGCTATGCATATAAATGAACACAATAACTATTTTTTCCCTTTTTGTGTGAAAATATGAATCTTTAATCTTCCTGGTGATGTGGCAGGTGGGTTAGATATGGTGGTGAAAGGTCATAGGGCTTGGGAGGCAAGTGGGGCTCTTTTCCTATCCTCCAAGATGTTTTTTTCACAAATCAGTCTCAAAATAGGCCACTACAGGCTGTCCTACAGGATGTCCTAATGCTCCTACAAGATCCCCTGTATTCCTACAGGATCCGATCGAGAGAAATAGGAGTGATTTGGAAGGTCGTATGGGGCTTAGGGAAGGTAAATGGTGGGAGGAATAAGGCAAGGGAGTGGCTAGGACTTCTTCAGAGCACAAAACAGAGTTTGTAAGATGGTTGGATTTGCTCAAAAAACCTGGAAAGTTGTTCTTATGGAATGATGAATTGATTGAGGGACTTAGTGGCTTTTGGTGATCATGAATGGATGAAGTTAGGCTGGGCTTGCTGGTCATGACAACTCCCTACATTGTTGAAACTCCTTCACTGCATCAATCACTGACATTTAGCCATGAATCATGTCAAACAAGAAAGATTTCCAATCACCTAAAGAAAACAAAAATTCTTTATCTAGTTGCCCAGTTCATACATGGAAGTACTTGGAGAATAATTTGAAACAGTATGAGAGCTAATACAAGGCTGAAGATATTAGAAATCGCAATTGAATCCTATTCTTGAAAACTGAAGAGATGCTGGCCTAAGTAGCAGAAAACCCTAAACTCCATAAGAAACCAGAATTTTGTCTTTTTGGGGCTGCATAGGAGTTCTTTCCTCAAACCATGGTCCCTAAAGGGAGGAGTGAGGCCAAACCCACCTGCTAACAACTTTTTGGTATTCCTTTATATTTCTAAGCTATTGCTAAAGTAAAGCACAAATGGAAGCAAACTAATCAAATTCACAACACTTGTAATGAAATAATGCTAAAATCAATTCAACCATTAATCTATGAAATCGACTAAGTATACAAGTACAAGAAGAGGAGCCTTTGCTTCTAGGGTTGGGCCCTAACCCAACAACTTCAGCCCTCTGATTCAACTCAGTACTAGATCAAGGAAATGCTCATTCTCATTATCATATCAGAAAAATTACATAACAATGTTTTTCCACAAGCCTTAAACTCGAAAATGCTCAGTGCTCTTACATAAAAAAATCTGAATGCTAATGAGGCTTTAGGCCTCCTTATTTATACAACTGAAGTTTCCAATGACTTCCTTGAATCTAGGGAGGCTTGGCTCCAAAACTCAAGATGAACTGGCTCTTAACTGTCACTGGCTCGACTGCCCATGATCTTCATGACTCGGCTGCTTGCAACTCCGAGCTAGTGTGATTTGATGGAAATATTTGAATGAGTGAGGATTAAATGAGGAGGATATATCTCCTATAATCTCCCCTCCTTGTCTCATTCGAGTTTCTACCCTTAATTAACCAAAATTTCCATGATTTTCTCTCAAAAACCTGCAATCAATGCACATTAGACCACTAGACATAACAACTTACTTTTACTCATCTCATTAAGAAAAATATAATTAAAATATGTAAGGATTTATGAGAAGAGTTGATTTTAATAAGCTTGGAGGTGTATTAAGGTCCATATAGTTAGCCAATGATGAGGTTCATCAGATACTACTTGAAGGCACACCAACAAAGGTTAAAAGAGTGTCTAACCAAGTGATGACAACAAGATGGATGATATGATTATGTTAGGTTGGTTTCAATTGTTCCTACGGGGCTTCCAATTTTCCGAAGGATATGTTTAAGACAAGTTCATATACAAGTGTTTTCCTCTATGATACTACACAAAGGGTTAATAATAGAGGTTAGAAAGGTGTCCAACCAAGTCATGTCACTTGTATTTTCTATTTCTATTCTTCCCAAACCACCGGTTTACCTATTAAACAACAACATTGTGATATTTAGAGACATCGAAACACATCCTTGATCTCTTTTTTTTTTCTCTAAAATAAGAGTGCATGCTAGCACAACAAAGTCATATGATACCACTTGTGGTGTACCCTATTTGTTGAAATATAATAGTTAGAGAAAAAAGACATAAATATAATTTCAAGAAGTAAGTAAACAAAACCGTAATTGGGAGATAAAAATAGTGAGAAAACCTTTATTAATATTCATAATTGAGGGCAACAAAATTATTTTCAAATTTTTTCATTCAAGCAGTTGTAGGATTTCAAAGAATTTATAAATGGTATCAAAGCAAAGATCAATACAAATAATAACACCAAGATCAATTTGTGACCAACACAGATTAGTCAAGAAGGCTAGCACTAGATTGTGAAGGAGAGATCTCTGGGTAAGCAATATGGTGTTCCAAGGATTGAGATCTGACCATTGTTTAGAGGAAGCCTCTAACTTCATCTCTTGGAAAGGGAGGATCATGATAGTATTGGAGGATAATGGGGTGGGATAGTTTGTCAAGAATGTTATACCACCACCACAATATCCCCAACAGTTGACCCAACATACTAAGAGTGATATCAAGGCTAGGAAGATTATTCTAGAAGGGGTCAAATATCATATAGTTCCTCGTATCCATGAGAAGAAGACAACTTTTGAGATGTTCCAAACTATTTTAGATCTATATCAGAGTACTAGTGATGCCAGGAAGCTTGCTCTTAAGGAGAAGCTAAGGAGCATCTGGATGAGACAAGGAGAGCCCATCATCACATATCTTACGAAGTTCACTTAGGTTCGAGATGAGTTAGGTGGTGTGGTGTCAATATACTTGAGCAGGGCATTGCGATTTTTTATTTACTAGGACTTCACAAGTCTTGGTATGGCTGCCAGGATGTTGTCAATGGTAGAGATAATTTTCCCTTTTGGGAAAGGTTATCAGATAACTTCGTTCAGGAGCAGATATAGAGAGGATCCCGAGATGGTAAATCAACAAAGACTGAGGATGAGGAGAAATTTTCTCTTGTAGACAACGCCAAGGGAAAGAAAGGAAAAGGGAAGGCCAAGTAGTCAGAAGGGCGAGAAAAAGAAGAAGGATCTAAGTAAGATTAAGTGCTTCCATTGCCATGAGTTTGGGCACTATATTACCAAGTGTCCTAATAAGAATAAGAGGTCCAGTAAGAATCATGTGGCTTCATCGGCTGAGGTAGATGTGTTTCCTTCTCAGTTTCAGAAATATTTCTCATCGATAGCTTGCAGGGAAAGCTTAGTAGGGAGCAACATGTGTTATATTGGTTCTGAAGCCTAGTATTTCAGCTAGTTGGAGGAGGACATGGAGGTTCCTATCGAGTTAGGATATAATGGCAATCAAACGACCAAGGGAGTTGGTACTATCAACTTTGAGATTGATTTTGGAAGCTCTGTCCATATCATAGATGTTCTCTATGTTCCAAGAATAAAGAAGATCTTTGTTTCAATAGTAACCCTTAAGGACAAGGGATATGATGTTATCTTCAGTAGAGGTAAATCATACTTGAAGCACTTATTTTCTAGATCAATGAAGAATATAGGTGTGAGAGTGAGGAACATGTACAAGTTGTAGGTAGAGACTTGTGCAACCTTAACCAACAAGGCAGGTGGTGAGAAAAGTAGAGATATTGGAGAAATTTGGCACATGCACATGGGACACTTGCATCATGAGGCATTGAATATTCCTCAAAAAGTAGCCATAGGATTACCAACATGCAGTTTTGACCAACATGATGTGTGCAAGGGTGCACACTTGGCATGTATGCCAAGACTTCTTTCCATGGATGAGACAACAGAGCCAAAGGGATTTTGTAGCTAGTGCATTTAGTTGTATGCAACCCTTCTCTTCTCCATATCTTATGAGACATAGTGTTATAGACATTTTTGTGCCTCGCGTCAAGGAGCATGGAATGTCAATAATTACAGGGATCCTCAGTCCCTAAATATGTTGTTCTTACCCCTAAAAGAACAAGGTCATCAAACAACAGCACTTCCAATCAGTTCTCCACCTGAAAACACTTCAAAACAGGCTTATTTTGGATCATGTCAGCTGCTTAACTGAGCATCTGCGCTGTATTGCAACTGTCCCACTCTGTACCTGCGCTGGAAGTCAAAAACAATGAAGGCTACCTGCGCTGGGCGAGATTGGCCAAGTGGCACAGTCATCCTGCAAGGTGTCAATTGCCCAGGAAGCTTCCAAAATGACACTTGGTTCATGAGATTCGCCCTGTGATGAGTAAGAGGTACTTGATCACCATGTGTAAGCAAGGATCTCCAAGTGGACACACGAACTGAAGATTAACTGAAGATGGAGAGGACACTAGTCAGCTATATGCCAGCCTCCAGCTGACTCATCCTTTCCTCTTCCCTCCTATATATAGAGCTCTTCTATGAGGTCTAGGGAGGCTGGAATTTTGGTATAAGCAAGGAGGTGCTGTTGGTATACTGCCAGGATTATTGGGTGATTGTTTTACTAGAGGTGAAGAAGAGAGTTCTTGCTGTCGAGGAGGTGCTGCTGGATTGGGGCCAACATCATTGGTTGTAACTTCCTCTGGAACCCTGTTACTTTCTATCAATAAAGTTTGCATGTTCTTCTATATACTTGTTTTACATAGATGCTTTTGTGTTTACATGTATATTTGATGCAACCTAATCCATGCTTCAATTATGATTGCTTGTATCTCGTAGTTTGCTCCCTTTTGTTGTGCAGATTCTGTGTGTAGCTGGATCGGCTTGGAGAGTAAAGAGTTGGGAACGGGATACAAAGCGAGAAGGACAAGGATCGACTAAGCGCAAGACACCAGGTTGGTTGATCCTCTTTCTATTCTCTCTGTGCTTTCATAAAGATGAACATGAAAACTTTGTCATTCAGTTGTTGCTAAAGTCTGTCACCTTTAGAAAGGGTTAGTGTCATCCGCATCGGATACTTTTCCCCACAACACATAGGCATTATGTTACTTTAATTGATGATTATTCTCAAAAAAATTAGATATTTTTATGAAGAAGAAAGATGACTACGTCTTAACCAAGTTCATGGAGTTTAAGGCCTTGGTAGAAAACCAGATCGGGAAGAAGATCAAGGTAGTGAAGAGTGACAATGGTGGAGAGTATGTATCCAATGCCTTCAAGGATTTGTGTCTCAAGGAGGGCATTAGGAGAGAGATTATAACACCCCATAACCCTCGGTAGGATGCGGTGGATGAGAGGAATAACTACAATGTTTTTGGAGCGACCAAGGCCATGTTGAATGATCAGGGACTACCTATGTTCTTATGGTCAGAGGCATGGAACACTGCAGTATTCCTTCATAATAGGAGTCTACACAGGGTTCTTGAATGAGATGCATTCGAGGAGGATTTCATAGGAAAGAAGCCTATTGTTTCACACTTTTGTGTCTTTGGCACAAAAAATTATTGCCATATGTCCAAAGATAGTAGGAAGAAGTTGGAGCCCACAACATAAAAGGGTATTTTCGTGGAATACAGTGAGACAACTCAGGCATATAGGGTGCATCTACCAGGACTCAAGATGATTTTTCTCAGGTGGGATGTGAGGTTTGAGGAGTCCAAAGCTCTAAAGGAATACTTAAGGAGAGATAAGGTTGGAGTACTTAAGATGGAGGAGCTACTCACTTGCAACGACGAACCTTAGCAAGGATCACAGATTGAGTCTTAGCCAAGTTTCAAGAGGCATGCACAACATGATGCAGAGTAAGACGATGAGGAGAAGAGACCTAGATGAGAGCATAGTCCTAGCATAGGGAAGAAGAAAGCCAAGTGGGCCAAGAAGTTGATACAAGAGGCCAATGAGTAGATTAAATCTCCTAGCACCATGTTTAGGCATAACAAGTAGTCATATAGGTACACATGTTATATGGCACTAATGATAGGGGTGGTGGAAACTAAGCCTTCTAGTTATAAGGAGGAAACTCCTTAGCAGGTTTGGAAGGATGCTATGGTAGAGGAATATTCCTCCATCATGAGGAATGATATGCTGGACATTCTTCTATGACATGCAGGAAAATTAGTAGCAGGCTCACACTTAGTGTATAAGGTAAAGCATGGATAAGATGGGAGTGTGAAAAAGTACAAGGCCAATTTTGTGGCCAAGGGATTCTCACAAATTGAGGGCATAGACTATGAGGGGACCTTTGCCCCAATAGCATTATATTCATCGATCAGGACTATTATGGCACTTGCAACACATATGGGGTGTGTTAGGTCCCTATAATACTAGTGATTACCCCATTACTATTGTAGTTGTATCCTTTATTAATATTGTTGTGCCCCTATTTCACCCATATTGTTATTACTGTGCCCCATAGGATCCCTCTATTGTTATTTTTGTGGCTTTATATTATTATTGATAGGTCGGCTGGGTTATATTGTGACTCCTTAGACTCCTATATATAGAAAGGAGGTTTTGTCATTTGAATCATCAAGGAATAATTCATTTGTGTAATGTAAAGGAGGTTTCCCCCTCGAAGAGGCTGAATTCTAAGGCATTGATCTATATTTTCTATCTTTTTGTGAGTTGGTTCCATAACCTTTGGTATCGGAGCTTTGTATTCTAGGGTTTCACTACTCCAAACCGGTCATCGTGGCATTTTCGCTATAACTTTTTTTTGTGATGTTTCAGAAGCTAAAAAAAACCCCATTTGAGATGAGATCGCACTGAAGCTCGGGTCTGAATTTCAGAGCTTTTCGCGCAATAGTTGCGGAGATATGACCTGAGGAAGTTGGTCTTTTTGCAGACTCCTGAATTACATTCCAAACAGGTGACCTGGGGAAAATTGTCATAACTTTCTCTCTGGGCATCGGATTGAAAATTCATAAGAAGGTATAGAAAGAGGATGGACTGTAGTTTCCTGTATATATTTTTCAGAGCCAAAGGTCGAAACAGGGACACATGGCACGTCATACAAGTTCACTCTCCTGAACTAGTCTATAATCAGGTGTGGGAGATTTGGCATAACTGTTCTTTGGAGAATCCAATTTGGATCAGACTAGTGGCATTGGAAAGAGGACACAAAGGGCTACTGCAAGTTGTAATTTCAGAACTGGATGATCTGAAATTACAGAGATACATCAGAGGCAATATCGAGCTCCTACAAAGTGGAAAAAGGTGTGTATATTTTTTAAAAATTTTGCTTAAACTTGGTTTGAAAAATTATTTTGAAGGAATTCAAAGGGCATAGTAGAGCATTATTATCAGTAACTGATGCCTCAAAGAAAGAAAATGCAAACACCTAGTAAGCAACCTGAAATCTCTAGCATGACTCATGAAGAAGAGGAAGAAATGCTACATGATATATCAAAATTACAAGACCAAGTGCAACAAATTTCACTCTCACAAAAGCTAACAAAAGCTAAGATAAATGGCATGGAATCTAAGATAAAGGGCGTGGAAGCTAATATTGACAATTTGAAGATAGATTTGAAGGCAGATTTGACAAATTTTCTACAAGAAATACTTACTAATGGTGAAAGGGTAGTAAAGGAAACTCATCATGCGAACAAAAGAAATGTTAATCATGATTTCATAGACTCTAATGTTGGATCGAAGACCCACCATATTCCAAAAATCGATATGAGGAAGTTTGATGGCAAGGATCCCGCGACATGGATATTACAGATGGAGCAATTTTTCAATCTCAATAATGTGCAAAACACACAAAAGGTAAGCATTGCAACTTTATATTTGGAACCAAATCAGTTTGTATGGTGTCAATGGCTTTTCTCTCGTAAACAAATTATCACTTGGGCAATTTTTACAGAAGAATTGACAACACATTATGAGGATACAAAAAGCAACAATTTTTTTAGCCAATTGATAAGTCTCAAACAAAATGGTTCAATAATGGAGCACATTGAGGAGTTCCAAAAATTGAACATAAGGGTAAAAACATTCCAGAGGAGCATAGGATTGATATGTTCATAGGGACTTTAAAGGATAATATCCAACATGATGTTCGCCTTTGGGAACCTGATTCATTAGAGAAGGCATTCAGGTTAGCAAGAAAAATGGAAAGCAAAATTATGGCAACCAGGAAGCATACCACTCACAACTATAAAGATGGAAGTGTTGTTGCCCCCTGTCTTCCACAACCTATAAGGTTGACACCACAACAATTGGAAGAAAAAAGAGAAAAAGGGCTTTGTTATAGTTGTGATAGAAAATACACTAAAGGTCATAAGTGTGCTGAGAAGAAATATTCTACATAGATTGTGAAGAGGAAGAAGAAAAGGAGCAAGAAAGGTCAAAATAACAGGATATACTCTAGGAACAAAGTCTATATAAAGAAGAAATGAATCCGACCATATCTTGTAATGCATTGGCTGGAATTACCACTCCTCAAACCATCAAGATAGAAGGACAAATCAAGAAGAAAAAGGTAATAGTGTTGTTTGATTCAGGAAGTACCCACAATTTTATTCATTGTAAGGTAGCAAAAGAATTGAATTGCTTCCTATATCTAGCACCAGAGTGTCAAGTGATGGTTGCAAATGGAGGAACAATAAATTTCTCTAGAAAGTGCCATAATATCAAGCTATCCATGCCATTCCAATGGGAGGTGCTGATGTTGTACTATGAGTAAAATGGCTACAATCCTTGGGTACAATAGCTTTTAATTTTCAAGAAATTTTCATGAAATTTTATGCGAAAGGAAAGGAAGTTGAATTAAGGGGTATTGCAGGGAAACTGAGAAAGATAATCAGCTCTAACGGTATGACAAAGCTTCTAAAAAAGGAACAAAGAGGTGTAATTGCACAATTATTTTCGCTACATGTTTCCACATTGAAATCATCTATTTCTCCATATCTCCAAAAATTCTTGGACAATTATTCCAAGGTATTTGAGACTCCCAAAGGTCTCCCACCTATTCGTGATCATGATCATGCTATTCATCTGATTCCAGGAAGTGTTCCTCCAAACATCAGGCCATATAGATATCCCTATGCCCAAAAGAATGAAATTGAATGTATGGTTGCAGAAATGCTAGAGGCTGGTATAATTCAACCTAGTCAAAGTTTTTTCCCTACTCCAGTAGTATTGGTGCACAAGAAGGATGGATCATGGCGCATGTGTTTGGATTATAGGGAGCTCAACAAGCTCACTATTAAAGATAAGTTTCCCATTCCTCTCATTGATGAATTATTGGATGAATTACATGGATCAATTTACTTCACCAAGTTGGATCTTCATTCAGGATATCATCAAATCAGAATGAAGACTGAAGACATTCTGAAAACAAAATTTAGAACTCATAAGGGTCATTATGAATTTTTGGTCATGCCTTTTGGCCTTACTAATGCACCTTCTACATTTCAAGGTTTGATGAATTTCATTTTCAAACCCTTCCTTAGAAAGTTTGTGTTAGTATTTTTTCATGATATACTAATCTACAACAAGTCGTGGAAGGATCATGTTGAACATGTTGACAGGGTACTACAACTATTGGAGGAGAAACAATTATATGCGAAAAGATCCAAATGTTTCTTTGGAGTACAAGAGGTGGAATATCTGGGTCATATTGTATCACATGAAGGAGTTAAGGTAGACCCTAGCAAAATTAAAGCCATTAAGGCATTGAAAATCCCCACATCCATAAAGCATTTGCGAGGATTTCTTGGGTTGACAGGGTATTATCGCAAGTTTGTTAAGAATTATGGGAGAATAATAGCACCTATAACAACATTATTGAAGAAAGATGAATTTTCATGGACTCCAGAAGCAACAAAGGCCTTCGAACACCTTAAAGAGGCAATGTGCCAAGCACCAGTCTTAGCTACACTTGACTCCACAAAAACCTTTATTGTGGAATGTGATGCTTCAAAAAATGGAATTGGTGTTGTTTTAATGCAAGATGAAAGACCCATTGCTTTTAAAAGTCATCCAATCAAAGGAAAGTTTTTACACAAAGCTATTTATGAGAAAGAAATGTTGGCAATACTACATGCACTTAAGAAATGGCGACCCTACCTAATGGGAAGACACTTCAAGGTAAAAATAGATCATGATAGCCTTAAATACTTTTTAGAATAAATATTATCATCTGAAGAGCAACAAAAGTGGGTCACAAAGATGTTGGGTTATGACTTTGAAATCATCTACAAAAAAGGGAAGCAAAATGTGGTGGCAGATGCACTCTCAAGAAAGGATGAGGATGTGGAAGCATTGTTGTGCGCCATTTCTATTATCCAACCAAATTGGATAAACGAAGCAAGGGAGGAATGGAAGAATGATGAAGAAGTGTGGGCACTTATTCAAAAGTTACAACAAGATTCCAGTACATCTGATACTTTTAGCTGGAAAAATGATTCGTTATGGTACAAATATCGCTTATACCTCTATAAGAATTCCCAACTCAAACAAAATAATCTTATGGAATTGCACACTTTTCCCTTAGGAGGGCACTCAGGATTTTTCAAAACCTATCACAGGGTTAAGAGGGAATTTTTTTGGGATGGCCTTAAATCAGATATTCAAAAGTTTATGGTGGAATGTTTGGTTTGCCAACAAAATAAAGTTGAAACAATTAAGACCCCGGGTCTATTACAACCTTTATCCATTCCAAGCCAACATTAGGAGGAGGTTTCAATGGATTTTATCACAGGTTTACCCAAGTCTGAGGGAAAGAGTGTCATCATGGTGGTAGTTGACAGACTTACCAAGTATGCACACTTTTGTGTATTATCACATCCATTTAAAGCCAGTACAGTTTCTACTGCATTTATGGAAACAATTCAAAAGCTACACGGAAACCCGAAGATTATTGTAAGTGACAGAGATCCCATTTTCACTGGAAATTTTTGGACAGAATTATTTTCTTGTCTCGGTACTTAGTTAGCTCATAGCTCATCTTATCATCCTCAATCTGATGGGCAAACTGAGATAGTAAACAAATGTTTGGAAGGATATCTTCGTTGCTTTGTATCTGATAAACAGACACAATGGGTCAAATGGTTACCTCTGGCTGGTGGTATAACACTTCCTTCCATACAGCAACAAAAATGAGCCCATTTATGGCATTTTATGGATATCAACCACCATCCACCACATCATATTTAAGAGAAAATTCTAAGGTTCAAGCAGTGGAAAATCACATCGAGCATCAAAAACAAGTCCTCCAACTCTTAAAGGATAACCTCGTGTTGGCGCAGAATAGAATGAAACAACAGGCAGATCAACATCGAAGTGAAAGAAGTTTTGATGTAGGTGATTGGGTATTCCTACGGCTACAACCATTTAAACAAATGTCCCTCAAGCAAGCTAAGAAGGATAATAAATTATCACCAAAGTATTATGGTCCGTACAAGGTGTTGCAAAAGATTGGTACGATGGCATACAAATTGGAGCTTTCTGCAGCTTCTCGAGTGCACCCAGTTTTCCAAGTTTCATGTTTAAAGAAGGTTATCGATGACAAGCTCCCAGTTCAAACAATATTGCCAGAACTTGACAAGGAAGGAAAAATTATATTGGAACCAGAAGCAGTCACAGAATCAAGAACTTGACAGCTACGAAATCGATCAATTTCGGAGTATCTCATCAAGTGGAAGAACTTATCGGTTGAAGATTCCACATGGGAGGATAAGAATTTTATACAGAAGCATCCAGAACTACTCAAGCATTGAGGAAAACACCTTTTTTGAAGGAAAGGAGCATGTTAGGTCCCTATAATACTAGTGATTACCCAATTACTATTGTAGTTGTATCCCTTATTAATATTTTTGTGCCCCTATTGCCCCCATATTGTTATTACTGTGCCACATAGAATCCCTCTATTGTTATTTCTGTGGCTTTATATTATTATTGATAGGTCGGTTGGGTTATATTGTGACTCCTTAGACTCCTATATATAGAAAGGAGGTTTTGTCATTTTAATCATCAAGGAATCATTCATTTGTGTAATGTAAAGGAGGTTGCCCCCTCGAAGAGGCTAAATTCTAAGGCATTGATCTATCTTTTCTATATTTTTGTGAGATGGTTCCATAAGAGGGTGGAAGATCCACAAGATGTATATGAAGACATCATTCCTAAATAGAGTGGTCAAGGAGGAGATTTATATGGAGAAACTATAGGGGTTTGAGTAGTTAGGAAGAGACACACATGTGTGCAGGCTGAAGAAATATCTTTATGGGCTTAACCAAGCTCCAAAAGCATGGTACACTTGTATTGACAACTATCGTCAAGGATTGGGATTCAATAAGAGTGAGGTGGATGCCAAATGTACTACATCATGGTTGGATGCCTTCTTCTCATTCTAGTGCTCTAAGTTTATGACCTTATATTGACTGGAGAAAACAAATTGATCCAAGATTGCAAGGGAGTTTGAGATTAAGGATATGGGGCTTATGTGCTATTTCCTTAGATCAGAGGTTTGGTAGGGTGGCGGTGAGATCTTCTTGGGACATGGGAAGTACACTACAAAGATTCTCCAGATATTTTATATGTAGGATTGTAGGCCCATGACCACACCTCTAGTCACAAACTAGAGGAAGATGGATGCTAGTAGACTAGAGAGAATGGATGCTACAGTATATAGGTAGCTCGTCGAGTCATTAATGTACTTGGTCAAAACATGACCTGATATTTTTTTTGTAGTCAACCAGCTAAGTTAATTCATGATGGAACCGACTAGAGTTCACTAGGTTGTTGTGAAACATGTTTTGAGGTATCTCAAAGGAACAAAAAATTATGGATTATGGTATAGACACGTCAATAGAGTGAGGCTTCAGGGCTTCATGGATGCAGATTTAGTAGGGTGCTCCATAGATCAGAATAGTGCTTTAGGTAGTGTCTTCAGCATTCAGTCAACAATTGTTTCCTAGTATAGTAGGAAGAAAATATCAGTTGCACACAGTTTGACAAAGGCCGAGTATATGGATTCCAGTTTGGCAGTATGTGAGTTTATTTGGATGAGGAAGTTTCTATGGGAATTTTTAGAAAGGGGATGAATCCTAGTGTGGTACAATGTGATAATTGAAGTTGCATCAAGATCTTTGAGAACCCAATGTTTCATGATTGATCGCTCAAAGCATATCGAGATCAGGTATCATCATCTAAGAGATTGTGTGTAAAAAGGGATAGTGAAGCTACCATACATTCCAATAGAGGAGCAAACAACAAATATCTTGACCAAGGCGTTGGTGAGAAGTAGTTTTGTCCATTTCATAGATAAGTTGGGAGTTGTATAGAATCCCTTCCCTACTAAGAGGGAGTGTTTAAAATAATAGCAAGAAAGGTATTCTTGACTTGTGCCTTAATCAAGAAATACCTTGATTATTCCTTCTTTAGCATGCACAATTTTGAGGATGAGTTCATGGAGCAGTTAATTCATGTGAAGAAATTAGAGGCTCAGTTTTGTTGTTCTCAAAGTGCAAGTTTATATTTGGAAAATGACGAGTGATAGCCTCAGTGTCTACTTGAGGCAAGGATGAGTTAGAAGAGTTAGTTTGAATCAGTTAATAAATCAATCATAAGTTTGAATTCTAAAAATTAACTTTCCAATTATAGCATGAGTTGAAAGGCTTAAAACAAGGACGAAGGAACATCATTGTTTCATAATTGTGAGCACGATTTTGTGTGAGAGATTGTTGTGGGAACAACATAACAAGGAGAAACCTCTATGCAAATCACAAAGATAACTTTCCTTGCAGAAGTGTATTAAGATTTAGGAGTTAATTCCTAAATAATAGGGACTTGTCCAACACTAGGAAATAGGAGAAATCAACGCAAGAAAATAGGGGTTGGTTCGAGTTCTTGTAGGGAGGTTTCAAGCTAAGTATTAGAAGATAGAACAACCTTGTTTTATTTTGAAACAATTTTCCTTGTAAAGAATTTTATTTTCTCAATTTATGCCAATAAAATATACAACAAGAAGATGGGTTTTCCTAGTTGGGTTCCCTAGAAAAATATTGTGTGATTGTGTTTCTTTATCCCTGTTTCTATTGTACTTCTTATATTCATAGAAGAATCCTATGCCTTGATGTAAAATAATTAGTTTCAGATTTGTTCATTGAATCAGTTGCATGATTTCAAGGAATTTCTATAACCCTTAACTCCTAAAACCCCTAAGCCTTTCTCCCACACCATAGGTGCTCCAACACTAATATTCTTGGTTATACTAGTTTTTTTTCACTAACCCCTCCAAATACAACCTCCAATCACTACTAGGGTCTAAGGAAAAGAGCCACAAGGTCCCAAAATATGATCTACATTTTATGGACAGTCATATTTCCCCAAATATCCTCCACGTATTTTCTTTCAAATGGAAACGATATGGTATTATAATGTCCACAAATGCATCTAAGTTCATATGAATAAAGTAAGGTTCATCTCCATGCATGACCCAAATGTAATTCCTATCTACTCAAAAGAAAAAAAGAGCATATAAGGATGTACCTTTAGATGTCATCATACTTTAACACTGGTCCATTCTCTTACCAAATGTATGTGTAATAGTCCCATACAAGTATATAATATTTCTCAAAGGTTTTTTCCACAACATTCTCAAACAACATTCAAATTCCCTTAGTTTTCTCCAAGTCTATTCAAAACTGACACAAGCAGTCCTCAACTACATGAATGGTGCAATCTTCAAGCTATCCATATCTAGGCTCATACCCTTTTGACCCCCTTTTTAGTGCCTTCAATACAAAGTTGACCAAGGTCATCTTACAATTGGATCCTCCTTTTTCCTTTGGTGAGAATACTTCCTTGTTCTTTAGGAAGGGTTTGCTTCTAAATAAAATTACACTAATACTCTCAACATATGTGGGGCTACAAAATACATTAAGAGGAGAAAACATAGGTCAAAATCAACCTTATTGTCAAACATATATAAAAATTTAAATAGTCTACACATGTAGTTCTTATATTTTGGATGGTTTTGGATTAAACCCACCATTTTATTTCCCCACTTCCATGGTAGCTTTCCATTCCATTAATTATTCAACAAATTCTTTCAATTTTCCAAGTTCATTATGATTTTCTCTGAATTTCTCTTTTGTATCATGCAATTGAAGTTGATCTAATAGTTGTGATAAATGGATTAGCGGATCCCTTACCACAACCCATAAACCCTAATTAATTTAAGCCCTTAGCCAATGGGGCCCAAGAGTGTAGCTGTAGGGGCATTGGGACCAAATTTGGGGGTTCATAAAATTAGGAGAAGTTGAATGGTCTGACCAAAATGGTGGGAGAGCTATATTATTGTGTATTGAATGGGGTTAGGGGAGTTCCAAGCATGGTTTGGTAAGATGTATAATCCTATCATCAAAGAACGAGAAGGGGACTTAGGACCTAATGCCATATGGGTTAAGGTGCCTAGAGGGAAGGCAAGAACTCCCAATAGTGGTGATAAGGAGATTAGTGGCCCCATTATCACAACCCATAAGCCATTAATCAATAACCACTTAATTCCCTATCCCATTAACCCCCAATACATAATTCCTTAACCCGTACACTCATAACTCATAAACCACTAACCCCTTGACCCATTAAACCTTAAGCCATTAGCCCCTAACCTAAAATCTACAAAACTCCTAAGCTCTAACCCCTTATCCTTGTAACATGTGACCCTTAAACCCTAACCCATGACCCCTACTAGTACATATCGATGGAAAATCCAACATCGTACTCTGATAGTTCGTTCATATTGTCATATTTTCTTGCAAATATTTTTTGTATTTAAAAAAAAAGGTCTTGACATTGTCGAATATCCAACAAACAAAATTATCATTTGATATTTGACAATATATTAGTAAGATATCTGATGATAATTTTGTTCATCATATATGTGATGACATTTGAATGTTTGCCAGATATCCAAAGTTTGCCCAGGTGAATTATCTATCTATCAAAATATCGACATTTGAAAAAGTCAATATTGTTCTAATTGGACAACATCTCTATGGTCAACAGCTGCTGAAAGTCCAACGAAATGAATAATTTTTTGGTTATAGTACAAAAATATTTTCTTTTGTTAATTGCATTACAAATATTTAAACACTATTGAGGTTTATTTTTTAAGATAATCATCATTGAAAGTTTTGTAAGGAAACATGTCACATAACATTCATCCAAGAGGATGAGGAGATGTGAGATATACATTGGAGGCTTTCGATGATTGCCTTCCCTTGGTTAATCCATATTTATCATCCTTAAGCCCTCAAAGAATTCAAAATTACCCAAAAGATAATTTCAACCTTTGAAGTTTGAACATGCCAAAAATTGATTTGTTTCTAACCCATTTTTTATAATTGAACATCACGCATCATTGAGTGCACCCATCATGCTTTCTATGGGATGGGACATAGTTATGAACACCATGAAAAACTAAGTTATTCCCTGACAAACTAAGCTTATGAATACATAAACCAATTATTTTTAAATATTCATGCCTTTTTTTGAGTTTTACAAAAGCCTAAGGATCTTAGAGAAGTGCCTCACCCTATGGAAAACACTTGGGCACAAGTTAGTAAAAATTTGGAAGGTTTTCAAGGCTTTATTAATGCTTTTTCTATATTGCATGGTATTATTTTTATGTGATATATGTTGTATTGCACAAAAAAAAATCACACGATATGACATAGGCCATATGAGTTCGAAGGCTCATGTGGTAGACCCTCATTGGAATATCATGAGTTGGTAAATCTTTGTCCCGTGGCACATGCCACATTTTCGTATCATTGAAAACTTTGAGGAGGACATGTGGCATGATTTAATTGGTTTTTGCACCTCTTGTAAACTTTTAGGTTGATACATGGCACACTTTGGTTGGTTGTTTCATTTCTATAGTCTTTGTAGATGTGATAAATATGAGGAAACGAGATTTCCACAGAATAAAATAGTTTCAACATGCAATGAAGAAAGAGAGAAAGAAAAATAAAGGAAAATATAAGAGATAAAGGAAGAAAAGAGTAAGGAGGAAGAGGTAGGGGACAAAGACATAGGGAAAATTTGGATACATACAAAGAAAAGTTGTGCGATGTGATATTGTATAGGATAACATTTTCCCCTATGTGACATATTGCATAGATAAAATGTTCATGTGCATTGTGTCGCATGGTTTAAAAGGCTTGGCGTGATGAGAAGATTGGTGAGAATGTGATAGAATTGTGGAGGAGTAGCTTTATAATCCAATAAGAATTTAAGAAAAGATGAATGTCTCAACAAGTGTGACCCAAGAATGAATCATATTAGTTGTGACATGGCATAGTACAAATTCCTGGTGAACTTGTTGCCACATCACCATTATGATCGTTGACGTGATTGAGAAAAAGAAAACTTGAAGAAATATTTAGAAGGTCATATCTTTCTATGAATGACTCATAATTAAGCCATATTACAATGGTTGGAAAGTTATTATTGAGAAAAAGAGGAATACAAGCTCAAAAGAGACCAAGAATAGTACATATAGAGGAAAAAATGCATTAACTCGCCTCCTTAATACCACTTAGAGGGATGGTTACATGATAAGAGAATGAAAATCATATACAACAAAGAAAAAACCCAATAAGACGTTAAGCAAAGATGAATGTCTCAACAAGTGTGAACCCATGGGAGAACTATCCATGGCATAATACAAATGTATGGTGAATTTGTTGCCACATCACTAGTATGATTGCTAGTGTGGTTGAGAAAAAGAGAACATGAAGAAATTTTTAGAAGGTCATATCTTTCTATGCATGACTCATAATTAAGAAATTGGAAAGTTCTTGTTGAGCAAAATACATATACAAGCTCAAAAGAGATCCTATACTAGTACTTAAAGAGGAAAAGATCAATTAAATCACCTCCTTAATGCCACTTAGGAAGTTGGGTACATGATAAGATAATATGAATTTCCCTATCATATTAAGAAAATAAAATTCCTTGATTTAGTTCTCGAGGGTCATATCAATGTCCTTGTTGAGACGATTCCTTTAAATTAGGATAGATACTGGAGTTCTTCTAGAATAATTAGATGTATGGATAACAAGGGGACTAAAAACATCTAGAAGGGACTTTCACTTTTCCTATGGTGAAATAATATTTTCCTTTAGATTTTCAAAGTTTCATTTTGGAAGAGTCCCAAGATGCTTTGAGTGGACTTCAATTTTCTCAAGATATTGTTGGATTCTTCAAAGTGTGTAACATGTAACTTGGGACTTAGACTTTCTTCATTAATGATGATTTCATCTTCATTAAAATAAATGATATTTTGAAATCTTCAAAGATAAATTGAACTAAATTATATAAAAAAAAATTATATATGTAAAAAAAAAACACTTTACTCTTTTAAAATATTCTCTACTAGACTTTCAGTTTGAATCTTCTATATTTTATGTTAATGTATTAACTATTTCCTTTATATTAGTGTATTACCTATTTGAAGTAGTCTCTATGAATTTTGTTGTCAAACCATCTTCCTTTGTGATAGTTGAGTTTTATTCCATTTCCCCAATTGAAAACGTGGGCCTTTTAAGCCTTTATTGCAAAATTTCTAAATTTTTCTCTTCAAAAAGAGATATTTTATTATTGTATATCAGCGACTTATTTAATTACACCGAAGGTGTTATTTTATGGAGTTGGTTGGGAAAACACTGTTCATCTCAGCCAATCCCATCCCTTCATTTTCTTCCTTTCCACCAATCATTTTTCAACACGTTGGGCAGTGCTCCATTCCATTTTTGTTAGGGTACCTGTAGCTTTTACGTCTGATTCTGCCCAGTGAAGTCCGCTAACAACCTGTCTCAGTGAGTTTATCCCTTTCCTTAGTTAGAAGCTTTCCTCCCCTGTCGCCTCTCACACTGGGCATCTCCTTCTTGGCAACCAGTGATATCTTTAACAATCCACTCTCAATCCCTTCTCCCGCCCGCCTCTGGTAGCCAAATCACCTAGTGGTTCACAACATCCATTGTTGCTCCACCCTTCTTCGTGCCCGCCACCTATTCTCCCTTCACCAATTGCGTAGTTATTTTCATCAAACACCACTCGCCTCGACTGGTTGCTTCACGTCACTCCCCTCGCTTAGTTCCTTTACCCCACTTCTATCTCCCAACTCTTGCACGCCACTTCCCTTGTTAGGGTCATACATGCCACTTCCTTCGTTTAATGTTCCTAACTCCCTTAGTATCTATGGTTTGACGAGGTTTAGGTATGGGTTCTGGAAAATGTGAGGAAACTTATGTACTTGAGTTTTAATTCTGTGAAAAATGTACTAATTTGGAAGCCTCTTCTATTGTATTTATGCAACGCGGTATTTGAAGTTTATAACAGGCTCTCAGAAATTGATTTCTATGAGATTGTTGATGTTTTGGACTTTTTCGTGCATAGTTTTTGCAAATTGAAAGAATATATTTATACTTATATCAATATCCACCATCCTACCATATTCTAGAATTTGTTGAAGTTGCACGAAAATTGGTATTTTCTACAAAGATGTGATAAACATTGGTGTTATACAAAACCCTTAAACTGTTAAAACATGTAGTGGCACTCCCCATTTCCATTGAGGATAGCATGGAATCACCCAACCACTTGGAAATGTCTTGGGAAATCCTATGAAGACAGTGGGGCATCTCGGGGATGGCAAAATTTCTATCTCCTACATTCCATTGATGCCTTGAGACATATTCAAACCTTTTCCCTCCCTGGGGTGGAGGGATGCAAGAAATTGCTATTGGGATTAATGCACGAGTGGTTGTGTCTAGAATACAATGTAGCAAAGAAAAAGACCCCTCTGCTAGCTCCTAGATCAACACCTGCACATAATCAAGACAGAGAGTAATCCTACAACATATAAACTTTGGTAACTAAATCATTCATACATAAAGATATAAGATAAGATGCATCTAAGCTACTTAAAATTATGGTATTGAATCAACATGTATATATCACTACGTCAACACCATTAAGTAGACAACACAACAACAGATCTATATTATTAGATTGAAGAAGAATGATTACAACAATCTTGGTTGGATCAAGCTTCCTCTAGTACTCAAGATCCTCTCTTTCTCTCTCTCAATCTCTTGGAAGGACAACAACTATATCGCATACAAAGTTTCAACAATCATTTGACAACCATTCGACCTCTATCATAATGCCCAAGCCTCCAATATATAGATGATGAGAGGCTTATCCTTGTCAATTGTCTCACGATTTCCATTAAGGAAAAATCTAGGACTTTTCCTCGCTTTATTTCTTTTTCCCTTTCCATGAGACTCCGTTAGGAATAGAAATGTCCTTAGTTAGGTCGGAGGTAGATGTTTCCTGCTTTTCGGGCTGACATTTGAGTGAAAAACAGAGTTTCAATCAGTCAACCCAATCTTTGACCTTCATAATCTCACAAATCTTGGGTAACGTGACTCTTTAGGAAAAACAATGAGTTAACCTAGGGACTAATGCCCTTGGCTAGTGCATCGAGATCGTTCTAACTCCTCTTTCCTATTTCTGGGGTGAGTTTCCTTGGCAAGTAGGACTGTGAATTAGGTCATGCCCTTAACCAAACTTTTTTTCTCCTCTGAGCTGATGAGGAGGTCATTTTCCTATATAACAGATGCCCCCTAAAGTGTGATCTCAGAGAAAAAGACGCTGGCCAAAATACCTTATAATTTTTGTTTGGAAAAAGAGAGAGAGGATCAGAGCTTTAGGAATGTGGGAAACCAGAAAAATTCCACATATGTCAAAAATATAATATCATGTCCTAAGTCGAGCATTCCCATGCTTAGTAGCTATGTTAGAGTGATTTCTCAAAAGAGGTATGATGATCATGTCCACCAATAAGCACAATTTGGAACTGTGTCATAATATGATCATCCTGACGAGCTGTCTCCGAAAAGAATATACACAGCTTGGGAGAGGAAACATGACCTAGTGATGCAAACCTCTACCCAAGGGCTTGTTCATCTCTTTTTTTGAACAACATATTTTTGAACATGTGAATAAAGGAGTTGATGTCAACCATGTGAGAAATCATCTGATTACCAGTCAATAATGAAAATTGTTAGCAGACACGAGGATGACCATTGATAATGATGGTGGTCTCAAAGATGCACAGTACAATATAACGAGCGTGAAGAATGATGTTGTCATCGAACACTTGTAGAATCATTAAACTGGGAGCCAATGATGAAAACCTGCAATCAAACACTAGGTAACCTTCCACTGATGACTGCAAGTTCTAGGGTACTGATATGTTTCTAGATCTATTTCCTAGATAGAGTGTTGAATTCGATAGGAAGATACATGTCGAAAGGTAGGAAATAAGGTGTCCTACATCAGTCGACACGAAATGGGACAAGAATGATTTGGTTTGGAGATAGATTTTGAGCAATGGGTCAAATAGATTGAGGGCATGATGGAAGTATATGATTGACGATAGATACAGGAAGCATACGATAGGTGGATCCTTTGAAAAATAGAAGGCACGACACGAAGGTTTACTAGGAAACATAGACTTATGAACACCAAATAGGGTTCAAATACATGGATGCAGGAACATGAGAGTATATAAATGCTAAACTCATAGGATGGTAAGGTTCGTTTGATAGGTTAAAAAAAAAGATTTGCCGAGGGAGTGCCATGTTCAAGGGAATGACTACTACCAAAAATTCCTTTTGAATATAGATATTGAGTGACTATGTGGTCCAAATTTTCCCCATATGATTAAGTTTAATGAGTCCAGATGGGTAAACCTGGTGGTATTTTCATATTTAGAGAGTCTGAAAAGATCTTAAAGAGCAACCCCAGGGGGGTCCCTTTCTCATGGCTGATAATTGGGTGTGACAAAGGTTTAATAGTATCCCTGACATAGTTCCTTTTCCCTAAGTTAGTCTAATGAGTCTGAATAAAGTGATAAACCTATGCTTGATAGACGTTTGCATCATTTTGTTATGAGTAGGAGGGGACGAAGTAAACTCAATATTCTTCGTGAAATTTTAATGAGTCACACGAAGAAAAACTGAATAGATCTTCATAAAATTTTAACGAGTCAGATGAAAAAAGATCATTTTTTAGTTTAACGGGCGAGGAAAAGGAGATAAAAGTACTCAAGTCTTCTCCATATATGTTTTATGAGTTTGAAGAAGATAACTCGGGGATTTTTTTAGTTCAAGAGTGAGAAAAGGTCCCAAAAAATAAAGTTCCCATATCTTCTTCATAGAAGTTTTACAATCCTAACGACGATAACTCAAGAATTTTCAGTTCAAGAGAAAGAAAAAGTCCCAAAAAAGAATACGTTAATATCTTCTTTGTAGTAGTTTAATGAGCCAAAATAAGTAGACTCAAGGTTTTTCAGAATAATGAGCAAGAAAAATATCATAAAAAGAATGCTCGAAACTTCTTGATCTCATGATCGTCAATAGAGGTGTCTATTTCAAGCACTTCCTCATAAGTCCAAGTGAAAACATCGTAGAATTCTTTAAAAGGGTGGGTGAAGCTCGCAACTTCCTAAAGATTGCAATCATATCTAATATGAATATTTTCCACAATACTTGTTTTGACTAAGATATGAATGATAATTGTCTTAGAAAGATTTCCCATGTTCCCTTCTGAATCCAAAGGTTGGACAGTTCTATAACTCGAGGGAACAACCTCGGGTGGCTCAAAAGATAGGATTTTTACAGGGGTCATGTTCGACTCAGATATCGAAGCGCATTGGTGGTAGGTTTCCCAAGATCGCTCCTCTAAAGACAAGATCTATTGAATAGATTCGTCCATAGGTAGGACTTCATCGAGGAGATCATTAGGGGGAGTTGTTGTGGGAGAGGAGATAGTACCATTGGTCGTAACCAAAGTGATAGAAGAATCAAATGCAAATTGAATGGCTTGGTAAGCCAACTTAACTAGTGATAATGACATTTTTTCTCCATAAGAGTCAATGTCAGAAGGGTTCAGGAGGATCCAAGGATCAAATAGTTCATGAGTAATGGTGGAGACCATAGAAACCATTTGTGAAACCTTGGGTAGCAGGAGAGGAAAGCAGCCCATTAGGGAAAAACCTTTCAAAAGACTGGTACCAACACTGACGTAAGAGTCAAGTATGCCACCCACTAAGGATACGGTGCTGCTAGGCAATAAGGAGTAATTGGGGTGCAGAAGGACAACTTCTCCATTGTGACTATTATCCCATCCAATGGAAAGAGGATGAGGGGGAAGATCGAAGACACAATGGCAGTCATGGTAGAAGACCAACTGCGGCCCAAAAGTAGATTATAGTCGAAATGACGATCTACAACTTCAATGTCCACCATTACAGTTTTCCCACTCAGAGTGATGGGGTAGCTCGCAAGGTATCCTTTTGGGATGGATGTATGGCCATCAAATTCTTTCAGGTAATTCAATGACAGAGAGAGGGTTGGAGAACCTAAGGCGAGCTAACATGAATTAGACATGACGTAGGTCTAGGCGCCTTCATAATGACATTCTATGGATAGCTTTTCCTTTCGAAATAACCTACACCTAAAATGCAAGTTGGTGTGAAAGGGAAGTCTTACATTTATCCATGTCAAATATTGTTAGCATGGAATCCTGAGGGTCAACCCCACCAATAGCTAACAGCAAAGCTTTCTATTGTGCTGGACATGTTTGCAATACTTCAAGTGGAGACATAGCTCATGGTTCTTGCGCAAAATATTCTACAATATTGTTGTTCTAGGAATCACAGGCATACGTATTATGTGTCATGTGACAAAGTGACCCTTTAGGGGGGCGAATCACAAGATCATGAACAAACCTTTCAATATGAATATCATTAGGTGACAGTGGGTTTGAACTTGAGGTAGTATCCTGAGCGTTAGCGACTGGAGTTTCATAAGTTTTGGCTCGCGTTTGAAGATCAACCATTTCAAAGGTGTAAATGGTCAATGATCCTTCACCAGAGGAAGGATTGTTTGAACTATCATTTCCCCCTTGCGTAGGTTGCGGTAGGTTTGAAATAAGATGTTTTTGTTGTCGAGCAGGGAAGGGGTTATGTAGGACCGCTGGGGTTTGGACAATGTCCTTTTGAGAAAGAATATTTGTTCATTCTTGGAGATGCAGACATCAGTGTGTAGTATGGTCTTCTGCATATATTTTGCAAGGGAAATTGACAGATTTGTCCTTTCCACTGTTAGATTTTGTAGTTGCTTTCTGTTTGGGGTTGGATTGCATAGAGGATTCTCTTCAAAAGGACAAGTATTTTTCTTTCTCCTCTGGTTCTTGCCACTGGGTTTTTGTGTAGAATGCATAGAGTTTATTGCATTGGTTGGAAGAGTCTTCAATTGGGTAGAACTAGCGTATCAATAGACAACTGGGAAACATGCCTGCTAAGTTGTTTTACAGCATCCCCGGAGGTAGCACCTATGAGACCGTCAGCGTGTACGCCAGGTTGCTAAGTAGAAGTAGCATTGCAAGTTCAAAGAGCATTGGGTATTACATCATATAGTGTACCAGTCTGTGAACAAATCAAATCTAGGTGTTAGGCACGGCAAATGGATTGGTCTTTAGTGACCGCACCACCTAAGGCAACGTCCTTAGAAATTTGGGGAAGAAGAGATTTGCAGAACCAATCTGCTAACAGGTAATCTAGAATGGGGGCCTTGACTAGCCTCTTCCTACATCTCCATTCATGAATGTGATCAGAGATGTAAGTGGAGGTGTCTTGGCACAAGGTAATAAGAAGTTCCGTCCTGGTTTCGTAGCGGATGGGAAACTGAAAGTGCTTTAAAATTCCTTTTCCAGGGTGCCAAAAGTATAAACTGGCATCCATGGTAACTCAATGTGCCACTTAGTAGCATTTCCAATAAGGTTGCGGGGGAAGAGCCGAAGCTGGATACTGTCATCCACCATAGAGTTTGATACACACCATAGATGGTAGGTGGTGATATGTGTACCCAGATCATCTCCTTGTTTCCCTTCAAACTTTGGGATGTTGATAGTTATTTTGTGGGGGATTGGGGGCCAATGTAATTTATGGTAAATGGAGTCATTACTCAGTTTATATAGATCGAGGATCTTAAGTTTTTCCAAAAAAGGAAAAGTGTTTGGTGCCCCCAAGTCTCACTAGGGTGATGAAGAATGACTTGAAGGACTCTAGGGTCTTCCTACCATATTTTTACAAACATGATACATAGGATTTACTTGATAATAGCCTCCTTTTGTGGTGGAAAAGTCATAAACAGTGGATGTCCATAAGGGACATTACGCTAGGGAGAAAAAGACTGGTTTCCCCTAGGATAAAAAGTGTCCCCTTGACTCAATTGAGGTTGAGGGTGTGCCTAGATAGTCAGAGCAGGACCTGGTTGAGGGGTTCCACTTGCCATAAAATTTTCCGTAGATGCATGACTGACACTAGAATCATTGTTGTAGGGAAAAGTATCCGACTCGGATGACCCTATCCCACTCTAAGGGTGACAGTTCCTTAGCAACAACTGTAAAATAAACTACTTAAGGTTTACTTCTTTATGAAAGCAAAAGAGAATGCAGAAAGCACTAACCGATGCCTTGCGCTTAATGTCGAATCCAAACTCTTCTCTTTGGCCGCTTGCTCCTAGCTCTTTGTTCTTCTGCTCGCCCAGCTACGATGAGATCCTGCAAAAATAACAAAGAAGGAAACTACAAGAGGCATGCAATCATAACTGGTTCATGGATTAGTGTAAACCAAACATGCAATCATCACAATATATAATTGAAACAAGAGCACATAGAAGAACCTCAATAGCTTTTATTAATGAAGAAATAAAGGTTCTGAGAGTATTACAACCATTGAAGGCTCCAACCCAGCAACACCTCCCAGCAGAAAGAATTGCTCTTCTTCACCTCTCTCAAACAATCACCCAATAATTCAATAGTGAAACCAACAGCATATCATTACTTTGCACAAAATTCCAGCCTCCTGAGCTCATAGGAGAGAGCTCAATATATAGATGAATTGAGAAAGGATGAGTCAGCTTGCAACTGATGTGTAGCTGCCTTGTGTCCTCTCTCTCTTCAGTTAATCTTTATTTGATCTTCAGTTCTTGAGTCCACTTGGAGAACTTTGCTTCCACTTGGAGAAACAGAGCCTCTGACTCATCACAAGGCGAAATACCTGATCCAAGTGTCATTTTTGGAAGATTCCAAAGCAATGACTCACTGTGCCATTTGTCCCTTCTCGCTCAGCGCAGGTGGCCTTTGTCCCACTTGCTTTGCAACGCAGGTACACCATGGAGCAACTGAGTTTCAGCGCAGAAACCTAGTGGAGCACCTGCTTTGATTTCAGGATTGCTTGTTTTTGAGTGTTTTCAGGTGGAGAACTGATCTGAGAGCTGTTGGTTTGCTGACCTTGTTCCTCTAGGGGTAGGAACATCATGTTTAGGGAACTTTGGATCCCTTGGATTATTGACAATTCATGCTTGTTGCTGTAAGGCACAAAATTGTCTATAACAGATGCCCCCTAAAGTATGAGGTCGTTTTATCGGGTGAAATGCTTTATTGAGAGGATCCGAAGTTCATTCATTCTGCTGAGAAGTGTCCTGTAATAAGATACAATACAATACATTATTTTTCATACATTTTTCATGATCTAGCTGAGGCGGGCATTCCCATGCTCAGCTTTATAAATACATTTTGGTACATAGAACAGACGATCGTCTGATTGGAGACTGATAATTCTCTGCTGAAATTATCATCCTTTGAGAAGGATGATCATCTGCTGTAATGGTGTACATATCAAATGTCTTTATGTCCTGAATATATATCGCAGCCCGGATGGATGAAACTAGATCTGGGGTCTTCAATCTCTTCCGATCTTCACTCGATGTACAAGTCGATCCATGTGAGAATTTCTTGAAGTCGAACATGGAAAGACATCGCTTGATTACCGGTCAATGATGTAAACCGTTAACAAGCGCGAGAGGAGTCACCGATAAGGATGATGACCCTCAAGGTACAGCAGTACAATCCACATGGTGGGAATAAAGGACTTGGCGTCGACCACCATGCAAAATCTTTTGGTCGAAGGTCATTGATGTATACCTGTCGCCGGAAGTGAGAAACTTGCCATTGAGGCATGCAAGCTTCAAAGTACTGAGGGGGGTGTTCCTAGATCAACTCCTTGGATAATGAGTTGATGTCGACAAGGAGCGATCCGTCAAAGGAGGGCCTTAATGAATCCCACATCAGTGACACGGAACGGAGCTAGTGATTGTGATGAGGTGAAAACAAACTATGATGTATGATTCAGGGTGGCGGTCATGAAGTGGATGAAGGATAATGTATGGTAGTGGGTGGAACACGGTTGACTCTTTACAGAACCACATCTCTTGAACATATAACGACACTGATGTGATGGATTGGTAGCATTACCCCAATTGTGGATGGTGTGGCGAAGACCATGGTTATGAGACCGGTGAATGAAACAACCCAACCCGATGTGATACGGAGGACAAAGTGTCATGTTCAAGAGCGACTTGCTACCATTAATGCTGTGAGGTTCTCCCAATTTTTCCCTAGTCATTGCTGACCAGTACCTCTTTATTTTTGTCAAGCTTGAGGAGGATAACATATGCTTGTTCTATAACCTGCCCTTTGGGCAAGCCCATCGCTATGTTTTAACGAGCCTAGCGATAGGGAAACTCGTTCTCGTCTAAAGACAAGTTTGTCGCTATTTAATCATTTTAACGAGTCTAACGACAAAGAAAACTCGGTCCTTTTCATTTTTAGAGAGTCTGAAAAGGTACGAAAAGTTAACTCCAAAATTCCTTTTTCGTCTTCTAATCCCTTAAGTCCGAAAAAGTATAAAACAATACAGAAGGGATGAATTTTCGATTTCTTTAACGAGCCAAACAAAACAAGCGCTCGATCTTTTTGTGTAATAATCCCTCAGGTCCAAAAAGATTAAAATCTAGAGGAGGGATAGCTCTTCTTGTCCTTTAACGAGCTGGAAGGCCAAAACTCGGCAAACTTTTCATATTTTACGAGTCAGTGAAAAGAGCTCAAAGAAGACTCGTCTTTTGAGGAACGAGTGATGAACAGGGATAGCAGCAGATTCCAGGTACAGGTTGGAATTCTCCAATCACAGCAGTGTCACAAGGATGGCTAAGTGAAATCACTCTTCGCAGCTGTTCCTCAAAATGGGTAAACAAACATATGGAGGTGAACGATTGGCCAAATGAACGGATGGAGGTGATGGCATATAAACACGACCAAGGGCTTTTAATATGGCTTTCAAAGGTTACATTTCTCGAGGTTGTTTACCGGTTCATTTTTTCTGGATGAGCTTGAACTGTAGGGAAAGATTGCTCACAACTTGTGTTTATTTTTTAACGAGCATGAACTCTGTACAAAACTGCTCGATTCTTGCGCTTATTTTTTAACGAGCATGAACATTGCTAAAACTGCTCGATTATACCAGTCTTAATACAAGGAATGCTTTAGGTGAGGTAATCTTATTTAAGGAGCGATACCTCACTAATTACTCCAATTTGGCAGGTTTTAACTTTTGCCCTTCATCCTTTCTTTATGCAAGCTGGAAACGGCTAATCCTACGAGTTTAACGGGTTAGACCTACAGGTTTAAAGGGAGGACCTAAAAATTTTAAAAATAAATAGTCGTCCCGTGCTTGCACTCCAAAAGGTTTGCATGCCCCCAGGTATAAAGTATAATTTCAAGGCTCTTCTTCTCCTCTGTCCCACCTTTGTTTTTCTACTTGTCATCTTGCTATATTTTTAACGATACTTGTCTTCTCGTTATTTTTCAGTGCCGATGGTACTTGTCTTCCCATCAGTTCACTTTTTGATTTTTGCAAGAGCGCAACAGATAAAACATTGGTGTTACGGGGGAGAGGTCCTCTTACTTATTATCCGAAAAATGGTTTTGTTTGCTGCCGCAAACTAAACTCTCTTTTCGGCGATGTCTATCATTAGGTTGCTAAGGATGGTGACTACTTGTTGCAGCAATTTCCTCTCTTTCTTTGAAGACTGCCCCTACTTCTCTTTTAAAACATATTGTTTTAATGGGTGAGGCTTGACATTCAAAGATGGTGCCTTCTTGCTGCCACAAATAGACCCCCTCCTTAGGAGAGCCCACTTCTTTAGACAAAGGGAGCGATTCTTCCGCTTCAACATAACTTTGACAAAAGAATTTTATCCTAGAACAACCCTCTCTTCCTTTTTTGGACGGGGTACGGACTAGTCCATTCTTCTGCGGAAATTAACTTTATACCTAAGGTTTTCTCTGCCCGAGGCAGGCCAGGGTGCATGCCCCCTGGGTCCCCATTCTTTTCTTCTCGAATTACTCGCATTCATCGGGAAGTAGAACCGGAGGCGGTGGCATTCCTTGAGTGAATAGACCGTTAAGGGATGGTATTTGACTATTTGCAATGCGTGATCCTGGAAATGAAAGTTGGTCTACGAGCTGGACCATTCTTCCTTCGTGCGGAAAACACATGACTCTAAAGAGTGAGGACACTATTGCCTCCATGCAATATATATAGTCTCATCCAAGGAGTAAGTTATATGCCAAGGGTCCCTGGACGACCATGATGTTCATATGAACTGTCTTCCCTTTCAATGTAACTGGAACATTGGGGAGAATCCCTAACGGGTGACTGGTTCCTTTATCAAAACCTGATAGATTTCTCATCTCAGGTAAAAGCGCCGGGCAACCCAGTGCTTTCCAAGCAACAGAGGAAAGGATACTCACAGATGCCCCTTCATCAATGATAGTTCCAGCCATCACCATTCTGTAGATTTGGACTATGATTCTGAATGGGATACTGGCTGGTAACCGGGGTCTGCCTAGTTGATTCCAATCAAAGGATACAACTAGGTTGCTTGGTGGTGGGACCGAATATACGGCCGGATACGACCCTGACGATGTTCCTTCCTGCGATAAAGGAATGGGCGCATTGCCCTGATGCTCATCAGAGTCTGTGTTGATGAAAAGAATATGGACGGTGTCATCCTTATCCTCTTCAGTGAGGGTGTCATTTGAAGATGGGTCTTCAATGACGGGGTCATTGGAGGATGAAACCTCCGAAGGAAGAACAGGGTCGACTGCCGTTTTGACCTTTAGACTTTCCTCTGTTCTGGATTCAGTAGGTTCATTTTCAATGACCGACACTTCAGCTGACCACTTGAGCGGGTCAGCTGGATTTTCAACTACCGAGGGATTAGGCGCGAGTTTTTGGTATCCAGGAGGAAGTCGTAAGGGTGAAACCGGACGATCTTCCAAAACTCTCTTTGCCTCATCTAAGAATGGACATTTGTGGATGGCGTGATCGCCTTCACACAATATACAGGGTGATCTTGGTCTCCCTCTTCGTCCTTCACTCTCGCTAGTTGACGGACTGCAATCAACATGACTACTAGAGGTTGATGCTACCGGATTGTGCAACCTTGGGGACCAGTCCCTTAGTATCCGGGGAATACAGGGACAATCACGATGGAAGTGGGCCCCTTTGCAAATGACACATGGCGATTTAGGCCCGGTTGGTGCAGTGTGTGGGTTTTTGTCAGCTGTCTTTTGCTTGCCCCCAGTCGCCTTCGCCATAGGCCCCTTCTGCTTCTTTTCTCTCTTCTTCTTTTCCTTCTTCTCCATGGGAGGCTGACTTTTGCCGGCTCTTCCTTGTGAAGATGAAGGATCAGAGGAAGAATTGTAAGAAGTGGAAGGCTGGTGGGTAGCTCTAGACTGTTCTGACTGTTGATTCGACTGCTCAGGATTAGTGGCGATCTGGACTACATTAGTTGAAAAGAGCCATACAGGTAGGCCAATTGTCAATCCTGGAAGTGACAATGTTGCCATATGAGGCGCACCAACATCTCCCCAAGAGGAGAAGGGATTTGGACTTCCACCAAGGTTGTTTCCTTGGTTGGTGGGCTCCATACTTTTCAACTGAAAGATCAACGTGGGAATAACAGGTGATTATGTTCCGCTTAAAATAAATTTTATTAACGACGCTTTTAGACACAAACTTGCTTTTTCATGTTTTAAGAGTCGAGAAAAAGCTAAAGATGACTCTAGTCGCCTTCGATGTTTTAACGAGCCCGAAGTGACAAATGCTCGGATGGAATTTTTCAGTTATAGAGTTTGAAAAAAGCCAAAAGAAACTTCTCTGGAGATCTAGGCAGAGGGTGTGCCAAACTTTTCGCGAAACCACAGAATACGTTTTACGGTACGGGTGGTCGATCTTCGTGAATGCTGTGTTCACTGCATCGCGATCAGTAGGGCGGCCAACACGGCTTCCTATGGATAAAGGATAATTGCCTATAGGGGTCTCCCAATATATACGCGACGGTACGTGGGAGCACAAGTCCGTATTAGTGCCACCGACTCTCAGGAGGAATCACCCACCTTCGTAGAGATCGACAGTCACTATGTTTAACGATGTCGGAACACGTCTCTACCTAGACCTCTATGTGTTTGCGTTATGTTACAAAGCGTTGTTATGTAAATTGGATTTATTTTAATGTTGATCTTGCTTATCAGTTTGCCTTTAAGGATCACCACGAGATGTATATAACAAATTCCTTAATGCAGTCTAAGATGAGAAGCAAACTTTTCAATCTTTCAACTTTGAAAACCTTAACTACTGAGGGAAAAGAAAGGCAAATCTTTTCACACAGATCATAGAGCACGCACTAAAATGCAAATCTTTCTTAAATCGTCAAGCACACAGTCAAATGCAAAATGCACAATGCATGTATTTTCTTTTCCCTTTCTTAATGTGGATGGATTACAAAAAGAAAGTGGTTATATAACTTTGATTTCGATTTAAAGCGAAAGTAAACAAGTTTGTCCAAAATCAAAAGACACCTTAAGATTCACTTGCTTAATCACTGGAAATACATGAAATCAAACCATACTAACGAAAGTAAAATGACTAATCAGCTATGGACAGCAAACAAGCTAACTCTTTAGACCAGCAAAATGCCTAACACAGGTTCAGATCTAAAAGGCCAAAAGCATGACTAGTTTACTTTTCGTTATGGGAAATTGTAAATGAGTAAGAAATACAAAGAACAAGTACAATTTCGTTATATAACAGAGGCAGAATGATGGCAAGTAATATTGGTTTCAAAACAGGCACAAGACTGACACCTAGCAGCAAAACTAAGTGAAAACAGGCAAGAGAAAGGAGGAAACCCCAAATGCACTATGCAAATTTGGGCCAACGCAGGCTCTGCACAGCCAAACTGGCTCTCAGCGCAGGTAGCCCCTTCGGGACCTGCGTTGCAAAGCAGGTAGCCTGTGTACTACCTGCTTTGGAAAACGAGAATTGCGTTTTCACAGTTTCCGGGTCATAATTTTCTCAAAAATGCACGGTTTTTGCTCAAATCAGAAGCAATCAGTCAAGAACACTCAAAGGGATGATTAGGAAGGTGCAAAGCTATCACTAAGAGCTTACAAGGATCCTTGTAGATCAGCTCTTCAAATCATGAATTTGCTCAGAAAATGAGCAAGAGTAGCTGCCCTCTACTTCGCTTTTGATATAGTCAAAAGCTTTTCGATTTGGTACTCTTTTGTTCAGGAAATGAATAGCAAAATACTACAAACACAATCAAACGGATACGACTCCCACTGTGGTCGCCAGTTTGTTGTAGGGAAAAGTATCCGACTCGGATGACCCTATCCCACTCTAAGGGTGACAGTTCCTTAGCAACAACTGTAAAATAAACTACTTAAGGTTTACTTCTTTATGAAAGAAAAAGAGAATGGAGAAAGAACTAACCGTTGCCTTGCGCTTAATGTCGAATCCAAACTCTTCTCTTTGGCCACTTGCTCCTATCTCTTTGTTCTTCTGCTCGCCCAGCTACGATGAGATCCTGCAAAAATAACAAAGAAGGAAACTACAAGAGGCATGCAATCATAACTGGTTCATGGATTAATGTAAACCAAACATGCAATCATCACAATATATAATTGAAACAAGAGCACATAGAAGAACCTCAATAGCTTTTATTAATGAAGAAATAAAGGTTCTGAGAGTATTACAACCATTGAAGGCTCCAACCCAGCAACACCTCCCAGCAGAAAGAATTGCTCTTCTTCACCTCTCTCAAACAATCACCCAATAATTCAATAGTGAAACCAACAGCATATCATTACTTTGCACAAAATTCCAGCCTCCTGAGCTCATAGGAGAGAGCTCAATATATAGATGAATTGAGAAAGGATGAGTCAGCTTGCAACTGATGTGTAGCTGCCTTGTGTCCTCTCTCTCTTCAGTTAATCTTTAGTTGATCTTCAGTTCTTGAGTCCACTTGGAGAACTTTGCTTCCACTTGGAGAAACAGAGCCTCTGACTCATCACAAGGCGAAATACCTGATCCAAGTGTCATTTTTGGAAGATTCCAAAGCAATGACTCACTGTGCCATTTGTCCCTTCTCGCTCAGCGCAGGTGGCCTTTGTCCCACTTGCTTTGCAACGCAGGTACACCATGGAGCAACTGAGTTTCAGCGCAGAAACCTAGTGGAGCACCTGCTTTGATTTCAGGATTGCTTGTTTTTGAGTGTTTTCAGGTGGAGAACTGATCTGAGATCTGTTGGTTTGCTGACCTTGTTCCTCTAGGGGTAGGAACATCATGTTTAGGGAACTTTGGATCCCTTGGATTATTGACAATTCATGCTTGTTGCTGTAAGGCACAAAATTGTCTATAACAATCATGTCCACTTGGGGGAGATAAATCGATCAATGATGGTCCAACTTGTCCTATACACGAAGGGGTAATAGTGATACCCCCGACCGGTATGTGCATGTTGGGAACATTTCCCTTTGGAGTTTGAGCCTGGGGGTTTGAACTTAACAGAGGATTCCAACCAAAAGGATTACTGAAGGCACCCACACTAATGAACTAGTTGGAACAATAGATGAAGGTCTAGGAGCAAACACAAAAGGGGAAGAAACCGGCATGTACTGGGTTCCACTCATAGTAGGTGTAACTAGGTTGCTCGGACTTTGCATAGTCTGGATAGTAGGGTAGCCAATCAGTTGTGTGTTACTGACTATTGCTGGGGGAAGTGATAGTGGACCAAATTTGTTCACAAAATACCATGACCCATTAGTCACTGGGTGGATGTTGGATGTTGGTACTATTGAAGACATGGTAGGTACAGGTGCTACCTAAATCAACACTGGTCCCAGAGGATCGGTGAGGGGAGGATTATAAGGAGGTACAACTCCTTCAGTGAAAAATTCCTCAAGCAGTATAGTGTCCTAGGAGGTGTTGTGTGATTTAGTGTTAGACATCTGGAGACTGATTTCCCAAAGAGGGGGAATCTAGGTCACCAAGGCTCAAGTAATCCTCTAGAGTCAGCGGAGGAAGACCTTGTTGTCACCTAGATTGATAAAGAGGGTCGTATGTAGCCACAATCACTGATATATTTTATGAAAAAAAATTATAGTGATATTTTATTATAGTCTCAGTGATAACAAACCAGCACCTAAAAGATAAAAAATACTCTAACATTCAGTCAACAAGCAATCAGGGGATATGACTCTGTCTAATAACCACCATTTTCTAGAGATGAAACATCACAATGGAAAAAAGAGAGGGCTGGCAAAATGTACAGTTATGATTACTCTTGAGCTTCACCTGAACATTAGATTAAGGGACCAAGTACTCTCGTAAAGATGAGAACCCTCACAAAAACTGAAGATAGAGTAGGTTCGTCTGTTTAGGTACCAAGGCAGCCCGCCCCAGCCACCTTATGTTTTCCCCTAAAAACTTCTAGCCACTATGGTTACCTCAAATCAAAAACACTACTGGGGGGGACATGGTCGTAGACAGTACGTTGTATGGACAGGATATCTGAGTCTGAGACTCAACGCTGATATCCCCAAAGGGATCCCCGATACACATAATACCCAATGGAGATGCAATCGAAGGTGGGCTACCTTCCCTCACATTCCAATGTTATCTCGCATTTAACTCTACTTTGACTGAAGTGGTCCTAGATTGTATGAGTGCTGTAGGATTTTACTCTCTTTTATGACACTAGTCTTAGTTTTATGATATTGGGTAGTTAACTCACCTCTGCCTAGCCCAAGATCCTAGCCTAGACTAATATTTGTGTATGCTCAAAAAGAGTTGTTGATTGCTTTTATTGTGAGATTGATTTGAAATGTACTTTATTAATTTCTTCGGAAGGGGTGTTGATGTATGGAATTTTGTGAGACTCTAATGCACAACTTGCAAACATGCAATGCTCTATAACGACTAACCCAATATATAGATGCAGAATCTAACGAACTAAAATAGAAAATAATAAACATTTCTTTTCATATTTACTTTCAAAAAACTAATGCACTTAAGCTATTTATCTAAAAAGAAAAAAAAGGTTAGTAAACATGCAACCAAGCACAATGCACAACTGCAGATCCTTGAAACAGACTATAAGCAGCTTCCCAACCCAGGAATTCAGAGAGCAAGTTGTTTATTAAGATAATGGTTGGCTAATGCACTTTAGGAGAGTCTACAAAGTGTTAATGGTAGGAATAACACTTTGTTTGCAAGCCTGAGCAACATTATAACTCACTCGTTTCACAACTAGGGTGCGTTATAGGATCATAGGCTGTAAACAAAGTCATTCAAGGTTTGATCAAAGGTTAAGCATAGTAAATAAGGTTGCGAAGTTTCTCGAGTGGTCATAATCGGAACCAAGAGGAATGAGAAGGCCTCGAATGAAAGAGAGATCTGGAACTTGGGAGGTAAAAACCGGGAACTAAGTATAGTGCTCAGTGGAGTCGCCAATTCTTCTATAGGGATTAATGCACAGGTGGTTGTGGCTGGAATACCCTCAAGGATCTTCCTAGGATCCAAGGCAGAGCGTTTCAGATTAACTACAATTTTCACAAAGAAGCATATATATATATATATATATATATATATATATATATATCAAAGCGAAGAAGAGAGATTACCTTAGTCCTTGGTGTAGCACTGCTGGAGAAGACAATGTAGCAAAATAGAAGACCCCTCTGCTAGCTCCTAGATAGCCACCTGCACATGAACAAGACGAAGATTAATCCTACAACATATAAGCTCTGGTAATTAAAGCATTCATACATAAAGATATAAGATAACATGCATCTAAGCTACTTATAAATTATGGTATTAGATCAACATGTATATAAACACTACATCAACACAATCAAGTAGACAAAACAACAACAAATCTATTATTAGATTGAATTAGAATGATTACAGCCATATTGGTTGGATCAAGCTTCCTCTAGTGCTCGATTTCCTCTCTCTTTCTCTCTCAACCTCTTGGAAGCATAACAACCATATCTCATACAAAGTTTTGACAACCATTAAACCTATATCACAATGCCCAAGCCTCCAATATATAGATGATAAGAGGCTTATCCTTGCCAATTGTGTCATGAGTTCCATTGAGGCAAAAACTAGGATGTTTCCTTGCTTTATTGCTCTTTCCCTTTCCATGAGACTCCGTTAGGAAAAGCAACGTCCTTAGTTAGGTCAGAGGTAGATGTTTCCTACTTTTCGGACACACATTTGCGGGAAAAGCGGAGTGTCAGTGAGTGAACCTGCTCCTTGACCTCTAGAATCTCACAAATCTTGGGTAATGCGACCCTTTAAGAAAAGTAATGAGTTAACCTAGGGACTAATAGGCCTGTAAATTAGGTCATGTCCTTAGCCAAACTGTCTTTCTCATCTAAGTTGATGAGGAGGTCATTTTCCTGTATAACAGAAATGCAAAGATGTCCCTATGGAATATTCATTATTGCAAATACATGTTTTAGTTATGATAATGCTAATAGTGCATAAATTAAAACACTTGATTTCTTTAAGGTAAATTTTCATAGACAAAAGTCTTTCACAAAAAGGATATTTTGGCAAGCATTTCTCCCCACATACGAGGAGCATAGATTGTGTTTGACACAAATATTCAGTAGCTATTACAGACAACCTGACTCTAAGGATGATATAAAAATAGCATGGCCTTCGCAAGAGTTTCAATTGTGAATCTCAAAAAGGTCCAGATTATTTTCCAGTCATGAATCTCTTAGGTGGCTGGCTTGCAGGCTCGAAATGGTCGTATTAATGTTGTGGGCTAGCTTGGCTTAGATGGCTTTCCTTTGTCTAGCTTGGCTTAGCTTTCTGGTTATGGTTCTAGGTCTTTATCAATAGACTCCTGCGCTTTCGATAACTAATAAAAGCGAGTGCAAGAAATTAACCCATCCTTGGAGGCTTTGTAGTTTACACCGATTTTGCGGTGGGGGAAGTTTGAGAATGAATTTCACTTTCAATGGCTCCACCCGTATGCCATGTTAAACCTGATGAACCCAAGAGGGCTCTCCACGCAAAAGACACCGTTGAGTGGAAAACGCTTCAATTGCATGCGGCGTGATGTATCTTATCGTGATCGCTCAAGTTTTGGATTCTTTTTTGTGAGAAAATGGGCGGAGGAGGGACGCCTCTGCATGACGTAAGATGCGCTTAATATTTCCTTTTGTGCACTTGATTTGAGGGCATGAGTATGAATATGATATGACACAACTTCAAATTGGAATTGCGCTGCATAGTTGTTAGTCAAATTGTCAATTATCATTTCTGTCAAAGAGCTTTGAGTGAACTCACGAAATTATCTCTGCAACAAGTCTTTTGAGACTGTGAATGTAGTCGCGCGGTTGTTCCACTTTCAGAAAAATGTGGATTACTCAAAAGAGTTTTGAAAAGTTCGTTCAAAAGTCTTAGTTAACGTTTTATTTGAAAAGAGTTAATGTTTTATTTGATATTTTCCATTTTATGGAATAACTGTAGTATACCTTTAAAAATTCTTAGTGGTGAATTCTTCTTTAGCATTCTTAAATATCTAATTTTTTAATAAATTAAAAAAAATAGTTTAAATAATTTTTATTTTATATATTTAAAGTTTTATATTGCAATAATAATTAAGGATAAGCGTGGCAGGTATGTTTATTTCATAATAAGCGTTTTAGCATTTTAATTTAATTTTTAGTGATTATTAAGTAGATAGTAGAGATTTAATCTTCCTAGAATATTTTGGAATATTCATAACAGTATACCCAAATCAAGAGCTAAGATTTATCTTCAAGTTAGTTATATTGTTTTAATTAATTTATCAACACATATCGTATTGGACATGAGGTATTCATCCATAACACTGTAACAAAAACTACTTACAAATTTAAAATTTTCATGATAAAGTGAACTTGAATCTCAATAATTAAAAAAATTATTATATGTATTTTAAAATGTATATATGTTTAGCTCATATATTAATTCCTTTTATAATCAATAATAATGATGATTTAAAATAAAATTATAAGTTTGTTAACTTTTATGAGTTTTTTTATCTGAATAATGTGAGATGTATTATAGGTTATGTTTAACTCATATTAATTCCTTTTATAATCAATAATAATGATGATTTAAAATAAAATTATAATTTAGTTAATTTTCATGTGTTTTTATCTGAATAATGCCAAATGTATTATAGGTTAAGCGTTTTGATGGTTATCATGGATTACATAGATATTATATAAAAGTAATACACATATAAAAACCAATGGATCTTGAAACACTCATACAAATATTCCATTGTATTGTTTGTTGTCTTAAGTAACAAAGAAAGATGTGTTTTGTATTTGTTAGGTGTTCATTGGTATATGTGGTAGTTATCATTAGTTGTTGATAGTTAATGTTAGTTTGTTGCTTTTTGTATAGTTAGCTAATGTTAATTGACTCAACTAGCTCATCGCTTTGTACATTTGGTGTTCATTGAGA
Organism: Pinus tabuliformis; assembly: GCA_031772625.1. Lineage (NCBI taxonomy): Eukaryota > Viridiplantae > Streptophyta > Pinopsida > Pinales > Pinaceae > Pinus > Pinus tabuliformis. The sequence continues at coordinate 808,783,807 of CM062804.1, read as the reverse complement.
GGAAGGAGTTGAATAAAATTTTTATGCTCTATAAATGGGAAAGAGATGCTCGACATATGAAATGTGAATTAAAACATATATTTATTTGACATTAAAGAAGAATCTAAACCACATAAAAGGAACGCATGGATATCATTGTGGTAGACAAGTACCCAGGAAAAAATTAACAATCTTGATCTCCTCAAGTTGTGGAGGCCTTGGCTTCTCCAGATAGGTGCAATGGCTCTTGTCGTAGCAGGTGCTATTGTTCTTAGGTGCATGATGAATTATGATGAAGAATACATTTCAAATAACGTATGTAGTTGACAAGCATCATGGATGGCGTAGCATGTGTATGTGTGTGTAACAACTATGTGAGCATAATGGATGTCATGATATAAGTTATACTAGATGTCTATGATAGGTATATTTTATTATACCATATTTGTATCATGATGTCGATAAAAAAAATAAGAATTCTCTATCGTGACTACAGAAATAATAAATTATATATTAATGCGACCTTTATGGGAAACTAGAGTAAGAAGGTGACAATGTCTTTATAAATTGATGGAACCTTTATTGGAAACTAGAGTAAGCAGGTGTTGATGTCATTGCTCTATTTTTATTAATTTATATGAATTTATTAATCATACAGGTTAGATTTAATGGTAACAATGAGGAGTTTCTTTAGTATTGGGCAAGGTTAAATTATTGTGAAAGTTGTTTATTCTAAAAGATATCAAATGCATTGAGATAATGATTGAATGTGTGGTTACATCCAAAGAGATTATATTAATGGTCTTGTGACCCATACACACATAAGTGGATAAAATCCCTTCATCATGTCCTTTTAAAACATCGAGGGTTCATGTTATCGGGAAAACTAGTGTCTATTCAGAGCTGCTAGTCCCACTAAGACGGCTAGCTATCTTAGAAACAAACAAACTAAAGTCACTTGTGTTTTCCTTTACAAGAGATAGATGAGAAAGAAGCAGAGAGTACTAACATCAGTCTTTCGCTTGGCTCCTTGCTTGTTTCCTTTCCCCTTTGACAGAATCTCGCCACTCCTTTCTTACTTGTCCCGCTTCAAAGAGCACCTGTAGAGTCAAAGCAGCATAATACCATCAAAGCATAGAGATCTATCACCATAAACAATATAGGATTAGATGTATATTAACCATACAAATGCATATATCAATACGAGATTCAGAGATATACAAGAATATGGAGAAAAACTCAAATAGCTTTATTGATAGAAGTAGTAGAAGAGAGGATTACAACCCATTGGTCTGACCCAGCACCATCTTCCCAGCATGAAAGCCCTCTTCACCTCATACAAAGCAAGATCACCCAACAATGTCTTCAAAGAGAAACCAACAACACTTCCTTGCAAATTACAAAATTCTAGCCTTTGGATCTCTGGGATGAGGAACCATATATAGATGTTTGCAGGGGGGTGAGTCATCTTCTGGGATTTTTATTAGTGTCATCTCTCTAATAGTTCTTGGTTCCACTTGGAGATTTCATGATCTCTTACTCATCCTTGGGTGAATTCAGAGAGACAAGTGTCAAATGAGCAGCTTCTAGAAGATTCTTAGGGTCTCCACTTAGCAAATTACTTGTGCCATTTGTCTGCTCCCGCTCATCGCACCCTACAGAAGGGCTTTCCAGTATGCATCACACTTTTTGCATGTGGCAGGTGAGATGCATCGCACCCTTAGCACTGGGCAGTTTGTATGGTCATGCTTTGACTAGTTTTGAGTAGTTTTTCATGGAGAACTTCTGGGAGATGATGTAATCAGCTGACCTTGCTCCTTTAGGGTATGAAGAAACACTTTTAGGGACTTAGAAGCCCTTGGTTTATGGACATATGTGATTGGGGTTGAAGTGCCCAAATATGTCTATAATAGTTGCCCCCTAAAGCATGAGGTTGTAAATCTTTTTGATGTCGGGTGAAATACTTTACCATGAGGATCCGAGGTTTTTCGAACTGGAAGGTGACCTGTAATAAGATACAATACAATACATTATCTTCATAATATTTTCATGATCTAGCTGAGGCGGGCATTCCCATGCTCAGCTTTATAAATTCATTTTCATGTACATAGGATAGACAACTGTCTGTGTAGCAGACCGATGATCCTGGTAGAGCCATCATCATTTGGTTTGGATGATTATCTGTGTAGAAATGATGTACATTTGATGTCTTTATTTTCCTGAATATATCGCAGCCTATATGGATGAAACTAGATCCGGGGTCTTCAAAACTCGTTCAATCTTCACCTGAAGTACAAGTTGTCCATGTGAAAAGATGTTCTGATGTCGAACATGGAAAGACATCGCTTGATTACTAGCCAATGATATAAGCTGTTAATAGGCGTGAGAGGAATCACCAATGATGAGATGACCCTTAAGGTACTGCAGTACAATTCACGTGGTGTGAATACATGAGTCGATGTTGAACACCATGCAAAATCTTTCGGTCGAAGGCCATTAATGTAAACCTGTCACCGAAAGTGAGAAACTTGCCATTAAGGCATGCAAGCTTCAAAGTACTAAAAGGGTTGTTCCTAGGTCGACTTCTTGGATAATGAGCTGATGTCGACAAGAAGTGACCTGTCGTATGAGGGCATTAATGAATCCCACATCTATGACACGGAATAGAGCAAATGATTTTTTGGAGGTGAAAACGATTTGATGATACAAGGTTCAGGGTGGCAGTCATGAAAGAATGAAGCGTGAAGGTATTGCAGCGGATGAGACATAAGCTGGGTAGGTGAATTCTCTGAGCGACTTCTCTTGAACATATCGGCGACACTGAAATGGATTGGTAGCGTTAACCCCAAAATTGGATGGTATGGTGGACCAATGGTGATATGACCAGTGAATGGAATAACCCAACCCGACTCAATCATGGTGATGGAGTGAAAGTGTCATGTTCAAGAGCGACCTGCTACCAATAAAGTTTCTTCAATTTTTCTCCCCAATTTTCCCCAGTCATTTCTGAACAGTACCTCTTTATTTTTGTCAAGCTTGAGGAGGATAACATATGCTTGTTCTATAATTTTCCCTTCGGGCAAACCCGTCGCTATGTTTTAACGAGCCTAGCGACAGTGAGACTCGCTCTTGTCTGAATGGACAAGTTTGTCGCTATTGTTTTAATGAGTTTAACGACAAGGATAACTCGGTTGTTTTCAATTTTAGAGAGTTTGAAAAGAGACGGAAAGGAAATTTCAATATTCCTTTTTCGTAATATAATCCCTTATTTCCGAAAAATTATAAAACAATGCGAAAGGGATGACTTTTCGATAGTTTTAATGAGCTTATCAAGACAAACTCTCGATATTTTTGTGTAATAATCCCTCAAGTCCAAAAAGATTAAAATCTAGAGGAGGGATGGCACTTCCAATCACTTTAACGAGCTGGAGAGGTCAATTGCTCAGCAATCTTTTCATATTTTACGAGTCAGATGAAAAGAACTTAAAGGAGACTCATTTTTTGAGGAACGAGTGATGTTTTCGGATAGCAGCTGGTTCCAGGTAATGTTTGGAAATTTTCAATCACGGCAGTGTAAAGAAGGTGGCTAATAGGATCACTTGTCGCAGTTGTTCCTCAAAAGGGGTAAACAATCAAATGGAGGTGTATGATCGGCTAAAAAAAAGAGTGGAGGTGATGGTAAGAACACGACCAAGGCTCAAAAGCTGATAATAATGCAATTGCAATGGTTATTTACTAGAGGTGGGTTCATTTTTTAACGAGCTTAAACTCCGGTGGAACATATGCTCATTGCTAGGTTTATTTTTTAACGAGCTTGAACTTCGCGTAAAACTGCTCGTGATAATGGCCATTGATATTTGACTCATCGTTAACACTATGTTCTTTTGACGGTCGTACTACCTGTTCAATTGCTCCATCACACTGATTAGAAATGAGAATACATGCTTGAAAAATGAGTTAAAAACTAATACCTTGCTTAAATTACATGAAAAGTAACTTAAAAGTATTTTTTACCCCTCATTTCACCATTTCATTTGGATTTGTGAATGTTGGAGCTCTGGAGGTGTTTTCCCCCATGATTTTCATCAGTTGATTCCAGGAGATTCTGTGGATGATTTTTGGTGCCGTCTGGAGCAGGTAGGAGCTAAACCTGAGCTCTTCAATTGCATTCTTTACTTTTTGAATTCTGAGCATGTTTTCTTGCTTTTCTGGGCCTCTGGGGTTTGAACATTTCGTTCTGCCCCCATCGCACCTAGTATACATCAAAAGGTGCGATGCATCCTAGGCTGGCCACTGGCCAGTCAGTATGCATCCCACCCAGTACACCACTAGGGTGCGATGGGTGCAAGGAGGAAAACTTTTGCATTGATTTTTCATGGAAATTTTGCTTTTTTTTTTCCAAATCAGGATCCTAATTCTTCTCTTGTCTATTTTTCAGAGATTCATCAGAGCAAAATGGTCGTTACATGGCGTGAATGCTAGCATGAAGAAGAGGACATGGTTACCTTACATGATCCGAGTACGGTGACTACATTGCGGAACTATGGCTTGCTCAAGTTCTTCCGCATATCTAGCGTGAGGCAACAAATCAACTTGTTGCAATATTTCCTCGATCCATGGGATCCTACCAACCAAGTGTTTCAGATTAGAGGCAAATCCATCCCCTTGATTGTTGAGGACATCTACTTCTTGACCGATTTATCGAGGCATGGTGCCCCTCTCTCACTATTAGGTTCTGCCCGTGGGGGCGAATCCGTGAGGGATTATATTCGCTGATACTATAGAGAAGGATCTCAGTCGAGAATGGACGGCAAGATCAGTATCTGAGATGTCACTGACCAGTCCTTGAGGACTATTTTATTCACCTTCGCGAGATTGGCTAGTAGCGTGGCCCTTCTCTTGGCCAACAGGTCCTATATGTAGTACACCTTGGAATGCCTCAAACCCAAGGTATTCAACTGGTGTGATGTAGTACTTCCAGTGATAAAAGAACAGCTTACCAAGGTGAAAAATGAAAGGTCCAAGAACTTTGGCTATGGTTCTATTCTGACCGCTTTCGCCTTGGAGAAGATCCCACTGATGCAGCCACAGTACATTTCACTTGACCTACCACCACCGACTGAGCCACGGATGTAGAGATGGGTTGACCTTATGGCCAGAAATGTTGGTCAATCACAGGTTTCATTCTATGATGCTTTCTTCGAGTGGTTCAACCGTCAGCAAATGGTTTATGCCAAGTGTCTGTATGCTGGGATAGACTTCCGGGGTGACCCAGATTTGGTGCTGCAGGCTGGCGAGCAGTGGGGTGTCATAGGTAAAAATCTCTGATCATATCTCTTTTTATTGTTTTTATAATGTTCTTGTGTTTTTCAAATGTTTATCAAGACTAATCAAAACTCATGTGCTCATGCAGATATCGAGCCAGTGCGACCAGTAGTGCGCCTGAGAGCAGCAGTTGTCGTTCTAGTAGGAGAGGTTGTAGGGAGGGCCGTCCTCCACTATCTGGATGTAGTCGAGACCCTTGCAGTGTTGCAGGATCAGATCGAGGGTCTCACCCTCTGTATTCCGGATGTGAGGATCGATGAGCTGCCTCTGAGATTACAACACCATACCACTGGTGTGCCAAGCCGATGGACTAGGCTCTTATGCATGATTGCACAGGCGGTGACTTGTTATCACTAGCACAAATAGACTAGGGTGCCCCCTTGCATTTTTAATTTTTGGGTCATATGACCGATTTTTTCCTGGACACAGAACACTATGTACAAATTATAAATAGTTATATATATTTTTGATTTTCGGAGCTTTATTTTGGTTAAGTTATATGATCCAAATGCAAATATTGATGAAATGATTTTCTTTTACAAATGTTTTAAATGTCTATCTAACACATAATTTGCTAATGAATCAATTAATGTGTTTAAGTTTCTGGGAATATGTTGATATTGAATAGAATCAAACTGCCTTTCCAAAATCTTGACCCTTAGGAACATACGATAGATAGCTGGATTCTGAACGGAATAGATGTCGGTAAGTTGTAGAATGACGAGTTGTGAGTCTAGCCTGATGACAAGTTGGCGTATACCATGTGCGATGGCATCAGAGAGGAGCTCTAGCAACACCTTGTATTCAACGATGTTGTTCGTTGATCGACTAATACACACCCCTCTGAAACTCACTAACTCACCGCTTGGATCAAAGATGGCCCAAGCTGCAGAAGATAGGTTCCACGTACTACGACTTGCTCTGTCAGCGTATCCAACAAATGATTCCAATTGGTTCGACATCTGCAATAAAATGAAAAAGTGGATTACCTAACCAAAATGATCACTCTTAACGAAAACAAAAATGTAACAAAAGCATATGAAGAGGTTACTATGCTGAGTCAAGCATAGTAACGCTTAAGGTACAACCCGTTTCGGGGTTGCAAAAGTGGAATCCTGTCATAATCTACTAGCTCGTAGGCTCCTTTTGCTAATAAACACTTAACAATATAGGGACCCATCCACAAAGATTGGAACTTACCTGCTCCCAATTTATCGGATTCCTGATCGTAAAGCAAGACCAAGTCACCTTCTAAGAAAACGCAGGGTTTGACATTCTTTTCAAATTGTGCTTTGACTCGTTTCTTATATGCTTTGTTAGCCAAGGCAGTGGATGAGCCCCAAAAATGGATAATTATTTTGGCTCATTCAACCTCCTAATTTTACTTAATCCACCATTCTCATTAGTTTATTGCATGTTTTTTATTATATTTATGCTAATAGAGTGAATTTGGTTAGTCATTATGCCAACAAGTCTAATGGGTGCTTTGTGTAGCCTTTTTGGTCAACTTGGAGACAAAATTGAAGGTCTTAATGAGCACTTGGCAGCCAAATTCGTGGGAGAACAAGGGAGAGGATTTGTAGGAAGGTGTCCGCTTCATTTATGGGCCCTTACCTCGAATTCTCCACCATCAGCTCGGAGTTCAAAGGCCACCAAATCAATTAGCACAAGGGCAGCCAAGCAAGTCAAGTAGGATTGCTGTTAACTACAAGTTTTGGGCAGCCGAGCCCCTAAATTTTAGGAGGACTGTTGGGGTCCTCAATTTGTATAAATAAGAAGGCTTAGGGCCTCATTTTGGTTAGCTAGTGGTTAGTCATTTTGTAGCCAATGGTTAGTCATTTTGTAGGCAGAAGTTAGCTAGTTTGTAGTTCGATTTTTATGCAGTAGATTAGCTTTGCTTTCAGCACATTTTCAAGTTTCCATTGTGGACAGTTTTGATGTAACTCTTCTTTTCTTGCTCAATAAAGATGAATCCAGCTTTGCACCAGCTCTAAATCTCTCTTAGGAGGCTGTAGCTCTTGGGGTTGGGCCCATCTCAAGCGCCCAGTACCTCCTTTGTTTACTTTCATGTGTCTTTGCTGCATTCTTAGAGTAAAATCTGCTATTTAGATTTAAAACTTGTTGTGTTATTTAGGTTGCTTTTGATGATTAAAGTAGATTTTCATGTTCAGATTGATTTGGATAGATTAATAACATAAAGGATCCTTGGAAAAAGGGGCTCAAGCACCTCTGATCTTACCTCTCCCTCAGTGGAATCGTGAGTTGGGACAAAGGTGACCTTGCTACCCACAAAAACGTTGTTTTGCTTCACCATGCAAGTATTAGTGTTGGATTCTTAGTTTTCAAACTTGATATCATTTTTGACTGCATGCTTAGGGTTATGATTGCTTAGTTGCATAGTTAGTTCATCTGATTTTGTGCAAATAAACTTTTGTTCCATTTCTTTTGCTATTATCTAGGTCAGATTAGGTCAAGGTAATTAGGTTCTTGATTTTCCAAGTCTTCATTTGTTAAATTCGAAAAATAACTTGCAGAGCACCTGTTATCCTTCTCTATCTACCCATAATCCATCAGATAATCTGCTCCAACCCTTAGTCCATGATTCGTACCCTTCATTTGCCATACTTTCCCCACCTTGCCCTAATTCCTACATTCTTGTGCATCATCGCTTCCTCCATCCTTGAACAAATCCAATCGCTCCTTAGCCTCATCCACCAAGTCCTAGACCTCTTCACACCCCTATTTCACCTCCATACTCATTCCTCCATCTTTTTCCCTCCATCCATGCTCCAAAATCCCATTTCGAAACATCCTGTAGAAGAATTACAGAACATCCTGTAGAAATCCTGAACATCCTGTAGAACCCCTGCAGACTTCCTGTAGAAGCTCATAAACACGGTTTCTTGGCAGCCAAACTTTGTGAGACTCTCTGGAAGGGTGTTAGGGACCCCTTAGACCCTCTCTGAACCTTCCCAACCTTTCCCAAGCATTTCTCCTCCTTGATCCACCTCTGCACAGTCAAAAATAGTTAGAAGCACATGCATGATAATTCCAACAACTTAATCAAAAATACAAAAAGATGTTTTCTTCAGATAGAGGTAGTCTAGACACATGTATTTTACCTTCATAGAAGTAATGGCATCTCTTTCAGTAGTTTGCATGCTCTCCTTTGCATCAGTAGGACTAGCTGGTAGAATTAGGGTTTTCTAGGGTTTGTGTTTCTTTTTGGCTTTCAGTTTCTTTTTGCAATTAGATTAGCTTCCTTCGAGTTAGCTTTCATCCATCAATTAAAAAGCTTCTTCTAAGAGCTCATAGAAGTTGGCTTAAGCTCCTAGTGGACTTGTGCCAGCTGACCAAGTGACAGCTGCGGCAAGAGCTAGTACTTGTGCATACAGCACTGTCGCTTCCAAGTTTGTTACGAACTACCGGGTTGATAAAATTAAAGAAGGGAGTTCCAAGAGTTTTAGCATTATTGCTACAATACTGGAGCCCACCATCTTTTTGGCGCCGTTGCCGGGGAAGCGTCAGAGTATTAGTGATTGTTGCTTTTCTTCTATTTTCCACTACAATCTTCTGCTAAGTAGTTTATTTCATTTCCATTATGCAATTTCATTTATGAAAAAGTAGATTAGCATTTCCTACTTTCATAGGTTAGCATTTCAATTCCGTAATTTCATTTCTGCAAGCGTAGATTAGCATTTCAATTTCGCAAGCGTAGCCTAGCATTTCATTCCTGCAATTTCAATTGAGCAAAATAGATTAGTCCTTTCCTGCTTTCATTTCAATTCCGCATTTTCATTTCAGCAAGATAGTTAGTTGTAATTCAATCCATTTTAGTTTTGCAGGTACCAGAGAAAAAAACAAAAGCAATCAAAAGTCTTTCCATTTCATGCCTTGTAGGAGTAGAGATAAGTTAGAAAAATGATTGCACAACACCCCCACTGCTTCACACAGCCAACCTTCTCTCTCTTCTTCGATGGCTGTGATTAAAGAACCCTTAGGTGGACAACAAGACATATTTGAAGAACCTCAAGGGAATAAGAAGAAGAAACCATTCCTCTGGAGAAAATGGCTACAAGCAGAAATGTTGGGAGCAGTCCCTTGTCCAAAGACGAATTTGAAGATCAAATAGAAGATTTCAAGAGTGATATGAGGCAGTTTCTTGCCATGCAATTGGATACCCTGTGGATCCAAAAGAAGCAAGAGGAAGCCAAGAGGGCTTTGGTCATCTTTTGTCCCAGGTGCACTAGAAAGCATCCTAGGAACGAATGTCCAATGCACTCCCTAGAAGTGTGTTTCATCTGTGAAGAATACCATCCTACGGATCAGTGCCCTTCCTTGCCCGGAATTAAAGTTGCATATCAGAGAACCAAAGAAGCCACTGAATCACTCCGTTATATGAACCAAAGGAGGCCACATGGACCGAGATCTTACCAGCAGGAACTGCAAGGGACACCCGAGCCCTATTATGACCCCTATCAAGCCACTTTCATGCCCTCTTGGGGCCCCCCTGCTCATCCTTCCTGGTTCGCATCTCCTCCTTGTTCCTTCACAGATCCATATTATGCCCAACCAACTGCTCATTCGTTTCACTCTTATACTCAGCCGCAACCTCAGTGGAATGCACCTTATCAGGGGTGGAGGCCCAGTACAACTCTCATCCCGCTCATTTTCCTCCACCACCTGCTCATCCACAACCATCGCCTCCTCCTCCACCAAGGCAACCCCAAATGCCTACCCAACCACAATGCCATCCATCTCCATCTCAATTTCACACCTCCACTCAACTACCCATACCACCATTCCCAAAACCATACAATGGAGTAGCTCAACACAATTGTAATGCTGAGGCACAACATGTCCAAACAACTCCTCTTGAGCTCAATGATCTCCACCATAGCTCAGAAAGAGCATTGCAAAAAAGAGACTATATTGCAAGCATTGAAGGACCACATCCAGCAAAAGAAGATTCAAGAGAGGAGATCAAAGAACCATGGGCTGCACTTGATGAAGAGAAGAGATCTAAATCAGAGATCGAGAGAGTTCCCTCATCATTACCATCAAATCTTCCCTGTATTCAAGAGAGAGATCAGCAAAAAGAGGAAGATGAGGAAGTCATGGTAGAAAGTGACATCAAACATGACCCAAATCAGCAAAAGGACCAAGGATATCAAAGCTATATTGAGATATGGTTTCAGAGGGTCACTAAGTTGCAGCGGTACTCTCTTCCTCAGCTATGTTTGATCCCTTCAAAGTCAGATCAGTTGGTCTCTAAAATCCGGATAGCTGTCAAAGCATGCATTTCGAGCCTTCCCATCATTTTGTCTCTAATCTCGATGTGCACATGGCTCCATTGGAAGTATTCTTATACTTGAAAATGATTTTTTTTTTCAAGTAGGGTAGGGTAGAAAAAAAAGAGAAAAAAGAAAAAATGAAAATAAGAGAAGAATAAAAATCTAAGGTGAAAACCCCCTCGGAGGCGCCTTAGATTGGCTCATTGATTGAAAACCTCCATGAGGTGGTCAATGGGTTGGAAAGAAGAGAAAATAAAAAAGGAATAAGATCCCTGGGTGAAAACCTTCCTTGGAGGCGCCCAGGGCAGGCAATTAGGGTGAAAACCTCCATGAGGCGCCCTAGTTGTTTTTCAAAAAAAAAGAGAAAAAGAAAAAAGAAAAATAAACCTAATTTGCATTGAATAATTGCAGGTTGCAGCAAGGACGTTTCAGGTCAGGGGAATCACTCAAATCAAGGTCAAAGGAATTTTTGTGCCTTCTACAGGAAGTTCTGTATTTCTATAGGAAACATCCTGTAGAACCTTCAAGCGAGCCAGATTCGATTTTGGAAGGGAATCTAAAGCTTGGAATCTATTGGTTATGCTTGCAAGCATCCATGTTTCCATTCCTCACCCCTTTTCCATCATTTTTTCATGTCATTATGCTTCTTTCCTCAAAACTGTGTTTTCTACAGGAAGTTCCTGTAGGAACTACAAGAAGTTAAAAATGGATTGAAAAAAAGTGGTTTGGTGAACATGGTAGCTTCCTCAAGGGTTCAGAAGTCCTCATGCAATCTTCCAACTCCTCCTCCGTCATCTCCATACCTGCATCACAGCCCAAATTCATTTTTCATACCATGCAACAAAAATGCAAAATGCCTTGAAGCAAAAATACCTAGAACAGAATTTGCTTTTGCCCTAACTTGAAAACCATGCATCCATTTGAAAAACCGTTTTATGGGGAATTGGACAAGGGTGATGGAAACATGCCTGAGCAGTTTCAGCCAATTCCAGTGCACGTTTTCCAAGAAATCAGCCTCCATCACCATCAGCCATTTTTGCATTTTCTCCATATCCGTGCATCTGTTTCAAAACCTATTTCATGGGGATATGCATGTGAGTGATGGTAACCTACCCACACAGTTTCAGCCGATTCCGATGCACGGTTTCCAGGAAATTGATCTCTGAAATCTTCAGCCATTTTCCATTTTTCTCGAAATCTGTGCATCCATTGATCACGATTTTGCTATGGGAGGTGCATCATGATGATAGGAACATGCTCAGCAATTTTCAGAATGATCCGATCTATCGTTTGGGAGCAATGGCGAAAACAAGTTCTGGTCCGGTGAAAATGCAGCAGCAGCAGCCTGAAGGTGCAGATCTGAGCGTGGAAATGAACTCCTGAAGCATGCATCCGGCCAGAGGACACCTGCACAAGAAAAAAAACAACCAAAAAAATCAACAGCCAAGCCACATGCAATCACAAAAACAAATGCATGCAGCAAATAAAAGATCTCAGCACTTCACAGCAACCACACACGACTTGCAGGTACGTGACTAAACTCGTTCCTCTATTTGCATGAATGTAATTCGTAAACAGCATGAGCAATGAGATGGTTGGGATTAAAAAAATCGGTGGCCAGCTAACTGGCCACGCTCGTCCAGTTCGAACAGCGCTCGGTGGGTGAAATAAACACATGTGCTCAGCCATCTCAAGAAGAAAATTGAAAACAGGTAGTGGTGGTTGTTTAAAATCCCACGTAATTGATGGAAGTAATTACAGGCAGAGAACTACAGTTCATGATAACACTACAGTGGAGACCAACGGTCTGCATGGGGCCAACGTGTAGTTGGCCAACTCACCCTTCATCAATGAAAATCTTCATAAACATCCAATCGAACTCTCACAGCCATTGTTTCCATTTTATCATCGTGCTTGCAGCTGCAACAAGCTCCATAGCAGCAAAACAAGCTTTCTTGGCCATTTTTATTTTAAAAAAAACCCTCCTGCTTATCAACGTTCTCCAGGAAGTACGAAACAGCGTTCAAAAGCACAGGTGGATTGGAAATAGGATGGAAGTCGGTCCATGGAGATGTGGTCAGGGTCCCAACCAATGCAAGCTTACTTTGTGTCTATGGGGGCACTAGAGTTTAGTTTTTTGCCATGACACTAGTGACAGTGATATTTGCAGTCCTTGGTTTCCTTTCTCTTTTGAACCGTGGAATTTTAATGACAGCTATGCTGCTATTATGGGTGTTTATGGGTTTGGTTGCAGGGTATGCATCGTCACGTCCATATACGATGTTCAAGGGCACAAAATAGAGGAGGAACACGCTGAAACAACATTCTTGTTTCTAGGCATTGCCTTTTGCATTTTCTTTATTCTCAGTGCACAGCTATGAAAAAATCAGCTGGTGTAGTTCCTTTCGATACTATGTTTGCCTCAGTCCTTTTATGGTTTGGAACTTCTGTGCCATTGTTCTCTGTGGGTAGTTACTTTGGCTACAAGGAACCTACAATTGAAGATCCAGTGAAGACCAATCAAATCCCCAGGCAGATTCCAGAGCAAGCTTGGTATATGCAGCCCATTTTTTTTCAATACCAATTGGAGGCATGCTGCCTTTTGGAGCTATATTCATTTGACTGTTCTTAAGATTAACTTCAATATGGATGCATCAGTTCTACTGTATATTTGGGTTCCTGTTCATTGTCTTTGTGATCCTCATTGTTACATGTGCGGAGATCACCATTATCTTGTGCTACTTCGAATTGTGCAGTGAAGATTACAACTGGTGGTGGAGATCTTATTTGACTGCAGGCTCCTCAGCATTTTACTTGTTTCTCTATGCCACATTCTATTTCTTCACCAAGCTGGAGATGACAAAGCTTGTTTCTAGAATTTTATATTTTGGCTACATGCCCATCATGTCATGCTCATTTTTTGTTCTGACCGGTATAATAGGTTTCTATGCATGCCTTTGGTTTGTGCGGACAATATACTTATCAGTGAAGATTGACTGAGGCTCTGCATGCAGCTACCATTTTTCAGCGGGGCCATTTAAATTTTGGTTTAGGGGAATGGTGCTTGCTCCTTTTATGTTGTTTTAGAGGTTTTTGTGTAAGATTACAGGAGACACCAATGTCAATGTGCTGCTGTGGGAGTTAATGCTGAAGATGTTGCAGGAACACAATGCCGAAAGGGGGCCTCCCAACACAAGCAGAAGGGTCCCTACCAAGTTACCAGGCATCCTCACATCCACTCCCTCCATGAACACTCATTTTTTCAAGGTTTGGACACAATCTGGTCATGGTTCAGCCTTCTACAGGAAGCTACAGGACTTTCTACAGGAAGTTCTGTATTTTTACCAAAAACATCCTGTAGAAGCCTTTGGGCAGGCCAGAATCAATTATGGAGAGGGATTTGAAGCTAGAAGTCTGTTGAGGAGGCATGCAACCATTCTTTTCTTCCATCCTCCACTGGTTTCATCTCCTTTCATATGATTGCATATACTTGCACACTCATACCAAGGCTGAGAATTCTTTAGGAAAAGGAACAAGTAGTGGGAAGAAGCAAAGAGAAAAGCATGGTTTCATGACAGAGAAGAGGACATCACTTCAGAAGCTTGGCATGACAAGGAGGCCACCAGGGCCATCAAAGATGAGGAGAGAGATTGGTTGCTCAGAGGATGAGCAACACTTTCAGTAGGGGGTGATGATGAGCCCCAAAAATGGATAATTATTTGGGCTCATTCAACCTCCTAATTTGACTTAATCCACCATTCTCATTAGTTTATTGCATGTTTTTTATTATATTTATGCTAATAGAGTGAATTTGGTTAGTCATTATGCCAACAAGTCTAATGGGTGCTTTGTGTAGCCTTTTTGGTCAACTTGGAGACAAAATTGAAGGTCTTAATGAGCACTTGGCAGCCAAATTCGTGGGAGAACAAGGGAGAGGATTTGTAGGAAGGTGTCCGCTTCATTTATGGGCCCTTACCTCAAATTCTCCACCATCAGCTCGGAGTTCAAAGGCCACCAAATCAATTAGCACAAGGGCAGCCAAGCAAGTCAAGCAGGATTGCTATTAACTACAAGTTTTGGGCAGCCGAGCCCCTAAATTTTAGGAGGACTGTTGGGGTCCTCAATTTGTATAAATAAGAAGGCTTAGGGCCTCATTTTGGTTAGCTAGTGGTTAGTCATTTTGTAGCCAATGGTTAGTCATTTTGTAGGCAGAAGTTAGCTAGTTTGTAGTTCGATTTTTATGTAGTAGATTAGCTTTGCTTTCAGCACATTTTCAAGTTTCCATTGTGGACAGTTTTGATGTAACTCTTCTTTTCTTGCTCAATAAAGATGAATCCAGCTTTGCACCAGCTCTAAATATCTCTTAGGAGGCTGTAGCTCTTGGGGTTGGGCCCATCTCAAGTGCCCAGTACCTCCTTTGTTTACTTTCATATGTCTTTGCTGCATTCTTAGAGTAAAATCTGCTATTTAGATTTAAAACTTGTTGTGTTATTTAGGTTGCTTTTGATGATTAAAGTAGATTTTCATGTTCAGATTGATTTGGATAGATTAATAACATAAAGGATGCTTGGAAAAAGGGGCTCAAGCACCTCTGATCTTACCTCTCCCTCAGTGGGATCGTGAGTTGGGACAAAGGTGACCTTGCTACCCACAAAAACGTTGTTTTGCTTCACCATGCAAGTATTAGTGTTGGATTCTTAGTTTTCAAACTTGATATCAGTTTTGAATGCATGCTTAGGGTTATGATTGCTTAGTTGCATAGTTAGTTCATCTGATTTTGTGCAAATAAACTTTTGTTCCATTTCTTTTGCTATTATCTAGGTCAGATTAGGTCAAGGTAATTAGGTTCTTGATTTTCCAAGTCTTCATTTGTTAAATTCGAAAAATAACTTGCAGAGCACCTGTTATCCTTCTCTATCTACCCATAATCCATCAGATAATCTGCTCCAACCCTTAGT
Source organism: Pinus tabuliformis (assembly GCA_031772625.1). Taxonomy (NCBI): domain Eukaryota; kingdom Viridiplantae; phylum Streptophyta; class Pinopsida; order Pinales; family Pinaceae; genus Pinus; species Pinus tabuliformis. The sequence continues at coordinate 808,768,251 of CM062804.1, read as the reverse complement.
CCATGATTCGTACCCTTCATTTGCCATACTTTCCCCACCTTGCCCTAATTCCTACATTCTTGTGCATCATCGCTTCCTCCATCCTTGAACAAATCCAATCGCTCCTTAGCCTCATCCACCAAGTCCTAGAACTCTTCACACCCCTATTTCACCTCCATACTCATTCCTCCATCTTTTTCCCTCCATCCATGCTCCAAAATCCCATTTCGAAACATCCTGTAGAAGAATTACAGAACATCCTGTAGAAATCCTGAACATCCTGTAGAACCCCTGCAGACTTCCTGTAGAAGCTCATAAACACGGTTTCATGGCAGCCAAACTTTGTGAGACTCTCTGGAAGGGTGTTAGGGACCCCTTAGACCCTCTCTGAACCTTCCCAACCTTTCCCAAGCATTTCTCCTCCTTGATCCACCTCTGCACAGTCAAAAATAGTTAGAAGCACATGCATGATAATTCCAACAACTTAATCAAAAATACAAAAAGATGTTTTCTTCAGATAGAGGTAGTCTAGACACATGTATTTTACCTTCATAGAAGTAATGGCATCTCTTTCAGTAGTTTGCATGCTCTCCTTTACATCAGTAGGACTAGCTGGTAGAATTAGGGTTTTCTAGGGTTTGCGTTTCTTTTTGGCTTTCAGTTTCTTTTTGCAATTAGATTAGCTTCCTTCGAGTTAGCTTTCATCCATCAATTAAAAAGCTTCTTCTAAGAGCTCATAGAAGTTGGCTTAAGCTCCTAGTGGACTTGTGACAGCTGCGGAAATAGCTAGTACTTGTGCATACAGCACCGTCGCTTCCAAGTTTGTTACGAACTACCGGGTTGATAAAATTAAAGAAGGGAGTTCCAGGAGTTGTAGCATTATTGCTACAATACTGGAGCCCACCAGCAGTGTCACGACGGGTTTCATCCAGTTGGATTAATTCTAAGAAACGAGCCTCTTCCTCTGAATTTTCGGGGAGGAGGTCAACTGCGAGCTTGAGAGACAAAATTTCACACTGAACTAGTAAGATTGCTTCCAGGCCATACACCAGCTGAAAGGGTGTAAACCTAGTCGCATTTCTCACCGATGTCTAGTATGCCCACAAGGCTAAGTACAGGATTAGGTGCCAACTCCATTTATGGACTCCAATCATCCTTTGTAGCATGCGCTTCAGGACTTTTTTGATCGCCTCAACTTGCCCATTAGCTTGCGGATAATATGGAGTAGAGCTGTCGTGGGACAGTCCTAATTTGGCAGCCAATTCAACCATCATGTGATTGCGGAAATGTGATCCATGATCTGTGACTATAGCTTGTGGAACGCCGAATCTGGAGACTACATGATTGAAAAATAAAAGAGCGGTCGTTTCTCCACTATTCTTTAATGTAGGCATCGCCTCGGCCCATTTCGTAAAATAGTCAACTACGACTATGATATACCCATGCCTCCCACCCGAGGTGGGGTTACATGTCATGAAATCTATGCCTCATTTAGCGAATGTCCCAACAACAACTACTAGCTGCAGAGATGCAGATGGTATTCTAGTTTTGTGGTCGAAGATTTGACAAGCATGGCAACTTCTGACTGTGGTTATGCAATATTTGAACATTGTTGGCCAGAAGTATCCTACTCGTAAAATCTTTTGTGCCGTAGCATAACTAGATTGATGCCCCCCACATGTGCCTGAATGACAATCATTCAGGACTTTTTCGGCCTCCTCTTGGGTGAGGCACCTTCGCAGAACTGTATCGACACCACGACGGTAAAGTGTATCACCGACGATCATGTAGTCTTTTACTTGGTATGTTTGGAGATAAATGATTATATCTCCATACCACGGATCACTTGAAGATATTAGAAACAAAGATTCATCCATGATTGTTGCTTTGGATGTTGAATCGTTGGACGACGATGGGAAATCACATAGTAACTCTGCGAAAACCAGAGCTTTCTTTGATTTGGATTTTACAAATTCCAGATCAAACTCTTGCAAAATTTCTATCCACTTCGAGTATTTGCCCCCAAGCAACTGTCGCGAAAATATGTAAGCCATGGGGTTGCAATCTGACAAAATGATAGTTTTTCGAAAGAGAACATACTGTCGAAATCTCTGTATTACTTGAACAGCTACGAGAGCCAACTTTTCAACATAGGAGTACTTGATTTCTATATCATTTAAGTTTTGACTTAAATAATAAATAGGATGTTCAATTCCATTATCTTCTTGAACTAAAACCATTGTGATGGTCGTATCTGCTGCAGCCAGATACAAGTTAAAGTCTTTTTGATAATCAAGAGCATACATTAATGATGCTTTTATTAGGGATTCCTTTAGAGCATCAAAGGAAGCTTGCTCAACCTGATCCCAATTGAAGGGTACTTCTTTCTTCAGCAAACGTGTATAACCTTTAGCAAGTTCGGCGTAATTTGGAATGAACCTCCTCAAAAATTTTGCTTTCCCTTGGAGTTTCTAAATCTGAGGCAAATTTGAAGGTGGAGGCAAATCGATGATTGCTTGAACCTTGCACGGGTCAAGGAAAATTCCATCCTTTGAAACTACAAAGCCAAGTAAACAACCAGAACCAACACAAAACACACACTTGTGCAGATTGAGTCTTATTTTGTAGTGTCGGCAACGTAGAAATATTGCTCTCAAATGTTGCGGATGATTGATCCGCTTTTGCGACTGAGCCAGAAGATCGTTGAGGTATGGTTGAATGATGTTCTTGATGTCATGGAAGGCATAATTCATTGCCCTCTGAAAAGTTGCCCCTGCGTTCTTTAAACCAAAAGGTAGCTTACGGTACACGAATGTGCCCCACGAACAAATAAATGAAGTCTTTGACTAGTCCTATGGGCGGATATTTATTTGATTATACCCAGAAAATCCATCCATAAACGAAAAGATTTCACATCCGATGCATTCATCAATTATCTGGTCGATGAAGGGTGTAGGGTAGTTGTCCTTTGGACAAGCTTGATTTACATCCCTGTAATCAACATACACTCTAATCATTCCTTGCTTTTTCATCACAGGAACAATGTTTGATACCCAATCAGTTAGAGGAACTGGGTAAATGAAACCAACATGGAGAAGTTTTTCAACTTCTGCCTTGATGGCAGTGGCTTTCTTTGGGTGCACCTGTCAAAGTTGTTGTCTCACTGGTTTGACATCTAGATACATCTTAATTTCGTGTTCAACTATGATCGAGTCGATGCCTGGCATTTCTTCATATGACCATGCAAAGACATCTCTAAACTTGCGAAAGAGAGCGTAATATACTTCCAGTTCTGAAGAAGAATAAGATTTTCCAACATGAATATTCTCTACAACATCTGGTTTGGTCGAGATATTTATGGTGATAGTTTCTTCAATATTAGACAGATTGCGCTCGGAATCCACCGTATTTACAGTATTTGATAGAAAATCAAAAACTGAAGGATGATTAAGGTCGCTGGAGCAATATTCGTTGTAATCCGGAAGATGGGAACGATGGTGGTAATCTTCCCATGGTGCCCCCTCTATGATCATTAACTGAACAATTCCTTCATCTGTAGAATGTACATGTGACCAAGGATCTGAAGAGGTACCATACCCCTTAGACCTATCTACCCAAACGCTTGATGAGCATTCATTTGGGTTTGCCTCCCATGCTGAGAATATTGATTGCTACAATATTTCTATTGGGCTTGGAGGCAATACCTGGTGATGATCCATGCTAACATCATGGTCGGACATCTTTTGAATGGAAGATACCATATTGCAGGTTCCCACCGTGGCCACTTCTGCCAGGTTGTTTATAGGTGGTAGGGAAAAAGTACCCATCAATGTAGGGTCTTTTAGCAGGCCTACTCTGATATTTTGAAGCAACTAAGAGCTTCCGTGGATCATTGGGATGCTTCCCGTAACTTGTGAACTGTTGGGGAGAAAGGTTTGCTGGTCAACGATTGTAATTCCTCCTGGAAAGGGAAATGCAATCTTTCTTAAATACGTTGACACAACAGCGGCCATAGCATAAATCCAAGGCCTTCCCAGTAGGATGTTATAATCAATATTTCCATCGATAACTTCAACATCAATTTCTACTAATTTTCCCCCCAGTTCAACTTGTAAGTTACCCAAAATTCCGTATGGAGTGTATGTTCATCCATTGAATGCTTTTAACATCATTAATGATCGTGACAAGGGTGGTGATCCTAAAGTTTTCCAGCAACTCATTGACATAATACATGTAGATACCCCCTCATCAATAATTGTTTGATGAACAGTTTTGTTGAGGACTTTCACTTGAATGAGAAAAGTGAGTTGAGCTGGTGAGGTTCATATCCTTTATGATTAAAGGCCACAAGATTGGAATCCGCTGGGTCAATCCCACCTATTGCTAATAATAGATCCTGCTTTTGGGAGGGGAAATTTTGCAGTACTTCAAGTGTCGACATAGCGAACGGCGATTGGGCCAGGTCCTCTACTATATTATAATTTTGTGCTGCTCTGGCACGAGGATTAAATGTCGATTTGTGTACTAATCCATTTGGCAGCTTTATTGTTAGCTCAGGAATGATGGGTGGCATATCTTTGGTCAAAGTTGTTGTCGAACTACTAGGTTGATCAGTAGCCTTATTGTTCTACAGCAGTGGATTCCCGTAATTTCTATTCCTTGTCGATATCAAAGCATCATTTTGTTGTTTTTAAATGGACAACATAAGCACTTGGGATGGGGAAGCATTGTTGCTAACAACCAGATTGGTTCCTGGGTTCAAAAATGGGTCAGCCAATACTGCTGAAGTTCTTGAATTCTTAAAGATTTTCTTAACTTCAGCTTTATATGGACAATCTCTCGTCTAATGGTCCTCATCGCATATGAGGCATGGCTGACTAGGTTTCTTTTGCCCATAAGGGTTTGCAGAAGATTTTTCAAGAGACGAATTGTCCTGTTTCTTTTTTTTGCTCTTCCCTTTCTTCTTGCCCCCTGGTTGCTTCGGTTCTTTGCCTTTTTCGGTCGACACGGCATTAACCTCCGAGGCTAGAAGTTCTTCATTTGCATTTTGACCAGAAACCTTACGGGATTTCTTAGATGTAGCCTTTGTGGATTTCGTGCTGGTCGTACCTATCATGCCATCGCTGGCATGAGAGTCTTTGTTTGATTTAGGAGGATGAGGAACGGAAAATTCTGGTCTGGGAGCATCAGGGATTTTTTCATAGAGCGTGCCAGGCTGAGTATAGATCAAGTCTAGATATTGTGCACGAGCAATGACTTGCTATTCAGTGATGGCTCCTCCATTTTCCACATCTTCTGTAATAGAAGGTAACAATGACTTAATAAACCATTCATCCAGTAGTTTATTAGGAACATATGTTTTTACCATTCTACGATGACGTCGCCACTCATGAATATGATCAGATATGTGAGTGGCTATCGTCTGCTTGAAATTGGTAAGAAGCTCTGTTCCTGTTTCATACCTTATTGGTAACTAAAAATGGGTTAAAAAGGTGGTGGCAAGGGCGCTGAAGTTATCAAATGAAGCTCTAGGCAATTCGATGTACCATTTTGTTTCCGGACCAGTTAACATTCGCTGAAAAAGGCAAAGCCTAATCGAATCATCATTTAGAGTGTTGGACGAACACCGTAGATGAAAGTTCATCACATGATTCGATGGATATTCACCCAGATTTCCATTGAATTTAGGAATATCTGACAGAAGTTTATGAGGCATCGCCGGCCACCAAGGGGCATAAGCAATTGGATTGTTTGTTAGCCGATTTAGATCTGGTAACTCTAAAGTCACCACGAAGGGCAATTGTTGATTCAGGTTCAGCGAAGCATACCTAGGATAAGATGGGATCACCTGAGTAGTGGGTCTTTGCATACCAGCACAATGTATTTGATGCTGATAACTTTGATAAGGTTGTTGGGCATAACCATTTTGAGATGATTGATGATAATCGTTTTGAATATACGGCTACCCATTACCAGCAAAGTTTTGCTGCTCAGGTCCTTGGTAAGCTTGTTGGAATTTCGGTTGTTGATGTTGTACCAGCCACGGTTGTGAAGCCATTTGTTGTTGCCCAATATTGGATGTTTGACCAAGATGAGGGGTAATAGTACCCATTTTAGCCTGAGTCGCTCCAGTTAAGGAGCCACCAATTGGCGATTGTGGTTGTGTCGTGGAGACAAGAGGCTATTGTATTACGACCTGAGAAACTTGAGGCTGGCATACAACAGGAAACGCTTGTACTTGCGACACCGTCACAATAGCTGGTGTAGTGGGGATATTCAACATAGGTAGACTCGGTTGCATTGAGTATACAACTCTTGGTTGTTGAGGCAGTATTGGCACCCAACCACTAGATGTGATTCCAATTTGACCCGAATTCGGTTTTGAACTCTCATATGGTTGTTCTCTCGGAGGGAACAATGAAAGGGCATACTGCCCCCCATACAGCGCAAATCCAGTGCTCAAAGGAAAGATTGACCTTTGGAGACCGGACTGCCCATCTTACTGAGATTCAACATAAGAAATTCCAGATATTATTCTAGACGAACAAACGGGAATAGACCATACTATCGAAACAGTCCCTGGGTGGATTCCCTCTAACAGTTGAGAGCTAGTTGGGACAGATGGTATAGCAGCAAACATCGTCGGAGTGATAGCAGGAGGTTCTGCTACCGCTGTATTGGATGACATAGTCCTAGATGTCGATGGTTGTCTATACACATCGAGTCTATCCAAAAGACTTCCTAGCGATTCTACAGGAACTTGCAATGAAGGGGTACTAACTTCTGAAGTAGAAGGATATAGGTGGATCCCAGTTCCAAAATGCGATGGAGTATTGGATGGAAGATCCTCCGTAATCTCTTCTATAGCAATCAATCCAGGTGGAATAGGTAGACCGTCAGGTCCGTAAAATATTTTTGGTGCCGAAGAAGGTATATATTCTGCAACGATAGATGCTGGAGGGGTAACACCTTTCGAATCAACCCTAGATGGAGCTGGTTCAGGAATAGAAGTGTTTACTGTTACACTAGGATCAGTTCTAATGTCCTCTTGTAACTGCAGAACTTCTTCTATAGAGGCAAGGATACCATAAATGGTTGGAGTAACTGGAGTCTCAGAGGATGTTGAAACACAAGTTTCAAACAAGCCAGGAGACTTTGACCCAGTTAAACGAGTCCACTTGGCCCGGAATGGTTTCGTTTCTAGAGTCAAAGATGGCTGACTCGTCAATCTCTGTGAATAAAAGGGTTTTGATTGACTTTCTTCCACGATTGCGGATTATTTGATCAACTCAAAATAAGAGGGGAAAATTTTATTCCGAATTAAATGAATTTTAGATGCTTTGACACAACTTGCTTTTTCAATTTTTAAGAGTCGAGAAAAAGATAAAGATGACTCTAGTTGCCTTCGATTTTTAATGAGCCTGAAGTGACAAGTGCTCAGATGGACCTTTTCCTTTAAGGAGTCTAAAAAGGAATGAAAGAGACTACTCTGGAAATCTAGACAGAGGGATTACAAACCAATCGCAAAACTACAGAATACTTTTTACGGTACAACAGTCAATCTTCCCAAATGTTGTGTTCAGTGCATTGCGATTGATAGGGCGGTAGACACGGCTTCCTAAGGATAAAGGATATAGCCTATTGTGGTCTCCCAATATATACTCAATGGTACGTGGCAGCACAAGTCCGTACTGGCACTTGTTGTCTCAAAGAGGAGGAATCACCCAACCTACAATGAAAGCGACAGTTACCAGGCTTTACGACGTCGAAATACGTCTCTAGCCTAGACTTCTAGATGTTGTGCATTAGGTTCCAAAGCGTTTTTATGTTCATTGAAGTTATTTTACAGTTGATCTTTCTTAAGAAGTTGGCCTTTAAGGTTCACCGCGTGATGTAGATATACAAATCCTAAATATGCAATCTAAGATGATAAATAGTCGTTTACTCTTCTTTTTGCAATGAAAATCCAAGCTACTAAGGAAAGAGAAGCGAAATCCTTTCAACATAGAGCAGAGAGCACACTAGATGCACTGTCCTAAATCAAAATCAACAACCAGTCTAAATGCAAATGCACATGCATGTATTTGTTTTCCGCTTTCTTAATGTGTGAATGACAAAAAGAATGCTAAGTACAAATCTAAATTATCTCTTCTTTCAAAGCGACAGTACTAACGATTTTCTTTTCAAAAAACGAAAGGAAGACAAGACGACACTTTGCAATTTTGAATTGAAAATTGCTTTCGACACTTGAAATACTATTAATTCAGATCAAATACAAGAGTAACAGTGTAATCGACTATCAAAAAGAGGAGGATTCTTTTCTTTGACTGAAAATGACACTTGCAACACTTCCAAATCAAAAGGCGACAGTTTGATTAAGCTACTATTTTGTAAAGGAGAACTGTAAATGGCGAAAAATACATGAAAACATTCACAATTATTTGTACAATGGAGGCTGAATAATGCAAATGAAGGGGGTTTCAACAGTGGTATACTGATCACAGACAACAAAACTCATGAATAAAGCTGAAGACAGTGAAGAAAAAACCAAAATCTGGAGGCAGAAATAGTCTTATCTGATCATCGCACCTATAACACAGGGAAACAGGGATGCATCCAACCTACTCACATGGGAGGTGCGATGCATCTAGTCTGCCAAAAGGAGACAGTGCGATGGTCCAGGGACGAGACTTTAACTTGGTTTTTGGTCACAGTTTGCATCTTAGTTTAGGGATTTAGGCTGAGATAATGATAGTCAGTGAATACAAAGTATAGGGGCTGATCTAATGAGGTTACTTGAGCTACCTCTAGGGCACTTAGGATGTTTGTAAGTCAGTTGTTCAGTTTATAAATAAACCTGGAGATTGACTAAAACAACGTTGAACTACTTTTCACTTGTATAGCAAAAGCAGTTTGAAGGCTAGCTGGCTTAACTTCAGGCTCTGTCTATAGTTTATAAAGCAAACAAATAGAGACAAGCAATCAAACTATTAGCTCCCCAGCGGAGTTTCCATTTTGTTATCAGGAAAACTAGTGTCTATTCAGAGCTGCTAGTCCCACTAATACGGGTAGCTATCTTAGAAACAAACAAACTAAAGTCACTTGTGTTTTCCTTTATGAGAGATAGATGAGAAAGAAGCAGAGAGTACCAACCTCAGTCTTTCGCTTGTCTTCTTGCTTGTTTCCTTTCCCCTTTGACAGAATCTCACCACTCCTTCCTTGTACCGCTTCAAAGAGCACCTGTAGAGTCAAAGTAGTGTAATACCATCAAAGCATAGAGATCTATCACCATAAACAATATAGGATTAGATGTATATTAACCATACAAATGCATATATCAATACGCGATTCATAGATATACAAGAATATGGAGGAAAACTCAAATAGATTTATTGATAGATGTAGTAGAAGAGAGGATTACAACCCATTGGTCTGACCCAGCGCCATCCTCCTAGCATGAAAGCCCTCTTCACCTCATACAAAGCAAGATCACCCAACAATGTCTTCAAAGAGAAACCAACAACACTTCCTTGCAAATTACAAAATTCCAGCCTTTGGATCTCTGGGATGAGGGATCCATATATAGATGTTTGTAGGGGGGTGAGTCAGCTTCTGGGATTTTGATTAGTGTCATCTCTCTGATAGTTCTTGGTTCCACTTGGAGATTTCATGATCTCTTACTCATCCTTGGTTGGATTCAAAGAGGCAAGTGTCAAATGAGCAGCTTCTAGAATATTCTCAGTGTCTCCACCTAGCAAACTGCTTTGTGCCATTTGTCTACTCCTGCTCATCACACCCTACAGAAGGGTTTTCTAGTATGCATCTCACTTTTTTCATGTGGCAGGTGAGATGCATCGCACCCTTAGCACTGGGAAGTCTGTATGGTCTTGCTTTGACCAGTTCTGAGTAGTTTTTCATGGAGAACTTCTGGGAGATGATGTAATTAGCTGACCTTGCTCCTTTAGGGTATGAAACAAAACTTTTAGGGACTTAGAAGCCCTTGGTTTATGGACATATGTGATTGGGGTTGAAGTGCCCAAATATGTCTATAACAGTTCATATCTCGGGTGGTAGGATGGATGATTTGTTCTCCCCATTCAAATTATATTCCAACAAACTACATGTTGGCTCATTGTGATAAAGTTATAGGGGTAGATACCCCTTTTGAGTGAGATCCCCCTTGTAGGTGTGTTTATAAATGTATTAACACTTGCAAAGTCATAAGTTCCTCGCTACACATTGCCTTATGAACTATTAGCACAAGTCTAAGAGTTATAGCTACAAATATCTGGATTTGAACCTAAACTTAGCCCAAATAACCTTAGTATATTACCAATCCCTTGCCTTTTATTCCTTCCTAAATTGAAGCATGGGAGGGCTTCGTAGTTTTTATTAAGAAGTTTAACAAAATAATTATAGACCATGAAGGGTGGTGACCACAAATGTAGCACCCTTGCTTTAGAAGCAAGTAAAAAGTTGGCATGCTTGTTTTGAATTCAATTTTAAAGATTATCTCCATGTTTAAGAATGTTAGTCCAAGCTAAGATTTGCTTAACTGGCTCCAATTTAAAAGTTGAAATTTCTCCCATTAGACAAATGCCTATCAATATGAGATGTACACACACTCCTGCCTACTTGTTGGATCATTCGATTGTCTCCAAAAATAACACTTTCCCAAATGGTAAGGGGTAGCAATGGGAATACCATACTCGACAGCTATCTATATAGTAAAATCTCTAGCAACTTTATAGTTCTACATAATATGCTAAACTGTTTAAAGGATTGTGACTTGGGAAAATATCTTTCATGTAATTCTAGTCTTAAGCCCACATACAAGGAAAATGTAAACACTGCCATTTTTTAAATGCAAATCTCTTACAGCAAATCATTCTCTCATGTGGCTTTGATTAAACATTCTTCAAGTTTTGGGTTTGGATGGAACATTTAATACATATAAAATTTTGAATCTGTGAATTTTCTAGAAGTAATGGATTGTAAGGCTTATGACTTCTACAAAATGTTGAATTTGTATGAAGGTAGCATGATTATAAGGGTTATTTATGCAGTTATGGAAATGTGGAATGTTTTATTCTAAGAATGTGTTATCTTTAAGCTCACTTGTCAGATCTGGGATCATCTCATGGTGTATTGGTTAAGGCTCTAATATTTTAAGTTGGAATTGCAAACTTTAAATTTCTAGAGTGGATTCAATGTTTTAATTTGGAGTTGAAGTTCATAGCTCTTTATAATGAGAAAAATCAGAATTTTTGGCTTCAAAAGAACCTTCCAAACAAATTCGATAAATGCGTGAAAATATTAGTTCAGATTTGAGGGTTAGCGTTGTCTAATGAGGCCACAATTTCGCCCAAATGGAAAATTTCTTTCTTAAATACAACAATTTTTTTTCAAGAAATTCGATCATGAGAGTGTTTAAACATATTTTTGATGGAGGAAATGGATTTAGCACCATAAAAAACCCCTATGGCCCTCAAAATCTCAAATCTTAACAATTGCAACCTGGGTTTTAAAAAATTTCTGCCAAATTTTCTCAAAATCATGTTAAAGTTTCTATTTTTTTTTCCAAGAAAAACGGTTGCATGTTTATACTATGCTTTGGGGGTTATGGCTCCCCGTAGTTTGAAAAAGTTTTTAATTTTTTACTAAAAAAGCCCTACCTCGAGACTTTAGCATTCTAAATTGATGGCACTCTTTAGAAGTATGTAATGGATTAGAAAGCTATTATGACTGTAAAAAAGTAGGGTTTCTGCTAACCCAAGAAGAACCCTTCATACTAATTCTATAAAAGCATGAAAAAATTCATTTGGATCCAGCTTGACTCACATTTCAGCTTTTGATTGTACAATGAGAAAGGCATATATAACATGACAAGTAAAAGGTTATTTTATTATGTCAAACACATAAATTTTGTCCAGATCAAACGTGACTGTCTTTTCACCATTTAGACCTATAAGGTGAAGGGGATATGGTGTTAAAGGTCAGAGAAATTAATTGTTGTGTAGCACGAGGAATGTGAAAATTTTATTCACGTCATGCTTGACTACCACAACTTCGAAGTAGTGTTAACTAGACTAGTGGAATCTTGATGGAAGATCCACTGTGCAGTCAGGGGAGCACTTTGCTAGGCTCTAGGACCTCACCAAAGAATAGTTTCATGCCCCGACAAAAATATGGAGCTAACATCGCCATGTGGTCGAGCAAGAACATACAATTGGGTGTGACACACCTGGGGCAAGGTCTGTCAACACTTTGTGCTCATGTCTAGGTTGTGAGCAATGGGCTCGCCCCGTGGTGCTTGCAATGGAAAGTTCGGTAGGCTTTATTTCCATGCATTAACAGTTAGTTGGCTCTATTTCTGGCGAGATGATCTTCCTAAGTCTCCTATTCCTTTGGTGTACCTTTTCACCTTTAGGGGGAAGTTTCTAGTTTATGTCTAGAGTAGATTGTATTTATTGTATAGTATAGAATAGCTTGTCCCATCCCCGGTTCCTTACTGCCCACAATTTTACACACTAAAAATACTCAATTCGAACCTTGTTCAAGGGTTTGCACAAGGAAAGACTAGTCAGAGAATGGAAAGATGGAAGGCTGAGCATCGTGGATCTGCTTCACAACAATGGTTGGATGGATTTTTTCAAAGCTTCAGGGGCCCAGAGTTTAGTTGAGCTGGTAAATATATTCATATCTCTTGCCTCTTTCAACAGTTTTTCTAATGCCTTTTCTCATTTCTCAATCCAGATTGAATGCATCCATCAAAATTACCGCATATATCTACTTAATTCCTATTATATATTGAATGTTTATCTCAAACAAAGAGTATGTAACGAATTCCACAATGTTAAATCAAATTCATATTATTTAACAAAACCCAATGAAATTTGAAATAAAACCTCTGGATGTTTGACAATTTGCTACCCTGCAAACACTCACTTCATTACTTGTGTTGTCTTAAAGAAATTATGCTATTCTATAGATTGGTCGGCATAGCTCTCCTGGTAGCATTACGCAACGAGATTTGAAATTAACCCTTTTGGATGTTCGGGGATTTTCTATCCTGCTAACCCTTATTGCATTCTATTTGGTGAAATTGTGGAAATTATCAATAAGATTTCAATTCCATTACAGTAAATTGTGTAAATCTACAAATTGGCTAGGAAGGTATGGAATCACTTGGAAAGCAAGAGAAGCCTCGATCCAATGAACTTGACATCGGATTTGGCAAGCCAAATGGAATTCCTCCTTTGAAAGATCAATTCAATAAGAAGTCACAGGAGACCCCTAAACTTTTGAATAAATCACACATAAAAATATTCATGGTGAAAAGCATTCATGGACCCGACATCTCCATGGCCTTAATAAATCCACTTCAAGTTTAATTGCCTCGGAGCTTGAGGCAACAATCCAAGAGGACTTGGCATGATTGGACAGAACTTTTAGCTTCCTCTGAGCTTACTAGTCATTGAAGCAATTTGAGAAATTATGATAATGATGGAAATGGAAATGTTATAGGTAAGAGTCTTTTCTTTGCAGGTAAAGATGCATACAAAAATGGGGTTTCAAATACCTGAATATCAACATGTAAGCATGTTCCTCCCAATTCGTACAATTCAAATCTTTCATGGAGTGCTCATCATTCAGATGGATTGACATCGACAGTATCTCTTGATTCAAAAAAAATTGTGAGACATGATAATAACTTTGAGACTGATTCTAGTTGCAAAGGAGATGGATATAGATTCCAGAATGAGACCCCTAATACAAGAGGTGAATTCTTCAGTGTCATTAAGTGTACCAACGAGCTAAAATTCAAGGAGAGCATATATGATCCATCTATATCAAAAGGTTTAACAAAGGTTCAATATGGGGTAGAAAACACAAACAAAAATGGTTACAAAGGGATTCACGCGAATGAAAGTGTTGATCAGCATGATGAACATTTCATTATTTCAGTCAGTGATATTTCTCCTTCACATGTAAAGGAAGAAATCTCTAAAAAATCCCAACTGGAACCTTCTCACTGAAAGGTATGCTGCTTTATTTACTCCTGCTATCTTGAATTTTGGTTTCGAATCAATAGGCTCTGCTCCTACCGTGCCTTTGTCTTTATGTCCTCTTTCTCTTATGCTTTATCTGCTCATGGCTATACTTGCTTTGATTCCATAGCTTCTTATGAAATTCTGTTAGTTGGATAAAGACTGCGGCTCACCAAAGCATGAATTTGACTACTTTCAATATTATGGAACTGCCTTTCCCACACCTTGATACAAATGCCTAAAGAGGAGGAAAGAGTGGGAACGAGTACTTGAAGGGAGATAGACAGAAACTTTACGAATGATAGTAGGTTACACAAGTTCTTTCCTTCTCAATATCTTGGGGTAACTCATCTATCAGGTGTGAGAGTAACAACTAGGAATTTGTATATGAGGGAGTAGATATCGCGCGTGCCAGTTCATCTAATGCATTAGCTGCTCTTGAAGTATATCATCCTCACTTGGGATATGTAAAGTACCTCAGATGGAAACTGAGTAAATGTGAAAGCCATCCCCTCTCATGTTAGTGTTCTAAGTTTCAATACAAAGAGCTTTGTGGCCAAACCCTTCTCGAGAGGAAAGGTCGACCATAGTAAGTATAGGGAATTCCTATCTATTCCTGTGAGGCAAGAAAAAATATTAATAGGTTGAAAAATAGGTACTTGGTAATAGTAAAAAGAAAGCTAAGTGGGTATATCCTAGCAATGTTCACTGTCTTCAGCCATCAATGGATCGATACAAAACCCTAGTTGATCCAGCCAATTAAACAGAAGCAAATGTGACATTGGGGACTACTTGAGATATTGCCAATGGGGCTACTTAATCCATGTGTAATTGGATTCCATTAATGTGATATGATCTGTCTCAGGCCAACCCTTCTATATTTTCTTAATATAAATGAGGTCATTTGAATCTCTCTCACAAACTTTATTTATAAGTTGGTACCCACCTTGTATTAAATATAGATATTACCTGCTTCCCGAAAAGCTGTAATAACAATTTCTGAAATCGGGCTTGTGAAGATTTACAATTTTGGACTTGTTTTGTGGAGATCCCAGCCATAGCTGCACTAGAGTGAATGTCGCAACATATATTTTTGAGGTGAGAATCCATCATGGATTTGGTCTTCCTTATTTTATGCAATTGGATTGGGACATATGCACGAGACTGAATTAGATTATTACATTCTTTTAGGAAAAGAATGTAGGAGTTTTTGTTATGCATCCAAAAGATTATTTTTTATTTTTTTTGGAGTTGAAGGTGTATCTTTCCCTAGGTGGATGGTTTTACGAAATTGAAAAAATTAGTGCAAAATAAATTTATTTTGTTTTTAGTTGCAAGGATTACCCATATTGAAGAATTTCAATAGTTTTGAGGACATTTCCTTGTAAAATTTGTAATCATATTGGATAGCATAGGTTGTAGGGTTGAATGATTTTCCATAGCTTCTTTCTATATAATTGTGGACATGGTAGCTTTACTGAATTGAGTGAATAGAGGTTAAATTTAAATAACAGGTTTTGAGGAAATACTCCAATTATAGGTTTACATAATTTAGTATAAAACTTGCAAGGAAACCTAAGGGATATGCTTGGAAAACCCATTGCCACGAACTAGTGTGCCTCAATGAGGGGGATTCAAGCCAAGCACCTATCATCACAAAACTAGCCAAACATCCAGCATCTTTGGTGACAACCAGTTGAGCTAATCTATTAGGCTCCATAGTTTAGTTTCCCTATGCAACTTATAACTAACATTGAATCATCATTGAATCAACTAACACGATATTCAACATTTAACCATAGCAGTGTTGTTGTCACATATGAGATGTAAGATGACATACCATAAAACGTTAATTGAGGTGATCTAGGGAAATTATTTAAGCTTTTCAGCTCTAGCTTTTTCTAACAAGTTAAATAAAATGCTTAAATAGAGTGTGAACTTTGAAGTCAGAAAAACTGATAACTATTAATTCTTTAGTTCACATCAAGTATTCATTTTTGGAATCTTTGCAATTTGTTGGCTTTCAATATTTTTTTTGCAAAAAAGTAGTTATGTTAGTATTTTGGTTGAATTTATATTGCTTATTTTATTTGCAATATGGATGTTTGTTTCTAAAGATGAAGAAATTTTTATTACTGCTTACATAAAGCTTATTTGGCAATGTGGATACTCCTTGTGCCAAACACACTCTCCCAAAATCCACAATCCCTAAATGGATATTTTTGGTTTCCATCCACTCTATTTTATACGTTCCCAATATAATCCATCTGTTTTCCCTATAAAACCAACCTTTTCAATCTCTAGTTGACTCAAACTATTTCTTCTTCTAACCAAAGTAGTCCTACCTAGACCCACAACTCTATGTAAAATCCATTGTGATATTATGCAGTTTTTTCTATAATAATAATACCCTATATAGTATGAATTCAATTTATCTTGATAAAAATCATATCTAATTTGACGTTCATTTTTTTTTCAATGCACCTAATGCCTTATTTCCATCTTTGCCAAATGCTGCAGTGTTTTTGAATTATGATGAAGGTGTTCCCTCAACTTTACTGTCTTTCCAAGGTCAATGACCACTCCATTAATGTTATGAAATTATTTTCTGATACTTGTAAATTTGATTATGCACTTTCTCTCATCTCTGTGTAACTATAAATTTTCTCTTCTTGGTTCTGAAGCTACCTGTATTCATCATCATAAACTTCATACTAGAAGAATGAGTGGCTTTTTAGCTAGCCTTTTTGTGCCACCCAAATTCCTTTCCATTCCATCTTAAGACTATTCTTTGCTTCTCGCCTTTGTCTTCTTAGCTTCTCATTATAGAGTTGGTCCATGCCTGCTACCTGCACTCTCTAGATTGCTCAAAAGGAAATTTGAGTAGAATCTCTATTTTATTTTAATTTTTAATTGTAAACTTAGAAGTTTCCTTAAAAGTGTCTCATCATCCTTATTCTCACATTTTCGTCCCACCAAGGAAATCCATAAATTTTAATGATGGTAAGATTCACCCTTATGTCAACATACTCACTACATGCCAAAACTATAATTTAATGGTCCTTGGCTTGCAAGTTGGGTTCCTAGTGCCATCCTGAAGTGGGACGTCCTTAACCTTTTAAGGTATATAATCTAATCCCTCAATTAACCATTTTGTCAACGAATCTTTTCAGTTTCCTTTTTATATGTTCACAATAAACCTGACTTCTTGAAAGAGTAAAATGTAACCTTTGCATTACTCTTAAAAATCGTGCAGCTTCCTAATTTGCTATGAGTTCTATATCGAAGCTTGATGATGAACAAAAAGGCCAAAAATCAATGGTTTGTCTATTTTCAGAGTCTTACACATAGATAAATCCCTTGAAACATCATTTTCATCGTTAGTATCAAGACCAATCTTGAAGGAAAAGGTGATAACCAATCATCCCTCATTTCCTTCTATTATTGACAGCCCCATCAAATTATAAACTAGCCCACTCTTCCAAAATCAGATATAAAGTAACGATCTTCCTAATGTGATCACCCATTATCTTTCAAAGATCTGAAATGTGCATGTTGTCATGTATTTACTTTTTAGTGACAATATTTTAGTGTTCATTCTTAGGCTTAAGTAGTTGGATTGTTTCTTTAGTGCTACTTTCTCTTGTGGATGAACTTTGATGGTCATGCCTACCTTTTCTTTAATATAGATTCTAGATTGTAGACTTTGCTAAAAGTGTACTAGGTTTTCATTCAAAGCAACCAATAGAAAATTCAATACATCTTTCCACAATATTATGAAGTCATGGATCTAATTTTTATATTTTTTTTTACCACATCTCACATCTTTTAGGGATCTCTTAAATTTAGATGTAGGGATTTTTATGTTGTTTAAATATTATACTAACAAAAATTTTGGAAATGTTTAATGTAGTATAGTATTACCTTTGTGCATGCAGAAGGGTCCCTGCCCATGCCATGGTCTATTAGGATGAAAATTGCATTGGGTGTAGTCAATGGTTTGACATTTCTTCATGGAGGATCTGAAAGGCATGTGATTTATCGGGATTTTAAGACGTCAAACATCCTATTGGATTCATTTGTCCATTTAACCCCAAATAATTTAAATTACTAAGCATTTAAACAATATGAATTATAAGTATTTGGTTACTAAGAGACTATGAACTGTAATGAGTTCTTCGTATGGCTGAAGGTCTGTGTACCTCATGCAGGAATACAATGCCAAAATTTGGTCTAGCACAATATGGACCTGAAGGAGACAAAACTCATTTTTCTACTCAAGTCATGGGAAGTTATGACTATGCAGCTCTTGAGTATGTAATGAGTGGTGAGAATTATTGATAGCTTATAACTTATAAGTTCTAAGTTAACTTGTGTTCAATCTCATTAGCTCTAAAAACTTTTAGAAATGTCTACATAATTTCACTTGATTTATTCTCATGAAAGGTTTCCTTAGTATGCATCCTATTGAGGGTGGAAAGTGATGTGTATTTCTCCAAGGCCTAGACAAATTAGGGTGAAAAAACCAAATTGTTTAAAAACTACCTTGAATATAAAATTTTAGCTTCTTGATGATTGTATTAAGATTATAGTTAAATATATCTGATGCATTGTTGAAGCTGGTACGTTGACTATAACAACTAATAGTATCTGTTCATAAATAAATAAATTACTAATGTATTTATAGGTTCAACTTGAAAGGATTTGGTTTGTTGGGTCATAGTATCGACACTACTGATTCTTTGGGGTTCATTTGACAGATATATTAAAAAAAATTAATACTCACCCTACATATTCCTAATTTTATCATGTAATGTTGCTAGTACAGGGTTCCTAGCCATGAATTTAGAGGGGTTTTATTTATAACAATTCTTAAGTATGTGGGTGAAAGTAATGGGAACATCTTATATGTTTCATTAGTGTGTTGTGTAAACCTATGAATTCAATAGTGGATTATGCAGTGATAGGAATAGGAAATATATGGAAATTGAACAATAAAGGAAATTAGGTAGTGAGGAAACTTTATTCAAGAAGATGCTATGATGTTGAATATGGCACAGTTATGGAACCATGAGCATATTGTGTGGGTCACTAGATGAAATAGCAAAGGAATAGTATAATTCAATTTTAGATCTATGACATAGACCTGAGATATTTTCATAGGTTGTTGGATACAATTATTGATAATGGGTAAGTGGGTCTTATATGATGCAATGAGTAACTGAGAAAAACTAAATTAAACTAGTTGTAGACTCTCCCATATGAATTCTCCAAACATGTAGTTATTATTTAAAATTTTCTCCATAATCTACATATTCCTTTGACAAGAAATTCCAACCATACATACTTTTGGGTTCCCTAGAATGCATTTCACAGTGGAAACTTTGCAATTCTATTCCCTATTCCCTTGACAGTCACAGTGGCTCCCATCCATCATTGTCGTGTATGGGTTCTCCAGGACATTGGTTCAGGGATGTTCAATGGGACATTTGGAAAACTATTGAACTAAGGCGATCTTTGGGAACCTAGTGGAGAGCCAATTCCTACACTTTTCCTAGTACTATTTCACTTCTCAGCCTATCCCCTATTAACATCAAAAATCATTTGAAGCTCTAGATTATGCAGAGTGAGTAGGTGAGTACCCTTCAAGAGGCATTCTACTCATGGCACATGGCACACTAGTCTTCATTGCCATAATAAGCACAATTCTATAATATAATTAGAGTGTTGAGGAGTCAATAGTCCAAATGCACTTTGGATTAAAATATCTACAGTTTTTTTGCATAGAAAAAGATTGAGAATAGTGAATAACATATGAATTTTTTACTACAAATACTTCAGCTAGATTTTCTAGAAAATCTTGAACCTTTTAATAAAATTTCAAGTCTGATCAATGCATATTGATTGTTTGAAAAAAAAACACTTTCTGATGTTCTGTTATGGTGAATTAAGAAGGCAGGAAACAAATTCACAAACCTGAATTCAGTCCTTTTTTTATCAGTGGTAATTCTCAAGATTCCTTGGCAGAGGTTGATGACATTTATCAAGGTACAAACCATGGCCCCCCAACATAGGAAACAAGGTAACTCTCCCTTGCTCAAGTGTGGACCACGTTCACCACCCAAAAATTCTTCCAAACTGATTTATATCATTTGCCTATAGCTTGTCTAGGAAGGGGAAAATTTTGGAGAATAGCTTAAGAATATTCTATGTGATATTTACAATTTTATGTTCAAAAGGAGGTAGAAAGTGGTTTAGTTCTTAATAAATTAATGTACTTTGTAGAGATATGAGTGTCTGAATGGTGCTTGAGAGTTTTCTAGTGGTAAACTTGTCAAGAGTCTAGCTCACTACTTCTATCTTCCTTTTTAGAAAGTTCAAAATATATAACTATTGAAGAAATGCACTTTTAGAGACTAGGAACAAAGAGCAGGTTTTTCTTATTGCAAATAATATTTTCAGAGAAATATGCATGTATGGGGCAGGAAGTTTCCCTATATGAGAAAATGGTTGTATGTAGCATCATGTAAAAAAAAGGATACCCCTAAGAAAAAAATATCGGTTTCATGAAATAGACATGGTCCTTAAGCTAGGATTGCTTTTGTTATGCTTTGCCCAAAAGAAGAAGTGAAAAATTACATTGTGGTCTTATTGTCAATTGATCTGTTGTCATTGAGGAACTCAACTCTTAGTTGTCATTGTGGAACTAAACTATTAGATGTTCATTAGATGATCTGTGATCCTTTAGAGTTAGTGATTTTAGCACTGATTCTTCCATACAAGGTCATCATCCATCATATGTTGTAATATACCATGCCTTGAGAGTTGTGGTTCTCAAGAAATTTTTAGCATGGGAGGGAAAGAAATTAACTAGGTTTTTTGTAAAGAAAACCTTAAGCAATTATAACCCTTTTCTGAGCATTCCCAATAGTTTATAAATTATTGTCTTCCAGTGGAAACCTGAAGGTTGTTTTTTTGTCTAATTGTGATTGTTGACATTGAAATAGTTTGGATGATAGGTGAAAATTGCAAGAGGAAATATGAAGTCTAGATTTGAGAATTTGTTGAATGTTAATTTTCAATTTGAACATGTAAAAGTATTTATAATTTTTTATGATAAATGTATGTTGTAGATTACATATAGTTACAAGCTAAGAATAAAGGCAATTAAAATAAATGATTCTTACTAAACTATGTTATATGAGGAGAATGCATGTTTTCATATCATATGGTTCTGAAATTCAATTATATCTTTATAGAAGAACTCTGTAGGCATCCATGCAAAGTCTAGTTTAGAGGATAGTTAATATTAAATAATCTTGCCAAAATTCATTTTCATTTACGTTGACTGTCTTTAATATGCTCCTGTTAAGGGTTTTTATTTTTCTCATGGTAATATTCAGTTCACAAAATGCATGAAATTGGAAGAATATATTAGATTCCTTGCTTTTCGCATTGATTAATTTTTTATGCTTTTCGTAGTGAATCTTTCCAAGCAATGCATAGATTGAAGATAACCAATTATGCCTATGAAATAGCTAATTAGTATAAATATTACTTTGATTATAGGAATCCAAAGATGTAAAACCATTATAGACATACAACTTATGGTTATGGACATGATAATCAAGTTTACATAGCTTGGATAGATAGACTAACTATTTTTTGCTACTAGATGGCGTATAATGCGGTTAGGTGGTCAACAAACCTAGTTTCCCAATGGGTAGGTTGAGACCACCTAACCAGACTAAGTCGTTGGAACGTTCTTGCATATATTATAATAAAAAAGAAGGATCTACCAAGATTAACAAAAAAAAGATGTAAAACCATTGATATTCCTCTTTTTTTAGGACATTTGACAATGAGGATTAACTTCTATAGCTTTGGTGGTGTTCTAATTGAAATGTTAATTGGTCGAAGGTCCATGGAAAAAACATACATGGTGGGGAGCACAATCTGGTGGAGTGGGCTAGCCCTTACCTTTGTGAGAAAATAAGTTTATATCATCTTATAGACCCTTGTTTGGAGGGTAACTTTTCCATTAAAGAAGCACAAAAGGCCACCCAATTGGCTTGTCATTTCCTCAGTCAAGATCCAAAAGCTAGGCCTTTGATGAGCCAAGTTGTTGAGGCACTCGGACCTTTGTTGAATTTAAAATACATCGCAAGCTAATCCTTTCACTATCAAGAATTGCAAGTAGAACATTCAAGTCATCAACAACAATTGGCAAATGGAAATGAATAGTTGAAAAATGGTGTATATTTAAATGGGCAATTTTCGTCAAAGAATGGATGCCCACAAGTTGTCAATAGTCTTTCTCATGCTTTACCATATTGTCAATATGTAAGGCAAAATGGTAAAATATCATAGGTGATTGGACCTCTTTTCCATCATTTCTTTCTTTTTTAAGTTGTACACTTGTCACTAAAGCTGTATAATTTCAGTCCTTCACAACTTACCAAGTGGAAGCAGTGTGAACTTCTGAAGCATGGGTGTGTTATCTGTACAAGGCTTGAACATTTTAAGAAGCTGATTATGGAATCCTATAGAGTAATTTTAACTACTCACGAATTGCAAGTACAAGTACAAGTTCATAATATTGTAGAAACTTGAAATGTTTGAACTTTGAAGTGCATGTTATGTCTAGTTAATTCTTATCATAATAGAGAAAATAGAGAATCCAATCCAAATAAATGGTTTTTCCACATCTAAATTTCATCAAAATTTTCAAATAGAAATATGGCCAAGACTTGTTTCATTGTAGTTATGGTAATAGTTGACCAACACTATAGAAGCCCATGAATGATGACTCTTTGGTCAATTTTCCTTTTGTGTTATAACCGATAGGGATGATGAAGATGTAAATTTAACTTTCACCATGGTGGAGCTAGCTCAAATTTGGATGGATAGTTTATGTCTAAAGTCATTTTATGATGGATTGATAATGCACGTCATGGAATGGGGAAAACAACACCACAAGGCTATGTCTGTCATAGATGTAAAGTTCAGGTATGTTTAACTTTATCATGTCTCATAACTTTGCAATCAAACTATTCATTGAGAGAATGGCTAATTGGTTTGACATGGATCCTTATCCTGTTCTTTATTTACTCTGGGACACTTCATCCAACATTTTCCAACAAATAGGGATCCTGATTTTGACCTCAAAAGGGTGAAGCCACTAACTAGCAATTCCCAAATCAATGCTTTTTGCTACTCCTGATGGCTCTTATGCATTGCCAAGCGGGGCATTTGTAGTTTTGAGGCATAATGAGTAAGTC
The DNA here is from genome assembly GCA_031772625.1 of Pinus tabuliformis. Lineage (NCBI taxonomy): Eukaryota > Viridiplantae > Streptophyta > Pinopsida > Pinales > Pinaceae > Pinus > Pinus tabuliformis. Next base: position 808,744,940 of record CM062804.1, on the reverse strand, counting down.
ATTTAAACCAAACCTCTATTAATTAGAAACTCCATAAAGGAAAATGTAAAGTGTCGGGTGCAATTGGCTATGCGTTGTTTCTCAGTTATTAGCTGGTGATAAAAATAATCTCTTATAGAGCTACTTTTGACAAGGAAGTTGAGAGGCTCCCATCTAACGGTTTCATTAGTGAACTGCCACCTAAATTGCACTTCCCTTTATGCAAGGAAGTAATGAAAGATTTTGTACTGACCAACAAATGTTGTTTCAATAGATAATGTGACAAATGTAAGATAGACCAGAGAATAAATTACAAATACATTTGGATCTTAGTTCCTTGTCTAGCTTGTGTGATTAATGGCATTATATTTTTTCTTAGAACATGTTGATAGATGAGTGTTTAAACTTCTGAAATCCTTTCCATCTTTTTAGGCATTAGGGACCATATCATATCAAATTCCAAATGTGTATATGGAGAAACAAACATTCTTTTACATGATCTCTTGCCAAATAAGACTCTTCATGATACCATAAATCAAATTTTGGAGACCAACACTAGAAGTGAAAAAAATGCTGGCAACTTGCTACAAGTTCAAGGTATATTAATTAGCCAAAAGAGTAAGCACGAGAACAAGTTGATACTAGCTATCTACTTATGGGTATCTGATGGGCCAAGTGTTTTTTGTTGCATATATAGAGTCAACCAGGTGTCCCAGGTCCAAAGTCACATCTCCTTTTCTTTCGGGATGTGCAAAGGAGGCACACACAACTCCTTCAAGATATAACATGCCAAATGCGAAGGAAATTATCACTGAACTAAAGCCACCTATTAACCAACCACAACAATCATTCGAGAAAAACCTCTCTACAAAGACAACTTCGCCACCTGAGGTGAAACATGAGTCTATGAGCACAAAAGGGCCTATGTGACTGTTAGGGTCCTATAATTTATAGGGTCTCAAGGCGATTGAGTATTTTATCTCAGAAAGATCATATTGTAAACAGTTGTCAATCTGCAAATGATTTCCAAAAGAAAATAGAATAAAAATGAAAAGAGGGTATAAATATAAAAAAAAAGGAAAACAAAAAACATTGAAAAAAGAATAAAAGATAGAACCCCACCAAAGAAAGAAAAACAAAAAGAAAATAATACTAAAAGTGTTGCAAATTCAAATTCCACTACCGATAGATAGTTTTCTTCATGATTGATAAATAAAGGTTGTTTTCAAATTGTTTAAAATGCCACAATGACTAGTTATTTGTTTAACCATACAGTATAATCATGGTTAAACATGTTTGAATTTATGTAAATTAGATTAGAGAATAAATATTTGCCAAACAGTTTAATCTTGGTAAATTAATAGTTAGGCAGAAAATGACATTAGTTCAATTGTTTAATCCAAATCAATAGGAGAGATAAGTGATAGGATTTAAGTAGTTTTTTTATTTTCCATAAAAGAAAATAATTATGGGTTTTCTATTCTAAATGCACCCCTTTAGAAAAATAAAAATGTTAGCTTAGTTAAAGGATAGGTAGAAATAGTGTAGTTTCCAGAATATTTATGTTGTCCTTTATTCTAAGTCTTAGTGACATTGTAAAAGAAAGGAACAATCGGATAATGTATATTTATGACATGTTTTATATCCGAAGTATTATCCTAAGTTTCAAGCATTATCAAAGAGGCACATATGGACAAAAATATCTTTTGTCGTTTATGGTTAAAAAGGTTGCAATCAAAAGCATTGGGATTCTTAGCACTTTAGGATCGATGGCACCCATTTCTTTTCACCCTCTCTCCATCCTAGCATTACCGCTGGGGGGGGCGAAAAGGTAGTATTTCTTCACCGGGCCCCATCACTACATGGCTTCCTCTCCACGTTTCGCACCCTTCCAAGCCTATACCACATACCACCTCCTACCCCCTCTAAAAACTATTTTTCCCCCTCATCCCTTTACCATTGGCCCTACACGACACCTTCACCACTCCTGTGGCACCACGTCTCCTTACCATTGTCCAATTAAATGTCTTCCTGGAAAATTACTGTTGAACATTCAATTTTTCATTCCCTGGTAACCGTTCAACTTCAACAATCATGTGCCAACCTCCAATGAAACTTTCCAATCCTTCCATAAAAAACTGTGAACCGTCTTCATTGTACCTTTCACTTGCTTATTCGCCTAAATTCCTAGGTTTTCTCTAAAAAGCGACCAATTTCAAAAGATTCATTGAAGTAGATAAAATTTTCAACGTTTTGTCTCCCTCCCCTGATGGCTCGCAACTTGAAATTTGTTCCCGGTAAGCTTTTCCTTCCATCACCATTAATCGTTCACTAATCTAATTATGCCTCCAAAAAGAAAGAACCAGGAGAACCCTGCTAATCCATTAATCCCTCCATCTGTAGACTTAGAACATATTCCATTAGCTGATAGGGATTACTAGATCAGTGAGACACAATGTGACTGTGAATTGTTAGAACTTTATTGCTAGATGGAGGATAAACATGCTAATAAAACAGATGAAATTTGACTCTGGGAGTCCAATATTCCTCACTATATTTTTCCTCTGACCTTCCATGCCCCTTTATTCACCAAGAAATGCCAAGATTTCTATGTTCCTAACCAAAGAGCCATTATGACCCAATCTGGTCAAATCCTTTTTTCAATCACTACCTAGTTTATAAACCAGATGATGCTAGCTCCCCATTTGGAAAATAGTGAGTCATTTTCATTAGAATCCCTCAAATAATTCTATCAGAAGCTTGATTTTGCTAGAAGAGCCAAGATTTTTTATATCTTCTTACCAGGAAATTCCAAATTGCCAAAGAAGAATCCTCCATACCCTTCCTCAATCTTCCCTGATCAAGCTAAACAGATCATAACCATAATTTCATACATTTTGGGTTATTATTCTGAGTAGTGGGTAGATGAACCCATTCTAGGCTTCCTTTCCATCTTTCCAACAGATATAAAACCATCTGCTTTGTTTAATTTTAGTCAACTCCTGGATCATAACATCCACGAGAAGTTTCTTAAATTTCCAATAAAACAAGTGTTTAAGTACACTTCAATTTTAGTTTATATGTTTCTATATTATCAAGCAGACAGGTTCAATTTTTCCATGCAGAAGCTAGATGAAGAGGGAAACCAGCAACCTGTAATATTTTGGACTTCTTTAGTGATGAAATAACCACAAGAATTATCCTGTTATAGATTTTGGGTTCACTAAAACTCTATAACATGTCATTCCTCCTATCTAAAAACTATCCTCACCTGTATGGATTCATTATTTAGCAAGAATTATCCTATAAACAGTTCATTGAAGAGTTTTTTCACCCAGCTATGAGTAACCTAAACAGTTCAGTAGAACTTAGAATCAATGAAGACATCAAGAGGATTCTACATTTGAAATATCATACCAAGACTGGAGACTAGTATTTATACCAGAATTACACAGAAATAAGAATTTATGGATGCGAGTTAGCACCATGCAAGCTCCCAAAACACCTCCCAATGAGGATTTTTTTCGTTGAATATATCAGACAAATTCTAAATTCATATGATATTCACTTTGTGGTGGTAAAGAAGAAGCCCCAGTTTCGGATAAAGACACAAGTGGTCCATTTCATATGCAACACTAGGTTAGCAAGAGAAGAGCAGATAAAATCCTTAACGAGATGAAATTCAGCCTGAGTTTCACATGGTCTTATGACCCTTGGGGTATCATTTCTAAGCTAAGAGTAGAAAACAAAGCTACTCCATATATCCATACCCAAGGCATGAGATAGAGAAATATGTGAACCAATAAGAATGGCCAAAGAATAAATTACAATAAGTTGAAGAGAAATTTTTTTCTACTTCAAATTTACAGACTCCCACTGCTCAAGAGAAAACAAGTAAAAGGCAGAGAGAGGAGGGATCATCATCAATAATAAGTAGTGAGCCTAAGGAGTTTAGAATTAGTTACAGGAAAAGAACTAAGATGACTCCTAGGAAAGATGCAGAAAAGGAGGAAGAAGATCAACCTGCCATCATAATTGCATAAACACCATCTACAGATAGCAAGTTTCTTACATCTCCTATTGAACCTTCACTATCACAAGGTCAAAAAGATACATAGCTAGTTTCACAAAATATCGAAGAAGAAAAGGAGAAACATGTTTTTGACAGGTACCGGGAGATCAAACTTAAGAATGAAATTCTTAATAATAGCACATACACTAAGTTTTGGAAGTAGACTTCATGTTCACAGAGTAGACTTTTGCCAGTTTTTGATACATAACAAGGAAAGATGCAGGTGGCTTTCCTTGAGGCCCAAGTTTCACATCCTAAGACACCAACAGATTACAAGAGCATAGTGTTTGAGTTCAGCACCAAAGATGTCCATCCCATTGATCAAATGGAGATGCATAAACATACTAGTGACATGATTTCCTCTATGTTAACTAATACTACCATGTCATTCTCAAAGCTGCATGTTTCACATGAAAACATTTAGTCCTAGTTAAAAATGGAAAACGTATCTTCTTTAGCAAAAGACAATAGGATCAAATATTTGGAAGATTTGGTAGTCAAGATAGGATATGATCCTGAAGATATAAATGGTGCAGAGGAGATCATCAAGAAGAAAAATATTTACATTGCAGCATTGAGAAAGCAGCTAAAACTACCGACCACAAAGGATCCCTTGACTCAAGATATTGAATAAAATGAGACACAGAAAACTGACATGATGAAGTTAATCATAGAGCAGAATGTTCAGATCAAATAGATGGAGGTAGAAATGGAGAAAATCGTCAAAGAGAAATAACAGAGTCAAAGGGTATCCATAGTACCCCTGGATACTATACCCATCACTCAAATCCCTGCTACAACAACTGCAACAAACTTTTCAACTCAAGCTACAAGTGTTGAGCAGGTGACAAAGACACTGGAAAATATGTCAATCCATTTAGAAGAAATTAATAAGTTGCATGGGCAGCTCAAAGATCTACAAGAACAAAAAGCCAGAACTGGAGCTTCTCATTTGGCTCAAATGCAAAAGTCACAAAGGCTTCTATAGAGGTTACAAAAGGTGGAGAAGGATATAAAAATTGGTCAGACCTTGGCCCATGACAAGGAAGCCATCTGGATGGATATTTTGAACTCCATGAATGAGATTTGGCCATGCATCCAAAATATTTTTGAACAGAAGTAATTTATACAAAAGGCCACTAGAACCATTGTTGAAGTAAGGGAGAAGCCGGGAGTCATGCCTACAGAAGCTTCCAACATCATCAAATTATTGAACTCAAAGAATAAGCATGAACTTGAAGAATTAGGAATTAATGACAGGACTACCACCATCTTGGAAGTCAAGAAGGTTTTAACCAAAAGAATTCTCATTACTTATTTGGACGAGAAATGTGAAACACTAGAGTTGGGAGTGAATAGATTCTTCAATGGGATTGAAACATTAATTGAGAAAGTATTTCCCGGCATATATGTGATTAACGACAAACTAATTACTCAAGAATAGTATGTTATGAAGATGAAGGAACTAGCCAGATGCAATATTAAATTCAGTGGTATAATAGGCAGCATGACAGCTAGAGCATTCTTAGGGACAATGGAAAATGAATTCTTTATCCAGCATGAGGTAAAACATATCTTCACAGTAAAGCCAACATTTTCAAAGTATACTGAGGTGGATGAGATTTACCGAAGGGTATCAAGTTAACCATTCCGGATGAAAAAAGGTGGGATCAACTATGTGATCTATTCGATTAAAAAGCAACTTGAATGCAGTGAGAATATCAGACAGCACATCAGCCATCGCAACACATTTATAGACTGATTCAACAACCAAATCCACAAAAACAGAGCCACCTCTTCATGTAGCTATCCACCTTGCCTATGATTCTACAAAAGATCGATTTTATTGTTTAGGATAATGCTAATAATACACTGTCAGTTGAGACAGTGATGTTGTAATCATTTTGTAATTATTTTTATAAATACTTCATTGTTTTAAGTATTACAAGTTGATTGTTGAATATAATTTCCTCTGCGAATTGTAATTTTCTAAGTTGTTGGAAGCATCAATAATACAAGGACATTCTTCACAGGCTTCATGTGGTGTACGAATTAGTGATGTTTTTCTTTTGTTCATGTGTTTAATCATTGTCTTCTTTCTCTATCATTTCTTAAAAGGCTTAATTACATAACAGAAACTATGATGAATAGGATATGTTATAAAAAACACCCTATTTTGGCTATTAGTTATTATATGTTTTTCGTTGAAGTCAAATTAAGGAATCCTTCATTTCTTGTTAGTTTCTATTGAATCTTACATTTCTCCCATTTCATAATCCATTTAAAATTCTGAAAGATCCAACTAGTGTGACGTAGCTTTCCCTGTGAAACTCCTTCAAAATTTGATGTTGATCCATTTAATATTTAGACTCCATAGCCCAATGGAATTATAACAATTTAATCAACCAAGAAATCCAATAAAAGACAATCAATACAATAATAATTAGCCTAAAAATCACATAAAACATAGCTAAATTTTACATAGAGATCCCTCTCTGAAGATGGTAGGGATAAATCCCAGCTTCCAAAGTGGTTTCGATGTTGTCCTATGTGTTTACTCCCTCGACCCCAAAAATACAGAATGACAACATAGTGGCGACCATACTAGGGAAGAATACTCTTTCAATTGAAAATAATTATTCCCTGGTAGTCAATCAATATTTCAATAAATAAAAAATGTTATATCACACTGGAATACATGATCTGAGGTTGTAATCTTTTTATATATTTAAGTGTGTTATTAATTTTAATTTTAATAGCTATGTGATGAGTTTTCAATAGACCTGGCTCCTGAAAGAGTTTTCACTAGAGCACACCTAGATCCCAACCCTGCTGATTTTTTAGATAATCCAGAGAAATTTGTGAGAAAGAGAAGTCTTATAGAGAGCTAGGGTAGTAATAGTCCTTTGTCTAGGTTCAACTCTCTTCCCAAGAATAGCCCTTTGTCTAGGTCTAACTCAATTCCTGAGAAGTTTGAAAATATTCAAGACATAGAGTTTGATTTTCCATTCGAGCATATTTTGTTTAGGACAAAATCTGAGAGTTTTGTAGATCAGATTGTCATTGATGAAGCTATACTGCAACCATATATACCCCGAAATTAGCCCCCTAAATTAGATCCTGATCAAGAATAGCTACAACAATTTGATAAATTATAGGGTCTAGTCTCAGTTTTGGACCAAGCGATTAAAGAAGCTTATATTCAACAATCTGTTGAATTTTCAACTTTAACAATTGCAACAGCTTCTTCGTCCACCCAGTCTTCCTAGTTTGTTAATCTACAGCATTCCATCAAACTTTTTTAGCTAGATGGGAAATCAAGAAAAATCCTCTTCAACTCCTGAATGAATACAAAAGACTTAAAACGAAACCCAGTGAAATTGTTGAGGAATAATGTGAATGGTTTAACACTGTTTACAATGCAATCCATACAAACATCAAACCATCCCCTGACCTAGCTTTAATTGATTTTCCGAATGGTTTTGATGTAGACATGGAGTATCAACTTAGAGAGAGAGACCCTACCACTTTAGAAGAAATGCAAGTCAATGCTATAAAAGTTGAAGCTAACATCTTAGCCAAGAATGGAAAACTAAAATTTGAATGCAAGGTTACCATTAAAGAAGAACCTTCCACTTCTACCTCTAATCACAAAATTAATAATCTAGTGAGGGTAGTGGAAAATATGATGCAAAGAGTAAGCATAAATGATCAAGCTCAAATGAGAGAAAATCAAACTACTCCTCAAAATAGGAATCCAAACTTCAGAAGGAATATCCCCCAGATCAAACAATGAGAACAAAAGGGTCCAGACCAACAAGTCTAGCCTCCTTTTTAGGAAAACTATATTGATGATGAGGGTAATATAATTGAAGATTTAGATGTCAGTCAAATAAATTTGATGGGAATAAATGATGATGAAACTGTTTTCCTCACTCAAGAAGAGCAAGAAATTTTCCTCCTCACTCAAACCGAACTTGACTTTGAGGAATCAGATGAATATAAACAAGTTTTTGAGAATGCCATTATGGAAGTCCATAGGCAGTATAACCTTAGGAGTAAAAATATTTCAGACACTCTTAGTAGTAAGAACTCTGAGAATCCTGCTAAGAAATCCTTTGAGACTGATGCTAGGAAAATCACACACAATTGTCCTAAGAAAATTGTTGATAATTTGGGAAAAAAGAAAGCAGAAACTCCTAGCAAAAAGATAGTTGATAGTGTTTCCACAACTACTCAAAATGATATCCCAACCACAAGTCAGCGAAAAGAACCTATATCCAAAGATATTTGTTGATCAAACTGATTTTTCCAACCTAATTAAGATTCAAACATCATTCAACATTGAGAATGAATCCACAAATCTAAAAAATTCCAATTCCTCTAATAGAGTTAATGAATAAGAATATATACATACCTCAAGTGATGAAAGCTCTAAACATAGGGTAAAATACAAACTCAATTAATTTTAATGATGACCCGCTTGAACTCTTATTTGGGCCAGAAGTTGAGGGCAAACCTCAGGAAGGGGGTGTTCCTCCATTCTATGTTAGCCTAAATATTCATGATAAGATCCTCCATAATGCTATGTTAGATTCAGGTGCTTCCCACAATTTAATGCCTAAAGTTGTTATGGAAAAGCTAGGACTTGACATTACCAGACCTTATAAATATTTATATTCCTTTGATTCCAACAAAGTAAGATGTCTAGGTCTCATCAAAGACATGTGTGTTGCTTTAGCTCAAATCCCAACCAAAAGTCTAGTAATGGACATAGTGGTTGTAGGATACCCCCTAAGCATGGCATGTTGTTGTCACGCAAATGGGGATAGATTTTACAAGGGACCCTACAAATGGATATGACCTTTGCCACCATACAAATGTTTGGCTAGCAAATAATATTATATAGCGAAAATTTGATGAAATTCACGGTGAGTAGTCAGGATAAGCCTCACAACTATCCTCTTTACTCTGTCCACTCAGATTTAGACTCTTTCATTCCTTATAAGGATGGAGACATCAACATTCCGGTTAGCACAACAAAAACTGATATTTATAAAATAGATGCAAACCAAACACTAGTAGAACAAAACACACTTCATGAACCTCTTTGGAACATGAGATTGGATGGCTCTTGTAGCAAAGATGGTTCTGGAGCAGGCGTGTGGGTTGCAAACACAAGAAACAATCATGGTGAAGGTCATTCATACAAACTCAATTTTCAATGTACAAATAATATAGCTGAGTATGAAGCACTTATAATAGGATTGCAATTGTTGAAAAATTGGGTGCCAAGAGAATCTCCATTCAGGGGGATTCTAAATTAATCATAAAAAATTAAAGGAGAGTATTCAGCCAAACACCCTAGATTGAGAGCATACAGAAATGATCTGCACGATTTTCTAGAGAGTTTTGTGGAATATGACCTTTCTGCAATTCCTAGAAATCAAAATATCCTTGCAAATAGTCTGGCTTTTTCAGCCAGCTCCTGTAAAATGCCTTACCCTAATCGACAGTATATAGTGGAAGTGAAACATCAACCAATTGTACCAGACAATATGAGGTATTGGCAAGTGTTTGGAAATGATAAACAAATTGAAAGCTTTCTACAGTCTAAGGATGAATATGAAGAAGATAGTATAGACTTAGAGTGTGAATTAGAAAATCAAATAGTTGTGCATTCTAATGTAGAAAAGTAGTTAGATAACTCAGATGTAAATATACATATAAATAAAGTTGTAAATAAAGTATAATTTCTTGAGATAGATCTAGAGAAAGAGGAGTTTGAAACACTTCAGTTAAAGGATAATGTTTTACGTAAAGGTTTAGTTCCACTCGAATAATTATTTAATTTTAATGATGTGGATAAGAAGCCTAAGATTGAGCCCATAGGGGCAGCAGTAGAAGAGTGCAACATAGGTAGTGAAAAATACCCTAAAATGATAAAACTATCTAAATCACTACCAACTGCTGAAAAACAAAAATACATTGTTTATTAAAATAATTTAGTGATATTTTTGTCTAGAGCTATGAAGATCTAAAAACGTATGATATTGAGATTATACAACATAAAATTCCAATTAAAGAGGATTAGAAACCATTTAAACAAAAACTTCGAAGAATAAATCCAATACTGATGCCTCTAATTGAGAAAGAAATTAAAAGAATGTATGATTCTAAAATCATAGTTCCTCTTAGGTACTCTAAATGGGTTTCCAGTATAGTACCAACTAGGAAGAAAATAGGTGAAATCAGATTATGCATATATTTTAGAAACCTTGATAAAGTTTCCCTTAAGGACTACTACCCTTTACCAAAAATGGACCACATCTTACATAAGGTAGTTGGATCTTCTAAGATTTCTTTATTACACGGTTTATCAAGCTATAATCAGGTTTTCGTTCACCCTGATGATCAAGATAAAACAACTTTGACTACTCCATCGGGTACCTTCATGTATGTGAAGATGCCTTTTGGGTTAATGAATTTTGGAGCCACATTTCAAAGAGAAATGGATATTGCCTTTGCTGATGAAATTGGTAGGTTTATTGTGATCTATCTAGATGACATTACTGTTTATTCCAAGACTGATGAAGAACATTTGTTACATCTGAGAAGAGTATTTGAGAAATGCAGAAGGTTTGGAATTTCACTAAATCATAAGAAAACACCTTTTGGCCTTGAAGAGGGAAAACTTCTAGGTCATATCATCTCTAAGGAAGGTATTAAAATTGATCCCAAAAGGATTGAAGCCATTTTGAAAATCAACCATCCTAGAAATATCAAGGAACTTCAATCATTTATTGGCAGAATAAACTTCCTAATGAGATTCATCCCCAACCTTGCAGAGCTCCTCATAAACATATCAAATATGCTAAAAAGAGATTTAGAAATAATATGGAACATTGAAGCTATGCAATCATTTGATCAAGTTAAACAAGCATTGACAAAATCACCTATCCTAATCAGTCCAGGTTTCACCAAAGATTTTATCATCTTTTCATTTGCATCTGAACATAGTGTTGTATTTGTTCTTTTACAGAAAAACAGATGGATTTGAACAAACCATTCCTTTTTTCAGCAAGGCTTTAAGGGATACAGCATTAAAATATAACACAATGGAAAAACAAGCCTTTGCATTAATAAAAGCAATCAAAGATTTCAGGATGTATATCCTCCATTCTCACATAATTGCTTATGTACCAAATGTTGTGGTCAAGGATATTTTAATTCAAAATGGACCAGATGGTAAAAGAGGAAAATGGATTGCCATCATTCTTGAGTATGACATATAAATCAAGCCCACCAAGCTTATCAAAGGACAAGGACTGGCCAAATTGATGGTTGAGTCTAACTTTAATGGATTGGATATCAACTTTGTAGCTGCATTAGATGATCAAGAGGAGCAGGCTACTCCACAATTAGATGAGGCTTTTATAACCTCACCCTAGTATGCAGACCACATTTTTGTTTTATTCAATTTAAATGCTCCTCCTGGTTTAGCTAAGACAAAGGCTAGATTTCTAAAATTAAAAGTGGTGAAAGTTTTCATCATAGATAATGTTTTATATTGGAAAGATGTTGGTGGTATTTTACTAAAGTTTCTATTGAAAGATGATGCAGAAAGAACCATGCATGAATTCCATGAAAGTGATTGCAATGGACATCTATACTGGAAAACCACTACTAAAAAGATCCTTAGAGCTCGTTTCTAATGGCCTACTTTTTTCCTTGATGTTCATAAGAAAGTAACCTCTTGCCACAGATGCCAAATATTTGAGGCGAAAAGAAATCTATTGCCTCTGCCTTTAAAACCCATATTTGTTGAAAACCCTTTCCAACAATGGGGATTGGTTTTCATTGGAGAAATCCACCCATCATCCTTTTCCCAACACAAATGGATCCTCACAACTACTGATTACATCACTAAATGGATTGAGGCCACACCTTCTAGACTGGCAACTGATGTTGTTATTATCAAATTTCTTGAACCTAATATCTTGTCTAGATTTGGTTGTCCCAACAAGCTCATTACAAATAATGTTTCATCTTTTAAATCCAAGAAAATGATAGATTTCTGCAACAAGTATCATATTACTTTGGGACATTCAACTACTTATTACCCATAGGGTAATGGGTTGGTTGAATCCTCAAATAAGATTCTGGTCAACATTATTAAAATGCTGCTAGAAGGAAACAAAAGGTCATGGCACAACAAGTTAATAAATTCACTTTGGGCTGATAGACTCACAACAAAAAAATCAATCGCCATGTCACCATACCAATTGGTTTATGTGATGGATGCTATTTTTCCATCTTTTTTAGGAGTTCTAGTTATGAAGATAAGTAAGGAATTTCAGGTGGAGCCAAATGACATCTAGAGGAGGATTAATCAAACTATTCAATTGCAGCAATCCAAGGAAGAAGTCCACAATAAAACTCAAGTCATACAGGAGAATATCAAAAAGATTTTTTATAGAAGAACTAAAGCAGATGATTTCAACTTGGGTGACAAAGTTTTAAAATGTGATTCCAGAAGAAAGGAAAAAGGAAAGAATGGGAAATTTGACAATCTATGGAATGGACCTTATATCATTGATTCTTTCAGAGGACACAATGCATTTTTTCTCAAACACCCAGATGCAACAGAAATGCTTGGTGGACCTGTGAATGGCAGGATGCTGAAGCACTATTTCTCTTAGCAATAGATTTTTTTCTTACATAAAACCATTGTAAATATCATTGTCTTTATTATTTTGATTGGTTGACCTATTGACAGAAGTTGAAGCCCATAGAAAAGGTCCCAAGCTTAGACTAATATGTTACCATAATTATTCAAACAACAAAAGAATTTAGGTGTAGATATTGTTGAAATGGAACACTCAAGGCTATTGATCAATTGTTCTTAGCACCTCACATTGAGAGTGGCATCCCCAGCTAGAGCCAATGTTAGGGTCCTATAATTTATAGGATCTCAAGGCAATTGAATATTTTATCTCAGAAATCTCATATTGTAAATTATTGTTAATCTGCAAATGATTTCCAAAGAAAATATAATAAAAATGAAAAGAGGGTATTAAAAAAAAGGAAAACAAAAAACATTGAAAAAAGAATAAAACACAGGTTCCCATCAAAGAAAGAAAAACAAAAAGAAAATAATACTGAAAGTGTTGCAAATTTAAATTCCACTATTGATAGATAGTTTTCTTCATGATTGATAAATAAAGGTTGTGTGTAGCTTGTTTAAAATGCCACAATGACTAGTTATTTGTTTAATCATACAATAAAATCATGGTTAAACATGTTTGAATTTCTATAAATTAGATTAGAGAATAAAGATTTTCCAAACAATTTAATCTTGGTAAATCAGTAGTTAGGTAGAAAATGACATTGGTTCAACTGTTTAATCTGAATCAAAAGGAGAGATAAGTGATAGGATTTAAGTAGTTTTTGATTTTCCATAAAAGAAAATAATTATGGGTTTTCTAGTCTAAATGCACCCCTTTAGAAAAAAAATGTTAGCATAGTTAAAGGGTAGGTAGAAATAGTGTAGTTTCCAGAGTATTTATGTTTCACTTTATTCTAAGTATCAATGACATTGTAAAAGAAAGGCATGATGGGACAATGTATATTCATAACATATTTTATATCCGAATTATTATCCTATGTTTCAAGCATTATCAAAGAGGTGCATATGGACAAAAATATGGTTTGTCCTTTATGGTTAAAAGGACCGCAATAAAAAGCATTAGTATTCTCCTCTCTTTAGGATCGATGACACCCATTTATTTTCGTCCCCCCTCTCCATCCTCGCTTTACTGTAGGGAGGGGGGTTCAATAAGGCCGTATTTCTCCACTGGGCCCCATCACTACGTGGCTTCCTCTCCGCGTTTCGCACCCCCCAGCCTATACCACATACCGCCTCCTACCCCCTTCGAAAATTGTTTCCCCCCATCATCCCTTTACCATTGTCCCTACCGAACACCTCCGCCACTCTTGTCGTGCCATGTCTCCTTACTGTTGTCCAATTAAATGTCTTCCTAGAAAATTACCATTAAACATTCAATTTTTCCTTCCCGGGCAACGGTCACGTGCCAACCTCCAACGGAACTTGCCAATCCTTCCTTAAAAAACCCTGAATCATCTTCATTGTCCCTTTCACTTGCTTATTCACCTAAATTCCCAGGTTTTCTCTACAAAGAAACAAATTTCAAAAGATTTGCTAAAGTAGATCAAATTGACAACATTATGTCTCCCCTCCCCTGATGGCTCGCAACCTAAAATTTGTTCCCAGTAAGATTTTCCTTCCATCACCATTAATCATTCGCTGATATAATTATGCCTCCAAAAGGAAAGAACCAGGAGAACCCTATTAATCCATTAATCCCTCCATCTATAGACTTAGACCATATTCCATTAACAGATAAGAATTACCAGATCAGTGAGACACAGTGTGACTGTGAATTGTTATAACTTTATTGCTGGCTAGAGGATAAACATGTTGATAAAACAAATGAAATTTGACTCTAGGAGTCTAATATTCCTCGCTATATTTTCCCTCTGACCTTCCATGCCCCTAAATTCACCAAGAAATGGCAAGCTTGCTATGTTCCCAGCCAAAGAGCCATTATGACCCCATCTTGTAAAATCGTTTTTTCAATCACTGCCCAATCTATAAACTAGATTATGCTAGCTCCTCCTCTGGAAAACAGTGCCTCATTTTCCTTAGAAGCCCTCACAAAATTCTATCAGAAACTTGATTTTGCAAAAATAGCCAAGATTTTTTACATCTTCTTACCAGAAAATTCCCAATTGCCAAAGAAGAATCCTCCATACCCTTCCTCAATCTTCCTTGATCAAGCTAAATAGATCATAACCATAATTTCATACATTTTGGGTTATTATTCTGATTAGTGGGTAGATGAACCCATTCTAGGCTTCCTTTCCATCTTTTCCACAGATAGAAAACCATCCATTTTATGTAATTTCGGTCAATTCCTGGCTGATAACATCCATGAGAAGTTTCTTAAATTTCCAACTGAATAATTAGTTAAGTACACTTCAATTTTAGTTTATATGTTTCTATATTATCAAATAGATAGGATCAGTTTTGCCATGCAAAAGCTAGATGAAGAGGGAAACCAATAGCCTGTAATATTTTGGACTTCTTTAGTGATGAAAGAACAACAAGAATTCTCCTATAAATGGTTCATTGAAGAGTTTGTTCACCCAACTATGAGTATCCTAAATAGTTCAGTAGAACCCAAAATCAGTGAAGACATCAAGAGGATTCTACATTTTTCAGATCAGGCCAAGACTGGAGATTGTTATTTATACCATAATTACACAAAAATCAGAGTTTATGGATGCGAGTTAGCACCATGCAAGCTCCCAAAATACCTCCACGTGAGGATTGTGTCCTTGAATATATTAGAAAAATGCTAAATTCAAATGATATTCACTTTGTGGTGGCAAAGAAGAAGTCCCAGTTTCGAATAAAGACACAGGTGGGCCCTTTCATATGAAACACTAGGTTAGTAGGAGAAGAGGCCGATAAAATCCTTAAGGAGATAAAATTCAGCCTAAGTTTCACATGGTCTTATGACCCTTGGGTTATCAATTCTAAGCTGAGAGTAGAAAACAAAACTACTCCATATATCTGTACCCCGAGGCCTGAGATAGAGAAATATGTGAACCAATCAGAATGGGAAGAGAATACATTACAAGAAGCTGAAGAGAAATTGTTTTCTACTTCAAATTTACAGACTCCCACTCCTCAAGAAAAAACAATTAAAAGGCAGAGAGATGAGGGATCATCATCAACAAAAGGTAGTGATCCCAAGGAGTTGAGAATTAGTTACTGGAAAAGAACTAAGATGACTCCTAGGATAGATGCAGAAAAGGGGGCAAAAGATAAACTTGCCATCATAATTGGAGAAACACCTTCTACAAGAAGCAAGTTTGTTACATCTCCTACTAAACCTTCACTATCAAAAGGTCAAAAAGATACATAGCTAGTTTCACAGAATATCAAAGAAGAAAAGGCAAAAAATGTTTTTGACAGGTACCGGGAGATCAAACTCAAGAATGAAATTCTTAAGAATAACACATACACTCAGTTTTGGAAGAAGAATTATAGTTCACAGAGAAAACTTTTGTTAGTTTTTGATACGAAAAAAGTAAAGATGCAGATGGCTTTCTTTGACATCCAAGTTTCACATCCTAAGACACCAACAGATTACAAAATCACAACGTTTAAGTTCAACACCAAAGATATCCATCTAATTTATCAAATGGAGATGCATAAATAGGCTGGTGAGATGATTTCCTCTACCTTAACTAATACTACCATGTCATTGTCAAAGTTGTTGGTTTCATATGAAAACATCCAGTCCCAGTTAAAAATGGAAAAGGTATCTTCTTTAGAAAAAGACAATAGGATCAAATCTTTGGAAGATTTTCTAGTCAAGATAGGATATGATCCTAAAGATATAAATGTTGCAGAGGAGATCATTAAGAAGAAAAATATTGACATTACAGCATTGAGAAAGCAGTTGAAACTACCAACCATAGAGGGTCCCTTGACTAAAGATATTGAAGAAAATGAGACACCGAAGACTGACATGATGAAGTTAGTCATAGAGTAGAATGCTCAGATCAGATAGATGGAGGTAGAAATGGAGAAAATGATAAAAGAGAAAGAACATAATCAAATGGTAGCCATAGTCCCCCTTGATGCTATACCCATCACTCAAATCCTAGCTGCAGCAACTGTAACAACCTTTTCAACTCAATATACAAGTGCTGAGAAGGTGACAAAGACATTGGAAAATATCTCAATCCAGTCAGAAGAAATTAATAAGTTGCATGGGAAACTCAAATCTCTGCAAGAACAGAAAGCCAGAATTGAAGCTTCCCATTTGGCTGAAATACAAAAGTCATAAAGGCTACTAGAGAGGTTATAGAAGGTGGAGAAGGATACAACAATTGGTCAAACCTTGGCCCAAGCCAAGGAATCCATTTGGATGGATATTTTGAACTCCATGAATGACATTTGGCCATGCATCCAAATCAATTTTGAATAGAAGGAACTGATACAAAAGGCCACTGAAACCATTATTGAAGTAAGGGAGAAGCTGGGAGACATGCCTACAAAAGCTTCGAACAGCATCAAATTCCTGAATTCAAAGAATAAGTATGAACTTACAGATCTAGGAATTAATGACAGGACTGCCACCATCTTGGAAGTCAAGATGGTTTTAACTAAAAGAAATATCATTACTCAATTGGAGGAGAAATGTGAAACACTTGAGCTGGGAGTGAACAGATTCTTCAATAGGATTGAAACATTAATTCAAAAAGGATTTCCTAGCATATATGTGATTAAGGAAAAAATAATTACTCAGGAAGATTATGTTATGAAGATGAAGGAAGTAGCCAGAAGCAGTATTAAATTCAATGGTATAAAAGGCGGCATGATTGCTAAAGCATTCTTAGAGACAATGGGAAATGACTTCTTTATCTAGCATGAGGTAAAACATATCTTCATAGTAAAGCCAACATTTTAAATGTATTGAGGTGGATGAGATTTACTGAAGGGTAATCAAGTTAACCATTCTAGATGAAAAAGGTGGGAGAAACTATGTGAGCTATTGGACTAAAAAGAAACTCAAATGCAGTGATAATATTAGCTAGAACATCAGCCAGCGCAACACAATTATAGACTGATTTAGTAACTAAATCCTCCAAAACAAATCCACCTCCATGAAGTTGTTCACCTTGCCTATGATTATGAAAAAGATTGATTTTATTATTTAGGATAATGCTAATAATACACTGTTAGTTGAGACAATGATTTTGTAATCATTTTGTAATTATGTTTATAAATACTTCACTGTTTGATGTATTACAGGTTGATTGTTGAATATAATTTCCTCTGTGAATTGTAATTTTCTAAGTCGCTAGAAGCATCAATAATACAAGGACATTCTTCACAGGATTGATGTGGTGTACGAATTAGTGATGTTTTTCTTATGTTCATGTGTTTAATCATTGTCTTCTTTATCTGTCATTTCTGAAAAGGCTTGATTACATAAAAGAAATTGTGATGAATAGGATATGTTATACAGAACACCCTATTCTGGATGTTAGTAATTTATATGTTTTCTACTAAAGTCAAATTAAAGAATCCTTCATTGCTCCTTAGTTTCTACTGAATCTTACATTTCTTTTGTTTCATAATCCATTTAAAATTCTGAAAGATCCAATTTGTGCAACCTAGCTTGCCCTGTGAAACTCCTTCAAAATTTAATGTTGATCTAGTTAATCTTTACATTCCATAGCCCAATGAAATTATAACAATTCAATCAACCAAGCAATCCAATAAAAAACAATCAGTACAATAATAACTAGCCTAAAATTCACATAAAACATAGTTAAATTTTATAGAGAGATCCCTCTGTGAAGATGGCAGGGCTAGATCCCAGCTTCCAAAGTGGTTTTGATGTTGTCCTATGTGTTTACTCCCTCAATGTTAAAATTGGAAACCAGGGAAAAAATTCATGTGGGTCATCTTATTCATGGCTAATAATATTTTTATTAGATTCCTCTCGTCGAGAGGTGTAGGATTGATATAAAGTTCATCCAATTCCGATAAGTATTCATGGAGATATGAATTTATTTTGATTATGGAATTATTATCAAGCCGACTTACAACTCATGTAGGCTCAAAATCCCAACAGTCGCATCTATTCACCCACCAACGTTGTGTATAAATATAAGAGGACTTTTCCTCATTTGGACTCACTCATCTCATCACATCTCTCTCTCTCTACTGCGCAGATATGAGTCTCTTCTCTACTGCGCTGAAATGGGTCTCTCTCTCTCACACATGTGAAATCAGAAGCTGTTGAATTTGAAGCTGCAACTGCAGAAGTAAATATTGACTTGCATGGCCTAGAAGATCTCCTCTTTGGAACTTCGCTGTAGGTTCATCTGAACCTCCTTTGAAAGCCACAACTTTTGGTGGTGGAATGAAGTCAATCCGACGAACGGTTTGCAAGATATCGACTGCCCTAGTCTGAAGCCGGAAACTGCTGAAACTGAAGCTGCAACTGCAGAAGTAAAGATTGACTTTCGTGGCCTAGAATATCTCCTCTTTGGAACTACGTTGTAGGTTCATCTGAACCTCCTCTGAAAGCCGCAACTTTTGGTGGTGGAATGAAGTCAATCCGACGAACGGTTTGCAAGATATCGACTGCCCTAGTTTGAAGCCGGAAACTGCTGAAACTGAAGCTGCAACTGCAGAAGTAAAGATTGACTTGCGTGGCCTAGAAGATATCCTCATCTGAACTGCACTGTAGGTTCATCTGAACCTCATCTGGAAGCCGAAACTTTTGGTGGTGGAATGAAGTCAATCCGACTGTCGGTTTGTGAGATATGGTCTGCCCTAGTTTGATAATGAAGTTGCTAATGCTGATGCTACTGATCTAGGGTTTGCTACTGCTGATATGAATCAGATTTATTGTACTATTTCTCTTTGCTTAATTGTTGAAGATAAAAGAAGATTTGATCAAAGGGTTTCCCCACACATTGTGGGGTTTGTCCCTGGCTAGCCGCCACATCTTGTGTCTCTTGTCTTGGCTTGTTTTCTGTCGATCATTTAATGTTCTATCTGCACTTTACTTTATGTACATGTGATTGCTAATCGGTGGAATATAATAAGAAAAAGAAGTAAAATGTTATAAGCATAGAACATACCATAATTTAACATGGTATTAGAGCTGAGGTGAAGACAAAGCCCGAGCAAGAGCAAGAGCAATCATTGAAGAGAAGATTGGCAACGCTATCTTAAAAGAACTATGGGGTCCTCAACACTCTTTCTTGCCGAAGACAAGCTCCGTGAGAAAGCTGACTATCACGGATGGAAGATGTCTATCGATCTAACCCTTGAAGATCAAGGAGTGCTGGACCATGTAAGAGGTAATATTGTTGAGCCTTCATCAAATGCATCTGCTGCTGCCTGGAACAAATGGAAAAATGGAGAAGTCAAAACAAAGAAGATCATCCAGGACTCTATCGACAAGCGCTTGGTGGCCTACATCTCTGATCTAGACACCTCCAAGGAAATCTACGACAGACTGGTGAGTTTATTTAAAGTTAATGATGCAAATCAAGTTTTGTTTCTTAGAAATAAGCTGAGGGAAATCAAGAAGGGTAAAGATGAAAGTATGCAAGCATACTTCTTAAGAATCACCGAGATCAAGAACGATCTCCTATCTATTGGGGAAACTATTACTGACAGAGAAATGGCACTCACAACTCTTGAAGGATTACCATCTGAATGGTATGTGTTCAGGACTACTCTTTTGAACTATAATGTAATTCCTGGTTTCGAGGAATTAATGGCTAGATGCATTCAAGAAGAAACAAGGGAAGAAGTGTAAAAAATGCCCATGCCTAAAGGTCCTACTGCTACCTTTTCTTTTCATGCAAAGAAAATTCTGGGACTAAATCAAAAGGAAAGGCTGGACCTAAGGCTAGAAGAAAATGACGATGTTACATTTGCGATAAAGCAAGTCACTATGCAAGGGAGTGCCCTGATAGAAAGGACTCACTCTAGGACGATGATCAAAATCCCTCTGATGGCAATCAAAGGAATGACAAATTCAACAGCAAAGGTAAGAGGAGAGCTGGGAATCAAGGAAGAGGACAAGCATTCAAGAAGGCCAGAAATTCCAGGATGTATTAAATGCACCTGACCTCAAAAAGAACCTAGTGTCCATCTCGGGAACGGAAGACAAAGGCTACAAGGTAACCTTCAGCAATGGCAAGGTATGTATATGGAAAAATAATGTTAAATATGCCTTTACTCTTGGGTTTAGTGTTGATTCATTATATCAGGTCGATGGAAGTCTGCTAGGTGTCATGTCTTATGACACATCTCTTCAGTCCGATCTCTGGCATTAGAGGTTTTCCCCCCTTCATTATAAAGCTATACTCGGTGTAAGACAAATGGTGATAGGGATGCCCGAATTCTAAATAGAGAATGAAGGAAAGCTCAAAAGGGGAACATTCCTCTCAAGCCAAAGTAAGACCTCTGATATATTACAATTGGTTCACTCAGGCATACCTGAGGTTGGCATTAAGAGGGAGACTACTACACCACATACTCCTGAGCAGAATGGTGTGGTGGGAAGGAAGAACCGCACGATGATGGAAGCTGTCTGGGCCATGCTACATGATCAAAGACTTCTGATGTTTCTATGGGCTGAAACTACAAACATTGCCGTATATGTTCAAAATCGATGCCCTCATCAAGCATTGGGTTCCAAGACTCCTGAAGAAAAATTCACCGGTAAGAAACCTGATGTTTCTCATTTTAAAATTTTTGGAAGCCCTGTATACTTTCATGTGCCGAAAGAGAAAAGAAATAAATTGGGAGCATCTGGAAAGAAGGGAATTTTCGTGGGCTATGGTGAAAATACTAAAGGCTATAGAATCTATGTAGCTGGTCAAAGGGAAGTCATAATTAGTCATGATGTCACCTTTGACGAAGATATGGCTCTCAGCAAGGTGATCAATCTTCCGACTTTGAGGAGCTCTCAAGAAGCCGACACCAGGGAACTGAAAGAAAAGGATGATGAATCAATGCCTGATGTAGAAGAACCCATGGATCCGATTGATCCTCCTCCATATGAGCCTTCCTCTTCTTGGAAGAGGCCTTCATGGCTTAGGGGGATACTTGATGATGCTAAAGGACATGCTGCACCCTGAGGAACCTTCCGTCAAAGTAAGAAACTTAATAGGTATCAAGGATACCTGACCATCATGAGCATGATCATACAAAATGAGCCTTCGTCATTCTCAGATGCCATCAAGCATCAAGTATGGAAGGATGCTATGACCGTAGAATATGAGTCTATTATGGAGAATGATGTCTTGGAAGTAGTTCCCAGACCTTGGACAAGGCAATTGTTACTTCAAAATGGCTTTAAAAGATAAACCATGCAGCAGATGGAAGCACGGAAAAGTATAAGGCTCGTTTTGTTGCTCGAGGTTTCTCCCAAAAGGAAGGTATAGACTATGATGAGATATTTTCACCTGTTGCCAGATATACGACCATCCGCTCGATCATAGCCCTTGCCACTTCACAAGGATGGAACCTACATCAGATGGATGTCAAGACTGCGTTCTTGCATGGCTCGATCAAAGAAGAGGTCTACGTGGAGCAACCCGAAGGATTTGAGATTTATGATCGAAAATCTCATGTATACATGTTGAATAAAGCTCTCTATGGGTTGAAGCAAGCACCCTGAGCATGGTATGAGAGGATCGATAGCTACTTGATGAAGCTGGGATTCACTAGGAGTGAAGCCGATCCTAACCTTTACTTTAAGGCTGAAGACGAAAAACCTCTCATACTGGTATTGTATGTGGATGACCTCTTTCTAACAGGTGCAAACCCTCTCATTCACAAATGTAAGAGGGAGATGGCTTCTGAATTTGAAATGAAGGACCAAGGACTTGAAGTGTGGCAGAAGCCAAGGTAAATTTTCCTATCTCAAGGAAAATATGTGGTAAATATATTGGAAAGATTCGGTATGATGGACTGCAAGCCTGTGACTACCTCGAGGATCTTAACTTTTAGAAGTTATATGGTAGTGATGTCGGACCAGACTTGGGAAATGCCTCTGAGTTTCAAAAACTCATTCGCATTGATGTTCTTGGTGAACCTCCGTCTGAACATATGTTTTGCAGTTAGCATTGTGAGCTCATATTTGGTTGAGCCTCACTGGATTGATGCCAGGAATCTTCTGAGATGTGTTCAGGACACAATCTCTCATGGATTAAGATACACTGCCGGAGATGTGATACTACTTGGATATACTGATGTTGATTGGGCAGGCAGTGTGGTGGAACGTAAGAGCACTTCTGGGTGTTGTTTCACCTTGGGATCTGCTTCGATATCCTGGATGAGCAAGAAGCAGAAGTCGGTGGCTTTGAGCACCGGCGAAGAAGGATATATTGTTGCTAGCATAACCTCATGTGAGGTAGTCTGGTTGCGAAAGCTCTTCAGTGAGCTGTTTGGATTTACATTGGATACCACTGTGATTCTCTATAACAACCAAAGGTGGGATTCGATTATTGAGGAATCCCGTATTCGTCGATTTCTCCAGCAGATAGACATCATCTTGGATATGGTAAGTTGATGAGCAAGGAGGCTCCATCGCATTAAGATGATGTACATGTTGATACACCTTGTCAAAGCCTCGAGGAAAGATCTAATCTGTGATTTTCCCAAACAACTTGGAGTCGGTAAGAAACCCTTGTACAAGGGTCCTGCATGTTGGATACATTGAGCTCTGGGAGCTCTGAGGGCTTGTGGTTATTACTGGAGCAACATACGACCACAGGGTGACTCACCCTCCCCTGGTGGTGCACACTGGAACAAGATGATTCGCTCTCTTGTGGGACAAGATGATTCGCTCTCTTGTGGAACAGGATGATTCGCTCTCCTGTGTAGCAGGATGATTAGTTCTCCTGTGAGGCCTAGATTGATGTGTTCTCCATGGCGATTGTAGCAGGATTGATGTGTTCTCCTGTGAGGCCTGGATTGATGTGTTCTCCATGGCAATTGTAGCAGGATTGATGTGTTCTCCTATGAGGACAGGATTGATTAGTTCTCCTGTCGAGGCATCCTACCCATGCAGTCTGGGACTCATGGGAAGTACCTCTCATCTGATCAATGAGCAGGGAAATGAAGTTAGGGACCATAGTAGTACCGATGGACGCATCGTTGTAACTACCGTACTCCCTACGCTAGGATGACCTCCATTGATCTGGGATCAATGATACTGGTCTGGGACCAGTGGTAGGAGTTGTACCATACTATGACGCTGACTTCAGGTCGGTTGAGACTGGTCTGGGATCAGTGGTACATACTCTGAGACTGACTTTGAGTCAGTGGAGGATGATATTGGTCTGGGACCATTGGAGTTGTACTCACTATGACGCTGACTTTGGGTTGGTTGAGACTGGTCTGGGACCAGTGGTACATACTCTGAGACTGACTTTGAGTCAGTATGATACGTCCTCGATCATTTCTTCTTCTTCATAATTCGGACAAAAGCAGAGTAGAACAGAACAATGCAAGAGCAGAGCAGAACAGAACAAAACAGTACAGATCAGTGCAGGGCAGAACAAGACAAAGCAGAACAGGAAAAATAGAGCAGAGCAGGGCAAGGGTCAGGCTGTACAAGGCAGTGCATTTGATGGATGAATAGTAACGACCGATAGACAGATTGCAGATGAAGTTCTCCATGGTTGAGAGGGAGTGTTAAAATTGGAAACCAGGGAAAACTTCATGTGGGTCATCTTATTCATGGCTAATAATATTTTTATTATATTCCTCTCGTCGAGAGGTGTAGGATTGATATAAATATCATCCAATTCCAATAAGTATTCATGGAGATATGAATTTATTTTGATTATGGAATTATTATCAAGCCGACCTACAACTCATGTAGGCTCAGAAGCCCAACAGTCGCATCTATTCACCCACCAACGTTGTGTATAAATATAAGAGGACTTTTCCTCATTTGGACTCACTCATCTCATCACATCTCTCTCTCTCTACTGCGCATATATGAGTCTCTTCTCTACTGCGCTGAAATGGGTTTCTCTCTCTCACACATGTGAAACCGGACGTTGTTGAATTTGAAGCTGCAACTGCAGAAGTAAAGATTGACTTACGTGGCATAGAAGATCTCCTCTTTGGAACTGTGTTGTAGGTTCATCTGAACCTCCTTTGAAAGCCGCAACTTTTGGTGGTGGAATGAAGTCAATCCGACGAACGGTTTGCAAGATATCGACTGCCCTGGTCTGAAGCCGGAAACTGCTGAAACTGAAGCTGCAACTGCAGAAGTAAATATTGACTTGCTTGGCCTAGAAGATCTCCTCTTTGGAACTACGTTGTAGGTTCATCTGAACCTCCTCTGAAAGCCGCAACTTTTGGTGGTGGAATGAAGTCAATCCGACGAACGGTTTGCAAGATATCGACTGCCCTAGTTTGAAGCCGGAAACTGCTGAAACTGAAGCTGCAACTGCAGAAGTAAAGATTGACTTGCGTGGCCTAGAAGATCTCCTCGTCTGAACTGCACTGTAGGTTCATCTGAACCTCCTCTGGAAGCTAAAACTTTTGGTGGTGGAATGAAGTCAATCCGACTGTCGGTTTGTGAGATATGGTCTGCCCTATTTTGATAATGAAGCCGCTAACGCTGATGCTACTGATCTAGGGTTTGCTACTGCTGATATGAATCAGATTTATTGTACTATTTCTCTCTGCTGAATTATTGAAGATAAAAGAAGATTTGATCAAAGGGTTTCCCCACACATTGTGGGGTTTGTCCCTGGCTAGCCGCCACATCTTGTGTCTCTTGTCTTGGCTTGTTTTCTGTCGATCATTTAATGTTCTATCTGCACTTTACTTTATGTACATGTGATTGCTAATCGATGGAATATAATAAGAAAAAGAAGTAAACTATTATAAGCATAGAACATACCATAATTTAACACTCAACCTCAAAAATAAAAAACGACAACAGTCACAGGAGAGTACCCCAACAGTTGAGGAAGAAGTTCAATGTTTCCTGTTGGTGAACCAGGTACTTATTACTTGTCAGGTTTATTGGGGTGCTTATGTTGGATTTTTGGATTTCTAGATTGCTTCTATCCATAATAAGTAGGTATTTATCTAAAGTATTGTTTCTCATGCACTTCCATCTTTTCTTGTTTTTAGCAAGAAAGAAGGAGAAGAAGCAAGCTCAACAAGTTTCTACTAATAAGTCATCTTTATATTACTTTTTGCTAGGGAAACTGATGTTTTGGAAAGTGTAATTGGATTTTTCGTACCCTTTTATTCTCCATTCTCACTATAATTTCCTTTATTAATTACAAGCAAATGAATATATTTGGAAATGATACATGTTGGATGCTTTATCATTGTTACAACGAATGAGATGCAATGGAGAACATCACATGATTTTGGAGTTGGAGAGTGTATGATGTTGTATGTTGCACCTATTTCATATAATGCTTGTTGGCCTAGTGCATAGTGGGGATCATATGATTACATGGATTGTAATGGTGGCATCCCAGACATGGGTTATGAACCAACTCCTTTTGACATGCCATTTAATGGACAAATTATGCCAATGGATATGTAGGGAACACAGAGATATATGTCAGGTTTGTCCCTCCTATTCAAAGATAAGGTGTTTTGTTTATTGATATATTTAACTATATATAAAATGAGATTTTTCAATGTAGGATCATAATTAAGAGACTTGGATAAGTCTTTTGAGTATCCCTGAGTTTGACTTGTTGAGTCAAGTGTAGTGATCTGGAGACCTAGTCAAACTCACTATAACTTGGTCAGTTTGAAGACATTGTCGAAGCAGACACTCTCATCTTAAATCAACAAGTTTTACTAGTATTAAGCAGTCTTGAAAGACTTTTCCATACTTTGAGCTGTGCAAGAATTAGTCAAATTTGACCTGTAAAATAAAAACCTATACATACCCAAACCTTCGCTATAGGGCTTGCCGGACAAGCCCTCTATTCCACCCTTCAATACCTCCCTGCGAAAGGGTACGGCTAGACTTCACGTAGTCCTTACCTTCAATTCAAATACTTTCGAATTGCTAGGGAAACATATCGTGTAGATTCCCAAATGAGTCTAAGTGTCTTACTTATCTTATTAGATACTCACAGTTGGCACCACATAAACAAATATTCTTATTTGTGTTCAGTTATCCAACACAATTATACACATTCATTAATCAGAACAAAGACATAGAATTTGTAGAATACTTCTCCTCATTGATATCTTCAAGTGATTACAGACTCTATCTACCTTGTGCACACAACTGCAGGGGTCTACGCACTCAGCTGCAGACTTCCACCCTAGGCCTCTGCGCACTCAATTGTGAACTCTCTACCTACGCTACAACCTGTCACTTAGACTTCTTACTTCTGAGCTATGACTATCTTCTTCATTACCTTATGTGTCTTTAAAACTACTTAGAGCTTAGCTCTTTTTATACAATCCCATGGTCCACAGACCATGGGTAGATCTTTTACAGTTGACTTTACTTTGCAAAAATAAGGGCGGACAACCCTTTATGACTTATGACACCTTCACACTCCGTGACCATAAAATGTGAAGTCTTTACAAGTTTATTACAAAATTTGACCAAAACATGGGTTTTTAGCCCCAAAACTATCCTTGGGGGATCCTGCTCCCAACAATATATTAGCGGTGTTGGTCAGGAAAAGAAAACAAGATGTTGGGATGGATAAGGCAGAAATCATGATTTTTATACATATTTATAAAAAGCTCCAAACTTTTGTTACCAACACCATAAAAACATATTCGTTATTGTATCATGGATCATATTCTTTGGTAAGGATGCATAGGATACCTTATGTTGTCACATTTATAGAAGTAAAGAGTTGGAGTATTATCAAGCAAGAAATAGAACATTTCTTGAACAACATCAAGTGGATGACTAATCAGGATGAGCTCAAGGTGACCAAAGAATATATTATCAATAGTATGTGACTGAGCTAGCTAAGATATACATGAAGTTAATCATATTGTTGAGCAACATTCAAACATATTCCAAAACCATATATCCACATGCGCTGGAGGATAAAATCAAATTTAATATTGATACACCACTAATGTTTGAGCACATAGAATCAGAGTACAAAGCTTGGAACCAATATCTTATAATAGTGTTACATGTTGTCGTTATCGAGTTACAATTTCCATATGTTTAGCATGATGTATTATTTTATCTTATGGCTATAGGCACATTTTTTCCATATTATAATTTTTTATTTTGAAAATAATGAGAAAATGTAAAATGTGTAAGTGGAAGTCCAAGAGTCACATAGGGAATATGAAGAGTCATTAGGTAGCTCAAAGGTTAAAGAGGAGCTCAAAAGAAAAATGGAAGCTCAAGATTCATGAGGGAGCTCAAGAGTCACAAGGGGAGGTGAAAGGTCACCCCACTTATTAAAAATAAACCCTCATAACTCAAAAACATGGCTTAGACTTTTGGAGAGCTAGCCTTGGCTTCTCTAGTTTAGCATAGGAGAGAAGATCATTCTTTGGAGAAGAAAGTGGTAGCTTCATGTTCCACTATTGGGGCTAGTGTTTCATCATTGTAATTGTGTACTTGGAACTTTCACTTAATAATCATAAGCTCACATAGCCAGCAAACTTTCATGCATGTATCGTGGATGTTGTAAGATTTTTCTTTTAATGTTTGTGATATATGTCTATGTTCATACATACTAAAGAAAATGAACTATTTCATTGTCATTGGTATATATCTTGTATTGTTATTTCCTTTCATGATCATTGTTATCTTGTGAACTATTTTTCAGATTAGCTAACGAGCATTTCCTTGCTCTTGTGTGTCTCTTTTAGGATATTACTATTACTTTTCTACTAGAGGCTCACTCTTTCTTTCCCTTTTGTGGAAGTCCCTTTTATACATTGTAATTGGTGCCTCACAAATCTTACTCACTTGTTGAACTCAAAGTTATGTGTATTATCTCTTGTGTTGTTTATTATAGCCAAGGCATATCCTTAAGCTCAATATAATGGTGGTCGGGCACATATTCTGGGTGGGATCCTATCCAAAATGGTGTGAGGTCTAATTGGGAATTCATACTAAGGAGACCCCCATACTATTGGTGGCTTCCAGCACTATCAATAGATTTTGGTGCTAGAGGGAGGGCCAAATGACAAGCTGAGCCCATGAAACATGGTTTCAATTTCCATCTTAAATGGATTCCTCCCAAATCATAATCCCAGGATGTTTTTCTAAGAATGTAAATCTTAAAATTCTTACGAGAATAATTCATAACTTGTTGAATTTGAAGTTTATTGGCGAGAGTGAAACAATCATTCTTGAGCATACTCTTCAGTTTCTTAAGTTTTGTGATTCTTATGAAGTTACTTGTGAAGATTTTGCTTGTAGGTTGTTCATTGTCACTCTTGAAGTTCTTGTTAAACATTGGTGTCATACATTACCATATACTTACATTCACTCATTCGAGCAGCATTTCATGCAGCTTCATCAATATTTTGATAGGTATAACTATCTGAAAGTGTATAGGAATATTATTCGCCTTAGAATGAAAATTGATGAATATTTAGAATGTTTTTTTGATCACTTTCTTCACTTTTGTTATGAATTTTCTTAGGAAGATGTGGATTGGGATTTCATGACTGAAAAGTTCCAGTACTTAGTTCATATTTTTTTATAACCATCTAAATTTGAATCATATTTGAGTCTCTTGGCTTTGCTCAGTCTTGGGACACTTAAAATTTCAAAGGAACCTACTCTCCATTTTTTTTCTCCCCCCCCCCCCCCCCCCCCACCCTTTTCCTTTAGTCTCATGTATTTGTGTGGAAGTTGGAGAACTTGAAAATTATATTTTTGATTCACATGTCCCACCTCCATCTTCCCCTTATATTTAAAATCATGATGCATTTAAGTTCAATCTTGAATATGATTTATTAATCATATTTATTTTCAAGAGTTACCTCTTATCCTTTATCATCTAAACCTTATGACCCTCTTTGTCTTGATCCGCCTGATCAATTTGTTCCACTAACAACTGTTCTATATTATCTTAATTCTCAATCTACTGGTTCAAATAGTGGTCAAGCACAAGAGGTTTTCATTACTCAAATAGAGGATCAAGGGGGAAAAGATATTCATGTGTAGGATTTGAATTTTGAACAAGAATTAATTGCAATTTATGATCCTCCTGTTACTTTTTCATAGGGCTTGATTGTTCTTTGCCTTAGATAATTTCATTTACATAAATTTATTGTATTCACCCTTATAATATCATAAAAATGTTAAGAATTATGTAGAAATAAAAATATCATCAACAGTGTAGTGCAACACTAAAGATCAACAAAAGAAAAGTATGCACAATAGGGAAACCATGATTTAGGTTAGGGACTAGGGAAAAACCCCACAAGGAGGAAAACCAATCCAAAATATTCTTTTATTAGACATTCATCAATTGTTCAGTTGAGATACAAAGTGCATCCATTATGAGATAGATTAGACATATCTAACCTCCTAGGGCCAATCCAAGTCAATTCACAATTTCATTTGTGAACTAAAATTAAATAATCAGAAAAAGTTTTTATCATGTCATATGTTGTCACTAATCACTATTTAGAATACATTGATATCAAATTCCATTACTATGACAAGGTTACTGCAACTAGATCACTGTCAAGATCAACGTCTCATTACCATAATTGTCTTATTGTTTCTTAGGACACGAAATCTAGGGTTAAAGCCATAAAATCTCACTCTGAGATATAAGGTCGCAGTCATATATTCATAATATAAATTCATATTTAGGTCACTATCGACTGTATAAAATGAACCTCATAATTATACACATAACTAGAGTGACACTACTGGTGCTAATGTTGCAGGATTCTTTATCGATACAAGGCACTTTGAACTCATATATTATTGGATCCTAGAAATCATACCTTATTGCAATGGATCATAGAGAAATCAGACCTCACGCATGGATTCCATATCATAACATAGAGTAATATCACAAGATAAAACCATAATATAAGTGCACATTCTTTGTAGTTAGGGTCGAACCATGAGAGTGATGTCACGAAATTAAAATCAAGTGAACCATGGTTATTATAATTTCGATGCCATTGGAATATTAAAGTCCAATCCATTGTGACATCAATCCAAATGATTCCATCTGGTAAGCAGTGTCACGATTCCCATACAGTATAGTAGAAGAGTCTGATTCCCATCCAATGACTAGAAATGATGCCCATATCAAGTATCCATGCTTATAGATATACATTATTTCCATAGATATACGTTACAACCATAGATATACACTATGCCATTCCATACAGTTAAATGTGAGACAATGATGTGAAATCATACATATAACAGAGATGTGAATCTATTACTAACTTTTGAGTTTGAAAAAATTACCCCATTCAATGTCCATCGTAAAACAAAGAAAACAGTGCTCTTTGTAATGTAAATGATGCCTATGCAAAGTGATTCCCATTATGACCGAGAAAAAGAGAAATATCATTGATAGATGACTTACATAATAGAAATGTGATGTGAATATATCAATGCCTTTGTGATAGGGATCATAGAGTTATAGTGATGCTTTCAGAAGGATATAATAATGCCTCATGTAATAGATAGAATATTTCATATGTGATGTGATGCTTCAATGAATATGATGCTTCAGCGAATATGATGCTTCATATGAGATTTGATGACTCATAGGAAATGAACCATGGTAATATAAGGTCAATGAACCATCAGATACATACAAGTTTCCATAGAGGATGCAAACCCTAATAGCAATGAGCCACAAGAAGCCTATACAGATCGCAGAGAGCCTTCTTTCTATTTTGATTGATTCCCTATCACCAATTAATCACAAATAATTATTTAACATGCAATTTCGATGGAGAGGTTGATGTAACCCTTGCTAAGGCTGACTTTGAAAGTCGAAGGGAAAACTTCAAATTCAATTATGTAGATCGTGTTGTACCATGGAAGACAACCTCTGGATGAGGAGAGGTCAATGCACAAGACATTTGTTTAAAATTGTGATGAAATAATTTTGTTGTCCCATTGTTTTAAAACCCCAGAAATTATAATTATAAAGACAGTGCCTCTTAATCTTCTATGTGAAAAAAAATTATTCAAAGTGGCCTTCTGATGTTGAATACAGTTTTAATGAAAGAGTAGTGAGAAAGGATAGTGGAAATTCTTCAACACATGATGATTAATGTGGAATCTTTGTTTTCAACTTTAGAGGAAATATGTAATTAAAATGGAATGACATATACAAAAGAGGAGCGCATAAATAATTAAGGTACTTTTAAATTTAATTGACAGGAATATGATTTTGCAGAAATGTAAATTAAAGGTCAGCAGCTTCATTACTCTCTTCTTTGAAGAAAAACATAAAATAAAATAACAGGAAACACATTTTGTGCTCAACAGTTGTCTGGAATCACTTCGAACTCTTTATTCAAAACCACATGAAGATTGAGAATA
Source organism: Pinus tabuliformis (assembly GCA_031772625.1). Taxonomy (NCBI): domain Eukaryota; kingdom Viridiplantae; phylum Streptophyta; class Pinopsida; order Pinales; family Pinaceae; genus Pinus; species Pinus tabuliformis. The sequence goes on along the minus strand of CM062804.1, from coordinate 808,712,717 downwards.
CAAGTAGTTTCTTCTTTTGAGGTCCAAAACTCAAAACCCTCCCGCCTCTTTCTGAATTGATTTTATACAAAATTTCAAAAGGACAGCTAAGAAACTGTCAACTGCCAAAACTTCTAACTTTCTAAACTATTTTGGACTTAATAGTTCTGTGATTACCCCATTACTATTGTAGTTGTATCCCTTATTAACATTGTTGTGCCCCTATTTGTCCCCATATTTTTATTATTGTGCCCCATAGAATCCTTCTATTGCTATTTTTGTGTCTTTATATTATTATTGTTAGGTCGGCTGGGTTATATTATGACTCCTTAGACTCCTATATATAGAAAGGAGGTTTTGTCATTTGAATCATCAAAGAATCATTCATTTGTGTAATGTAAAGGAGGTTTCCCCCTCGAAGAGGCTGAATTCTAAGGCGATGATCTATCTTTTCTATCTTTTTGTGAGCTGGTTTCATAACATTTGGTATCAAAGCTTTGATTCTAGGGTTTCACTGCTCCAAATAGGTCATCGTGGCATTTTCGCTATAACTTTTTTCTGTGAAGTTTCAAAAGCAAAAAAAAAAAAACCCATTTGAGACAAAATCACATTGAACCTGAAAGAAGACGGTGAGAATGGCGAACCCTAGCTCCCCCGTCTCCTTGCCCTCGGCCGCCGTCAGCTCCTGGACTGCGCTGCGTGAGAAAAGGTTGGAGCGATCGAAGCATCGATACAAGGGCTATCTCTCTGCTGCGGATCAGCAACAAGGCCACACCATTTTCAATGGTTCGAACCCCAGCTTTGATGCTTCCAGGCCCCAGGCCGCCGTTGGGTCACAAATCGCTCCGACCGCGGAAGGATTGAAGAGATCTGGGCAAAGATCACCGGCAGGTACTCAAGATCTCCATGCCATGATCGCTGGGGTTGTAGATACAGAAGAGTCTGCTTTCCTCTTATCGGAGAGCTCCGGGAAAACATGGCCCCGTCCCCCTGCTTCCACGGCGCGACGGAGCAGCCCCCTTTCGACTATTGAAGCAGTGGATAAGGAAAATCGTGCGGCTCCCTTAGCCTATCCTCGGACCAGCGCTTCCAGAAAAGAAGGAACGACACTAATCAGATGTATGCCGCCCCTGCACACTAGACCAAAGCCGGATTTGAAACTCTACCAAGGCATCTGCCTTCCCGCCCCTCAGAATGGTTGGGGAAAAAAGCCTTCAGAATCATCCGCAGCTTTCCAGATTCAAATAAGGCTTCTTTCAGGAAAAACCATGCTTCAATGGGTTTGCCAGGCGGATCCAGTGCGGAATCTCAAGCATGCATTGGACATCAAATTGGGAATCCCTTCGGCAGACCAACGGCTTCTCTACCAAGGTAAACATCTGGAGGATCTCTTTCCTATTTCTTTTTACGGTATTGAGAAAGATGCATCTATTATCCTTTCCCTTCGTCTTAGAGGAGGAGCTGGGGGAGAGCCTTCCTCAGCTAAGGTTTTTTCGTACAAAGATGCAGTCCATGGCAAGCAAGCTGAAAAGACAGAGCCACCAATACAGACTTCACCCAAGGCCTTTTTGGTTGACAAAATGGAGGAGATCCCATCAGTTGAAATCTCCTACCCTGATCTTGAAGACGAAACCCAGAAATTTGCTGAAAGAGCCATCATCTGCAGATTCAATGGGCTCTGGCCGCGCTCACAGGATCTTTATGACTGGATCAAAGCCACCTGGACGGATCGTTGTAAGGTTTATTTCTGTGCAAAAGGATATTTCATAGTGTTGTTCGATGACCTAGAACATTGCTACAATGCCCTAGACGAAGGCCCTTGGTTCATGGGATCAGCTGGTCTCTTCCTAACTCCATGGTTTCCCGACTTTGACCCAGCTTCAGCAGTCATCACCAAGGCTCCGGTATGGATCAGGCTTCCAAATCTCCCAGTTCACCTGTGGCGTACAGAAGTATACAGGCAAATAGGCAATGCCCTGGGTCGCTTCTGGATGGGAGACTACCAGAGAGAGAGGCAGGGTCTCTATACATACGCCAGAGTGTGTGTGGAGCTTGATTTAAGCAAGGGACTGCCAGAGTACATCAATCTCAAGATCAAGGACACTATCTGGACCCAGTTTATAGAGTACGAGAACACTGCCTTCAGATGCCGTCATTGTCACCAAACAGGGCACCTACATATCTCTTGCCCATCGCTGTCAGCAAGAGCAAAAAAGGGCCTCTTTGCTCATACTAAGCCCAAGCGTTGGGCCCCCTGCCCTCCGCCGCCAACCAGAAGCTCCAGCCCCCCTAGTATGGAAAAGGTTCCAAGTATGGAAAAGGAGGAAAATCAGTCAGAACCAGATCAGATGCCGCAGACGATGGATCCGCCCACGAACATTATGGAGCACACCCATGTCTCAGCAAATTCCCAGAAACGTCCCCATGAGACTTCCTCCTCAGACTCAGAGAAGGAGTCCCCAATGATAGAGAACTCCAGTCTCCAAGTTGTTCTTGCCCATCCTCCTCACGAGGGCTGGACACAAGTTAACAAAAAGAAAGGGAAAAAACATTGTGGTGTAATCACTGTCCCGCTGGGGTAACAGCTTGTATTTGCTTTCGATTCTTCAGGTGTAGCAGTGTTTGTTTACTCCTTCCGAGACCGAGGTTGGTGAATTTATCATTTCCGGTCTGTCGGTCTTTTGTCTTTCCTGCAGCTCAGGGTTTGTATCTCTCTTCCGGGACCGAGGTTGATGTATCTATCATTTCCGGTCTGACGGTCTTTTGCCTCTCCTGTTTGTACCATATTGATTTCTCTTAATAGATTTAGTCTTTACCGATAAAAAAAAAATCACACTGAACCTCGGTTCCGAATTTCAAAGCTTTTTGCGCTATATTTGTGGAGATATGATCTGAGGAAGTTGATCTTTTTGCAGACTCCTAAATTACATTCCAAACAAGCGACCTGGGGAAAATCGTCATAACCTTCTCTCTGAGCATCAGATTGAAATTTTGTAAGAAGATACAGAAAGAGGACGAACTGTAGTTTCTTGTATATTTTTTCAAAGCCAAAGGTCGAAACAGGGACACGTGGCATGTCGTACAAGTTCACTCTACTGAACTAGTCTATAATCAGGTCACTGTGGGAGATTTGGCATAACTCTTCCTTGGAGAATCCAATTTGGATAAGACTGGTGACATTGGAAAGAGGACACAAAGGGCTACTTCGGATTGAAATTTTAGAACTGGATGATCCAAAATTATAGAGATACATCAGAGGCAATATCAAGCTCCTACAAAGTGAAAAATGGTGTGTAGATTTTTTTTTAATTTTTGCTTAAGCTTGGTTTGAAAAATTATTTTGAAGGAATTCAAAGGGAATAGTAGAGCACTATTATTGATAACTGATGCCCCGAGGAAAGAAAATGCAAACACCTAGTAAGCAACCTAAAAGCTCTAGAATGACTCATGAAGAAGATGAAGAAATGCTACATGATATATTAAAATTACAAGACCAAGTGCAACAGATGTCACTCTCACAAAAGCTAACAGAAGCTAAGATAAATGGCATGGAATCTAAGATAAAGGCCATGGAGGCTAAGATGAATGGCATGGAAGCTAAGATGGACGATTTGAAGATAGATTTGGCTAAGATGAATGGCATGGAAGCTAAGATGGACGATTTGAAGATAGATTTGAAGAGAAATTTGATGACAGGCATGGCAGATTTGAAGACAAATTTGACAAATTTTCTACAAGAAATACTCACTAATGGTGAAAGGGTAGTAAAGGAAACTCATGATGCAAACAAAATAAATGTTAATCATGATTTCATAGACTCTAATGTTGGATCAAAGACCCACCATATTCCAAAAATCGATATGGGGAAGTTTGATGGCAAGGATCCCGCAGCATGGATATTGCAGATGGAGCAATTTTTCGATCTCAATAATGTGGAAAACACACAAAAGGTATGTATTGCAACTTTATATTTGGAACCAAATCAGTTTGTATGGTATCAATTTCTTTGCTCTCATAAACAAATTATCACTAGGGCAATTTTTACGGAAGAATTGACAGCACATTATGAGGATACAAAAAGAAACACTTTTTTTAGCCAATTGATAAGTCTCAAACAAAAGGGTTCAATAATGGAGCACATTGAGGAGTTCCAAAAATTGAACATAAGGGTAAAAAATATTCCAGAGGAGCATAGGATTGATGTGTTCATAGGTACTTTAAAGGATAATATCCAACATGATTTTTGCCTTTGGGAACCTAATTCATCAAAGAAGGCAATTAAGTTAGCAAGAAAAATGGAAAGCAAAATTATGGCAACCAGGAAGCATACCACTCACAACTATAAAGATGGAAGTGTTGTTTCCCCTAGTCTTCCACAACCTATAAGGTTGACACCACAAAAATTGGAAGAAAAAAGAGCAAAAGGGCTTTGTTATAGTTGTGATAGCAAATACACTAAAGGTCATAAGTGTGCCAAGAAGAAATTATTCTACATAGATTGTGAAGAGGAAGAAGAAAAGGAGCAAGAAAGGTCAAAAGAAGAGGATATACTCCGGGAACAAAGCCTAGATAAAGAAGAAATGAATCCGACCATATCTTGTAATGCATTGGCTGGAATTACTACTCCTCAAACCATCAAGATGGAAGGACAAATCAAGAAGAAAAAGGTAATAGTGTTGATTGATTTAGGAAGTACCCACAATTTTATTCATTGTAAGGTAGCAAAAGAATTGAATTGCTTCCTATATCCAGCACTAGAGTGTCAAGTGATGGTTGCAAATGGAGGAACAATAAATTTCTCTAAAAAGTGCCACAATATCAAGCTATCCATGGGAGAATATGTATTGACTATCCCAATGCATTCCTTTCGAATGGGAGGTGCTGATGTTGTACTAGGAGTCCAATGGCTACAATCCTTGGGTACAATAGCTTTTAATTTTCAAGAACTTTTCATGAAAATTTTTGTAGAAGGAAAGGAAGTTGAATTAAGGGGTATTGCAGGGAAACCGGCAAAGATAATCAGCTCTAATGGTATGACCAAGCTTCTAAAAAAGGAACAAAGAGGTGTAATTGCACAATTATGTTCACTAGATGTTTCAACATCAGAATCATCTATTTCTCCAGATCTCCAAAAAGTCTTGGAAAATCATTCCAAGGTATTCGAGACTCCCAAAGGTCTCCCACCTATTCGTGATCATGATCATGCTATTCATCTGATTCCAGGAAGTGTTCCTTCAAACATCAGGCTGTACAGATGTCCCTATGCCCAAAAGAGTGAAATTGAACGTATGGTTGCAGAAATGCTAGAGGTTGGTATAATTCAACCTAGTCAACGTTATTTTTCTACTCCAGTAGTATTGGTGCACAAGAAGGATGGATCATGGCGCATGTGTCCGGATTATAGGGAGCTAAACAAGCTCACTATTAAAGATAAGTTTCCCATTCTTGTCACTGATGAATTACTGGATGAATTGCATGGATCAATTTACTTCACCAAGTTGGATCTTCGTTTAGGATATCATCAAATAAGAATGAAGACTGAAGACATTCCGAAAACAACATTTAGAACTCATGAGAGTCATTATGAATTTTTGGTCATGCCTTTTGGCCTTACCAATGCACCTTCTACATTTCAAGGTTTGATGAATTCAATTTTCAAACCCTTCCTTAGAAAATTTGTGTTAGTATTTTTTGATGTTATACTAATCTACAGCAAGTCTTGGAAGGATCATGTTGAACATGTTGACAGGGTGTTACAACTATTGGAGGAGAAACAGTTATATGCAAAAAGATCCAAATGTTTCTTTGGAGTACCAGAGGTGGAATATTTGGGTCATATTGTATCTCATGAAGGAGTTAAGGTAGACCCTAGCAAAATTAAAGCCATTAAGGAATGGAAAATCCCCACATCCATAAAGCATCTGCAAGGATTTCTCGGGTTGACACGGTATTATCGCAAGTTTATTAAGAATTATGGGAGAATAGCAGCACCTCTAACAACATTATTGAAGAAAGATTCATTTTCATGGACTCCAGAAGAAACGAAGGCCTTCAAACATCTTAAAGAGGCAATGTGCCAAGCACTAGTCTTAGCTACACCAGACTTCACAAAAACCTTTATTGTGGAATTTGATGCTTCAGGAAATGGAATTGGTGCTGTTTTAATGGAAGATGAAAGACCCATTGCTTTTGAAAGTCGTCCAATCAAGGGAAAGTTTTACACAAAGATATTTATGAGAATAAAATGTTGGCAATACTACATGCGCTTAAGAAATTGCGACCCTACCTAATGGGAAGACACTTCAAGGTAAAAACGGATCATGATAGCCTTAAATACTTTTTAGAACAAAGATTATCCTCTGAAGAGCAACAAAATTGGGTCAAAAAGATGTTGGGTTATGACTTTGAAATCATCTACAAAAAAGGGAAGCAAAATGTGGTGGTAGATGCACTCTCAAGAAAGGATGAGGATGTGGAAGCATTGTTGTGTGCCATTTCTATTATCCAACCAGATTGGATAAATGAAGCAAGGGAGGAATGGAAGAATGATGAAGCAGTGTGGGAACTTATTCAAAAGTTACAACAAGATTCCAGTACATCTGATACATTTAGTTGGAAAAATTATTCATTATGGTACAAAGATCGCTTATACCTCTGTAAGAATTCCCAACTCAAACAAAAGATTCTTATGGAATTGCACACTTCTCCCTTAGGAGGGCACTCAGGATTTTTAAAAACTTACCACAGGGTTAAGAAGGAATTTTTTTGGGATGGCGTTAAATTAGATATTCAAAAGTTTGTGGCGGAATGTTTGGTTTTCCAACAAAATAAAGTTGAAACAATTAATACCCCGAGTCTATTACAACCTTTATCCATTCCAAGCCAACGTTGGGAGGAGGTTTCAATGGATTTTATCACAGGTTTACCCAAGTCTAAAGGAAAGAGTGTCATCATGGTGGTAGTTGACAGACTTACCAAGTATGCACACTTTTGTGCATTATCACATCCATTTAAAGCTAGTACAGTTTCTACTGCATTTATGGAAACAATTCAAAAGCTACATGGAAACCCAAAGATTATTGTAAGTGACAGAGATCCCATTTTCAATGGAAATTTTTGGATAGAATTATTTTCTTGTCTTGTTACTCAGTTAGCTCATAGCTCATCTTATCATCCTCAATCTGATGGGCAAACTGAGATAGTAAACAAATGTTTGGAAGGATATATTCATTGCTTTGTATCTGATAAACAAACACAATGGGTCAAATGGTTACCTCTAGCCGAATGGTGGTATAACACTTCCTTCCATACAGCAACAAAAATAACCCCATTTATGGCACTTTATGGATATCAGCCACCATCCATCACATTATATTTAAGAGAAAATTCTAAGGTTCAAGCAGTGGAAGATCACATCGAACATCAACAACAAGTCCTCCAACTCTTAAAGGATAACCTCGTGTTGGCACAAAATAGAATGAAACAACAGGCAGATCAACATTGCAGTGAAAGAAGTTTTGATGTAGGTGATTGGGCTACAAATACAACCATATAAACAAATGTCCCTCAAGCAAGCTAAGAAAGATAATAAATTATCACCAAAGTATTATGGTCTGTACAAGGTGTTGCAAAATATTGGTACTATGGCATAAAAATTGGAGCTTCCTGCAGCTTCTCGAGTGCACCCAGTTTTCCATGTTTCATGTTTAAAGAAGGTTATAGGCGACAAGCTCACAGTTCAAACAATATTTCCAGAAATTGATGAGGAAGGAAAAATTATATTGGAACCGGAAGTAATCACAGAAACAAGAACTTGACAGCTACAAAATCGATCAATTTCGGAGTATCTCATCAAGTGGAAGAACTTATCCGCTGAAGATTCCTCATGGGAGGATGAGAATTTTATACAAAAGCACCTAGAACTACTCAAGCGTTGAGGAAAACACTTTTTTGAAGGAGAGGGGCATGTTAGGCCCCTATAATACTAGTGATTACCCATTACTATTGTAGTTGTATCCCTTATTAATATTGTTGTGCCCCTATTTGTCCCCATATTGTTATTACTGTGCCCCATAGAATCCCTCTATTTCTATTTTTGTGGCTTTATATTATTATTGTTAGGTCGGGTGGTTATATTGTGACTCCTTAGACTCCTATATATAGAAAGGAGGTTTTTTCATTTGAATCATCAAAGAATCATTCATTTGTCTAATGTAAAGGAGGTTTCCCCCTCGAAGAGGCTGAATTCTAAGGCGATGATCTATCTTTTCTATCTTTTTGTGAGCTGGTTTCATAATAAGTTCTTTCGACCATTACATTTTTAAAAGAGAAAACATAAATACATCATTTCAAAAATATCTAAAAAGAAATTGTTGCATGATAGGTGGCATTGCTTCATTTAGTAATCTAAGACTCTGGTGCATATGAAGGTCCAGTTTCTGCAATTTTTGTTGTCGGTGACATCCATTCTCTACATGTTTTCCAAATGGTTGTATCTAAACTGGGACTCTTGACAAACCTATTGTATTCCATTCTGAAGTTGGTAATTCTACTATATGTTGGTTTGTCAACAAAAAGAGTTCTCATTAACCATAAAAGCTAGAAATCCCTATGCAAATAATTCATAGTTGTTGCTCCCTTCAGCATTGTTGTTCTTTCATGAGTTGAACCAATTTTTCTCTTAGCCTCCACTAGCAAAGTTTCATAATTCTCCCAGGGCAATAGATTTCCCTTCTCGTCCCAACATGAAGGAAAACTTGCTCTTGTTCTTTTATCAAAATCAATATTGAATTTCATTACAGCTTGTTTTAGCTAGTTTCTGCAATTTTTGTTGTCGGTGACATCCATTCTCTACATGTTTTCCAAATGGTTGTATCTGAACTGGGACTCTTGACAAACCTATTGTATTCCATTCTGAAGTTGGTAATTCTACTATATGTTGGTTTGTCAACAAAAAGAGTTCTCATTAACCATAAAAGCTAGAAATCCCTATGCAAATAATTCATAGTTGTTGCTCCCTTCAGCATTGTTGTTCTTTCATGACTTGAACCAATTTTTCTCTTAGCCTCCACTAGCAAAGTTTCATAATTCTCCCAGGGTAATAGATTTCCCTTCTCGTCCCAACATGAAGGAAAACTTGCTCTTGTTCTTTTATCAAAATCAGTATTGAATTTCATTACAGCTTGTTTTACCTCTGTTAATTTTTCCTCTGTTGTCTTCCTATATAGTTTCTTTACAAACATTTTATTAATCTCTAAAAAATACTCAGTTCTTTCTTTAACTCCTAATTCCCTTAACTGCTATGAATATCTTGAGTTAAGGAAATCAATCATTTTCTTTGCAAATTGAGACCACTGCTGTAAGTTTTTCTTATTAGTAGTGATGAATTTTTACAAGTCACTGATAATGATCTTCTCCTCTTCTTCTATAGATAATGATTCCCATATGTTAATCACAGTATGGATCATATCATTCCATAGAATTTCTCTGGCTTGAATAAGGGGCACATTTCCCTTCACCTTCTCCTTTACCTCTTTAATTTCTTGAGAAACAACTTGAAAATCATTTATGTACTTTTCAACATTCTCCTTGGACATTTCCAAGTATCTTTCAATGGCTTTTATAATCTTCAAGGCACTCTCATAATCCCTTTGAATTTTCTTCATCTCATTCTCAGAAATTTGTAGCTCAGTCATGACTCTAGTTAACTTATCAGCTAGGTCTTCAGAATCTGCTTGTACTACAATAGTACAAACATGAGAATCAATTTTCTATTACAAAACAAAATTCATTTCCTTCAACTTTATGATTTTATCATTCCTCTATATAAGTTCATAAATCAATTATTTTTTTTATTTTTCCACCTGAGCTACTTCTAAAGCCATTGGATTTTCTATGGAAGGAATCTTCAATTTCTTCCTCAACACCTGGATTTCTTTTTCGGCTTCCCAATAATTTTAACAACCAATTTCTTTAACTCTTCATTTTGAGTGGTTAAAGCTCTAGAATTTTGTTTTTCTAATTTCAATTGATTAACCACTTTCTCTAATAAAATCTCAACTCTTCTAGCAACCAAGGAAGTCTTTTTCAAATCACTGTAAATCAATTGACTAGTTTGCCTATGTAAGTTGATTTTATCAGGAAGTGGGATCCCTCTAGCATCTATTGTCAAGTTGAAAGTCTTGAAACCTAATGAAGAAGACACAGTTAAGGCAAAGGGGTGAGAAAAATATAGTTTGAGTTTATTTCTCTCCAAATCCATAGTAGAAAGAAATCTAGTCAGGTAATCTGAAACAAATTGAGCTTCCAATTCGAACTCCATGATTTCTTTAACTTTTTTGTTATTTTCTTCAATCTTAGAATATAGATGCTTTATTAAAGAAACATAGTTCTAACCAGACTCTTCTAGAATAGGAGAATATGGTGTACAAATAAATTCTCCTAATTGAAATTAAAAACGTGATGTTAATGATGAACTTACCCCCTCAGATAGTTTAACTATTTTAGTACTTCTGTTTATTTCATCCTCCAAGTCATTGACATCTTCACTTCGTCTCTTTAAATTCTTCTCACTTTGATGAGGAGTTTCAATCTCCACCCCTCCTAACAAACTGGTTTGTCTTCCATTTGCTAGCTTCTCAACATCTAGTCAAGCTTCATGTACCTATGGAGCATAAGAATTTTCCACTCTCCTATTTGAAATAATGTGATCCAGACTCTTGTACGAAGGAAATCCGATGGAGTCCCCCTATAACCATTACAGGTAGTTGATTTGCAGTCAACTGAGATCTGAAAATTATTTATAGGGGCACTCATAGAGCTAACCATTGGACATGTAGTGTCATCGAGTTTGCTCCATCCAATGGGACCTGCATGTATCCTTCATTGCGCCTGAAAATGTAAATGACATTTAACATTTGCCGACATTGATGTATGAGGACCCACCTAGCTTTAATCTTAAGTCTGCATTGAGATTTAATTTGTGAAGCTTAATCCACCTTTATAAATAAATTAAAATTCGAAATCAAAATTCTTTACCTTTTGATTTTATTTTTTTTGTATATACATTTTCTTTTGAACACAGAAAAAAAGTAAAAAGAGCTACAAGAGATCACTTTCCCAAATTTGATTTGAATTATATTAATAATAATTTTCCTTGTCCAATTTAGATTCTTTCTTTGGGGCTAGATGGATTCATTTTGGGGAAGAAGGGTTTCCAAAGGGAAATTCTTCCAAAGTTGTCTTAATTTTAACACTCCCTCTCATTTAGGGAGGAATTTTCATTTTCATCATAAGCTTTGTCTCGGATTTCCAAGTCATCAGCATCATGTTTCGAGTCATCTCAGCTTGTCTCATAGAAGAAAAATAATCCACAATCTATGGTAGGGGATATCAATTAGATCCTCCAACCCCTACAAATCACAAGGCCAAGATGCAGGACCTTCGTCTCAGCTACTTCAGCAAATCATTGATCTCATCATATCTCATCTCAACTTGAATTTTCCTTTGATCATTAGTTGAATAATGATGTCTCTATATAAAGAATAAGAATCATCATAGGGGAGATCCGGCTACGACCCTATATCCAACAATAAGTGAGATACAACTTACCAGGTAAGGATCATAACCATCATGTTGTCTAACGACAACAAGTGAGATATCACTTTCCATGAGAGGTAAGGATCACATCCATCCTATCATCCAATGATAATGGGAAAGATACAACTTACTAGGAAAGCATCACAACCATCCCATTATCTAAGTACGATAGGTGAGATATTACTTGCCATAAAAGGTAAGGATCACATCCATCCCACTTTTTGTTGATATTCCCACCTTTACCCTCAAGAGTCAAGTTGTAGAACACTTTCATACCATCACTTTATCAAGATACCACTTTTCATGAGAGGCAAGGATCACAACCATCTCAATTCATTTCAACCCATTGGCGAGATGGAGAGGAAAAATCCCAAAAACCCAACTTGTGGGTAGGATGCATACTAGGGTATACTCTGTCTAGTCCAATCATGGTAGGGAGAGATGCCCAACTTTCCATAAATGAAAAGTGACTTACTGCAAGGGGTAAGGATCACAACCATCCTATTTTCTGTAGATCTCTCAACCCCAAGAGATCTCCATCCCAATTCCTCTCCCTGTGAACTCAAATAGGGGGAAGAGCATAGCTCAATGTACTCAATCAGATCAGGACCGCTTCTTCTCATCAGTGCCTTCACTAGGCTTATGATTATTAGTCCTATCCATTGTGCATGGCACCTAGAGAATATTGGGTAAACCACAAGCTTACATGGCATAACTGAAGAATCCAATTTTCTACTTGTTCACCAATCAAAATTTGATGAAATCTCATAGCTCCTCTCTACACCATATCCTATATATAGTAATATCTAATCTTAATGTGCTTTAACCTGTTATGGAACACAGGTTTCTCTAAATATCGGAACCCATAAAATGTCATAGTATATCATATTAGTGCCTAGTGTTTTAGCTCCTAGAGACAACCCTCGGGTTGAGGAGAGGTCAATTCCTAGGACATCCTTGAAGCGTTTTTAATATTTGCCAAAATTGTTCACTTACATTCAACATTAAACACATCTTCAAAATAGAATTGGTTCAAAATCTCTTTCAAGAGGTTAAATGCACTTGATATCAAAGCAAACTCCTATAAGACTTAATATCCAACTCAGGTGGCTAACTTACAAAAGCACATACTTTTTTGGTCATTGTATTAAATTTGAAAGAAGAATATGAAGAAATGAAATCAAATACGCATGGCTTAGCTTAGAATCCAGTGCTTCGCACTTCAGTAAGAAAACAAATAAATGAAACAATTAATGACATATCAGATTACATGGAGTGCATATTAAGGATGATAGATTGTATTAGTGATGGGCATCTAAGATCAACATTAGACATAGATGAATCCATGATTTCATAAAAAATACACCCATAAGCTACTATTATATGTCATCTGAGAAGAAAACAGAGATAAATGGAATGAACATAGAAGACAATACATACTACAGCCTTATGTGAGCCAAAATCACTAAAATTGTTTATTAATCTGCATATATATCATGCATTTTTCCTCTCTGCATTAACAGTTCTAGGACCCCCTTGAAACCAAAACTTAGAACCCTTCAAATTGTATCATAAATAGTTTTTCATAGGGTCTTGGGATGAGTACCCCATTACAAAATATTCTTTCTTGATCTCTTAATGATTCAACATAAAAAAAATTCTTTGAGTGTGAAACTTGCACAATTGTACTAACTAAACCCTAACTAACTTGAATTCATTTCCTAAAATGGAATATTTACAAAAACACAAAACAACAAAGTGTCATGATTGACACGATCAGAAAAATATTCATCTCTGCTAGTGAGGTTCTGGAGGAAGAGTTTTTGGTTCGATGATCTGGAGTTGTGGATGGTTGATGAACTGATCACATTATTGCCATATTGTTGGGCTCAATAGAGGAGAGCGAAAGAAACTTTGATAGGAGATATTAAGTCTTATGACCCCTGCATAATTTGGCCTAGTGTGAAAAAAATTCCTCACCAACTATAGCAGCTGGAAATCCCTCCTTTGATAGTTCACTATTGTCTTTCCCTTTAAGGAGGAGGTCTTCTCATGATAGGAATTCAATCTACTCTTAGCCTCTACAAACATTTCATTATATTTCTCCCATGGGATAAATCCTCCTATGAGGTCCCAACAGCTGGGCAGTCCATCTCTAACCCTCTGCTCGAATTCTGAGTCAAATACAGAAAAATCCTTCAACACCCTCTCCAGACATTCCTCGGCCTTGGCTCCACCTGCTTCCTTCTAGATCATATTGGAGACATCTAATATTGAAATTACCTGGTCTACCTCTTCTATGACCCGCAACTCACTAAGTTTTTTTTCATTGATATACTTAATAAATCTGTTAGTTGTCTCAGCATTCTTTTCATCCTCCTCCTTGGCAAATAGGATAAAGAAGTCATAGTTCTTGATTTCAACGTTTTTCTCTACCATCAAGGTCAGATACTCCCAGTTATTATTCATCGTTGTTAATATTTCATCCCATGTCAGCTGTTTGGCCTGGAGGAGGGACATGTTACCTTTCATATTGTCTTTCAGTTCCGTAATCTCTTGGTTTGTTGCCTATATATTTTTACTGATTAGTTTTTCATTTGTCTTGGAAGTCTCCATTTTTTTCTCCTTTTATGCAAGGGCATGCTTAGCATTTTCTAGATCCATTTGTACTTTATTAATGTCTCCTTCTAAGAGTTGCAACTCGGTGAGGGTCTTAGTGAGTTTCTCCATGGGATTCTGAGGATTCTCTGGCACAAGCAGTGCACAAATATGAGAATCATTTTTTTGTTGGAGCTCTATTACCTGTTGCTTGAGGGCCACCACTTCATTATTCCGCTCTATCAACTCCTTGGCTAGGATCCCTTTTTCTTCCTCCACTTTTGCTAGTTCTCTGGATTACGCATGTTCACTAGCAGCCATCTTCAGCTTATGCCTCTATTATTAGATATCATCTTGTGAACTATGGATAAGATTTTCTACAGTGGATTTGTCTTCTGGGTTCACTCCTAGCTTTACAATCAACTATTTGAAGCTCTCATTTTGTAAATGCATATCTAGAGTTAGCTTTCTCTTGATTTAGCTTTGTTGTGGCCTTCTCCAACAATTGAGAATAACCCTCATTATTGGGTTTCTTCCTGATAGCAACATCACAATAAAAAATAGACTTTTATTATTTGTGTGAATCCATGAAGTTGAGACCCAGGTATTCAAACTCATCTACATGGGTATATAGGAACAAATAAAACATTATGGCAAAAAATGTGCATCTGGAATTTTACAGATTCAACTAGGAAAGAAGGTATATCAAAAAGATGACCTGGCTGCATCATCATTCTCATAAACCCTATTGTGGCTTTAATAACAATATTGGCATGATCCTCCCCAAACAACTGGGAAATTATGGTGAGGATGGGTTTCACTTCCTTTATAAAGGTGGGTACTGGAAAAGTATCAACAACAGGTAAGGATTGGTGGCTTAGGGCCAAACTCATATGTAAGAAGGCTTGTTGTTCCCCAGCTGGGAGGGCACTATAACTATAAAAGAGGGTTGTTTCAGTAAATTTTGTTGGCTCAGTAGAAACAGTGTATATGAGAGTGTTTTGAATTAGCTATGGAGTTATCTCCAGGATTTTTACTTTGGGGGATGATATAAAACAATTTTTTCCTATACATAAGATGAGGAAAGCCACAGAATGAACTTTGGAAAGTGATAGAAAAATGGTGCGACATGGTAGTATAACCCTGATTCCACTACTCTGAATGGGTCCTCTCCCTTGACATAGCGGTCATACATGTCAAACTGGAGTTCCGACAAGTGGTAAGGGCATAACGGGTCAAATATTTGTGACTCCTTGTCCATGAGCAACTCAATGTTGGATGAGGGTTTGACTTCCTGTGCTTTGGGAGTTTTAGGGGTTAGTTTCTTAATTTTGAGTATGAGGAAAAAATTTCAAGTAGAAGGCTTGCAGGTTACCTGGTTGACCAGGTGAAATCGGGAGGAATAGTGTTGGAGGATCTCTGGAGTTGTCTGATAATCAAATGGAATTGTAGACCAGTGGAACGGTGGGAGGACTTGGCTATAGGAAGTAAGATTTTGAATTCAAATAGCTAAGGGGTCGGGCCTTTATAAGAAAAATAAAATGGCAACTTGATGTCAGTTAGGGTCATGAGGGGGTGACACATGGCAGGAGGTGACTGGAAGGGTGACAGGTTGACCCATGGAGGGGTGACCTAACCATTTTATCATTGCACTCACTTGCTGGTGTCGTTTGCACCTTGGCATAATTCATGGCAGGTGTGATCCCCACCTCTTCTCCAACAAAAGGACAAGTGGGAGGTGGTATCAAGCTAAGGCCCCCCAGAGTTAATCTAATCCATCAATCTACCTGTTGAATTTGCAACTCCAAGGGTTGGCACTGACATATCAGTCATGCTAGGTCCTCCCCCCGCAATGCCTCTAAGGATTGGTTGGGCTATGATGAAAGTTGATCCATTTGAAACTTGCTTGGACTTTAAACATGAGCCTCACCTTTGACTTATCTCTGCCATTTCGATTTGTTGTGCCTACCAGGGAAACACTTTTCTGATATTGTCTTTTTCTCGAGGGAATTTAGTGTGCTTCTAGAGCCCAATTCTATCCCTTTAGCCAACCTCGATTGCACCTGTTCTTCTCTGCACTAGGGTGAAACATAAGGCCATTTGCCACAAATACAAAAATGTATGACAGAGAAAAAAATAGGCTCCAATTGGGGACAGTGCATTGAGAAATTGCAAATTAGTGCCTCTATTTATTGGGCAATGGAGTCAATTTATTCAAGTACATATAAAGAAAAATAGAAGCATTACAAACATAAAACATATATGGTATGTAAAATGGAACACCAGTATATACAATGGATGAAAATGGACCTCTTTAATGTTGAAAATAGAGCTTGAGAAACTACCCATACACAGGCAGTTCAAACACCTCACCATCCAACTTCTCTAGCAAGAAGGTGTTGTTTCCTTGTGCTTAAGATATCTTGAAAGGTCCAAACAACAAGGGGTCAAATTTCCAATGCTTTCCATTGTCCTCTCTCTTGACATCCCATCTTAGCATCAAATATCCTGGCTATAAGTATTTGTCCCTTGCCTTTTTGTCAAAGAGATCCTTCATCTTTTCTTGATACCTGATTAGATTCTAAGTCACTTGCCCTATGTTTTCTTATAACTCTGCCAAATGATTTATTCTCCTAGTTATATAATTAGTCTCCTCCTCAACATCTTGTATAATTTTGGGCTTTGAAATAGCTAATTGAATAGGAAAAATTGCATCTTTTCCATAGACCAACTCAAAAGGAGACCTCCCATTTGATCCTTTCATAGTAACTCTATTGGCCCATAATGAAAATTTTAGTTGTGAGTCCCAAATTTTCTGATTATCTGCCATGGTATTTTTAAGAATTATCACCGGAGTTTTTTTTTGAAGATTTGGCTATTCCATTTCCCTACGAGTAGTAAGTGGTGGAGTGTCCCACGATGATATTTTAATTTTGACAGAAGCTAATAAACATGGAAGACTTAAATACCTGAGTGTTGTCAGTGATAATCTTCCTTGGATATCCAAATCTAGCAAGGATATTTTCCTCCATAAACTTGATGACCACAACATCAATTGCATTCCAGGTTGGGATGGCCTCAACCCATTTGGTGAAATAACCTATGGTTATAAGTATCCATTTGTGTTGACCACTAGATGGTTGGTGTATTTATACAATGAATTTTATCCCTCATTGTCTGAAAGGCTCATCTACAAAGGCAGGGATCAAAGGGAGGGGTTCCAACCTCTATTTGTCTACAAAAATATGACATTTTTCACAAGCCCTAACATATGTATGAACCTCACCAAATAACCTGGGCCAATAAAAACCAGCTTTGAGAATCTTATGGGTTGTGTCTCTCCATCTGTAATCTCCCCCACAAACACAGTTGTGGAATTCATCCATCACCTAGGGAATCTCCTCTTCTACCAAACATAATAGAAAAATCCCCACCGAGTCCTTCCAATATAGATGGCCATTTGAGATAACAAACTTTTGGGCTTATAGCCTCAAGACCCTATATTTAAATTTGTCAAAAGTTAATGGGCACTTCAAAAAAAAAAAAAGCCTCAAAGCCCTGTATTTAAATTTGTCAAAAGTTAATGGGCACTTCAGAAGAAAAAATAAATAAATAAATAATAATAATAAAATGTAAATAATGGAAAATATATTATATTGATACCAGTGTGAGATGAGGTACTTCATCTGGATTTTCTGTGTTGAGGTTTCCATGTTTCTCTTCCCCTCTTCTCCTTTACTTTCTCCTTCCATATTTTCCAATAGGTTTATTCCTTCCATATTTTCCAATAGGTTTATTCCCAAGGCCTGGAAGTTATCCTCGGAAAATATTTTAGCTAATCCCTTCCCCTTGATCAACTTAGTGGGTTTTATATCCATATCATATTCTTGAATCTTAGCAATCCACTTGCCTCTCTTGCCTTCATTATCACCTTTCACAAGAATAACTTTCACATCAGTTGTAGGAACATAAGCTATTATATTTGACTATAGGACATAAATTCAAAAGGAATTTAGAGCTTTGACCAAGGCATAGGCTTGTTTTTCCAAAATATTATATTTCAACTCTGCATCTCGCAACACCTAGCTGAAAAATGCAATTGGTTTCTCATGCAGTAAAACAGTTGCCACCGTGTTAAGAGAGGAAAAAGAGAAGAGGAGGAATGGCCTCTAATAGTTTGGGCTAGATAAAATTGGGGCTTCTACAAAGGCTTTTTTATTTTGGAGAATGCCTCCTGAGATTCAATAGTCCACTTGACCTCCCTATCCTTCTTTAACATTTATGTGATTTCTTTGACAATTTCGGCATAGTTTGGTATAAATTCTCTTAGAAAAATTATTATATCCCAAGAAAACCTGAATTTGTTTCCTATTCCTTGGTAATGGAATATTTCTAATAGCCTCCACCCTTTTGGGATCAACCTTCACTCCTTCCCTTTCCACAATGTGGCCCAATAGCTTCCCTTCACTTAAAGAAAACTATGATTTCTTGGGGTTTAAGGACAAACCATACCTCCTGCATTTTGCAAAAGTGAGTTGCAAATGTTTCAGGCACTCTTCATCTGATTTCAAGAAAACGGTTATGTCATACAAGTAAATCACCAAAAATTTATCTCATTCTCCAATGAATGTTATATCCATTTCCCTTTGGAAAGTAGCTCCAACATTAATGAGGCCAAAAGGCATCCTAACATACATAAATGTTCCCCAAGGTGTAGTAAAAGTTGTTTTCTTCTGATCCTCAGGGTGTACAATGACCTGAAATTATCCAGAGAAACCATCCATCATGGACATTTAGGCAGACCCTACTACGTTTTGCAGGATATAATCCATTTTTGTCAAAGGGTAGTTATCATTCAGTGAGGCCTTATTCAAATTTATGAAATCTACACATAACCTTATTTCCCCATTTTTCTTCCTAACAGGGACTAAATTTGCAACCCAGTATGAATATATCAAGGGTATAATAATCTTATCATGTAACAGTTTCTTCACTTCCATTTCAATTGATGGGAGTAACAAAGGATCAACTTGTCTGAGCTTCTTCTTGTATGGCTTCACTCTAGTTTTGAAGGAATTTTATGTTGTATGACACTGGGGTCAAAAGTCTTCAAATCATCATATGACGAAGAAAACACATCTATATACTCCTTAAAAAGGTCAAGATATATATATATTTTTTTCTTTTGGGACTCCTTTGGCTAACTTGATGACTTTAGGATCTTCTTTTGTTCCAATATTGAAATCTTCCACATCTTCCTCAAACTCTTGTTCAGTTGGATTAGTAGCCACATCATTTGAGTTAAATGGCCTTTCCAATGGAACCAACCCTCTAGGGATGGTATTTCCCTTTAGTTGTAATATTTTGTGATCAACAATAAATTCCTCCCAAACAACCTGTTGTTCATCTATTATCTTCTCCTCCTCCTGATCAGTCACTGAGTTTGAGAATTCCCCAATAACCTCCATAAAATGTTTGATATGTTCTTCATCCTCAAAAACCTACCATTACTTCACATTACCTGGTGTTGAATGCATGTGCCTAACCTCAACTTCATATCTGAGCAAGGGGTTTTGAGGGGGTTTTAAATTACTAGCAGCGATTTCTAGAGAGTCAGTTATCCTATTTCACTCTCTAGGCAAGAATTGAATATTGAAAGCTAGGAAAAATTTCTCCACCAAATCCCATACTTCCTTTTTGTAAGATTTAAATCTTGGGTGTTTGGTTTGACATTGATTTTTTACTTGATTCACCACCAATTCCGAGTCCCCATACACATATAAGCAACCAATGTTAAGGTTTTTGGTACCTTGCAACCCCAATAGTAATGCTTCATATTCAGCTACATTATGTGTGGCCTCGAATTCTAGTTTGAAAGAAAAAGGAATAAAATACCTTCTAGATATACTAGAAACACACCTGCTCCATTTCTTTCCTTATAATAAGCACCATCAAATATAGTTTCTATACCTAGCCATGTTCAAGTAGTTTTTTACTCATATGGGTAGGAAATTCCACCTGAGTATTTCCCATGATTTTATCATCTTCTTCTAATAACAGACAATAAAAATATTTCTCCTTACCATACATTGGAGCATTGTTTGAACATTTTTCCTTTGTAATTGTCTTCACAAATCTAGATTCCCTAAATAATTGATGCTCATCTCCACCAAACACTAGAATGGTATCATATGTTAGATCCAATTTAATGGACCCCCAATTTTAATCGCCCATGACCTGGACAGAAGCATGCCAAATCTTGTAGGAATGTCAACAACCACAATATCCATTACCACACTTTTTGTTGGGATTTAAACCAAATTAACCACTAGATCCTTAGTCACTCCCAAGAACTTTACTCTCTTGGAATCAAGGGAATATAGATCTGTGTATGGTTTTGTTATCTAAAGTCCCAACTGTTCCATCACAGATAGTGTCATTAAGTTATGAGATGCTCCTAATTCAAGCATATATTTATGTAGTAGCAGATCATGGATCACCAAGGTGACATAGAATGGAGTGGAATGGTCCTGCTCCTCCACATGTGGTCCAAATATGACCATGGGCCTTTATTCTTATAGGTTAAGGATATCATGAAGAAGGGTAGTTCTGAGTGAGTTCATAAACTGAGACATTTGAGATTTATAACTTGGTTGTTTCAATAATTCAGTCAAAGGGACAATTATCTTAACTTTCTCCAAGTTTTTTTGAAGATTGAAGGTAGAGGGATTCCTCACAATTTTAACAATATCAACAAGTTATTTTCCCTCATTATAGATTGGATTTATTTGTGGTGGAAATTGCTTTATTTTGGAGGCTCCAGACTCATTTCTGATGGGATTAGAAGATTCTTTTTTGGTTTTTGGGACATGGTTGGGTGGTTTCTTCCCTTTATCTGTTGGCTTAGGGGGACTTGGGTGAAGAGTTTATTCATTTTGATCCTACATTCTATACCTTTCCCTAGAGGACATGAGATCATATTTCCTATGTAATTAGACCTGCATGAAGTCAATAAACTATTTAAAATAATTATATATCTCATCATCATCCAGTGGAGCATCAAAGTCATCCCCTTCTCCTTCATGTGATTCTATTTCATTTTCTTCCTCAGAAGAGAAGAGAATTGGTTTTCCTGAACCTCTATAGTTTCTTCAACATTATCCTCGGCATCATATTCTAAATACAAAGGAGGATGAATATGATCCTATTGATCCTTTCTCTCCCTTTGCAAGAGTTTCAAGGGTGATCTCCTATATTTGGGGTTAAAATTTTTGTTAAGAGTTGGTTGACTTTGTTGAGGGGGGTTTTTGTTTTCCAACTCCAATTTTACGAGATTTTTAGATATATTCCTTATCATCTTGTTCATCTCATCTAATTTTTTTTCTTGGGTTTCCTTTACATGGCTCAAAGGGATGGCTTATTCCTTTCCCCTTCTCCTATCACCATATTCAACCTTCCCTTTTCATTTTCTAGTGGAGGTGAAATTTGCTTCAACTTTCAAGGAATCGGTTTGGATTTGATCCAGAGTACGAGACTTTCTTTCTTTGAAGGTAAACCCCAAATCTAGTTCAAAAGTTCCAACAAAAGCCACTTTGGCAACATCCTGTGGAGGTTTAATTTCAGTAAGAAGATTCTTATACAATTTATTAAACATCTTTATAAATTCTAAGACATCTTCGTTAGGTTTTCTCTTCATTGCATTGAATTCTGTAAGAATAACCCATGGTCCCTTTTCTCACCCCATTTCTACATGAAAGAGTTCTCCATCTCCTCCCAGGTATTAATTGAATCATTTGGTATAATATTGAACAATTTCCTGGCCTCTCCATCCAAAGAGTGAACAAAGAGTCTTAGTACTACATCCATATGTTCTACATTCATATTATCAGCAAATGCACAGAAGGTTTCTATATTCTTTTGGGTTGAGATATTGTTCTCTCTAGTGTCAAATATTGACAGGATTTTACGGTAATCTTGTGGCATCCCATTTAGAGCTTGTCGCAAGTTGAGTGGAGTGTATGTTTCAAGTTGAGTGGAGCGTATTTATTAAGTAGAAAACCAAGGAAAACCATGTTTTGCAATGGAGGTGGTAGAAGATTTATCACATGGCCTAATTGAGGAGTTGTATGAGTTATGGTTATCTGGAGATGAGAAGAAATGTTACCAATGCTCAAAGTTAGACTAGTAATAAGGATATATTTTACCTCTTCAACTTCTGGGAAGCTATGGAATGTGAAAGGAGGTGAATTGACAGAAAATTCTTCATATTTGACTCTTGAAGAAAATGAGGTAAACTATGGGCAACGTTCTTTTGAACATTCTGAAACTTTGGAAGAGGACTCAGAGTAGCTTATCTCAACCTTTTCAGAGTTGGAAGTTGACACCTCAAGCAATGAGATCATAGGATCTGGACTAATTGGAGTCCTTTCTTTCGAAACTCTCTTGGATATTATTTTTTTAGGGTCAAATACAAGAGGATTTTTTTGTTGAGAAGTGTCAGAATGAGTGTGAGGCCTTTTGAAAGTCAGGGTGATCAAACAGAAATTTAAATAATGGATTCGCCAAGGTGAGAGATCTTCAACCCACACTCCCTTTTTCTCACCTAATCAAGGGGTGTACAAGTGTCATACCGAGGGAAAATATTCAGATTCGTCCCCGGCATGGTGCTAGAAGATGTTGTAGCTCCTAGAGACAACCATCGAGTTGATGAGAGGTCAGTACCTAGGACATCCTTGAAGTGTTTTTCATATTTACCGAAAGTGTTCACTTACATTCAACATTAAACACATATTTAAAACATAATTGGTTTGTAATCTATTCCAAGAGGGTAGATGCACTTGATATCAAAGAAAACTCATAAAAGACTTAATATCCATCTCTGTTGGCTATCTTACAAAAGCACATAGTTCATTGGTTATTGTAGTAAGTGTGAAAGAAGAATATGAAGAAATGAAATCAAATACACGGGGCTTAGTGTATAATCCAGTGCATCATACTTTAGTAAGAAAACAGATAAATGGAACACTGAATAACATATCAGATTACATGGAGCGCATATTAAGGACATTAGATCTTATTAGTCATAGGCATCTAAGATCAACATTAGACATAGATGAATACATGATTTCATAAAAATACACACAATAGCTACTATTACATGTCATCTAAGGATAAATTAGAGATAAATGGAATGAACACAAAAGAGAATACATACTACAGCCTTATGTGAGCTAGAATCACCTAAAATATTTAATAATATACTGATAGAGCATACATTTTTCCTTTATCCATTAACAGTTCTAGAGCCCCCTTGAAATCAAAATTTGGAACCCTTCAGAATGTATCTTAAACAATTTTTTATAGGGTCTCAAGATGAGTACACCCTTACAATATATTCTACACCCTTACAATATATTCTTTCTTGATTTCCTAATGATTCATCATAACAAAAATGGTGAGAGCGCGTGACTTAAATAGTTGTACTAACTAAACCCTAACTAACTTGAGTTCATTTCTTGAAATGGAATATTTACAAAAACATAAAACAACAAAGTGTCATGATTAACATGATGAGAAAAATATTCATCTTTGTTGGAAAGGTTTGGAGGAAGAGTTGTTTGGTCGATGATCTAAAGGTGTGGAGGGTTGATGAATAGATAACATTTCTTCCATAATGTTGGGCTCAACAGAGGAGAGTGAAAGAAACTTTGATAGGTGATCTTAAGGCCTATGACCCCTGCATAATTTGGCCTAGTGTGAAACAAGGTCCTCACCAGCCATAGGAGTTGGAAGTACCTCCTTAGATAGTTCATTAATGTCTTTCCATTTAAGGAGTAGGTGCTCTAGTGAGAGGAATCAAATCTACTCTTATCCTCTACAAGCATCTAACTGTATCACTCCCATGGGATCAATCCTCCTATGAGGTCCCAACAGTTGGGCAGTCCAGCTTTAACCCTCTTCTTTAATTCTAAGTCACACATCACAACATCCTTCAACACCCTTTCCAAACATTCCTAGACCTTGGCTCTAGCTTCTTTTTTCTAGATCATCTTGGAGACCTCTAATATTTCAATTACATGGTCTACCATGTCTATGGCCCTCAACTAACTGAATGATTTTTCATTAACATACTAAATGAATATTTTAGTTAACTCAACGTTATTTTCATCCTCCTTCTTGGAAAATAGGATAAAGAACTCATAGTCCTTGATTGCAAAATATTTCTCTGCCATCATGGTCAGATACTCTCAGTTATTCTTCTTCTCTGTTATTATTTCATCCCATATCAGTTGTTTGGTGTGGAGGAGGGACATGTTACCATTCATCCTATCTTTCAGTTCAATAATCTCTTGGTTTGTTGCATGTAGATTTTTACTGATTAGTTATGAATTTATCTTGGAAGTCTCCAGTTGCTTCTCCTTTTGTGTAAGGGCATGCTTGTAATTTTCTGGATCCATCCATAATTTCTTGATTTCTCCTTTTGAGAGTTGTAGCTCAGTGAGGGTCTTAGTGAGGTGCTCCATGGGATTCTGGAGATTCTCTAGCATAAGCACTACAAAAATATGAGAGTCATTTTTTTGTTGGAGCTCTGTTACCTGTTGCTTGAGGGTCACCACCCCATTATTTAGTTCTATGATCTCCTTGGCTAGGATATCTCTTTCTTCCTCCACCTATGCTAGTTCTTCATACTGCACTTTTTCACTAGCATTCATCTTTAGCTTATGCCTCAGTTATTGGATCTTAGTCTATGAACACTGGGTAAGAGTTTCTACACCAACTTTTACTTTTGGGTTCACTCTTAGTTTTACAAGAAACTCTTTGAAGATATCATTTTGTAAATGCAGATATCTAGAGTTAGCTTTCTCCGACTTTAGATTTGTTGCAACCATCTCCAGTAGCTTTTCAACTTTGTTGATGATCATAGCATTCTGACTTAATTCGCTATACAACATCTCTCCCACATGCCTATGAAAGTTGATTTTGTTTGGAAAAGGGACACTTGTCAGGTACAGAGATACATCCAAAGTCCTAAATTGTGAGCCTAGTGGGAGGTACTTTGTCAAGGGGTCATGTAGCAAAAACTTCATTTGGTTCCTCTCCAGGTCCATAGCAACCAGGAGTCTGATCTGAAAGGGAACCGAATGTGATGTAATTTATTGTTTCATCTCTTCTATGACCTTATTATTTCTTTCCTCTATCACCTTCCCTATTGTCCAACTAGATTATGGCATTGTTGAGCTCCCAGTAGAACTCAGTAGGGCTACCTCTATAGATGAAAAGGCAGAATCCTGAAGTGGGTCTTCTAAGGTCACATGGAAGTATGGTTGATCTAGCTTTCTCTCAATCATCCTAGTTTCAATCTCTTCATCCACTTCTTCTTGGGTTTTGGCCCTTTTTCTAGAGTGAACATCTTCCATTTCCACATATATGGTCTCATCCACAGTTCTCTTTTGCACCTTTTCTTTTTTCATTGGAGTCTCAATCTCCATTTTTGTATTAATAAGCTAGGAATCAAAATTAGCTTTCCACTCAACTTCTAGCTTGGGTTCATGATCATAGGTTGAGTCATTAATACCTTTCTATCTCTTTGATATGATACCATGGGGGTCATACTACCAAATATCCACCATTTCAAAATTCAATTCTTTCAACATATTTTCAACTGACTAAAGAGCTTTCCAAGTGTTTACAACGAAGGGAACTGTTGGCTTTCCCAACTTGAACAATAGCCTTTCTTAGCAGGAAAAAGTGGATATGATCTACATGTAAGCTATGTTTGATGAATTCTAAGGAAAATATTATCATTGGCATAAAGACAAGTAAATGGTAGGGAGGGAGCTCACACCCATAAGCCCTAATTTAAGTGTATTCCTTGAACAAGTACCAATCACCCACCTTGGTGTCTTTACTAAGCTGGAGGATTTCTTTCTGCTAAGGAAGAATCCTTAGGGGGAGACATTGTGGATTATTTTGTATGTAGTATCCATATAGGTGGATATAAATTGAGAATAGCCCTCATTATTGGGTTTTTTCCTGACAACAACATCCCAATCAAAAACAACTTTCACTGTTTGTGTGAATCCATGAGGTTGAGACCCAGGTATTCAAACTCATCTACATGGGTATATAGGAACAAATAAATCATTATGGAGTAATATCTAAAAAAATGAAGTGATAGAAAAATGGTGCAACTGGAATTTGATGGATTCAACTAGGAAAGAAGGCATTTGAAAAAGATGACCTAATTGCACCATCATTCTCAGAACCCTATGGTGGCTTTGGTAA
The DNA here is from genome assembly GCA_031772625.1 of Pinus tabuliformis. Taxonomy (NCBI): domain Eukaryota; kingdom Viridiplantae; phylum Streptophyta; class Pinopsida; order Pinales; family Pinaceae; genus Pinus; species Pinus tabuliformis. The sequence continues at coordinate 808,686,257 of CM062804.1, read as the reverse complement.
CAATATTGGAGTCATCCTCCCCAAACAGCTGGGAAATTACAATGAGGATGGGTTTCACTACCTCTGTAAAGGGGGTAATGGAAATGTATGAGCAATAGGTAAGGATTGGTGGCCTGGGGCTAAAATCATCTGTTAGAAGACCTATTGTTCCCCAGCTGGTAGGGCGCTATAAACATAAAAGAGGGTTGTTTCACTAAATTTTATTGGGTTAGGAGAAATTGGGTATACAATATTCTTTTGAATCAACTCTGGAGTTATCTCTAGGATTTTTACTGTGGTGGATGATATAAAACATTTTTTCTCCTCGACATAAGACTAGGCAAGCCACGAAATGAACTCTAGAAAGTGATAGATAGATGGCATGAATTGGTAGTATAAACCAATTCCACTACTCTAAAAGGGTTCTCTTCCTTGACATGGTATTCATACATGTCGAACTGGAGGTCCGATAGGTGGCAGGGGAATAATGGGTCAAAGATTTGTGACTCTTTGTCCATGAGCATCTCAATGTTGGACGAGGGTTTGGCTTCCCTCGCTTTTGGAGTTTTAGGGGTTGGTTTCTTCATTTTGAACATGAGGAAAAAATTGAAAGTAGAAGGCTTGCAGGTTACCTAAATGACTGGGTGAAATATGAATGAACGACATTGGAGGAACTTTGGAATTTCCCAATCGACGAACAACATTGTAGACCAGTGGAAGGGCGAGAGGACTGGGTTGCAACAAGTAATATTTTGAATTCAAACGGCTAATGGGTTGAGCCTTTATAGGAAAACTAAAATGGTAACTTGACCTCAAGTAGGTTCATGCAGGGGTGACATGTGGCGGAAGGCGATTGGGTAGGTGACAGGTTGACACATGGAGGAGTGACTTTACCATTTAATCACCATGCTTGATTGTTGGTGTTGTCTGCACCTCAGCATAATGCATGGCGGGTGTGGTCCCCACCTCTTCCCTAGTGAGTGGATGAGTGGGAGGCAGGATCAAGCTGAGACAAATCGGATTTAATCTGGTCCTTCAATCTGCTTGTTGAATTTTCAACTTAGGGGATTTGTGCCGACATATCGCTCGCACAAACCCCCCCCCCCCCGCAATGCCTTTGGGTGTCAATTGGGTTGCGATGAACGTTGATCTGCCTGACACTTGCCTAAACTTTAAACACAGGCCCCACCTTCCACGTATCTCCACCATTTAGATTTACTATGCTCATCAGGGAAATATTTTTCTGATATTGTCTTTTGCCCGAGGGCGTTTAGTGTGTTGTTAAAGCCCAATCCTATCCCTTTAGCCAACCAATATTACACCTATCCTTCTATGCAGCAGGGTGAAACATAGGGCCATCTGCAATGGATACAAAATGGTATGACAGAGAACAACACCTAGAATATTCTCAAACAACTTTTCAGAGAGCTTTATCAACCATATTGTTTCGTAGTTAGTCATACTAGGAACAGTCCACACTGCCTCTCAAAGCAACAAATTTCTATGCTAGTAAATCATCCAAGGAACCAAGGCAGACTGAAGGAAGCACTCATATGTGCTTTTTCAATATATAGCATTCTCAAAATTAAAATTTTCATAAAGTATCAAGTAATCGATAGTGTCTCCATGTTCATGAATGATTACATTGTCTAGGTATCCCAATACCATTTGAGCAACATTCCAATATACATATCCAAGCACTATATGGATCAAAGAACATACTACAAATCAAGAATTCGTCTTGTTATCAGCTCATCATGGGATTCCATCAAAGTTATACTTGAAGAGGAGGCTCTCTCAAATGATTTAGTGTAAACCATCTCTAACATTATGTTTCCCTTGATAAGTCCTTATCATATTTTTGTTACACTTTTAATCTCAGGAAGTGGATCATTAAGAATTAACTCCCTCTAGCACTGAATGCTAAAATGTTTTTAATCTTGTTACAAATAATTTGTTAGTTTATAAAACAAAATATCAAAGGCATACCTTTAGTCATGAAGAGAGATCAGAGGTTGCATCACATGTCCATCATTTTATACGTGTCAAGCCCAGGGGACTTGCTAGAATTCATATGGAGCCTTCTTTAATCCATAATCATAAGTCTTCTCAAAGTCCTTCAGACATGCTTCTTCCTTAAGTACATCATAGAGGAAGCTCACTTCACATACATCTAAGCCATCAAGTAATATGAACTAGGATAGCCTCCTTTCTCTAGCAGATTATTCCTTATCATGGTTTGAACTATATAGTGGAAGCATCAGACGTTGCTACATCTCATATATCAATACTAGTCCTTTCATGAAGGACATATCACTCTTATCATCATATCAAACTATTGCACTCAATCTACTTCCTCTGAATAAGAAGCTTCTTCAATCATAATTATCAACCAAGGACAGTGTCGCCCATTCCTTCAAGGTATTAAGCTCCTATCCATTTCATGTTTCATTCAAGTCATGGGATGGCTTTGAACCCTTCTTTATATCAATATAGAGGACTTGTCCCTCATTTCCTTTTGAAGTACCTATTGATCCCAGGACAAGTGAAAAAGTAATAATATCAGAGTAAATAATCATAATGAAAGTGTACCTGGTGATGAGGCAATACTATATTTCTAGACATGAGAGTGGTTCCTCCATTATCATGTACGATCTTCCTCCCTTACTACATTTTTCTACATCTTAATAATCCTCAACATGGATCACATCTTCATCGAAGAAATTAGTACAACAAAGCATCCAAATGTTCATGCAAGAATAATAAACAATAGTCTAAAATGATAAAGCTAAACAAGAATAGTGACACAAACAAATAAAATAAGACTTGAAAGTATTTATCTTTGATGTAGATTGTGGGAGGCTCTCAGATTCCTCTTGATCATGTCTCCAAGAGTTTCCGTTGTCCATCAACCATGTGACAATATCAACTTTAGAAGAAATTCTCCCTTTTGAGAGCCACTTGTATACTTTATTAGCAGCGAAGTTCAACCATCAATGTATATAATGACCATTAAATATACAACATACCCTTCTCGTAGGGTTTCTCTGAACTTATCATGGGCTTCATGAATCTAAAAATATTCTTGTTGATTAAATCATAAAAATTTATGAATCATATCAAGCCCTTTTCCATATCAAGGACACTCCTAGGGTTTCTCCCAAATGCTAGCTTTGATTTGTAAGAACATGACTTTCCTAGGGTTTCATCATAATTTATCATGTATCAAGGAGATTTTGTTGGGTGTGGAGCATGATTATCTCCCTGATTGTTCAGAGGTTTTTTTTACAGTCGTGTTAGATCCATGTTCCTAACGAGGTGGAAACACCTCCTATTTAATCACGATCAAGGGGATTCATCGGGAGTGACATCAACTTTTATGAGCCCCCCTGGTGAGGGTTCGGGGGAAGCGCCCCCAAAGCTAAAAATAGATGAATATTGCCTTGTAAAATATTGTAATTTCATAGTCAATATAGGTCGTTCATTAGGAAAATGATCTGACAGTATAAGTTATGTTAATTTAGGGTTTTTCCCTAGAAGGCACCCGCTCAGCTTATATAAGGGAATTGTATTACGGCTATGGATTATTATTATGAGCGAGAGAGAGAGAGGAGACTATGTGAAAGTGAAGAGGAAATTATAGTGGATCTGTTGTAGGTTGTATCTCTTCATTTTTCTGGATAATATAAAACGAAGGACTAGTTGTTTCTTTGTGGAGGTAGCCCAAATTGTGTGAACCACATATATATGTGTCTCTCTTGTTTTGTGTTTTTTTCTATTTTTGTTTCTACAACATTTTGTGTATCTTATTTCTCCATTAATTAATTTCTAACAGCTTCACTCTAGGGTTTCATTTTTGAAAGCCTTTACCATGATCAAGCTTATTCTATGGCTTTTATCACAAACCCTAATCTCTGAAACAAGGCTTCCTAGGGTTTCCTTCAAAGCCTAGCATTCTTTTAGGTCTCTACATTCTTTCACACTACTTGATCCATCATAGGCGTCTTCACAGGGGTGATCTATAATGACTTTTCTTTAGTGTAGCTTTGGTACCATGTTAATTTTCATAGGCATTGATTTTTTTTTTCTTTTGGATAATTGCATTCACATTTACTTATTTTATTCACCACATAATATCATAACAATGTGAGAAATTATGTAGAAATAACAATAACATGAATAGTGCAATAGAATAGTAAAGAGAAACAGAAGTAAAGCATGCATAATAAGGACACCATGATTAAGGTCAGAGACCAGGGCGAAACCCCACAAGGGGGAAACCCATCCAAATTATCCTTCTATTATAGATTCATCAATTGTTCAGATGAGATACAAAGTACATCCATTATGAGATATATTAGACATATTTTGCCTCCTAGGGCCAATCCAAGTTAGTTCATAATTTCATTTGTGAACTGACATCCAATAACCTGAAAAAGTTGTTATCGTGCCATATGTTCTCACTAATCATTGTTTAGAATACATTGATGTCAAAGTCCATTTCTATGATAAGGTTACTGGAACTAGATCATTGTTAATATCACCATCTCATTACTGTAATTATCTTATTTTTCCTTAGGACATTGAATCTAGGGTTACAGACATAAAAGGTGACTCTGAGATATAAGGTTACAGTCATATATTCATAATGAAAATTCATATTTAAGTCATTGTTCATTGTATAAAATGAACCTCATAATTATACACATTGTTGGGAAAAATACTGAGAGGGGGCATGAATCAGTATTTTCAAATAAATAACCTTTTTCATTTTATATTTTGATTTCTATACATGAATTTACTGAAACAAACCTGCATGTGTACGTGACTGTTCTTAAGACAACCAGTGTACATCCAGTAAACTTATGTTTCAGTTAATTCATCATTTGTTTTTCTTCAACCAATGCATTAGTACTTTATTAAACATTATATAGACAGTAACCATGTGTTGTAAGAAAAAATAAACCATCACACATAAGAAACACACATGAACACTAGGATTTAAGATGGAAATATAGTGCAGGAAAAAACCACCTATTGTTGTCTTCTATGTCTTCTTTTTAATATAAAGAAAAATCTTTTTACAATCTTGTACTGGTGCAAACTCATACCAGTACGCAGAGACCCACCTACAGAAGGCTACAACCTTCGCTCGTTCTCTAGTTCCTATTGGAAGGTAGATCCAACCCCCTTATCTAATTACCAACTACTACTGGCAGGAAGCTTTGATTTCATCACTGAAGGCTCCAACCCTCAACAACATCAGTGGAAAACATTTAATAAATTTTCACACTAGATCTGACTGTTCAACACATCATAACTTGCAAGCCACCTTTCATCAAATTTTTAGACTGGACCCATTACCAACACTTAAGCTCAATATCAATGATCAACATGTAACTCATCACCATAATACAATCATCATTATCTGACACAACTGAATCAACCAATCACTAAAACCTAATCAACTGACACTTAATCAAAACTCAACCAATCAACTGGAACAGTTAGATCACTATAACCAGAACATAGAACTGAACTCAGAATAAAACATCAGCACACATAATCAATTACAACCTTGATCATTCAAATGCTGAAATGTGTACGCTACTTCACTTAAGGAAACCCGCATGTATACACTCTTTTCTATAGAGAAACTTGCGTATAGATCTTAATATACTGAAAACCGAAAACTTGTAATCCTGAATTAGACACAAAGTTGACTGGAGATATTCAGAAATATTCTGTTAGCTTACAGAACTCCCATATAGTCATCAACATCAATAATATTTTCAACCAATCAACATGTAAACAAGTTCAACTTCATCATTCAATCAATTCTACTTCAGACATTATCACTCAACCCAGTTCAACATGAGGACATCATTGACAGATAGCAGACAAATAGCAGCACAGATCAAGTTGATCAGTCATTTATGAACAGAAACCCTTACTTTATATACACGACTTGGAAGAAGTGAACCCGCGTGTATACGCGCTTTTCCCAAGACCAACAAGCATATAGATCTGCAAATTTTTACCTAAAATTGTGCATCTCTTCAGAACTTCAGAAAGACCCAGATCATAATATTCAGAGATAAAAACATGCACCAATACTTAGATCTAGTCAATCCATGAGCAGATCATACAATGAAAAGTCATTTCAGGTCTCATGATCTTGATCCATCATTATATTCATCAGTGCATAATTATTTCAGATCTATGTGGCAATTATGGCCCTTACAATGCAAATATACTTCAGATTGAAGTATTCATCAAAAGTCCTTTCACTTTCACACATAGCACTTTGATCTTTACCTCTTTATATAGTTTAGCCCTTATCCAATACCATGGGTCAAAACTACACTAGTGTCAGTGGTAATCTTTGATGGCATCAATACCCGTTGTCACACCCATTAATATGGGCCAATACCATGGTAAATATCCCTAGTATTTAGAATACCATGGTGCAAAAGTGATACGCTACTTTACTTCACCAAACTCACGTGTATATGTGACTTGGCCTTAACGAACCCGCATATAGATTTTCAAGTATTCACCTGTATCAAACTTCTGATTCTAATCTGTAAACCTTTGACCCATCATTCTGGTATTATGTTCCATCATTTTGTCACCTCTAAACTGGCTTGTGGATTCATCTAGTTACCATATACTATTTTTTTTATGAGTTTCCATCAAGGACAACACATGCATCATAATGCCAACACACATAATCAGAGCGATGCTACTTGTGCTAATGTTGCAGGATTCTTTATCAATACAGGCCAATGTGAACTCATATCTTATTGGATCCTTGAAATCATACCTTACTGTAATGGATTATACTTATGCAATGCACACCATAGAAAAGTTAGACTTCACATAGGGATTTCAAACCATACAACAAATAAATATTGAAAGATAGAACTATAATATAAAATCAGATTCTTTGTAGTCAGGGTTGAACCATGAGAACAATGTCATAGAATTCAAATCAAGTGAACCACGTTTATTATAATTTTGATGCCACTCGAATATTAAATTTCAATCCATTGTGACATAAATCCAAATGATTACATCAAGTAAGCGGTATCATGATGCCCATACAGTATAGCAGAAGTGTGTGATGCCCATCCAATGGAGAACAGAATAGTTTGATTGATATGCCCATCCAGCGACTAGAAACAATGCCCATATCATGTATCAATGCCTAGATATATATGCTATGTCCATAGATATATGTTATGACTAGAGATATATGTTAAGCGATGCCATACAATTAAATGTGAGATAGTGATGTGAATTCATACATATAACAGAGATGTGAATCTATTATTGACCTATGCGTTTATAAGAATTAGCCCATTTGATGCCCATCATAAAATAAAGTAAGTGATTCTCTCTATAATGTAAATGATGCCTATGCGAAGAGATACCCACTATCACAGAGAAAAAGAGTGATATCACTTATAGATGACCCACAAAATAGAAATGTGATGAAAATATATTGATTCCTATATTTCAGGGATCATAGAGTTATATAAATGCTTTCATAAGTATATAAATTGCCTCATATAATAGATACAATACTTCATATGGATGTGATGCTTCAACAAATACAATGATTTAGATGAGGTGTGATGACTCATACGAAACAAACCATGGGAATATAAGGTGAATGAACCATCAAAGAAATATAAGCTTCCATAGATGATGAAAACCCTAAGAGCATTGATCCACAGGGAGCCCATACAGATCACAGAGAGCCTTCTTTCAATTTTGATTGATGCTTTGTCACCAATTAATCACAAATGTTTCTTTAATATACAATTTCAATGGAGAGTTTTATGTAACCTTTGCTAAGGCTGAATTTGAAATTCAGAGGAAAAGCTTCATATTCAATTTGTGTAGATCGCTTTCCCAAATTTGATTTGAATTATATTAATAATAATTTTCCTTATCCAATTTAGATTCTTTTTTAAGGCTAGATGAATTCCATTTGGGGCAGAAGGATTTCCAAAGGGAAATTCTTCCTAAAGTTTTCCTAATTTTAACACCTCCATCTGATTTTTCCACTTACTCTTCACTCTCAACACATTATTCATCATTTCCTAATATGTTTAATTAGTCTCTTATATCGACTTGTTCTTTATATGTTTTTCATCCTTATTTTGTTGGTTTAAATCATAATTAGGTATGAGATTGTGTTGATTCTCATTTTGAAGAGGAGGAGGAATTTGTTGTTCATGATTTGTTTCATCCTTCACCTTTAATATATGAAGAAGGAAGATCTATTACTTTGAATGTTCAAGCAAGTCCTCCATTCGATTCATCTAGATTCTTTATTCATGAAGAGTCTCATGTGTTAAACATTAAATTTGATCCAATTTGTGGCATTGATGATGTTTTTATTGAAACATCTAGTAATAGTCATGCTTATCCATCGATTGATCTTTGTAAGCCACCTATATTTGATGATTCACCATTTGAAAGTTTGGAAACTTTTCAAGAGGTCGAGGCACTTCAACCTTGACTGATGGTTATGCCAAGTTCTTGCAATCTTAAAAAAGTTTAGAACATGATTAGATCAAAGTTGTTTCAAGAGATCCTCTTCATAATCCCATTATGTAAATTGAAATTTTATCTTCTTTTAAAATTCAATATTCTTCAATGGATTTTTTCGATACCATGATTCTATTGTCGAATGGTTGGAAGAATCTTACTTGGAAATATCTATCTCCAATAATAAGTTTTGATCTTTCATGATGATTTACAAGATGGAAGACATGAGTGAATGTAATCTTATAAGGAGTTATCAAGGTTTTTATGGTCATCGTGATAAATTTGTAGACTAGTTAGCAGAATAATTCTTGTCATATTTTTCTACCAGTGTGTCAAACCTTCCAGTTGATGTGTATGTATTTAAAGCTAACCTTTTCACTATGACACTTAGTTTCACCATGGTTTTTATTGTCCTTACCCTCTCCTATATAGGTCAAGAACCACTTTGGTGGCTACTATTGGTTTATTGGGGCCTGACCCAGGTTCAGAGTTAATTAGCCAAACAAATCCCTGTACTATGGACCCTTTCGGCAATAGTCCATGGAGCACGGACTGAGGTATCACCTGAAGTAATATGGGGGGGTGCTGGAACTAGGTTTCCGCACCCTTGAGATGTTGGAGGGGTTGATTCAGTCCAACTGTTAGTCCCTACATGTAGGTTACTTCGCACACTTCCCTGGCCTTCGTGCCCTGATATATTCACCTTCGCGCAGCCCTAATCATGGTTGTGGGGCTTTTGCACTGCTAGAGTAGCACTCTGCACCTTTTCCCTAAGTCACACCCGAGATCTTACTTATCTTCTTACACCAATTAGTTATCTTCGAGTAAATGGATGCCTTTATGTTATATTTATTTATATAGCACATTCATATAAGTCCACACAGCAAATAAATAGTAAACTTGAAATTCATACCCAATAATACATAAAATAGGAAACAATACGTAGAAATATGGTAAAACTTCTCTTTATCAATTCTTCCCACGGTTACAGACTTGACCTACCCTACGCACTCAGCTACAGGGGTCCACGCACTCAGTTGTAGACTACTAGGCCTTTGCACACATAGTTGCAGAGTCTTCTCCTACTCTACAACCTAAAGACACAACTTACACTTCGACTCAATTAATTCCTTAGACTCATCATGCTTCTATTTTATTAGTTGTTTCCTACACTTAGAGCCTCGCTCTATTTATACAATCCCATGGTCTACGGACCATGGGTAGATCTTCCAAGCCGACATTATATTACAAAAACAGGGGCGGACAACCCTGTGACTCTATTATGATTTCGTGCTCCATGCCCACAAATCGCAAAGTCTTTACAATAGACTTAGTCAAAACTTGGGCTTTAAGCCCCAAAACATGCCTTGGGGAGGATTCCATGCCCAACAGGCCCCCAACACAAACATCGTGACTCGCACAGAGTCCCTCCAACTCTACTCGAACCACTGCAAGGTTAGCAGCACACTGAGCGGCTACCTGTTGAATCTCCTGTACCCTCTGTTCTGAGACCGCTGTGTCGAAACTGCTTCCCTAGACTTGTTCCTGCGTCCCCTGCATTTGCACGAGCTTGCCTTCAATTGTTTATGTAATGACAAAGGTTTCATTGATCCAAGGTTGAACGCGCACCTTCAAGACTTCTTCTCGGTGTCGTGCGGTGTCCACTTGATCTTTCAGTGCTTTGTCCAGTTGCATTCACGAGAGCCTCTGAGTGAGGGCCACCATCTGTGCGGTCCCTTTGATGTTGTTGTATTTCTGTTGGAGCTCACGTGCCTCTGTCTCTAAGCTTTGGATGTTAGGGTCCTCCTGCAGATTAGTGAGGACCTCAAATGATTCCTCCAACATATTGGTGCAATCCTTTACTGCACTGCTGATCTCTTCCATCCCCGATGTAATAGCACTGGCGTACTGTTCTCTTACGTTTAGAGGGGTGGATGGTTGCACCTTCAACCGCATCTCTGCTATCTGAAGGTTCAGCTCCAGCTGAACCTTAGTCATTTCTTCTCGCACCTTGCGCACTCCTAGTGCTAGTCTTTGGATGTGCACCTTTGTTGGTGCATCTGCTAGGATGGCTAGCGTAGGGACCATCTGACGAGCTTCTTCCAGTACATGTACCATCTTCTTGTTCTGCAACACCACTTCGTCGCACTACAAGCTCAACTGCTTCATGTTGATCTTTTGCTCGCTCAGGATTTGTAGCACGCGGCTCTCCCTAGCCCGTAATTTTGTAGTATTTCCATCCTGCGGGACATATAGTGTCTCTCGCGGGAGTGCAACCATGTTGATCCTGATACCTTTCAATGCGCTAATAATAGGCCTATTGGCTTCATTTGTTGTAACCATTTCCCCTCTGGTAGCACTATTGTGTTTGTTGTCCGAGCGTGCAACATCTGCTCTGCTACAGTTGTCCCTACTGCAAGGCTAGTCAAAAGGGTACCAGCCCGAGGAGTGCACACCTACAACTCCTAAAGCTGCGCTCTGAGAGCCCCCAACACAGTCTGATTCTCCTCCACGAAATTATTGAGGGCCTCTGCGGTGACGTCGCGCACTATTTCGCCAATGTCATGTAGATCACCCTCAGTAAGGGTGATTGGGTCGATTGACAGCTTGGACACTTTCACCTTTTTGCGCGGCCCCGTCTACTTGCTTGGGCGCTGGCACTTTAGTAGTTTTGATGTTTTTTGTGGGTCTGCACCACCTTCTTCTTCCTCTGTTTCCATCTCTTTCTATTTCCCATGCGAAGGTGACTTCTGGACCTCGCGTGCCTTCTCGGCTGCCTCTTGTGCTACTGCTGTTGCTGCAACCTTTTTTTGTTCTTATGTTGTCTACGCAGCGTCCTGCACCTTCTTCGCTTTTGCTGTCACTACTTCTTTCCTTCTCTTCTCTGCCAACTACACCATGCGCAGTTTAGCCTCCTCTTTCTTATTCTGCACCGTAGACTTCTCCACTACTACGATGTCTGGGTGCACCACTCTGGCAGCCATGTCTCCAGTACATCGAAAATTACATCATTTGTGGCTATAAAGGGTAGCTCGCTCCATTTCTTGGTCGGGTCCTTGCGCACTCTAATATATATGTTGTGGAGGTCCTCTTTAAATTCTGAAAAACTTTGGAGGCTATTGTAAACAGTGGATGATAAGCGCGTCCTGTGGTTAATCCCCATTCTGATGTCCATTTCCATGAACACCCACAATATCTTGTTGTCGTGGATCCTGTTCGCATCTTTCGTGGCCCACAGCAAAGCGTACTTCACGGCCTTTGGAAAATCCCTCTCAATTGTGGGGAACTGGCTGTACACCAGCAATTCCCCTGCCACAAGCACTATGGACAACAAAATCCATGCATAGTGGAACATTTTTCCTTGTTCCTGGGCCTCACGGAAATTTTCCAGGAACTCTTTACATAAGAACTCAGACCAGTTGAACTAGACCCCCTCTGCACATTGCTCAACAAGTGCAACCACCAACGCGGGTACCTCGTCCACGCGGCACTTGCGCTTAACTTTACTCGCCAATATTTGGGTCACCACTTTAACTACTTTATTGTTGATGTTGGATATGGCGTAGCCCCTTTTCTTCTTCTCTAGATTGTATTTCTTCTTCATGGCCTCGGCGATGGCCAAATCACTCTCTTCCCCTCCAAGATGTCTGTGGGGTCCTCTCCTTTGCATGGAAACCGGGTAATGTAGTGGATTAAGTGGTCTGTGATGGGTATGGGCTCCTCCAGCCACAAACACCCACCATGCACCAGGCAGAGCAGCTTCGTGATGACAAATATTGTTATTGGGACGCGATGGAAATGTGGCACCCAGAGTAGGTTTAGGTCCTTAGGAACTTTTGCCTTCCCCTTCCATGGAGGGATATCCGCAGGAAACTTTGTTGGAGGGTGTGCAGGTTCGGTTTCTTCCTTCATTCCCTTGTCCTCATCTTCTTCAATTATGAGGTCCTCCAAGTCTTCCTCCTCCTCGTCAGTTTCCAAGTGAACTACTTTCCCTTTCTCCTCTGTCGTTAACCTAGTGAGCAGTGGGTTTCAAGGGGACAGACGTACAAGAACCATTGGTTGTTTTTCTTTCTTCAACCTTGGCGTGCATGGTGATTTAGGGATTTCCACCACAATCCCAACACCTTCAGGGGCATCCCCCATAGTCAGGGCCTACACAGCCTCTTCAACGGTCATCTCTGCGATTTCCCTAACTTCTTGTGATGCTGCCATCTTGCTGGTCCAAAAATATTTTAATCGCATAATCAGGGGCTCAATCAATGCTCGACACAGGGTAAACAGATCTCGGTTCTTAATACATGGGGCATACAACTGTTGACACCTAATCCTCACGATTGGGTGAATTTATGTAAATAGTTAAATTAGGAATTTGAACAGTCATCAGGAGATGAACTGAGCAGTCACACCCTTTTGTATATAACAATAGCATACCTAATGAAATGAATTGAATCAGTTTTACTGCCTATTGGAGTTACTGCCTGGCCTGACATGGTATTAGAGCCAGTTCTCAAAATAGTTGTAACTCCCTTCATTGTTGCTACTGTGGGCTATACGCTGGTCTGAGCACTGTCCACTGAGTGTTGTCCTCTGTCGTTCTGACCTGAGCACTGTTCTGACTGACCTCTGTCCTCTACGTTGTGTTTCATTGCCTCAATGCCTCTGTCCTCAACACCTCTGTCCTCTGCGTTGTGTTTCATTGCCTCAACACCTCTGTCCTCTGTGTTGTGTTTCATTACCTCAACGCCTCTGTCCAGAGCGGAAGGCAGACAAACGTTTTTCGGTGAACTGGTATTGCGTTTTACTGCATTTTGTATGCGTTTGACTACAATCCTTGTTGCGTTGAATTTCCATGGGAAATAGTGATGGGATCAATGGCATTTGACTACTCCTCCTTGTTGCTTGGTTAACGTCCAGATTAACTGTGTATCTCCCTATTATACCACCCTCCAACGATTAAACGTTGTTGAATTGACTGTGTTATACCACTGGTTCTCAAACAGTTGTGATACCCGCAATACCGCCTCTCCAAACCACGCTGTCCTATGATATAACATTGTCATATGGTAATGTGTATGGCAATGGTATTCAGATAGTGAATTGTGTGTGAGCGCAGCGGAAGCATGATGAGCCCAGGACCCAGGTCTCTTCCCATGTTCGTGGTGCGAGGCGGAGATCTCATAAGTTTTGAACGCTGGTTATAAAAGTTTTGAATGTTGCTTAACATACGCTAGTTATGAAAGTTTTGAACGCTGGTTATGAAAGTTTTGAATGTTGCTGACATACGTTTTGAATGCTATTTCAAATAAATACATTTGCTGCTATTTCAAATACGTTTGCTGCTGTTTCAAATAAGTTCGAATGCTGCCTGAATGGTATACGATCCAACGAATTCCATTTGCTATGCAACATTTCAAGCAATGGTATCTGGTGATTTTTGTTTGGATACCAGCGCAGTTTTAAATTACTGTTCAGATTGGTGCGATATTTTTTTACATGAAAACATTGGTGCGGTGAATTTCATGTGTGTAAAAATAATAATATATTATATGGAGTGATAATATATTATTTTGAATGGGAATAAAAGTGAACCTGAAATTCATTAAGTTTTTTATGGCGATATGTTATATGGTATATGGAAGGTATAGCATATATATTTGAGAAGTGGAAGGTATAACATATATATTGTTTTCTATCAGTAGAAGTAATTTTTTCTTACAGAATGCACTCAATCATCTCCATGGTAGGAATAGTTCTCACTGGCAAAAAGAACTATCTTGAATGGTCCCGGACGATAAAACACACCCTCATCTTCAATGAGTTGTGGAAAGGAGTGTGTGTCGGAGAAGGAGACAATGATCCAGTACAGCCTACCTCAGACAAAGAGATCGTCATTTGGGAAAACAAGAACAACAAAGCTTATGCATTAATTGCAGCATCTGTAAATGAAGAGGTGAGTCGTCATATTTCGTCATATTCAACTGCCTTTGAAGCCCTACAAAAGCTGAAAGAACTCTATGACTCACATTCTGCACTTGAAGTTGTCCAACTCATGATTAAACTCTTCACTCTTGAACTCTAAAATAATGATCCTCTTGCTCTTGCATCTGAAGTAAAGTCTATAATGCATGATATCAAATCCACTAAGGTTGAATTGGATATTTCTCTTATTTCTTTTCTCAAGGCACTTTATCCTACTTACTCCAATTATCTTGAGTCATTGCAAGAAAATGGAAATCTCAAAGATATAACCTTTGACTCTCTTGTGAAAAAGTTTGTTGAAAGAGAGAAAGATTTCGGAAAGAAGACAACCCCTGAATCTTCTGAAGAGACTGTGTGCCTTGCTCATAAATAAAAGCATCCTGCTCAAGATTCTACAAGAGGAAGAGGTGGACGAAGAGGAAGAGGAATATATTTCAGAGGCAGGGGGGGCAGACATTCTCAAGGAGAAAATGCAAATTTACACTGTATTCACTGCAAAAGAAATGGATCACATGATGCCTCTACATGCAAGCTACCATGGGACAAAATTGAGCAGAAAAGAAACTAACAGAAAGGTAAAACTGATGATACAGACAAAGGTAAAGCACCTGAATCCACTCACTATGTTGAGGCACAATGTAACATTGGAGTAAATGAAGACTTGTTTAATGCTTCACTTGCTTCATGGAAAAATGATTGGTTGCTTGATTCAGGAGCAACCTGCCACATGTCTCATAGAAAATATTTTTTTGAAGATTTCACTGACAATGTTGAGCGAGCAATATACTTTGCAGATCAATCAAAAATCAAGCCATCAGGGTTTGGCACAATCAAGCTTAAACTGCTTGGTCTTCCAGAATTTCTTCTGGATCATGTTCTATATCTCCCACAGCTCAAGAGAAACTTGATGTCCTTGGTCCACATCCGCCATCAAGGTAACTCCATTCATATGTTTGATGGCAAGCTTGAGGTAAGAAAAGCATCCGACCACTCACTTGTCATGATGGGAATAGGAGAAGAAAGGCTTCTCAAATTGCAAGGAACCTCTGCTTATGCACAACATTTCTCATATATTTCTCATCATGAAGAAGGTACACTTCCATCAAGTTTATTATGGCATGCTAGATTTGGACATTTAAACTATGATAGTCTCCGCTTATTTAAGAAAAATGGTGTTGCTGCTTTGCCTACACTTCCTAGGAAACTTAAGCAATTTGATGCTTGCATTCTAGGAAAGCATAGCAAACAGTCTTTTCATGATTCACATTCAAGAGCACATAGGAAACTTGAACTCATTCATTCATATTTATGTGGTCCAATGCCTGTTCCTTCTGCAAATGGAAATAAATATATCATGACGTTTATTGATGACTACACCAGAATGTGCTGGGTTTATTTATTGAAGAACAAATCTAATGCTTTCCAAATATTCAATAATTTTCATAAATGGATTGAAAATGATGCACAATCTCATATTGGGTCTCTTTGCACTGATAATGGAAAAGAATATACATCAAATGAATTTGAAAACTATCTTCGCCAACATGGGATCAAACATCAAACTACTGTGCCTTATAATCCCCAACAGAATGGTGTAGCTGAAAGAATGAATAGAACAATCTTGAATATGGTATGATCCATGCTTTTCTTCAAAAATGTAAAGATAATGTTTTGGGCTGATGCTATTCTATGTGTTGCATATATAAAGAACAGATGTCCATCTAATGCTATAAGAAACAAGACTCCTTATGAATTGTGGTATGGACGTGTTCCTTCGGTAAAACATCTCAAGGTCTTTAGTTCCACCTGTTATGCTTTGATACCAAAGGTACATAGAAACAAACTTGGTGCTAGAAGTTGTAAGTGTATCTTCCTGGGGTATTCAAACACCTCCAAAGCATACCGCCTCTATGATGAAGTAAATAAAAAGTTTGTTGTATCTAGAGATGTAATTTTTCTTGAATCATCCAAATCTGACAATGTTTTTGAGCGACAACTTGATCACTTGGATAGATTCGCAAAAACAAAATAATTTCAAGAATTTGATAATCAGATTCCACATCTTGAAGGGGGGATTCCTATTCTAGATCAACATGTGGAATCTTCTTCTGAAGAACACTCTCCCCCGAATGAAACTCCAACAAAGGATGATGCTTTAAGTGATGTAATTGATAGAATTGGGAGACTCAATCTTGATTCAGTCCCAACTCAATCAACAGAACATCCTGGACCATCTCAGAAAGGTCCCCCAAAGTGGCTGACAAAGACACTTGAAAGTGTTCATCCTGATGAAATTGGAAAAACAAGAACCAGAAATTCAAACCGGCAAAATGGAGGTGACGTAGAAGACTCTAATGTACCTGTTGATATGGATGTTTCTTATGATTGTGAATTTAAATTGTCTACAGATTTTGAACCAACTTCCTTTAAAGAAGCTGCTTCTCATGATGAATGGAAAGAAGCGATGCAAAAGGAGTATGATGCCCTCATAAAGAACGGCACTTGGAAGCTATTTGATCCTCCATTTAGAACCAAACCAATTGGTTGCAAGTGGGTCTACAAGAACAAGTACAAATCTAATGGCTCACTTGACAAGCACAAAGCTAGGCTTGTGGTAAAAGGTTTTGCACAGAAGGAAGGGGTCGATTATGAGGAAACTTTTTCCCCCACAGCAAAATGGGCCACCATCCGAACAATCTTTGCACTAGCAGCTCAGAACGGTTGGAAAGTCCATCAAATGGATGTAAAAACTGCCTTCTTGAATGGAGATCTAAAAGAGAATGTTTTTATGTCCCAGCCTGAAGGATTTGCTGTGAAAGGACATGAATATAAAGTATGCAAACTTGTGAAGTCCTTGTATGGCCTCAAACAAGCACCGCGAGCCTGGTATGAAAAACTAATAAGCATCTTTTGAAACCCAACTTCAATCATTTTGATCTTGATGATGCAACTTTATTTGTCAAGAAAGTTGGCAAAGCAGTTGTATATCTTATGGTATATGTAGATGATCTTTTAATGACAGGGAACAATGAAAGCTACATTGCATCCATAAAGAAGGAATTGGGGAAAAGTTTTGAAATGACTGATTTGGGCTATGTTCATTACTATCTTGGCATTGAAGTAACCCAACATCCAAATTCCATATTTCTTTCTCAAAAGAAATACATTGGAGATTTTTTAAACAGATTTGGCATGACAGAGTGCAATCCTCTTACTACTCCAATGGAACAAAACTTAAAGCTCACATCTATTGAAGGAAAGGAATTTGAGGATGCAACAAAGTATAGACAACTTGTAGGAAGTCTCAACTACCTTACTACTACCAGACCAGACATTTCATTTGTTGTTGGAATCCTCTCCAGGTTTATGTAAAAGCCTTGTGAGGGCCATTGGTCTACTGCAAAAAGAGTTCTAAAGTACTTGAAGGGAACTCAAGACTTTGGAATCAAGTACACACAGGTGGATGACTTCAGTTTGATCGGATACTCTGATTCAGACTTCGATGGAGACAAAGAAACTGGGGTATCTACTTCGGGATATGCTATGAGTCTTGGATCAGGAGCTGTCTCCTGGAGATCACGCAAACAATCAGTTCCAGCAGATTCCACAACAGAAGTAGAATACGTGGCAGCAGCTGAAGCAACAAAAGAAATTGTGTGGCTCAGGAAAATTCTTGAAGATTTGCAGGTAAAACAAGTACAATCAAATCCACTCATGATTGACAACATCTCTGCAATAAAGTTGGCCAAGAACCCAAAGTTCCATGATCGAACAAAGCACATCAATACTAAATATCATCTGATCCGACATCATGTTGAGGCCAAAACAATCCATCTCCGTCATTGTTCCACAAATGAGAAAATTGCAGACATCTTCACCAAAGCGCTTGGAAGAGAAAAGCTTGAAAGATTCAGAACGATGCTTGGACTCACCAACATCCCTTCAGATTAAGTGGGGGAATGTTGACACCTAATCCTCACGATTGGGTGAATTTATGTAAATAGTTAAATTAGGAATGTGAACAGTCATCAGGAGATGAACTGAGCAGTCACACCCTTTTGTATATAACAATAGCATACCTAATGAAATGAATTGAATCAGTTTTACTGCCTATTGGAGTTACTACCTGGCCTGACAACAACAACTCAATTCGCAAATGAACAAGTGTTGTTTACTAGGCAGTCCTTTGTAATTTATAGTTCCTTTTGAATTTGAATTCGATCGTTCCCCCCAAATCTGGTTCATTAATGCTCCCTTGGTGGCATATTTTCCCAAATATTGCCCATAAATTACATCTTAAATGCCTTCTACATGCTCCCTTTAGTCCCAAGTTGAGCATCACATCGTGAATAGTGACCTCAACAGTCACTTTCTAGCCAACCTGCATGGTAGCACAGCCCCCCTTGCGCGATCGCAAACCATGTGACACTTTTCTTCTGCGCGCAGCTCCAACATTGCACAGCTCCCGGGAAAAGTAGTTTATAGTCCCACGCCTCCTTTCAACTACCTGGAGTGCTGAGACTGTACCTCCCACGGCTAGTCAGGTGGTCGTGCCACCAGTATAGGGTTTCATCCAGTCATCCATCACTTTTCCTGGAAAATACCCACCTTTTATTGTTACTGGATGCATGGCGCACTTTATCATAGGCATAGAGCCACCATGATTCATCCATTTAGTAATATGCGGTACAATCCAAGGCATCAGGCTAATCAATTCTTGGCGATAGTCCCTAAATTCGTCGATGTGATCGTGCGCACCTTGTTTTATCACCCTAGGTTCTTTATCGAGAAAATCCTTCTTGATCCCGTCCTCAAGCTTCTTGACTTCCGCTTCCACTAGAGCACTTTTCTCCCTTAATCGCACCCTTTCTTTCCTAAGTTCTTGGAGCCTAAGATCACCCTGTTGGATTTCTTCCTCAGGTCCCAAGCGTTCTGCTTCGTTCAGCTGCGCAATCCCTTCTTCCAAGGCTCCACAAGCCATCCTATCTATCGTTGTTTCTATGCACAGACTAGGCATTTTATACTCTATGGGAATTATAGCGTTCGCTCCATACTCCAGCCTCGGAGGTGCCTTCTTTGTCAGTTCCTTGCACATGATTCTATGAGCCCATAGAACTGCTAGTACGCACAGGTCCCAACCAATCCGTTGCGCATTGTGTACCTTGTTCAGTACTTTGCATACTTCGTAAAGGCTTCGGCATGGATAACCTTCTACGCACTTAGTCTTTCCATACTCCATTGTTCCAACCGGAGGGGTCGTTCGCACCATTGCGTCGCCCGCACATGATTACTGACCATTTCTCCCAACGTGAAGTCTGTGTGCATCCGCGTAGGTTTTTTAAAATATTCCTGTATCCATCTAGAAAGTTGCACGCGTGGATCGCTCCTTCCGGCCATTTTGTCTGTGAATCACATCTTAGGCTTCCCAAACCATATTTGCATCATTCTCCTGCATTCGTGCCAGTCTCTGAAGTTTCCTTGGTGCGTACCCCATGACCTCGCGGGCGTAGCGCGTAATACCCATTTTAAAGCTTCGAAACGTTGTTGTTCTGGCACCTCTCTTTCAAATTTGTTCAGGAATTCATCTACCTCACTTAACCCATAATACATAGGCAGATCCCTTACCTCCGTTGATACGCAGTGCAGTGATCTCGTCATCATGTTACTGTTCAGCGTGGTTACCTCGTGTAACCGGTTTTTCCATCATTCTATCTCCTCGTCCAAATCCAATGTGCAAGAGCTTTTGTGCTCCCATGAGATTCATCCATCCGCGATTTGATTTACCCAGTCTTGCTCTCACTCGACTATCTTGTAGATGCAATCCAAGTCATCGTCACTTTCATAGTCGCACACTAGTGGTGAGCACCAGTATTGTAGCAAGAATGCCGCAACTCCTAGGCTGCCAACTTTACTTTTATCAACCCGGTAGTTCGTAACAAACTTGGAAGCGTCGGTGCTATATGCACAAGTACTAGTTCTCGCTGTAGGTTTTCACTTGGTCAGCGGTGCAAGATCACTAGGAGCTCAAGCCAACTTCTATAGATCTCAAAAGAAGCTCTATGTGTGATGAAAGAAAGAAAGATTGCTCTACAGAAGCTATTCTAATTACAGAAAGGAAAAACACTGTAATGTAAAGCAAGACCTAGTAAACCCTAATTAACAAGCTAATTCTACTTTTGCCAAAAACACTATGAAAACCATGAAAATAATGCCATCACCTACTCAATAAAGTAAACAACATCTAACCATGCTATTTCTGGAAGTAAATAAGCAAAAAACATATTTTTGGAATTTTATGTGAATTTGACATGCATCTAATTTATTGTGTGTGAGTGTGGCAGCGAGAAGGTGGTGTTGGAGGGTGGTTTTGGAGCTTGGGAGGATGGAAGATGGTGTGTATGGGTCCTAGGAGGTCTTAGGTGGCCTTCTGGAGGCTTTTTCCACACTCGGCCTTCAAAAGGGAGCCTACAGGAAAAACTACAGGAGGACACAGGGAAACTACAGGAGGCCGAGAGCAATTTCTACTATTTTGAGGGTATGAGAGTGGGTGGAAAAGGTGGATGAAGTTTGGAATGAGGTGTTAGGGTGCGTAAGGTCTACCATGAATCACAAAGAGAGAGAAAGATGATTGGGTTTGCTCAAGGAGAGAGGAAAAAGTTCTATGAAAAAAATGAAGGAAACTAGGGTAGAATTGAGGTGAGGTTTAGGAGACCTGTACGGCATGGATCAGATGGAGGATGTGATTTATAATAAGATGGCTTACTGGTGGAAGATATTTGTTGCAAAGGAACTGATAGTCAACCAAGAAAATCAAGCAACAAATGAAATGAGTGCATTTAGGAAAAACAGAGTTTTGCATTAAAATGGTCTAAACTATGATCTATGAAAGGAAATGCTGAGAAATGTTGTAGGAAAGGAAAGCATGAAAGAGGACTATTGAAAATCAAGAAATGAACATGATAAAGGAGATCTGAAGCAAAGAAAAACTGGACTATTAACCTACTAAAGAGCTGCAAACACTAGAAGTCCTATGAATGAGGAAAATCTGTGTTTTTGGGGCAGCAAGAGAGTCTTTGCCTCAAATCATGGTCCCGGAGGGAGGAAGAGAGGCCAAGGCACTATTTCTAGCCTTTTGAATATTTTCTAATTCTGCTTAACCTACTACAGAAAGAAAAAATGGAAGCAAACTACTAAATCATCAAAAGCAACCTATTCTTAACCATAAAAGAAATACATCTCACAGCAAATTAATCTACACTGAAGTAAAGCATACAAATACAAGTAAAGAGAAGCTTGGCTACTTGGATTAGGCCCTAACCCAAGAGCTTTAGCCCTCTGAGGTAACTTAGTGCTAGCTCAAAAAGGATTCCATCTTTATTATCAATAAATAGTAAGATTACTTAAAACTGTCACACAATAGTAAGCTCGAAATTTGAGTAGAGTTTACATAAGCAAAAATCCTACCCTAATGAGACCCTAGACCTCTCTACTTATACATCTGAAGCTACCAATAGCTTCCTTAAAATCAGGAAGGCTCGGCTCCCAAAACTCGAGATAACTATCAGTCATCCTCCACTTGCTCGGTTGCCTTCTAGTGCATGATTCGGCTGCTTGTACTCCAGGCTGAATGAAGGGGAATTTGAAATGAGGAGTAATAAATGAGGGGGATTCCCTACTATAAGTCCTCTAATCTATCTGCTTCGAGTTATTGCTACCATTTGACCACTGGATCCTTGACTTTGACCTCGAAATCCATCAATAATATGTATTAAATACATGTTAGACCACATGGCATCATAACTAACTCAACTCACTCTATAAGCGTAAATATAATCAGAAAATCATACAATAAGCTAAGAGAATGGTTGATTTGACTAGGTTAGGAGGTAAAATGAGCCCATATAATTACCCATTTATGAGGCTCGTCATCACCCCCCTACTAAAGGTGTTGCTCATCCTCTAAGCAACTTAGTCAATCTCCTCAGCTTTTATGACCCTGGTGACCTCCCTAGCATCCCAGGCTTCTAATGTGGTCTGCTCATGTTGGTCATAAAACCCTACCTTTTTGTCTATGTCCTTCCACTGCTCCTCTTCTTCTTCTTCTCTTCTGCCTTCCAACATGCCTAATAGAAGTGGAGGACTCAATTTGAGGCCAAGCCAGTTGACCTTCAGTCTTTGCATGGAGCGCTTGTACATTGGCACTCTTTTCAATGCCTCCCTCAGCCTCATGGGAGAATGGTATTCTATGATCTGCAAGCCATGGGGTAGGTTGTTCCATCTTCTCATGCATGCATGCACATATTCATCCCCAAGTAGCCTAAGCATATCTTCAAGGTGTGCAATTTCTTGTGCTTGATTGGCTAGATATCTAGGGGAAATTTGAGGGTCATTGGCAAGCAGGTTGTGTGTACTGATGAGTGCCATAGGATTTGATGGCTCAGCTCTTATCATTAATGGTTCATTCTGCTCTTTTATCAACAATCTTTTCATTTCTGCTGCCCTCAATTCTTCGTGGTTCATCCATGAGGCCATGGCCATTTATTGCAGATCCCCTAGCTTAGCATTGGGGTCCCACACATTCATGTCTATGAGGGCCATATTGTGTAGGTAGAACTCTTCCATCTTTGCTTTATCCTCTGAGGCTCTTTGGTCACACAGATCCATGAACTGCCTGTATTCTTGGAAAGACATTGTGCCTCTTTGTGCCAAAGTCTTTATTTGGAATTGAAGCCATTGGTCCTTCAGATAGAGGCCATAAGATTTGGCTAGTGTTCTACATTGTAATGCTTCCATGGATAAGCTGGCCATGTATGCCAGCTGAGTCTCTTTCTCTTGCAGCTGCCTCCTTAGTAGTTCATTCTCATTTTCAAGGTGGCTTCTTGTAATGGCATCTTTGTCTCTGAGAGCACTCAATTCTCTGCCCATTTCCTTGAGTTTGTTTTCCATATGACCAACATCCTCAACTCTTTTGGATTTGGCTATCTTCATCCACCTATGTGTTCTCACTCTTTCTTTCTCCAATTCGAAAAACAGTGGAATTGCAAATTTCTATGGGATTATCCCACCTCCCTCAAGTAGATTGTAATAGGAGGCAAGACTAGGCTGGGGGTTAGGTTCTTGTAGCTCTTGTGCTTCCCCCTTCAGCTCTGGCTATTCCCCTATCTTTCTCTCAAGCTTTTGGGTCTCCTGTAGTTTGGATAGTGTCTCCTGTAGGACTGTCTTATCCTCTTGTAGGTCTGGTTTTGGGTCCTGTAATACTACCTTTCCCTTCCATGTAGAAGATCTTGGAGTCCCCCTTTAATAAGTTATGGGTGTCTTGGAAGGAGATTTTTTCACCTTGGCAAATGGTGAATCTTCAATGGTAATGGGAACTTTTGAAGAGGGTTGACGTTTGCCTGTTTTAATTCTTGTGCTTTTCCTTGCCCTAAAATACATGGAGGTCTTTCTTTTCCTCTTCTACTTTGGTTTGACTGGTGTATTGAGGGAAGTGAGTGTAGTTGTTGCTTCTCTTTCCAAAGTCTCAGGGGACTCTTCTCCTTGCTCTGCCTTCTCTGCCTCCTTTTCTCCCTCTTCTATCTCTTTTTCTATTTCTTTGACTTTTCCCTCCTATGTTTCTTTTCCTTCCTCCTTCCTTTCTTGCTCTGTTGTGTCACCACTGGCTTCATCTTCTCCTCCTTGTTGTTCTTCCTCCTCACTACTAGTAGGACTAAGATCATAGGTTAATGCCTTTATGTCATCCTCAGCTATCATATTTCAGAAAACTTCCCATGCTATAGGGAGTGTAAAGGTATGGAGGGCTTCCTCCACTATAATTTTGATTAAGCCATGGTGAGCTAACTGCCCTGAATTTCCTGCTTGTACCTTGGTGCTAGAGTCAATGAGGGACTGAAGGAGAAAGTAAGGGATACTAAGCTTTTGAGGTGCTAGGGTATCCATGCCATATCTCAAGTCATGGAGGATTCTGAAATGATATCCATAAACAATGTTGTGCCTCCCTTCACAGGAAATGTATTTGATGACTTGGTAGCTAACCTCATCCCAGGGGTATGGTATACTAGCCCTTCTAATTCCATTTTTATCTTCGACAGGGGTTTCATTATTTTGTAAAAATTTCTTCTTGGTAACCTGGCCAATTGGTTTCTCATCTTTACTCCAAGGCAGCCCAAGAGGAAGTGTAGTGACCCTACTGATGAATTCAAGAGTTATTTCGATGGAGAGGCCTATAATGGTTAAAATGGCATGTGTTCTTGTGTGAGGGACCAGAGAGAGAGAAAATTCTTGGTCAATTTCATCATCAAACCCTCTAAATTTCTTAAAGAAATTCATCTATTTTTCCCTTGTGAATATGTCCAACAATTCAGGATGTGCATGGAGCCTAGTGGAGTTAGTGGGCTCATTTCTCATAAACCCTCTTTTCATACTATCTGTACTCTTTTGAAAAACCAAATATGGAGGTGGAGACAAAGAATTTTGAGAAAAATAAAGAAACATAGGAGACTATGGTTTTTTTTTTTAACAAAAAATAAATAAATAAATAAAATAAAATAAATTATGTATTTTCTGCCCTCCTAAAGACTTATTTCAACCTCAAATTGAGATAACTTCTTTCATCTATTCATGTTCAACAGGGGGCATGCATGAACCCTACCTCTCCAGACTTAAATTCGTTCCAAAAATAGTGGTTTCTCCCTTCAAAACGACTCACTGCCCCTCCTGTAAAAGCCCATTGTCCCTCCTGTAGATTTCCTATAGGTGCTCCTGTAGATTTCCTATAGGTGCTTCTGTAGAAAATTCCGAGAGCAAAGATAGGGAGGAAATCGATGGAGAATGGTGGTTACGAGGCTATGGGGGCACAAGAAGACTGTTGTGGCTGAGTTACAAGGAGAAAATGAAGAAAAGGTGGTGAGAATGCGTGGGGAGGAGTGCTCATTGCTTTTTATGGCTATTTTTGGTTATGAGTGCTGAGCTGGCAAGGTGTACATTGGCCATATTTGAACCGTCGGTCACCACCTACTTGGTCATCATGGCCCCTCCTCATAATCATCCCTCATTATTGCATCGGAGTTCACACTTCCTCCCACTACTTGTCCTTGGAATCTTGTGCTTGAGTTGACTGTGCACACGTGTGGGTGACATCTCGGATAAGTGGATTCAAATAAATGGAGGTGGCCAACTTAACTGGCCACCTTTCCCTCGTTCAACATCAACCATCTCGTTGCCTTTCGTATGACTCCTAATTACACAAATGCAAATAGAGGAGTGATTTAGTTACTTACCTGTTATCCGAGTGTATTTGTTGTGAGGTGTTATGGCTTTCTCTGTTGCATGCCTACACTTTCTTTCATGCATGTTGTCTTTGCTAGCTAATGTGTGGTTGTGTACTTTTGCAGTTTCTTATTTTGTTGGAGTTAAGCTACATGTGCCTTTTCAACCTGCAGACGTGCACTCTTTTTCTTTTGGTGCTAGACTTCTCTGGGATCAGCTGCTATAGGAATTCCTCCAGGAGCTCCTGTAGCTGCTTCTCCTCTAGAAACTTCAGCTTTTCCCTATGCTTGGAGCTCGAGAATAATGCCAAAGGTGTCATGAATGATGGAGGGATGGTAGGTAAGCTTCAGGTAAGGTTATTGGTGCCTTTTCCTCTTTTTATTTTTGTTTTTTTTCAAAACTTAAAAACTAAAAGTACTAGCCATATGGACTTCCTTCCATAAGTATTAACCATACTACTCACTATGGACTCCTTCCGGAGCGAGTAAGCTTCTTGTTGTCTTCTCTCTCTCTCTAGCTAGGAAATAAACCCAAACCGACAACGGGGCTCGACCATAAGCCCCCCCACCCAATAAGTAAATTGAAACTTTAGTTGCTCGACTGATAAGGAGAGGATGCGCAAGCAGGCTCAACCATAAGGGAGAGGTGTCGTTAGGCCGCTTGACCATAAGGGTTTTAACGCTCACTCATCATATGGATTTTTCTGTGTTTTTTCTTGGACAGGAAGAAAAAAATAATGATGCTTGGGGTGTGATGCAGGCTTGGACATGATGGCAAGGAGGTTTGAAGATGGTAGGAGGGATTATAGGTTCCTCATGAAGTTTTTTTTCCCCTCAAAACGCCTTTTGTCGACACTTTTGGCTCTCTGTATTTCCTTTAGGAGCCTCTTGTAGAAAACACAGAGCCTCCTGTAGAAAACACAGTTTTGGAAGAAAAAGGTACAGTGGGGTGAAAGAGATGCCAAAAATGATTGAGGAAGGTGTGGAGAAGATGAGATGGATGCTAGTGTGAATGTCAGGGTCCCCTTGGCACCTTCTTCTGCTCCCTGTAGTCCTCCTGCAAACCTGCAATGCAATAAAAAAAAAAAAAAAAAAAAAAATTGAAAATAACTATGGCACGTCAGAGAGGTTTTCACCTTAATTTCCTACCCTGGGTGCCTCCAAAGGAGGTTTACACCCAGGGATATTATTCTTTTTCCCTTTTTTTTTGACATCACTGCGCCGCCTCAGAAGAGGTTTTCAACCCAATGATGGGACTCAAGCGCCTCATGGAGGTTTTCACTTGAGTCCTTATTTTTTATTTTCCTTTTCTTAAATGAGTGGGTGAAGTGGAAGCTAAGACATGCTCCACTACCATCATTTTTTTATTCAAATCTTCAATAAACTCTCGCTTGGAGAGGGATTTCTTGTAAACTTTCAACTGATGCCCATTGACAAGCATGGGGATGGCTTCATCATCAATGGTTCTAATCAGAACTAAACCATTTTCATTGCATTTCTCCACAGTGTAGGGTCCCAGCCATCTTGTCCTCAGCTTGCCTTTGAAATATTTGTATCTTGAATCATAGAGTAGTGCCCAATCTCCCTCTTGGAATTGCTTCTCCTTGATATTTTTGTCATGCCATATCTTTCTTTGAAGCTTAACTACCTATGTATGGAGAAGGGCTTGCAATTTGTATTCATCCAATCCATTGAGCTGAAGTAATCTCTCCTTCTTTGCATGGCTGAGATCTAGGTCCAGCTGAGTTACCATCTTTAAGGTATTGAATTCAAACTCTATTGACAGCAAAGCCTTCTTCCCATAGACCAGTTCATAGGGTGTGAACCCAGTGGTGGTCTTCCATGTTGTGTTGTAGGCCCAAGTGGCCTCAACTAATCTATCTACCCAGTATTTTTTGCTACTAATCACTACCTTGGTTAGGATCCCTTCCAATGCTCTATTAGTGACCTCGACTTGCCCATTGGCTTGTGGATGGTAAGGGGTGGAAGTCCTATGCTTGATCTTATGATGTGTGAGCAGGTCTTCAATCAAGCTGGAAGTGAACTGACTACCTTGGTCTTTGACCAACTCTCTTGGATACCCAAACTTGTAGAATATATTTTCTCTCAAAAACTCAGCTACTTTTTCCTTTGTCACTACTTTGATTTCTTTTGTCTCTGCCCACTTTGTCAAGTAGTCGGTGCACACAATGATGTACTGCTTCTGCTTTGAAGGGGGGTTGATAGGCCCCACAAAGTCCATGCCCCACTTTTCAAATGGCTCAAAGGTCACTTGAGGTTGCATGGGAATTTCATCCTTTGGAGTGGGTTTCCCCATCCTCTGACACCGATCACATTGGCTCCTATATCTCCTCACATCCTGATGAAGAGTGGGCTAGTAGTAGTCTGCTTGCAATATCTTGAAGGCAGATCTTTTTGCTACAAAATGACCTCCACAAGGCCCATCATGCCAGGTCAGGAGGATATGAAAGACTTCCTCCTCCCTGACACATCTTCTCAAGATCTAATCTAGGCCAAGTTTGAGGAGATTGCCTCCAATTCAAGTGAAAGGGGTGCTTTTCCTTACTATCTTGCTCTTCTCTTTTGAGGATAGGTGTAGTGGGAACTGTTCTGAAACCAAGTAGTTTGCTATATCAGCAAACCACGGAGAGAGTACTGATATAGAAAATAGATGTTCATCTAGCATTTGGTCATCCACCATTTCTTCTTCACCTCAAGGCAAATTTACTCTAGACAAAAAGTCAACAACAACATTCTCTTTAACAGGCTTATCAATAATGGTCAAATCAAACTGCTGTAGTAAAAGCAACCATCTAATAATGCGAGCATTTACATCTGGTTTGTTCATTAAATATCTAATTGCAGCATGATCAGTGTGCACAAAGGTTTGATAGCCTGTGATATATTGTCTGAATTTGTTTAAGGAATGCATGACAACTAGGAATTCCTTCTCGGTCACTGTGTAGTTTAACTCTGCCTTTAACAAGTTTTTTCTTATAAAGTATATGGCATAAGGTAACCTTTCATCAATTTTTCCTAAGGTTGCTCCTATTTTTTTTTCAAGGCATCTATGTGAATGTGAAAAGGTAGGGCCCTTCAAGGTATCTATGGCTTCTTGACAGCTTTTCGACCATATGAACTCAACATCTTTGCCTAGGAGGCAAAACAAAGGAGAGGCTATCTTGCTGAAGTCTTTTATAAATCGCCTGTAATATCCGGCTATGCCTAGGAAACTTCTGACATCTCTCACCTTTTGAGGAGGTGGGACCCTTTGGATGATGGCAATTTTGTTGGGGTCCACCTGCAGTCCTTGTTGAGATATTGCATGACCTAACACAATCCCTTCAGTCATCAAGAATTCACATTTTTCCAGACTGAGGGGAAGGTTCATCTCAATACACTTATCTAGAACTTTTACTTGGTTAGATAAAGCTTCCCGAAAGTCAAATCCATGAGTAAAATCATCCATGTATATTTCTACTGCATCATGAACCAATTCAGAAAATATACTCAATACCGCTCTTTGGAAAGTGGCTGGAGAATTGTACAAACCAAAAGGAAGGACTAGGTATGAAAAGGTACCCCAAGGACAAGTGAAAGTGGTCTTATCTTGGTCTTCCGGGCTGATTTAAATTTGATTGTACCCACTAAACCCATCTAGGAAGGAAAAAAATGTTTTCCCTACCAGACTGTCTAACACTTGATCTAAGAAAGGTAAAGGAAAGTGGTTCTTTTTAGTGGCTTTGTTCAATTCCTGATAATTGACATAGATTCTCTACTTACCATTTTTCTTTGGCACTAGCACCAAAGGAGATACCCATTCACTGTCAGAAATGGGATGGATGAATCCTGCATCCAGCAATTTCTGCAGTTCTTCCTTAACAATATCTTTAAGTGTTGGGTTCATCTTCCTTTGAGGCTACCTGACTGGCTTACAATCTTCCTTGATGTATATACGATGAGTACATACTAAAGGGTGCACTCCTTTCATCTCCTTATAACTCCAGGCAAAGGCATCTAGATGTTTTCTCAATAGGCTGCATAGCTCCTTCTCTTGGGAAGTAGATAGGGATGGATTGATTTTCAATGTTATTTCTGGGTTGAACCCTATATTTTTGACATAGGGAGAAGTAGCTTCGGCCACACAGAGATCAATTGAGGGGTTGTTTTGGTTTCTCTTATTATGTCTTCTAATGGTGACACACTGGGAGGTGGATTCTGAATCAAATTTTCAATCATATCATCCTCATCTTGTAGTTTTCCCCCCATTGCAATTTCTAATGCACAAAGCAGTGCAGAATAAACTTCATCCTCATCCTCCTCCTCCAACCAGAGAGGTAGATCATTTTCTAGCAGGGGTTGGGCAAGAGGATCTAGGGTTAACTGCTTGGACATGTGCCCATTCTTTACGGTCACGTTCCCAGCTCGTCAGCTGATGTAGGAATCGGCTGTAGCCAACCAGGGTCTTCCCAGAATGAGAGGATACCCAGTGAGCTTTTCCTTTTGTTGGAGAACTAAGAAATCCACAGGGTACTCCCAAGAATCAATGGAGACCATCACATCTTCCACAATCCCCTTAGGGTCATGGTGGAGCAGTCTTCTAACTGCAACACTGTCGTGGTCTTCCTCAAGAAGCCCTGAAGCTTAAGTTTGAGCATTGTGTCCTTTGTCATCACATTAATGGCAGCTCCCAAATCAATCAAGGTAAGTGGGACCATTGTGCCATTGATGTGGACATCAACTACTGAGCTTTCAGGATCCTGATATTTTGGACATATTCTCTACCCCAACATCAAGTCGGATAGTTGTCCTATGACATTGATGGTTGGGGCATCTCTCTTGCGCCTTCCTGGATGCCTAAAGCACTTCTCCTTAATCAACCTATTGTAGATAGGCACATCTTTTATGGCTTGGATAAGTGGTATCTTCACACATAAACGTTTCAATTCTCCCAGGAGTTCAGTCTCTTCTGGGGTAGGCTGGATTGTCATGGATAGTCTCTCAAGAAAGGGTGGATTTGCTTTAGGTTTGCTTTCCTCTTTATCTTCCTCAACCTCCCTGGGTGGAGGCTGGCTATCTGGGAGAACTTTCCTAGATCGCAAGTTAATTTATTGATTCTCCACAGCATAAGTTAGGCATGATGGTTCCCCACTATACACTTACTGAGCCTGTCTGTTGTTTGGGTTCAGATTTGGCTGGGCAGGCATTTGGGGTTGCCTTGGTGGAGAAAAAGGTATTGGTTGTTGTTGGGCACGTGGTGGAGGTATGAGAGTGGGAAGAGATTTGTATTAGGGCCTCCACCCTTGATGAGGTGCATTCCACTGAGGTTGCGGCGGAGCATAGGATTGAAATGAATGGATGACTAGTTGGGCATGATATTGAGATGTGAAGGACCAAGGAGGAGGCATGGACCAGTAATGATGAGTAGGGGCACCCCAAGAAGGTATGGAGGTGACTTGGTTGGGGTTGTAGTATGCCTGAGATGTCCCTTGCATCCCCTGCTGGTATGTTCTAAGTCCATGCGGCCTCCTTTGTTTATGTAATAGATCTATTCAGTGACTCCTTCGGCCCCTTGGTATACAGCTTTAAGTCTAGGCAAGGAAGGGCACTTGTTTGTAGAATGATTTTCTTCGCAGAATGAACAAACTTCTATAGACTTCAATGGGCATTCATTCCTAGGATGCCTCCTGGTGCATCTAGTGCAAAAAATGGCCAAAGCCTTCTCTGCTTCCTCTTGTTTTCTTTTGATATATAAGGTATCCATTTGCATGGCAAGAGTCTGCAGCATCTCACTCTTGAAGTCTTCCAGCATGCTTCCAATTTCCCCTTTAATGGATGAATTGGAAGAAGAGGTACTAGCTATGGGTTGACTCCCCCTACCTTTCTTTCTGGTTGCTCTAGAATGGTTTCTAAAAATAGTCTTTATGTCCTCATAAGATAGTTGGTAAATGTCTCCCCCTGTCAGTAGATGGAGGGTGTCTAGAAGGTCTTCCCGGATTCCCATGAGCAGGACCAACTTCAGAGACTCAAGGTCAAGTGTGCACCTGACCCTTTTGTAATTAAGTTGGAACCTCTCTTTGTAGTCTTCCAGGGACTCATCACTTCCCATGGTCATTTGGAAGATTTCTTCTTTAGTATCTTTTCACCTACAATAGTCTCAATACTTATTGTTAAAGGCTTGCTACATCTGAGCCCAAGTTGTGATGCTATTGCCAGGTAATCCCATGAACCAGTGCAAGTTGCGTCCTTGAGAGTAGAAGGGAACAGTTTCAACTTTTGCTTGTCTTCTGCATAGTCATAAGTTCGACAGAAGATAGTGAACTCAAACAAGAAGGTGTCAGGATCTTTTTTAGTTAGGCCATGGAAGTGGGGTAGGGCTGAAGGACTTATATTTTTCATTTTGGTGTCCCTATTGGTCTCCCGAATGGGAAAGGTACCCTCTATTATTTCTCCATTTCCCCTAGCATTTATGTTTTCATCCATTGGCTCCAGAGGAATGTTTTCTTCTTCTTCTTCCCTTATAGGTTCTTCAAATATCTCTGGTTGTTCACCTAATGGTTCTTCTTGATCGCAGCCACCGAAGAAGAGAGAAGGATGGCTGTGTGAAGTAGTGGGGGTTTCGGGAAAAAAATTTCCTGTGTTATCTCTATTCCTATGAGGCATGAAAGGAAACTTTTTGGTTGGATTTTTTTTCTTTTTCCCCACACTAATAGTACCTACAGAAACTGAGATTGTGATTGAACAAAACAAATTGCAACTAGCTGAAATAAACTTGTTGAATGGAAATTTCCAGAATTGAAAAGGAAAGCAAGGAAATGCAGAACTGAAAGAAAGGAAATGACTAGTCTACTTTTGCCGAAATGGAATTTTCAGAATTGGAAGGAAAAGTAAGGAAATGTAGAATTGAAAGAAAAGAAATGACTAGTCTACTTTTGCTAAAATAAAGTATTAGCATAATGTTGCAAGAAGAAATAGAAGAAAGCAGTAATCACAAAATACTCTGGTGATTCCCTAGCAATGGCACCAAAAAGTGGTGAGCGCCAGTATTGCAACAAGAATGTTGCAACTCCTAGGCTACCAACTTTACTTTTATCAACCCGGTATTTCGTAACAAACTTGGAATCATCAGTGCTATATGCACAAGTACTAGTTCTCACTGCAGGTTGTCACTTGGTCAGCCAGTGCAAGATCACTAGGAGCTCAAGCCAACTTATATAGATCTCAGAAGAATCTCTATGTGTGATGAAAGAAAGAAATATTACTCTACAGAAGCTATTCTAATTGCAGAAAGGAAAAAGACTGTAATGTAAAGCAAGACCTAGTAAACCCTAATTAACAAGCTAATTCTACTTCTGCCTAAAACACTATGAAAACCATGAAATAAATGCCATTACCTACTCAAGAAAATAAACAACACCTAACCATGCTATTTTTGGAAGTAAATAAGCAAAAAACATATTTTTAGATTTTTATGTGTTTTTATGTGAATTTGACATGCATTTAATTTATTGTGTCTGAGTGTGGCAGCGAACAGGTGGATTTGGAGGGTAGTTTTGGAGCTTGGGAGGATGGAAGATGGTTTTTATGGGTCCTAGGAGGTATTAGGTGGCCTTCTGGAGGCTTTTCCCACACTCGGCCTTCAAAAGGGAGCATACAGGAAAAACTACATGAGGACACAGGGAAACTACAGGAGGAAAATAGGGAAACTACAAGAGGCCTACAGGAGGAGGCCAAGAGAAATTTCCGCTATTTTGAGGGTGTGAGAGTGGGTGGAAAAGGTGGATGAAGGTTGGAATGAGGTGTTAGGGCACCTATGGTCTACCGTGAATCACCAGGAGAGAGAAAGATGATTGGGTTTGCTCAAGGAGAGAGGAAGAAGTTCTATGAAAAAATGAAGGAAACTAGGGCAGAATTGAGGTGAGGTTTAGAAGACCTGTAGGGCATGGATAAGATGGAGGATGTGATTGTTGATAAGCTGGCCTACTGTTGAAAGAGATCTTATGCAGAGGAACTAATATTCAACCAAGAAAATTAAGCACCAAATGAAATGAGTGCATTTAGGAAAAACAAAGTTTTTCATTAAAATGGTCTAAACTATGATCTAGGAAAGGAAATGCTGAGAAATGTTGTAGGAAAGAAAGCATGAAAGAGGAATATTGAACGTCAAGAAATGAACATGATAAAGGAGATCTGAAGCAAAGCAAAACTGGACTATTAACCTACTAAAGAGCTGCAAACACTATAAGTCCTATGAATGAGGAAAAACTGTGTTTTTGGGGCAGCAAGAGAGTCTTTGCCTCAAATCATGGTCCAAGAGGGAGGAAGAGAGGCACTATTTCTAGCCTTTTAAATCTTTTCTACTGCTTAACCTACTACAAAAAGAACGAATGGAAGCAAACTACTAAATCATCAAAAGCAACCTATTCTTAACCATAAAAGAAATACATCTAACAACAAATTAATATACATTGAAGTAAAGCATACAAATACAAGTAAAGAGAAGTTTGACTGCTTGGATTAGGCCCTAACCCAAGAGCTTCAACCCTCTGATGTAACTCAATGCTAGCTCAAAAAGGATTCCATCTTCATTATCAAAAAATAGCAAGATTACATAAAACTGTCACACAATAGTAAGCTCGAAATTTGAGCAGAGTTTACATAAGCAAAAATCCAACCCTAGTGAGGCCCTAGGCCTCTCTACTTATACATCTAAAGCTACCAACAGCTTCCTTAAAGTCAGGGAGGCTTAGCTCCCAAAACTTGATATAACTATCAGTCATCCTCCACTTGCTCGGCTGCCTTCTAGTGCATGATTCGGCTGCTTGTACTCCAAGATGAATGAAGGGGAATTCAAAGTGAGGAGTAATAAATGAGGGGGATTCCCTCCTATAAGTCCTCTCCTTTGTCTACTTCAAGTTATTGCTACCATTTGACCACTGGATACTTGACTTTGACCTCGAAATCCATTAATAATCTATATTAAATACATGTTAGACCACATGGCATCATAACTAACTCAACTCACTCTATAAACATAAATATAATCAGAAAATCATACATAAGCTAAGAAAATGGTTGATTTGACTAGGTTAGGAGGTAAAATGAGCCCATATAATTACGCATTTATGAGGCTCATCAACTAGCTCTGTATAGTGCGATCCTTCTGCAAGGTCCAAAGTTACAACTATGCGCAGAGACTTTTTCTCAAAAATCATCTTGCACTTCTTTAGATTTATCACCCCATTCATTTCAGTGGCCCAATCTATTCCTAATAGCACGGGGTAGGGATTGTTTTCATCAATAATCTCTATCACTTCGAAATCTACTAGCGCACTTGCTCCTTTGAAATCCACTGTGTTTCCCTGCAATATTCCCATAGGTAGGATCTTTTGTTGGTTCGCCATTCGCAGTTGGATAGGAGATCATTGCAGCTTAGGCCTCCCCATGTGCTCCCATGTCTACTTCAGCAGAACCTTCGCATCTAATCCTAGGTCCAGAATCACTTGGTCCATCTCATATTCCCCAATCTGTGTGGTCAATCTCATCTCCCTTCCCATCCTCATCGCCTGCTTTCTGATATTCCCGACTATGCACAGTTCTCCTAGTGCGGTCCCAGTGCATCTATTTATGAGTTCCTACAACCCCTTTATAGCCTTGTTGTCGTGCAACAACTTCATGCATGTTTCCAGGAACATCATGAGCATTGATGGGTCCATTTCTAGCTCCGGTCTATCTTTTCTTCCTAAAGTGGAGGCATCAACGAAGCTCTTCCTGGTTTCCATGAAAGTTTCCTTAGTGCGTTCCAAATCAAACTCTGGTTCTTTCGTCGGATCTTTGCGAACCTAAGTACTCTCTTCAGGCTACTTGCATTTATCATTCCCTATCGTAATTCCACTTCAAAGCACAATATTCACATTAAGGTCTTCCTCGCGCGGCTCAAACCTCATCATTTGTAGGTTCTGAGTCGAGGGAGGTTGGAGCGCTCCCTTGTCGTGCAACCTTGCTATCAGTGTGGGACAATCCTCGGTCTCATGATCAAACAATGTACAATACAAGAATGATGGATGCATTGGATTCGTACAATCATAGGCATAATGTCCTGGCCCTCCATAATTGTAACATATCAGTTGTCTGTGACCTCTTCCAGGTCCTCCTCCACCTCGACCTCGTCCGCACCCCTGAAATCTGGTTTGCGCCATCCCCGCGTTCTGGTCAAGGGGCCATATTTCAGCTTGAACTCTGTAGGTAGGAATCCTATCCATCATCAGCTCATAAATTCTACAAGTGCACTCATAATGTCCCACTGACCTATAGAAATTACAGAACAACTGCTACGAATTCTGCATGTACTTCTCCAATAAATGGCAGTTATCTGTAGCATGCTTTCCTCTTATTTGACAAATCGCGTACCACAACATAGGCACTGCAATAGGTCCTGCTTGTGCCTCAGGTATCAATGGCATTGGTCCTCATCCCACGAGTTAATTCGTGAACACCAGGTAGTGGTCCTTGTCATGTCCCTGACCCTTGCACTTTATGCACCATACCTCGTCACACACTTCTAGGAAAGTTGTCTTGTCTTCTTTCAGACACTGCATCTCAAGGCACAAGTTTTTCAACTGCCTGTGAATCTGTTGAACTCCCAGGTTGGGATCCTGTATCAGGGTCTCATGTAGTCTCATCGCGATCTCCTAGGCCTCGACCTAATTTGTTAGCCTCTGTTGTGACAACGCATTCCTTAGATGTGGCGTTAATGATGCTACAAACCATTTGCGGTGTTGTCTATCCATCAACGTCATGTTAGCTTCACAAATTGTGCACTTTAGTCTTTGATCCAACTCCCAAGGGGTATCACCTGGTAGCATTGTGATTTCCTTGAACCCAATGATCGACTGCGCCTCTGACTTTGGCCTGCTAAATTCTTTGGTTAGCACAGTTTGGATATCTGCGATCCCCACATTCGAATTGTCTTTGGAATGCTTAATGTACTAGGTCAGCACGTGATCCTGTAGAGCATTAACCAATGTTGCCTTCTTTATATTTTCATACGTGACTCCCTACGCTTCCCATACAGCCTTTATCATAAACCAAAATTGGTCTGGATCTTCATTTCCTACTCCCTTGAACACTCGCAACTTTATCACGCTTGCCATATTGACTCATGGTGGTGACGAAGGTGGTATGGGCGAAGATGGTGAAATAGTGGTGGTGTGGGTGGGGGTGGTATGTGCGGAATCCTCTGCCTTGTCAAATTGATCACACTTCTTGGTGAGACCTTTGTGAGCTCTTCCTTGTCCCCTCGCGGAGGTGAAATCAAGAGGTTAGTTTCTAGTTCTACACTACCTTCATTTCTGTATATTCTCCCACTTTGTGTAGCCCCAAACATAAATTTATTCGCATAGCCTGCTTTTCACCCAATAGCATTTTAACCCCAAGTGTTCAAAGACTTAACTTACTTACAGTGCAGTCCTTTAAGGAAGCGTCACTCTGCCTCGCTATAGCTCACTAAAGTATCTACCGCGAACTCAGTGATGAATCCTCCTATAATTTGATTGAGCCATTGATCAACAGTGCATGCGATCCTATCCTCCAACACTTCCAATCTACGCACCAATTCTGGAGTCCACACAATAGGTCTGTCAAGCTTGCACCTTCCTTGGCTATCTACTAGCTTCACAATCCACTCATATAGCTCAGTAGGGAAAGATGCGAAGAAAATTTTGTGGATCTCTGTGTATAAGTAGTAGTCTAACCACACTTCTTTTGATAGTCGCGTATTCCTATTCTCCTGTGCCGCAAACTTGTGAATCTTCCTATCCAACCAATCCTCAATTCCTTTCTTTGTTGGATTCCAATGATACGACATTAGACATCTCTATGCAGATCCCAGTCCTGGCAATGGAACCATTTGTTGGCTTGTTTGGGCCTAACCCAAGTTCAGAGTTAATTAGCCAAACAAATCCCTGTACTACTATCCCTTTCGGCAACAGTCCACAGAGCGCAGACTTAGGTCTCACCGGAAGTAGTATGGGGGGGGGTGCTAGAACCAGGTTTTTGCACCCTTGAGATGTATGAGGGTTTGATTCGGTCCAACTATTAGTCCCTGCATGTAGGTTACTTTGCGCACTTCCCTAGCCTTCGCACCCTTATATATTCACCTTCGCGCAACCCTAATCAAGGTTGTGGGGCTTCAGCATTGCTGGAGTAGTGTTCTGCACCTTTGTTGGCATTATGATACATGTGTTGTCTTTGATGGCAACTCACTCAGATGACATTTCACAATTCAACAACAAAGGATTATAGATCAAACTCCAAATAATGAAGAAAGAGAGGTATATGCAGGTTCACTTTGTCCAAGAAGTGTATACACGCAGGTTAACAGAACAAAAGGAGGGTTAATCAGGGATGTGGGGCTTCTGCGTTGCTGGAGCAGCACTCTGCACCTTTTCCCTAAGTCACACCCAATATCTTACTTATCTTCTTACACCAGTTAGTTATCTTTGCATAAATGGATGCCTTTATGTTATATTTGTTTATATAGCACATTCATATAAGTTTGCGCAGCAAATAAATAGTAACTTTGCAATTCATATGCAATAATACATAAAACGGGAAAGATATGTATAAATATGGTAAAACTTATCTTTATCAATTCTTCCCATGGTTGCAGACTAGAACTGCCATGTGCACTGTTATGAAACCAGCTCAAGAAAAGATAGAAAAGATAGATCAACGCCTTAGAATTCAGCCTCTTCGAGGTGGCAACCTCCTTTACATTACATAAATGAACAATTCTTGCATGATACAAATGAAAAGACCTCCTTTCTATATATAGGAGTCCAAGGGGTCATAACATAATCAGAGCCGACATAACAATAATAATGTAAGGGCACAATAATAACAATAGTGGGCTTCTATGGGGCACAATAGTAACACTATGGGCACTACATGGGTACATCAATATAATAAGTGGGTTGTACTAATAACAATAACGGGTTACACTAGTAGTATAGGGGCCTAACATGCCCCTCTCCTTCAAAAAGCGTTGTCCTCAACGCTTGAGTAGTTCTTGATGCTTCTGTATAAAATTCTTGTCCTTCCATGTGGAATCTTCAGCGGGTAAGTTCTTCCACTTGATGAGATACTCTGAAATTGATCGATTTCGTAGTTGTCGGGTTCTTGTTTCTGTGACTGCTCCAGGTTCCAATATGATTTTTCCTTCCTTTTCAATATCTGGCAATATTGTTTGAATTGGGATCTTTTGCAACTTTTGAATAAGTGGCCATACTTCTTTTCCCTTCTTCCATCCATTCCTTGCTTCGTTTATCTAATCTGGTTGGATAATAGAAATAGCACAAAACAATGCTTCCACATCCTCATCCTTGAAGAGTCTTCCCATTCGGTAAGGTCACCATTTTTTAAGTGCATGTAGTATTGCCAACATTTCCTTCTCATAAATAGCTTGCTTTAGATGTAGCAGCAAAAATACCCAATCGCCTACATCAAAACATTTTTCACTATGATGTTGATCTACCTGTTGTTTCATTTGATTTTGCACTGAAGTGGCGTTATACTTTAAAAGTTGGAGAACTTGTTGTTGATGCTCGATGTGATCTTTCATTGCTTGAAACTTTTTCTTCTTGATATGTCCTTCTATATTTAGAGTTTGAGGAGTGGTAATTTCTTCCAATCCTTTACAAGATATGGTCGGATTCATTTCTTGACGCTCGATGTGATCTTTCACTTCTTGAACATTTTTCTTATTGATATGTCCTTCTATCTTGATAGTTTGAGGAGTGGGAATTCCGACCAGTGAATTACAAGATATGGCTGGATTCATTTCTTCTTTCTTAATGTGATCTTTCACTTCTTGCACTTTTTTCTTCTTGATATGTCCTTCTATCTTGAGAGTTTGAGGAGTGGTCATTCTTGCCAATAGTTTACAATATATGTTCTGATTCATTTCTTCTTTCTCTGGGGTTGGGTCCTGGCATATATCCTCTTCTTTTGATGCTTCTTGATCCTTTTCTTCCTCCTCTTCATACTCTATGTAAAATAATTTCTTCTCAGCACACTTATGACCTTTAGTGCATTTTCTATCACAATTGTAAGCCCTTTTTCTCTTTTTTTCTTCCAATTGTTGTGGTGTAACCCTTGTAGGTTGTGGAAGGCTAGGAGAAACAACACGTACATCTTTAAAGTTGTGAGGGGTAGACTTCCTTGTTGCCATAATTTTACTTTCAAATATTTCACAAAGCCCTTTACTCTTTCCAATTGTTGTGGTGTTGCTCTAAAGAAGGTGTTGCTCTTTGTATCCTCATAATGTGCTATCATTTCCTCCGTGAGAATTGACCACGTAACAAGTTGTTTACGAGAACAAAGCCCTTTATACCATAAAAATTGATCCAGTTCTAAATATGAAGATGCAATACATACCTTTTGTAACAGTGGTACACCATGTAGATCAAAATATTGCTCCATCTGAACTATCCAATTTACCAGATCCTTGCCATCAAACTTCCTCATCTTGCTTTTTCTTGATTTTAGGACCTCGATCTTGAAACGACTGTAACTATGTACTTGTGGATATTTAATATCTGAAATTGCTATTTGTAGTATCCCTCTATGTCCTCTTTCCAATGCCACCAGTCTGATCCAAATTGGATTCTCCAAAAAATAGTTATGCACAATCTCCCAAGATGACCTGATTATAGACCTTTCCCGAAGAGCGAAATTGTATGAAGTTCCACGTGTCAATTTTTCGACCTTTGGCTCTAAAAAAGATATACAAGAAACTAAAGTCCGTCCTCTTTCTATACCTTCTTACGAAATTTCAATCTGATCCCCAGAGAGAAAGTTATGACGATTTTCCCCAGGTCACCTGTTTTGAATGTAATTCAGAAGTCTGCAGAAAGACCAACTTCCTCAGATCATATCTCCGCAAATATCGCGCGCAAAGCTATGAAATTCAGACCCAAGGTTTTTTTAAGACTTCTGAAACATCACAAAAAAAAGTTATAGCGAAAATGCCACGATGACCTGTTTGGAGCAGTGAAACCCTAGAATCCAAAGCTCTGATACCAAATGTTATGAAACCAGCTCAAGAAAAGATAGAAAAGATAGATCAACGCCTTAGAATTCAGCCTCTTCGAGGGGGAAACCTCCTTTACATTACATAAATGAACAATTCTTGCATGATACAAATTAAAAGACCTCCTTTCTATATATAGGAGTCCAAGGGGTCATAACATAATCAGAGCCGACATAACAATAATAATGTAAGGGCACAATAATAACAATAGTGGGCTTCTATGGGGCACAATAGTAACAATATGGGCACTACATGGGTACATCAATATAATAAGTGGGTTGTACTAATAACAATAAGGGGTTACACTAGTAGTATAGGGGCCTAACATGCACTCACCTGCAGGGGTCCGCACACTCAGTTGCAGACTACTAGGCCTCTGCACACATAGCTGTAGAGCCTTCTCCTACTCTATGACACAAAGATACAACTTACACTTCAACTCAATCAATTCCTTAGACTCATCATGCTTCTATCTTATTAGTTTTTTTCTACACTTAGAGCCTCGCTCTATTTATACAATCCCACGGTCCGTGGACCATGGGTAGATCTTCCAAGCCGACATTATATTACAAAAACAAGGGCGAACAACCCTGTGACTCTAGTATGACTTCGCACTCCGTGCCCACAAATCGTGGAGTCTTTCCAATCGACTTGGTCAAAACTTGGGCTTTAAGCCCCAAAACATGCCTTGGGGGGGATTCCACACCCAACAGCTACACTAGAAATTTAATTTTACATAATCATGGCCTTCCATTTGTTAGTGTAGGTGTAGGTTAGTTTAGTTTTCTTTCCTGCATTGTCTTAGTTTTTCCTTTTATTTATTTTCTCTTGATTTTGGTCTTTCACGTTTTCTTTCGCATATGTACATAAATAATATTTTGTGTGAAAGTTGTCTCATTCGGCTCTAAAGTAATGTGGAAACGTTTAAGAGGATGTTGTGACAACTAATGACACTTGGCTAACTTTTGGTCCCCTTGTTTGTTTATGCCTATATCTTTAATAGTCCTTGATGCTTAGACAGAAAATGTGTTTATTTCCTAACAAAAGCCTTAGTATATCTATGATGCTCGTATCTTTAATATGATCTTAATTCCTCGAATCGACTCTTTTATTGATCAATTCAATGTGTTAACTTGGTCTGGTGGAGAAGGAAAAGGAGGAAACTCAAGTGAGCATACTATTTTTAGAGGTATACACAAAAGAGTCTATGTAAGACAAGGAACAGCCTCTCTTGCTCATAAAATAAGTCAGGATCCCTCTTTCGACTGTTGCAATATAAACAATCCAATGAGAATAATAAAAGAAACAAATAACATGTGAAAGAAGATAAAGGCTTCCCACACAAAGAGGTGAAGCAAGAAAATTCATCGAGGTACTGAAAAAGTCTCATTAGCAACAAATCAATGCTTGTGATTCCTTGGAGTGACTCTGTCAAGGTACTGAATAGGCCTACTCGTAGTGGAGCAATACCAAAGATTTCATTAAAACTCTGACATCTTAAAATCATCTATTTACATACTCCTACTCCCTAATTGAAATAGCTAAAGTTTCACTTTCTCTATGAATGTGTTAAGTCAATGAATAGAGGAGAATAAATTTGTAACCTGTATAAGTAAGGAAGCTATGGTGATCTACAAGATGAAACAATACTCTCTTGAGCACAGGGAGATTTTGGTTTCATGTGAGTTTTTATTCTGGGTAAGTTTTGTAACTGTCACTTTCATCCACTTGTACTATTGCTTTTATCGCTTTTTCTTTCATAATTGTCATTTTTGCCTACTTTTTGAATTACAAGTGTCACTTTTTCTATATTTAACTTTCACATGTGTCATTTCTCTTTTGCATGCTTCTTTTCTAGTGTTTTTTCATATTCCAAGTCCTTTTGCATTCTAGAAATCATTGCAAAATGAACATATTTATGAAATTTAAAATTCTCACAGTACTCATTACTTGTTGTTGATCAATATTTATTGAATTCTGAGCTTATATTCTTCTCCATCACTACAACTGTGTATTTCTCCCTTCCAAACAATCAGTCTCAGGCCTTTCTTCTTGTTGATCTGACATGCACACCCCTCAAAACTTTCCTATCTTCAACTATGCATTGCACAACTCTAGTTAGCAGTGGTACCATCCTTTCTCATTATGATTGTGAACTATGTAATCCCTAGCCTCAACTATAGACTACACACTTCTATCCAGCAACATGCACCCTCTTTTCCATTGTTGATGTGAACTTCACAGTAGAGAAGCCCTCTCTCTCAACAATTGTGCATTGTGCAGTCACAAGACCTAGGCCTTCAACTTTACCTCTGTTAATCCACCATGTACAGTCTCTCCTCTCTATCATACAAACTGGGCAATGCAGAGGGTGCGATGCATCTCACCTGTCCAGTGTAAAGGGTGCGATGCATACTGGAAAGCCCTTCTGTAGGGTGCGATGGGCGAGAGTAGACAAATGGCAGAGACAGTTTGTAAGGTGGATCATCATGGAAACTTCCAGAAACTTCTCCTATGACACTTGCCTCTCTGAATTCGCCCAAGGATGAGTAAGAGATCATCAATCTCCAAGTGGAATCAAGAACTATCAGAGAGAGGACACTAATCAAAATCCCAGAAGCTGACTCACCCCCCTGCAATCATCTATATATGGATCCCTCATCCCAGAGATCCAGAGGCTAGAATTTTGTATCTTGTAAGGAAGTGTTGCTGGTTTCTTGGTGGAATATCATAGTGTTGGGTGATCTAAGCTTTTCATGAGGTGAAGAAGGGCTTTCATGCTGGGAGGATGACGTTGGGTCAGAACAAATGGTTGTAATCCTCTTTTATATTCTTGATATTAATAAAGCTATTCAAGTTTTCCTCCACATTCTTGTATGTTCGATGATATATGCATTTGTGTGGTCAATATATATCTGGTCCTATATTGTTTATGATTTTAGATCTCTGTTCTTCGATAGTATTATGTTGTTTTGATTCCACAAGTGCTCTTTGAAGCTGGGTAGACGAAAGAAAAGCGGCAAGGATCTGTCAGAAGGGAGAGGAACCAAGCAAGGAACCAAGCGCAAGACTGAGGTTGGTGTCCTTTGTTCCCCTCTTATCTACTTCTCATAAAGGAAAGCGAAAGTAGTTTTAATTTTTTTTTTCTAAGATAGCTACTAGTCTTAGTGGGACTAGCAGCTCTGCATAGACACTAGATTTCCCGAAAACAAAATGGCGACTCCACTGGGGAGCGAATAGATTGTTTGCTTGTCTATATTTTTTTGCTTTATAAAATTACAGATGGAGCCTGAAGTTAGGCCAGCTAGCCTTCGAACTGCATTTGCTATGCAAGTGCAAAGTAGATCAATGTTGCTTCAGTCTATCTCCGGGTTTTGTTTATAAAATGAACAATCGATTTGCAAACATTCTAATTGCCCTAGTGGTGGCTCTAGTAACCTCATTAGATCAACCCCTGCGATTTATATTTACTTAACATCACTTGCTCGGCCTAAATCCCTGAATTGAGCTACAAACTGTGACCCAGAACCAAGTTGAAGTCTCGTCCCTGGACCATCGCACTTTCTTCTCTTGGGAATCTAGATGCATCACACCTCCCGTGTGCAGTAGGTGCGCTGCATCGCACCTTCCCCGTGTGCAGGTGCGCTGATCAGACAGTACCTCTTCTACTTTTAGATTTTGGTTTCTGTGTTCACTCTCTTCAGCTTTATTCAGGAGTTTTTCTGTCTGTGATCAGTATACCACTTTGGAAACTCCCTTCCTTTCCATCCTTCCGCTTCCATTGTGCAAAGAACTGTGAATGTTTTATGTATTGTGTGCCATTTACAGTTCTCTTTTACAAGAAGTAGCATAATCAAACTGTCGTCTTTTGATTTGAAAGTGTCGCAAGTGTCGTTTTCAGTCAAAGAAAAGAATTCTATTGTTCTTGATGGTCGATTATACAGTTACTCTTGTATTTGATTTGAATTAGTAGTTTTACAAGTGTTGAAAGCAGTTTTCAATTCAAAATAGCAAAGTGTCATCATTATCTTCCTTTCGTTTTTGAAGAGAAATTTGTTAGTACTGTCGCTTTGAAAAGATAATTCAGATTTGTACTTAGCATT
This sequence comes from Pinus tabuliformis, assembly GCA_031772625.1. Lineage (NCBI taxonomy): Eukaryota > Viridiplantae > Streptophyta > Pinopsida > Pinales > Pinaceae > Pinus > Pinus tabuliformis. Next base: position 808,641,279 of record CM062804.1, on the reverse strand, counting down.
CTTCTTGTCATTCACACATTAAGAAAGCTGAAGAAAATACATGCATGTGCATTTGCATTTAGACTGCTTGTTGGTTTGATTTAGGACTGTGCATCTAGTGTGTGCTCTCTGCTCTATGTTGAAAGAATATCATCTCTCTTTCTTTAGTAGCTAGGATTTTCATTGCAAAAATAAGATTAAACAATTGTTTATCATCTTAGATTGCATTTTAGGAATTGTATATCTACATCACGCGATGAACCTGAAAGAAAATTTTCTTAAGAAATATCAACTGTAAAATAAATTCAATGAACATAAAAACGCTTTGGAACCTAACGCACAACATTTAGAAGTCTAGGATAGAGACGTATTCCGGTGTCGTAAAACCAGGTAACTATCGCTTTCATTGTTGGTTGGGTGATTCCTCCTCTTTGAGACGACAAGTGCCAGTACAGACTTGTGCTCCCACGTACCGTCAAGTATATATTAGGAGACCACAATAGGCTATATCCTTTATCCATAGGAAGCCGTGTCTACTGCCCTATCGATCGCAATGCATTGAACACAGCATTCGGGAAGATTGACTGTCGTACCGTAAAAAGTATTCTGCAGTTTTGCAATTGATTTGGTAACCCCTCTGTCTAGATTTCCAGAGTAGTCTCTTTCATTCCTTTTCAGACTCCTTAAAGGAAAAGTTCCATCTGAGCACTTGTCACTTCAGACTCATTAAAAATCGAAGGCGACTAGAGTCATCTTTTGTTTTTTCTCGACTCTTAAAAATTGAAAAAACAAGTTGTGTCAAAGCGTCTAAAATTTATTTTAATCGGAATAATATCACCATTCCCGCGTTGGTCTTCGGTTGAGAAAAATGGAGTCCACCAACCAAGGATTTCCCCTTGGAGAAAATCCTAGTCCTTTCTCCTCTTGGGGAGATGTTGGTGCACCTCATATGGCCACATTGTCACTTCCAGGATTGACGATTGGCTTGCCAATATGGCTCTTCTCGACCTCCATCGTTCAGAACACCGTGATTCCTGAACAATCGAGTCGGAAACTAGATGATACTAAAGTTACCCCCCAACCTTCTACTTCATCTGATTCACCCTCTCCTCCTTCATCTTCACTTGATAAAGCTGGTAAATCCAAAAATCAAGTAACTAAGAAGGAGAAGAAAGGGAAGGAGAAGAAAGAGAAGAAGAAGAAGGAGCCAAAGGCAAAAAGGGGTAACCGGGCATCGTCTAGTGAAAATCCACACACTGCACCATCCAAGTCTAAATCTCCATGTGTCATTTGCAAAGGAGACCACTATCATCAAGATTGTCCTTGCATCCCTCGGATCTTAAGGGACTGGTCTCCTCATTTGCACAATCCGGTGTCATCAACCTCTGATGATCATGTTGAAAGTACACTGTCAACCAATGAAAGCGAAGTATTTGGACAGAAAAGGAAATGCAAATTTCCTTGTAAACTGTGTGAAGGCGATCACGTCATCCACCATTGTCCCTTCCTAGACGAAGCTAAAAGAGTATTGGATAATCGTCCTGCTTCACCGCTACGGCTTCCTCCTGGATACAAGAAACTCTTGCCAAGTCCATCACTGGTTGAAAATCCGACTGACACACCATTGTGGTCGGTCGAAGCATCTATCATTGAAGATAAACCCTCTGAATCCACACCAGACGAAAGTAAAAAGGTCGAGGCGGCATTTGACCCGATCTTGCCTTCAGAAGGTCCATCTTCATATGATACAGTCACTGGAGAGAATAAGAATGACACTATACAAATTCTTTTCGTAAACACAAACTTCGATGAACATGGGGGCAGTCTACCCGTTCCTTTACCGCAGGAAGAAAGTTCATCAGAGTCGTATCCGGCCGTCTATTCGGTCCCACCTCCAAGCAAGCTATTCGTTTCCTTCGATTGGAATCTACTAGGCAGACCCCGTTTACCGGCTAATGTACCATTCTGAATCATTGTACAAGCTTACAAAATGATCATGGTCAGTACCATCATAGATGAAGGGACGTCTGTGAGTATCCTTTCCTCAACTGCTTGGGAAGCGCTTGGTTCGCCATTGCTTCTGCCTAAGATGAGAAATCTAACAGGCTTCGACAAAGGAACCAGTCGACCGTTAGGGATCCTCCCCAATGTACCTATAACGTTGAGAAGGAAAACCGTTTATATGAACGTAATGGTATTCCAAGGACCTATATATTATAATCTACTCCTTTGGCGTGACTATATTTATAGCATGGGAGCCATTGTCTCCTCACTCTCTAGAGTAATTTGTTTTCCGCATGAAGGTCGAGTGGTCCAGCTCATAGACCAGCTTTCGTTCCCCGGCTCACACATAGCTAATAGTCAAATTCCATCCCTAAATGGTATTTTCACGCAAGGAATGTCTCATCAATCTCCAGTCCATCCACCTGAAAAGCTCAAGTAATTCGGGAGGACATGACTAAAACCCAGGGGGCATGCACCCTGGTCTGTTTCGGCAGGAAAACCTTGGGTATAGGGTAGGTTTCTGTGGAGGATATATGACTAGTCTGACACATCTGTCCATTTAGGAAAATGGGATTAGACTGGAATAATATTCCCTCGTTAAAGTTATGTGAGTGGAGGCGACCGCGCCACCCACCTTTGTTTATTTTGGTAGACATCGCCGAGGAAGTGTTTTGTCTGCAACGCAGATGAAGCAATCTTGCAAATGCGAGAACTTTCATATGGTAACCTGGAAACTCTACTTCGCTATGCCTCGGGGCATGCAAACCTTTTTTCCTGAAATTAAAGAGCGACCATTTATTTTCTTAGTTTGTAGTTTCTCAACCCTTTAAACTTGTAGGATTGGTCATTCCTAGTTTGCATAATGAAAGGATCCGGAGCAAAGTTTCGAATGGTGCAAGCTCCCTAAAAATTGAACCTATCAATGAGACATCCTTATTATATGACTGGCACGAGCAGTTTTTATGCGAAGTTCAAGCTCATTAAAAATTAAACCTTGGCAATGAGCAAACGTTCCCCCAGAGTTTAAGCTCATTAAAAAATGAGCCCATCTCCAATAAATAACCATTGTGAATGCATTATCATCAGCTTTTGAGCCCTGGTCATGTTCTTACCATCACCTCCACTCTGTTTTAGCCGATCATTCACCTCAATTTGATTGTTTACCCCTTTTGAGGAACAGCTGTGAAGAGTGATCATGTGAGCCATCCTTGTGACACTGTTGTGATTGGAAAATTCCAAACCTTACCTGGAATCAGCTGCTACCTGAAATTATCACTCGTTCCTCAAAAAACGAGTCCCCTTTAAGCTCTTTTCATCTGACTCATAAAATATGAAAAGATTGTCGAGCAGTTGGCCTCTCTAGCTCGTTAAAGCTACCGGGAGTGTTATCCCTCCTCTAGATTTTAATATTTTTGGACCTGAGGGATTATTACACAAAAAGATCGAGCGCTTGTTTTGTTTGGCTTGTTAAAATTACTGAAAATTCATCCCTTTCGTATTATTTTATACTTTTTTGGACTTAAGGGATTATATGATGAAAAAGGATTATTGGAGTTTCCTTTACGTCCCTTTCAGACTCTCTAAAATTGAAAAGGACCGAGTTATATTTGTCATTAAACTCGTTAAAACCAAATAGCGACAAACTTGTCCATATAGACAAGAACGAGTTTCATTGTCGCTAGGCTCGTTAAAACATAGCGACGGGTTTGCCCGAAGGAAAAATTATAGAACAAGCATATGTTATCCTCCTCAAGCTTGATAAAAATAAAGAGGTACTGGTCAGCAATGACTGGGGAAAAATTGGGAAGAAAACTTGAAGAAACTTTATTGGTAGCAAGTCGCTCTTGAACATGACACTTTCACTCCACATCCGAGTCGGGTTGGGTTATTCCGTTCACCGGTCATACCACCATTGGCCCGTCGCACCATCCATATTTGGGATTAACGCTACCAATCCATGTCAGTGTCACCGGTATGTTCAAGAGAAGTCGCTCAGAGAATTCACCTGTGTCTCCTCCACTGCAATACATTCACGCTCCATTCTTTCATGACCGCCACCCTGAACCCTGTATCATCAGATCGTTTTCACCTCCAAAATCATTTACTCTGTTCCATGTCGTAGATGTGAGATTCATTAAGGCCCTCCTACGACGGGTCACTTCTTGTCAACATCAACTCATTATCCAAGAAGTTGACTTAGGAACAACCCTTTCAGTACTTTGAAGCTTGCATGCCTCAATGGCAAGTTTCTCACTTCCAGTGACAGGTTTACATCAATGGCCTTCGACCGAAAGATTTTGCGTGGTGTTCGACGCCAAGTCCATTTTTCCACACCACGCGAATTGTATTTTAGTACCTTGAGGGTCATCATCATTATCAGTGATTCTTCTCGCGCTTGTTAACAGCTTACATCATTGGCTGGTAATCAGGCGATGTCTTTCCATGTTCGACTCCAGAACATCTTTCACATGGATAGATTTGTACTCTAAGTGAAGATTGGCCGAGTTTGAAGACCCCGAATCTAGTTTCATCCATCCGGGCTGCGATATATTTAGGAAAATAAAGACATCAAATGTACATCATTGCTGCACAGATGATCATCTGAATCAAAGGATGATGACTCTATCAGAATCATCAGTCTACCACACAAACGGTTGTCTGTCTTATGTACATGAAAATGAATTTATAAAGTTGAGCATGGGAATGCCTGCCTCAGCTAGATCATGAAAAATATTATGAAGATAATGTATTGTATTGTATCTTATTACAGTTCGCCTTCCAGCTCAAAAAAACTTCGGTTCCTCATGATAAAGCATTTCACCCGACATCAAAATATTAACAACCTCATGCTTTAGGGGGAAAATTTTATAGACATTTTTGGGAAATGCAACCGCAACCATACATGTCCATAAACCAAGGGCTCGTAAGTCCCTAAAAGTGTTGCTTCACACCCTAAAGAAACAAGGTCAGCTGATTACATCATCTCCCAGAAGTTCTCCATAGAAAACTGCTCAGAACTGGTCAAAGCTGGACTATACAGACTGCCCAATACAGAGGGTGCGATGCATCTCACCTGCCCAGTGTAAAGGGTGTGATGCATACTGGAAAGCCCTTCTGTAGGGTGCGATGGGCAAGAGTATACAAATGGCAGAGACAGTTTGCAACGTGGATCATCATGGAAACTTCCAGAAACTTCTCCTGTGACACTTGCCTCTCTAAATTCGCCCAAGGATGAGTAAGAGATCATCAATCTCCAAGTGGAATCAAGAACTATCAGAGAGAGGACACTAATCAAAATAGCAGAAGCAGACTCACCCCCCTGCAATCATCTATATATGGATCCCTCATCCCAGAGATCCAGAGGCTGGAATTTTGTATCTTGTAAGGAAGTGTTGTTGGTTTCTTGGTGGAATATCATAGTGTTGGGTGATATAAGCTTTTCATGAGGTGAAGAAGGGCTTTCATGCTGGGAGGATGAGGCTGGGTCAGAACAACTAGTTGTAATCCTCTTTGCTATTCTTGATATTAATAAAGCTATTCAAGTTTTCCTCCACATTCTTTTATGTTAGATGATATATGCATTTGTGTGGTCAATATATATCTGGTCCTATATTGTTTATGATTCTAGATCTCTGTTCTTCGATAGTATTATGCTACTTTGATTCCACAGGTGCTCTTTGAAGCTAGGTAGACGAAAGAAAAGTGGCAAGGATCTGTCAGAAGGGAGAGGAACCAAGCAAGGAACCAAGCGCAAGACTGAGGTTGGTGTCCTTTGTTCCCAACTTATCTACTTCTCATAAAGGAAAGCAAAAGTAGTTTTAATTTGTTTGTTACTAAGATAGCTACCAGTCTTAGTGGGACTAGCAGCTCTGCATAGACACTAGATTTCCCAATAACAAGCAGTAAAGGGCTAAATGGCATGATAAGTATATCAAGCAGAAGAAGTTTCAAGCAGGATATTGGGAACTTTTGTTCGATTCAAAATTCAAAGATTTTCAAGGAAAGTTTCAGACTCATTGGCTTGGGCCATATGATATTGAATAAGTCTTTAATAATGGAGCAGTGAGAATAAGGACAATAGATGAAAGAAAGGTACCTCTTCTTATGAATGGTCATCGGTTGAAGATATATCATAAGACAATTTCAAGAGAGGATTTTATCAAGCTTTTCCAAGATAACACTGAAATGAAGTTGGCGAAGAAGAATTCTTCTTCTCCACTAATTTAGCTTTTATTTTTCCTGTATATGTATATATATAATTTAAAAAAAAAACACATAAAAAAAAATAATAAAAAAATGTTTAAGTATGAAAACCAATCATTAATTTGCATACTTATACAAAAAATACAGTGTGAAAATCAGAGATTTCTGATATCCTATATTTTCCATTTCCTTTATGTAATAAGTAGCGGCATAAAGCTACATTCATTTGCAGTTCATAATCTGCAAATTCATTTCATTTTACAGTCTCATTCCATCTCACCCCATTTTCATTTTATTTTACAGTTTCATTCCATCTCACTCCACTTGTATTCCATTTCACTGTCATATTCCATTTCCATTTCATTTCACATTCATGTTCCATAGCCATACTTCATTTCTTATTATGTTTAGCAATTGATTCCATTCTGCAGCTAATTTGATTCTGTAGCCATATCTCATTCAGTAGCTCTGGCATAATTATACAGCTTACAAACAAATGATGATTGCAGGAAATTGAAGAATCTTGTTTTGAAAACCAATATGCTAAAAGGGTACCTACAAATCAACACCAAAGAAAATAGCAAATGAAAAGGTTAAGTTCTAAAAGGTAAAGTGCAAAAATTTCTTTTAAATAGCAAGGTTAAAACATAAATCATATATAATATGGATATTCATATGTTTCCTTGACGAATCATAATTTGATTTGATTGCAATCTCCATCATACTACATATCTGCCGCATCCTACATATTTTGTCACATAACGGTCCATAATTAACTCCCTCTTTGATTATCAATGGTCATGACTACGACATCACATACTTGTCTACATTTCTCCAGAACCCCTACCATCTATTTATTTCATACAAACCCACAGTTCCTTTCACCATATTTGCAGCCAATTCATTTCATAAAAATGGGAAGGGTAATTCTGAAGGTTGAGAACTCTTTGTAGTAGAAGGCATGGGGCTAATTCTCAGATCAGAACCCCTAGGAGAAAAGTACATGGAAGGATACCCACATCTCAAAGAAATGTTGCACAAATCTGGATTTCTTAAATTCATCGAGAAATTTGATGGTTTTCATAAGGAGATTACAAAATCCTTTGGTCGATATTTTGATGGCACAAAGGTAGAAATTGGAGATATCAAGTTTGCAGTGACTAAGTCATTCATGACCGAGGCTATAGAACTTCCAAGGCATGGTGAACTATGGTTCAAGAACAAGGAGTTCTGCAATGAATCATGGAAAGTAATACTCAAAAACCCAGGTATGGATGTCTCTATTTTTAGAAAAGGTATTCCCATTTCAGATCTTAAAATTAAGTGGAGGAACATGCTCTTGGTTTTACACAAATTTATCACTTGTTAGGGGAGGTTTGGTTGCATGTATGTCTACCATATTCGTTTACTGATGAATTTCTTAGAAAATGGAGAAATCAATCTTCCTTTCTTCCTGCTAAATAGTTTAAGAAGGATGGCCTCAAATGTGCAAAAGAGAATACAGTTCACTGATACAACCATGTATCATCATGGGCTGATAAAGATATTGATTGAGTTTCATTTAAAAATCATATGAGATACCTGGGAGAATTTCCTTATTAGAAACCATTTCCAAGAAGCACTAGAGTCACCTAAAGAAGATAATGTCAAAAGAAGTAGAAGAAAGAAGACTGGTATAACTATTGAAAACAGACCTGAGTCTTCATTGCAAAAAGATGATGAAAAGTTAATCTCTGAAGAACTGACAGAAATCAGGAAGCAAATCAAAGAAAGAGGGAAGATAAGAAAGGAGAAAAAGGTCACAAATGAGGAGAATGTAAGTCCTCCACAACTTATCAGGATATCTAGACTCCGATTTTTGGTAAAGAAAACATCATCAAAAGGGACAGAGTTTATAAATTTAGACAAGGAAACCCTAGAACCATCTCTTGTTAACATCTCTTCTGCACACAGTCCTCAAAATTCTCCTGTTCATCATTTTGAAGGTAGCCTAAGCAGAAGATCTCCAGGCATAGACCCAGTGCAGCAACAAATATATGACTATATAGAATCACTGGAGAAGAGAAGTGCCTCAATGAACCTAGAACCTTCTGTCAATCCACAAGAACCTCTAATTGATGCTCTCAAACAAGAAATTTATGAATTAGAGATATTGAACAAACATATCAAACAGGAGAATGAGACCTTGAAGGAACAAAATAAATTGGACAAGGCAATTCACGATAATGTCATTCTGCATCTAGGACTGTGGTATAAGAAAAATAGGCAATTGAAAAGAAAGAATAATATTTTGAACAGAGCAGTCATTAACCTTAAGTACAAACTTCTTATGAGAAATCCTAGAATGACAGTCACTTCAAAGAAGAACAAAAGAAGGAAATTGGATGTACTAGCAGAGGTGTCTGAGCAAATGTAATAGGGAGGAAGAACTCACATTTTTGGCAAATTGCATGAGGACATGCAATGATTTTGTAGTGGAGGTATGTTGAACCTCAGAATTACCCTCTCCTTGACATTTTTTCTCACCTTTTTCCCTCACTTTCTCATAATATTACAGACCCAATCAATGATAAATGCTAGGTTTTGTCTTAAGGAAAGCATTAAAATGATCGCCATATTATATTTTCATGTTCTTGCTATTTGAATAGATTTTTGCAAATTAGCTACAAAAACGTAGCCTATTCTATAGCTAACTGTGGATTCCATAGCTACTCTCATGGTTTGGAAGGTTCCAGGTGTCAAATGAAGAATTGGGCCACATGGGCATTTCTAGAATCATCTCCACATGGATTCTATCCTATTCACTCGGTCCAAATCGACAGAAAAGCAAGCCTAAGGTCATGGTCAAAGATGGAGTCAAAGTACGTTATCCGAAAGCAGTAGGACTCTTGATTTTCTCTTTCGTAGCTAATCAAGAGTCTAACAGTTCTATTGCAAATCTAATTCGAATTATCCACTTGTAGCTAATCAAAAGTTTAAATAGTCCTATTGCAATTTGAATTAGCCACCTGTAGCAAGTTTATCTCATAAACAATCATGTTAAATTTAATTCGAATTAGCCACCTGTAGCAAGTTTATCTCATAAACAGTTATGTTATTTTCCTTTAAATATCGGTTGCATGGAACCGAGAGGAAGTTAGAAGTTAGAAGGAATTACGTGTTAAGTTCAGGCTTTTTGTTGATACTCTGTATTCAGACTTTGTTTTTTTCATAATACAAATTTCGTGTTGCCAATGATCGTTTAAAGTGCATCCTTAACTAGCTAGCATTCCAGCCACGTCAGTTGCAGAGGGCCCCTGCACTGAAGGAGGTTTTTCATTTGTTGTTTTTAGTTCAATTTCCATTACTCTATTTTCAGCAAATCTGTTTTCTAAATTAGGATGATATTTCATTTCAGTTTTTAATCAATAGCATAATGATAAATCACAACTATGCAGCCTTGTTCTTCTAAGATATTTCGTGGAGAAAAACGACTCTATTTCCAAACTGAATTAAGATTGAAGTAATAATAATACACAGTTGCTTAGTTTTCTTGTTGTTTTTTCATTCATTTTCTTAGAACATAATTGTCAATTAACTGTGTTAATGGATGTTTTCAAAATCCATTTCAAGATGATGATTATCCTAAACTAAATGGTTAAATGTCTAATTCATGCAGTGATTGAATTTACTCAGTACATTATTATTTTCCTAGGAACTTAGGAACTAAGGTATAATTGATTTCTTGCACGGCACTTCAAGAGGATGCTTCACATTTGAATGTTGGAGAAAGTCAAAAATACATTAGTTGTTTATAGTTAGTTTTGCATGCTTTTACATTTTTTCTTTCAGATCCTCACTTAGTTGCATCACTGATATTCCCAATAATCATTTCAAGGAGATTGATTTAATCATATTCCAAAATTGAATGGTTGAATGTTTAATGAATGCAATTACTGAGTTACCTTATGCATCAATTTCATTCTTGGCTTTAAGAATTAGATCCATGGATTAGGACTAATGATAAGATAAGAGAGATGCTCCGTTTTTTTTATTAGGTTCTAACTAGCCAACAGTTCTTGGTCCATTCTTAAGAAATTATAATAACTTAGGAACATTTCCTTTCCTTTAAAATTCATTAGATTCACTTAAATTTTCTCATAGTTTCAGGTTGTACATTCTTAGACATCAAAGAATAGAAACCCCCCAAAAACAACATAAATACAAAACAAAAAAGTAAGAAAAAGGTTAACTAAGCACATATAGTGCACCACACTTCATCAGCTTACAAACCTCGGTTGATAATTTATGCAAGCAATTTAGGATATTAAATTGACTAAACAGCACATTCCTAATTTAAGAATAAATATAATTTGAACAGAGCAATTGGGAAAAGAAGGTTGTATATTCACATTTACTTCAAATTCATGGAATGTCACAAGAGGATCTCTTATAATAAAAAAGGAGAGAAGGTAGGTACATTGTATTTATGTACTGCTAATGTTGACCTTTCTATGTTTTAGCTTCTACAAGAGTGGATATAGCATTGTGGTATCATAGCCTCCGTGATATACATGCATATCTGAAATAATTACTAACCATACATGACATAGTGAAACAACAGAGAGGTAAACATAAATATCCTAAAAGGAATACCACCATTATATTATGAGGGATAGGTTTCCTTTTATAAGAAAACACCTTCTTATGAAAATGGTTACAAATAGATTTACATGGAAATAATGAAACATTATTTATATATTTCCTTCCTTATTTTAAGTTTCCCAACTTGTCTACATGAGAAAAATCAAATGCATTATTAGATGTTTCCTTCCTCATTATGAGTTGCCTCGGAAGGGGTAAAAATTTATTGGTTTCCCAATTCCTCCCTATTTAGAGTATGAATCATCGCTACCTATGCCACCAAATGACAGAAATTGCACTGGAATGTCTGTACAATCCTCCATTTTGCATGTGCTAGTGTGTGTTCCTTTCGACGTATAAGGTATGATATATGATATGCATGTCTATTGGAAAGATGTCATCCTATTGCAAGAACTGTATCCTTTAGTAGGGGAGGCTGATAATAAGGAATATTATCCACAAGATTTTGAACTATGATTGATTCCTCAAGGAGAGGTGGTTCAAAGAGCTTTGTATCATTAACATTAAGCGCAGCGTGGATACCTAGCTAGGAAGGAAAGTCCAAGTGATATGAATTTTATCCAATGCATTCTAGAATAGTATGAGGACCATATCTTAGAGGACTCAGCTTATGGTGTTGGCCCTTGAAGCATTGCTTGTCCAACAAGAGCCATACAAGATATCCTAGTTCAAATGACAAGGGTGTGTGATGTTTTTCATGCCTTTGTTAGGAATGATCCTAGTCATCTTGAAAAGTAGAAATTACATGAATATGGTGATGAGATATGGAGTGTATAAAAAATTGAGTTGATTTTTTTCTTGTTTCCAACGTGCAGGACAACAAGGGGTGATAGTCAATGGCATCTAAGAGGGTACACTTGGCTAAAACCCAAAACAAACTTCGAAAGGCTTGAACTTAGTAGAGGAGTGTGTGGCCCTATTTTAACTATGTTGAATAATGTGCACATAAGAATCCAACTATTTGTTCTTCAAAAAATAATTGTCAAGGGAGTGAACCAGTGTATGATTGAAAACCTCAATTTGGCCATCTATTTGCAAGTGAAAAGTTAATGAAGAAGCGAAGGTGATCACCTAACATATACCAGAGAGTACACCAAAATATGTTAAGAAAACAAGAATGTCGATTAGAAATAATGCTACTTAGAAATAGAAAGTGTGGCCAAATATGAAAGAAGAAGAGATTCACAGTCTGAGTAGTAGAGGTAGTCTTATGACGGGGAAGAAAGACAACCATCTTAGAAAATTTCAAACCACTTCCTGAATAGCATCATGTTTGTGGAAAGTAATAAGAATACCACTCAAAAATTCCATAGAAATGGATTCCCAAGGGTGAGAGGGCACAAATGAATGCTGGTATAGACCATGCTTACTATTTTATGGCTTGCTTTGTGAACAGACTGAACATGCTTGAATGTTTTTTTTCTACTTTCTTAGTTAAGGAAGGCCACTAGAAGTGGCGTTGGAGAATGAGAATGGTCATGCTTTGCCAAAATTCCCCCCATGTGAAGAGGCATGTGCTTCATGGATGAGAAGGAGATGATCATTAGATTATGGAAAACATGGTTGGTTAAGTTTATACAAACAACCATCATGAATGGTATAATCAAGAAAGGGAGTTTGGTTTATAATTGTATATTTTTGCAAAGCTTCTCATATCTCACCAAATATTGGATCTATTGCATACATGTCTTTCCAGACATCAAAAGTGGCACAATGGACCTATAGAATGTGTAGGACCTGTTGATCTGTGGTTGTCATTGATGTCAACCCAAGCAGCACCATGGGGCTACCCCGATCTTGCATGGGAATTTTGACTTGACAACTTACTCTATTCTGATTCAAGAATCTTCTATATGTATTCTAGTCATCGATAAGTTTCCGTTGATATATGGCATGGCACTCATAATTGGTTGTGGTCATTGAATAGTCAATAATTGATAATAATAATAATAATTCTCCTAACATCGCTCCAACATTCACTTGTGGAGGACTCTCAACTCAAGACATTCATATAAATAGTGACCCTCATATCCTCTTCTGGTAGGGATTTTGTGGATTCAAACAGGTCATCGTGGAATTTTTTCTATAACTTTTTTTCTAAGAATATTCATAATCTAAAATTAAAACCCATTTGAGAGGAATCTTGATGAACCTCATAACTAAATTTCAGATCTTAGTTCGCTATATTTTCGGATATATTATATTAGGAAGTTAGGGTTTTTGCAGGCTCCTGAATTCCATGTCAATCGCATGACATTGGGAAAATCATCATAACTTTATTTATGAGAATTGGATTCAAATTTCATAAATAGTGAAAAGAACAATGTGTACTTTAGTTTGTTGGATATCATTTTCAGGGTCGAAGGTCACAACAGTGACACGTGTCACTTCGTACAAGTTCGCTCTATTGAACCTATCTATAATCAGGTCATCGTGGGAGATTGGGCATAAAACTTTCTTGAATAATCCAATCTTGATCAGACTTGTGGAATTGGAAATAGGACTCAGTGGGCTACCACAGAACGAAATTTCAGACCTGGAGATCCAAAATTATATAGATACAATAGATTCAATATCGATCTCCTAGAAGGAAAGAAAGGGCATGCATTCAAGGATCACTGCAGTAAGGACCACACATCAATAGTCAAGGGTAAGTCTCCGACAACAAAGTATGTATGATTAGTAAGTATCATCTCTGACATATGTTTTTGTAGGACAACATGAGTATATACAGGGTCTCGGTTATATCTCTGTCTCTATATGTCACAGTTAGTTTTTTGGATGTCCTATTCTTGATACTACACATTTGATGCTACACCAAGTCTGCTAAATCTATATGATGTTGTAAGCTCATGTTACTTGTATTTTCTTGATAAAATGGTCTATGTTGTTGTAAATAGAAATTGGTCCATCATAATTCTAGGGTCTGTCATCAGTTTTTATTGTATATATCTTGAAATCAGTTTTGGATATAGTCTTTCATAGAGTCTAGGCCTATATCAAGAGTGGGAGCCTTTGTCTACTGTTGCGAAAATTCAACAAAAAAGTGACAAGCACACTTCAGGTACACATTATAATTTATATTTATATTTATTCATTATTATGCACTTACATGTGTTTTGTAGGTAGAGATAAGTTGAAGGGTATTTTGTTTTGTTTTGGGATTGGTTTCGCTAGGAAAAAAATTTCATGCGGGTAGAAGAAGATTCAAGTACAACATCAAGAAAGAATTCAAGACCATAAGTATAAAATCAAAGGAAGCATTGCAGCAGGACATCCATGAAGACATGAGAGTCATCCAGATATCGTGAAGTATTGTTAAGGCCAAGAGTCATCATTGTAAAGTTGTTAAAGATTCATTTATAAAAGAGTCATCATTGTAAAGTTGTAAAAGATTCATCATTGTAAATATTGTAAAAGACTCATTTGTGAAAGATTCATTTTGCCTAGAGTCGAAGAGGTAGTGTTGGGAGGTATAGGAGTCACTGTTGGGATGATGTCATGGTTAGGTTGCAGGTCATAGAGTGATTGGGTATTTGGCCAAGTACACAAAAATCATTGTACATCTTATTGTATCGTGGATTTTTGTCCCTTGTTTGGGAATCCAGAGCCTTGTCTTATTTCAGTCATTATAGGGTGGCAGGGAGGCGTTAAGTAGGTGTATGAAGCCGCCTATAGGTTGGGTCCTGTGAACACTTCAGGGTGGTAGGGTGGTGCTAGGGCGATTTATGGCTCTAGGGTTTTGTGGCATCCATTCAGTTGATTACTGAAGAAACCAGGGGGTTGGGGCGTCCTTCTAGTGGGAGTTGGAGAAGAATTCTTTTCTAGAATTCTAGGAAGTTGTTGATTTCATTTCATTTGGGGATGAAGATTAAATAATTTAGAAAATCGTTCGGTGGTTTTTGACCCGGAGGGGTTTTTCCACCTAAAATTCCTGTGCCTATTGTGTTCTTTTATTTACTATTATTATTGCATAAACATTAATAATAATTGAATATTAACTAATGCTCTGAAAAGATTTAAAAGTGCTAATTGCTAAGGAATATTGGTTCACCCCCCTCTCAGTGTTTCCAACAGGGTCTGAGTAGGTGGCCAACTTAATAATTCATCCATTTTATAAGTTGTACCCTTATTATATTTAATCACAAGATCGAACTACATCAAATGGTGTTTCTCTTGAATCTTTCTCTGCGATTTGATGAATATCAATGGATGGTGATTAGTATGGAGTATAGTTTCTTTGCCAAGAATATAATGGAGTTGTTGCTTCAATGCTTGCACTAATTTGTATAATTCCTTTCCATAGGTATTTTACATAAGCTGGGCCTCTGCAAGAGTCTCAAAATGGTATTCTACAAGTTGACCTCCCTGTTTAAGAGAAACCCCATTGGATAACTCAGAGGCATCAATTTCTATTTCAAATGGTTGGTGCATATTTAGAAAATAGGGAACATGACTAAAGCATAAGTAATTATTGAGCATAGAAAAATGGCACTCAGCCTCGATATCCCAAATAGATTTTGTTTGATTGGACAACTAGTGTAAAGGGTGGCCCAACTGGGACAAATGAGAAAGAAATATTCTATAAAAATTAATACCTCCTGAGAAACTCTTGAGGTCATGAGTACTAGAAGGCACTGACCATTTTACCAAAGCTTGTATAAAGACAGATATGGTCAAACTCCTTCTAAATCAAGTATGAATCCAAAATATTGAAATGATGTTTGTCCAAAATAAGATTTCTTCTCTTTTACCTAAAGTTTATGTGCCCACATTAGCTCAAGTGTGTTGCGGATGCGTCGTAGATGTTTAACCTAAAATTTGTTAAATACCAAAATATCATCAAGATAAATGACCACAAACTCACCCAAGTCTGGCCTAAACACATCATTGATTAATCTCATAAATTTCGACAACGCATTTGTCAACCCAAATGGCATGACCAATCGTTCAAATAGTCTAAAATTTGTCTTAGAATAATTCTTACATGTTTTTGTTACATGCATGCAAACTTGATGGTAGTCAAATGTCAAACCCATCTTTGTGAAGAAGCAATCCCCTTGTATTTGGTCCAACAAGTCCTCAATGTAGGGTAGGGGATAACATTTTTTAATGGTATCATTATTAAGGGCACAGTAATCTATCACTAGATGCCTTTCAGAATCATCTGTTTTCAGAATAATGAAAGTACGAGATGCACATGGAGAGGATGAAGGTTAAGTATGGTTTGATGTTAGCAATTATGCAAGTTGGAATTCTATCTCAGCTATCTCTCAAGGATAAAGGCAATAGGATGGGGCATTGGGCAAAGAAGTACTAGGAATAAGATTTATTATGTATTCAATAGAGCATTTTCGAGGTAGCCCCTCGGTTATGTGAAAACAACTACAAATTATTGAAGAATGGGAATCATATAAAGGGGTATCATATTAGTGAGGTTAACTAGTTTGATAGGGAAAATAATATTGTTGTCACTATGACAAACACCCTCCAAAATTTTACTTACACTTGAATTTTGGAGCCTATTGTGGATCATGTGATCCTTCGTTTTGTGGTCACTTCTTGATCAATTGAAGTCACTTGCTCACACATGCTCAGTTTTCAACGATTTCATGAACGCATTATTATACACAAGCTTGAACAAGCATGGCACAGTTCATCAAGATAGTTGATGTGCAATGTTCAACCCATTTCGACAGTCATTGTGCATCGTTATTGACAAACGCTCACTTTTGGCTACGTTTGTAATTCTATTTTGGTGATTTTTCCAAACTGACACTTTTATGAGTGTCGTTTTCATGTTTTCAACTGTCAATTTTGATTTCTTTCACTTTAATTACTATCGTTTTAATGTTATCTTTGTCATGGCATGTGTCGCTTTCATTATCATTCCTGTTTTGCAAGTGTCGTTCTCCCTTTTCTCTTCATATAGTAAATGTCATATTTTCGCTTGTTACTTATTGCACAATGTGTATAAGATTGTTTTTGTGGTTTCAATGGGTTATATTTGTGTAAATGAGTTTATCTAACAACGTAAAAATTTGTCACACTAATTCCCAAATTTTTAAGCATTGTCGCACAAGTGTTGTCACGATCATCACAGAGTGTATCTTTAGTGTCACACTTGTCATAAGTCGTCACCAATTTATCACACTGAGGGAAGTATGTTGTTCATGTTTCCTAGATGATCTATGTTTTTGTGTCATTAAGTGTTCTAAGTGTGTGATCATAGTCAATTCATAACATTGTTCACGTCAGTTTCATTGATCCCAGACTTAGCCAAATTCCAGAAATTTCCCAGCAACTTAGCCTCATCCAACCCTCCTCAACTACGAATTGTGTAGTTCTAGCCCTCAAGCTGTCTGCCCCTTGACACTGTGCAATGCGCATTTCCTGCATCCCAGGACTATGCACTGTGCAGTTCCATTGCTCAAGCCTGGACCTTGGCCTACAAAATTGCACAATTCAGCCCTCCATCCTCACCCCAACTACGCATTGCGCAGTCTCTGAGCTCAAGCTTAGCCCCTAAGCTCCTGAGCTGTGCAATCACTAGGTCTTCTCTACCTCCCAGAACTGCACAGTTGGTTGAAACAGTGCAAAAACCCTTAGCCCAGCTCATTAAGTCCCAAAACTGCGCAATATACCTCCCCAGTCTAGCCTGAACTGCACATTGTGTAGTCTCAAGGCTCAAGCTTCACCCATGACTGCTTGAGTTGTGTAATTGCATAGTCACTGAGCCTCTCCCTCAACCTGCAACCCAGTTTTGGATCTGTCAGTGGATCAACATGAAACATCTTAGACTAGGGGTTTATCGAACTGCTGACATCTTTTCATGATTGAATTACATATGCAGGTACTCTATCAGTCCATGGAAGGGTGATGAAGAAGGAGATGGAGAAGGGAAACATGTTGAAATACATCTTTGTAGTTGGTTATGCAAGTTGATGAATCAACACAAAACAAAGGGACACCATTTTGTGATCACAACTCAAGACTTGATATCATTGAATACTCCTCACCTCTAATCTATATGGAGGTGGACAGAAGAGCATACTCAAGGAGACACATAGCAAGGAGCAGCAAGAATGGCTTGACATTACCATGTCATCATGTAGTCCATGTCAGCAATGTCATGTCATGTCTTGTCATGTGTCATCATATTCCACATCATTATGGTGGATTATGTAATTATCTACTCAAAATGTATTGTAAAGTGGAATTCCAAAAGGCACATATAGAATATGAAGAGTCATGTAAAGTCAAAAATTCATAGGAATTCAAACAGTCATGAGGGTAGTCAAAGATTCACAAGGAGCTGAAGCATCACCCCATTGGTTATATATACACCCTCATTGTATCAAAAAAGTAATTTTCACCTTGGCTTCTCCCATAAGGCATCAGAGAGATAGAGTTAGTACTTTTGGGGAGCAATTCATGGCTCCAATGCTCCACTGTTGAAGCTAGTGATACTAGTTGTATTAATGTATCTTCGGACTTTTACTTAATACTTGAAGCATGATGGTCGGTGTGTTTTCATGCATGGATTTTGAATATTTGTAAGATTGTTCTATGAATATTTATGATTCATTTTTTCTTTCACCTGTACTAAAATAGTAGAACTATTTCGGTTATTTTAGTTCTTATCTAATTGAAGATGTGTTGTAATGATTGTAAAAATTGTCGCATCTATTCCCTCTCTCTTAGAGGATCACCTTTCTTCCCTCCACATTAGAAGAACTTGGATACACCTGCAACCGAACATTCACCAAGCACACTTACTTTCTTTTCCCAAAGGCACGTATACGCTTCTCTCTCTTGCCGACAGTTAAAGCCAAGGAAAATCTATAATAAAATATGGCAATCGGGCTGATACTCTGGATGGGGATCCTACTCCAAATGGTGTGAGGTCTAATTGAAACTTCACATCGGGGAGACCCCCTTCGTTGAAATATTTCCAACATTGTCAACAAAAACATAAAGAAATGCATTGGTTCAAACTGACTTTCTGAATGGGAGGTTTTCCAATATGAGGTTTTTTTGGTTTAAGCGAAGAGGATGTGAGCACATACGTGAAAACTTCATGCTAAAATTAGTGTTGATGATATTTAGCATGATAAATAGTGTGCCTATCATGTTGATATAGAATTATGAGTAATATATCAACACAATCGAGAGGATAAACATCACACACCATAGTATCTCATAATGCCAATAGAAAAGGTCACTACACAATGTTGGAAGATGGTAAGATGAGAGTTTTCCTTTTGTACCCAACTAAGCTAATATGGGGCCAGGTGTGGAATGGTGGGAAGGTAAAGGCTTTAAACTAATTCTTGGTCCACAATACTATTTTGACTCCCATTATCAAAGATAAGAATAGCCAATTCATGTGTGATCTAACAATTATGGGTAAACAAAGGTGCAATAGAGGTGACGACCTCATTATAAGTCATGAGGATGAGATAGAGGTATGCTTCGGTATGATTTTCGAGAGAAACAACTAGAAGAGGGGAAGAGGAATCTGGTTTCTCATCCTTGATAAAAAGAATCTTGTTGGTGCACATATTTTTAAGTTCTCGAAAATTGGTAGAAGTATTCTAATTGGTCTCATGGAAGGTACACCAAGGGGTACTATGAGGTGTGGAGGATGAGGCATGGGTCATATTAGAAGGACCAACAGGAGAGGTACCATATCTAGGCTAAGGAGGTCAAATTAGATGATCCATTTTACATTCAATTTCCAAGACTTGAAGAAAGGTCTTGTCTAAGGAAAGACTATCAAACAATTCAACTTGATGAAAAAAAATTTAAAAACTAGAATTAAATTTGACATAGTACCTCTTCTGAATTGGAGATATGTAGCTGAATGTGTAACTTGTAGAAGATGTAGGATTATACTAACTAATTTGGTAATTGGTAAAGCTATAAAAATTTTGCAAGGAGAATCTAGAGATATCCTAGGTGACAAAAGTGTGATCTTAATATCTGGCATAAGCCATCCTAAGAAGTGATGTGAACAGAGTTGGTCTATTCTATCTCTTTGAGATCAATGACCAAGGATATATTCTCTAAATGGGAATGTTGGGAACGGGTCCATGGGATCAATTTTGGGGTTAAAAACCCAATTTGGGGGAGAAAGCCTGAATTTTGTATAAAGAAATGTAAAGTCTCCACATGTCGCGGAGCGCAAAGATATCAAGAGTCAAAAAGGGTTTTCACACTTAGTTTAGATAGGTTGTGTTGGCTTGATGAGATCCGCCCTTGGTCAGTGGACCATGGTATTGTATAAAAAGGAGGTATTAGAGGAGTCTACATGAGTCAGTTTAGTAGAGTTGATGGAGTTAGAGTCATTGATGAGTCTGTAAGGAGCTAAGAACGAGAGTCTTAATGTAGGTAGAAGGCTTTGCAGCTGAGTGCGTAGAGGCTAGGGTAGAAGTCCGCAGTTGACTGCGGAACCCCTGCAACTGTGTGCGCAGGGTAGTCAGAGTCTTTACTATAAATCTGGATTATCAATAAAGAAGAGTATTCTGAAATTACTGTGTATTTTACTTCTATGAATTGCATGCGATTATGTTATGTTAAGCATTGGGTTTATGTTTTAATGCTAAATTGATGCACGAACCTATATGTTTTCCTTTGTTATATCAACGCAAGTAGAGATATATGTTTACGCAACGATAATCTCAATTGCATGATAGAATTGGCGAACACTTAAGATAATTCAGGGGACCACACAGCAAGGTAGTTACAGAGGCGCGTAAGTGCTGAGATCGCTTGTTAGGGTTACGCGAAGGATGATTGCAGATCTTTGCAAAGGTTCTGAAGGACTAATAGAGAAGTACATCGATAATACCTAAGGGCTTATTGATATGCACGAAGGCGGAGTTAAGGTATAAAATCGACATCACAACCATCTCAGGGTGCGGAAACTTGGTTCCTACATCCCCCCATACTACTTCAAGTGAGACTTCAGTCCGCGCTCCACGGATTGATGCCAAAAGGGCCAGTAGTGTATGGATTTTCTTGGCTGACTAACGCTGAACCTGGGTTAGGGCCCATCAAGCCAACAAATGTTTTTGTTGTCGGGATCGAGATCTGCATAAGGAGATGTGTGATGTCTCATCATTGGAATCCAACTTAGAAGGAGATTGAATACTAGATGGATAAAAAGATCCACGAATTCGCGACGCAAGAAAAAAGTGTAGAAATTCCCTCTGTAGATCAATAGATTATGCACTATACTAAATCAAAATACTAGATCTACTTCTACAATCAAACTTTGCAGAAGCTTAATCGAATATGAGCAAGATCAATTAGAACACATATAACTGAGAATGAGAATTCAATAACACATGAACACAAAAGAATAACCCGAGGAAGGCCTCAGCCTAAAACACCAATCTCTGTATTATCATACAAGAGGAAATATGTTCAGTATTACAAAAAGAATCAGCTCACAAGCTATACTGCTCTCTTTGCAATCAAACAATACATCTCATAGACTGAACAGACACTAGATATGCCTTCCCTTAGCCCTCCAAGCCTCCTATTTCCTTGCGCAGTTTTTCTTGAGATCCAATGATGCCACCTGTGTGATTGGCCTCATCACACACTCACTAAACTAAAGAAGTAACTGTGCAATCCTCAAGGAATGAATTCCTTCTGCATGTAAGAGATATTCACAATGGAATATTCCTGCAACTGATAGTACACTGTGCCTCCATCTGATCTCAACTGGGTCTCTGTCTGAACTGACATGCATGAGTTATTTATGAGAGAATATTCAGTTATCTGAAGTGCAGCAGTTACATGCATGCATGCATTAACTAACTGAACTCACAATTAGTTCAACAAACTATTTGAACTAATCTAACTGGAATTGACTCAGTTAACTGAGCCAACTAATTACAACTCAATATTACAACTCATCCTTATCCCTTTAGCTGATAGATAAATTCCTCAATCAATGGAGAAATTGTTCCATGTCTTCACATAGACTTCGTGTTTGATTTTCTACAACTAATTAACTCAAGATGAATTAATTAATTATTTTACAAACAGCTGCTAAGATCAAATTCGAATTTTTACTTCTCTATTTTAGTTCAGGGACTAACTAAAATAGGAAGGTATCCCGAAATGTTATTTATAGCAGTGCTAAATTTAGCACTTCTATATTTAGCATTTCTTGTTGCTATTTTCAACACTCCCTCTCAACAATAAAGGGATTATCAATAACCCCAATCCTGTCTCTGTGGAACTCAAACTTGCATTTTGACAATGCCTTCGTCAAAATATCTGCATCATGTTCCTTGGTCGAAACATACAGCAACAACATGATCCTCTTGACCACACAATCTCGAAGATGGTGATACTGGATATCAATGTGCTTGGACCTGTCATGAAAAATTGGATTCTCAGAGAGTTTGATACAACTCTGATTATCGCAGTAGATCACAGTTGGATCCATCCTCTGACCAAACAATCCCACTAGAATCTTCCGCATCCAAATGGCCTCACATGCAGCCTAACTAGCAGCCATGTATTCAGCCTCTGCTGAGCTAAGTGAAACTAAATTATGTTTGTTGTTGTACCAGGAAACTACAACTAAACCAAGGTTGAAGATTCCCCCAGAAGTGCTCTTCTGGTCTGATGGACTCCCTGCCCAATCCGCATCTGTGAAGCCTTGAAGCTTCACTCCCTCTATCCGTCTGTACCACAATCCAAACTGAGATGTGCCTCTGAGGTATCTCAACACATGCTTCGCTGCCTTCCAAAATAGCTTGGTAGGCTGAACCATAGCTTGACTCAACTGGTTCACCGCAAAGCATAAGTCTGGTTGTGTGTTCACCAAATACATAAGTGAACCCACAAGCTGTCGATAAACAGTAGCAGCTACTACCTCACCTGAAGTAGCATCCTCCTTCCTCTAGTTCCCAACTATAGGAGTCTGCATGGGCTTGCACTTCTCCATGTGAAATCGCTTGAGTGCCTCATTGGCATACTTACCTTGAGACACAAATACTTCACCATCTTTCTGCCACACATCCATGCCTAGAAAGTAGTGCATAAGACCCATGTCTTTCATCTCGAACTCTCTTGCAAGGTCCTCCTTAAAAGACTGGATCAGTTGATCATCACCTATCATGATATGATAATCACCCTATGAGTGACATAAGTTAAAGATTTATTGTTTAAAGGTATTACAGACTCATGTGCTGGTGTGTGTTCTATGTTATTGAAGCAACGGATCGATCAGATTGCCAATACACACACAATAAAATGGAAAGACGGTAGAAAAATATAGTAAGCAAACACAAAGTCACAAGAAATTAATAAGGAGTTCACCCTATTCTCCAGGGCTACATCTCCGGTCCAGCTTTCAGTGGTGGCCTTGTTTTATTGTGTCTTAAGTAGAGAAATTACAATGCAGGGACTCAATGTGAGTTCTCCTAAATCAGTTTTGCTTGGCAAGGTGGTTCTTGGATTCCCCAAGCCACTAGAGTGCACAGACTCTTCTTCTTCCTACCAGCTCTGTGACCTTCTGGTCTACAGTGGAAAGATCCAAATGTGGTGCTCATTCCGAACATATTCCTCTATGGGATGGCTTGAATCTTCAAGCTCTCTGGTGCTCGATGCTGCCTTTGGTTATCTCGGCCCTCTGTCTTCTTCTGCTTTGCTTTACTAGCTTCTTCTCTGTTTTCTATCTCTCTGTGTTCAGTCCTCCTCTCTGGGTTCACTGTTCCACTTCTTCGTCTCTCGACTTCGACTAACTTGACTAACCCTGTATTCTGTCTCTGTTCATGGCTTTTAGCCATTAGTTCCAATGCATGTTCAGTTCTTCTTCCGCCTCTGTCGATTCACCTTCCGCAGTTGTGCTTCGAGTTCCCTGTTCGGTGTCATCATTAGCGCTCAGGGAGTGGCCACATGTCCTCCTCTAAACGGCGCCAACATACTTTGTCATTTCGTTTCTTCAGTTACGTCATGGATGAAGTCTTTCCTCCACCGTGGTGGTCAAACAAATTCCAAATCCTTCTAAATTGCGGCTCATTCTTTGTCAATTCCGCTTCCTCCATCGGGAGCGATCTCGACTGTCTGATCTAGGGCTTCTAGATCTGACCCCATATGCACATTTCGCACAGTTGACTTGCTCTACCAATAGCATGCAATCAACGGCAGTTTTCTCTCACCTCTGCTTGCCATGCGTCAATCAATGAATGCAATCACTCCACTCTCGTCTAAAACCTCTTACCGTTTGTGGGCACCCCAATCAATACCGTCGGTTTCCAGAGCGCGGGTCCCACCTTCGTCCTTTTAGCGCTTTTCACTTTTCCGCCTGCAGTTCCCCAGCTCACCATGCATCCGTGCGCTCGGGGCTTCCCCATCTTGGCCCTGTTCGCCAGCGCTGAAACCTCTTTATTTTCCCAATCCGAGGCTCCTAGGGGCTACTTTGACCTCATTCGCAGTCTCCATGGGCCTCGATCAGCGCACTTTGACCGAGGTCCTCGTCGTTCCACGTTGGCTGCCATTGCCACTGGTTCAGGGTTTTTTTTATCGTTGTTTTGGATTCTTTAGAGATTTTCTCTGACCTGATACAGTCATGGTTCTTTGACAGTCTTCTATGGATCCAATTCGGATCACGGCCTTCCCACTTAAAAAGCTTTTGGACCACCAAATTTTGGTTTTCAAGCATCGACTAAGTGAGGGTATTGTTTTCTCACTTGTCCAATCTCAATCCACTTTGCACTGCTCAGCTTTGAACCTTTGAGCACAATCCTGAGGTATTCCACATCTCCCCTGCGCGTCATCCTCACCTTCCTATCCAGCATTGTGTCTTCCTGCGACTCATTAAGATATTCAGGTAGCAGGTCATCAATGGAAGGCAATTGACTTTGCTCTTCAGGGTCCTCAATCATTGAAGGTTCAAACAATCTCAAGCAATCTGCATTTATGACTGAGTAGATGTGCATGTGAGCTAGTAGATCAAGGTGAAAAGAAAATTCACCAATCTTCTAAAGTATCCTAGAAGGTCCATACCTGATAGGCTTTAGCTTTTTACCTTCACCTTGCATCCTGTCCTTGCTGATATATAGCCAGACTTGGTCTCCAACTTGAAAACTATGCTCCATCCGATGCTTGTCATGCCTATCCTTGTACTTGGCTTGGCTCTTTTCCAGTTGTTCCTGTACTACCTGGTGGATCTCCTAGATCTGTTCAATGAACCTAGTTGCCTTGTCCACATCATTGTGTCCATCAACCATGGTATCTTTACCAAAGAAAAAATCCAAAGGAGACCTTGGTGCGAAACCAAAACAGGTCTCAAAAGGAGATCTATGTGTAGAAGAGTGTTTGGCTCTATTGTAAGCATGTTGCACATAACACAAGTGTTCATCCCAAAGCTTAGGATGTTTGCTACAATATCCTCTCAGCAACTGGATCACTGTCCTGTTAACTACTTCTGTCTAACCATTTGTTTGTGGATGAAAAGTTGTGCTTTTCTTTAGTTTGGTGTCCATCAGTTCCCACAGACTCGACCAAAACTTCCCCACAAATTGGGTGTCTTGATCAAATACAATGGAAGTGGGTAATCCAAAATGAACCCATACATGTTCAAAGAACAATTTTGCAATCTGTTCAGTTGTAATCTATTTATTACAAGGTATTAAAATACACATTTTGCTGAACATATCCACAAAAACATATAAATAATCATGACCTTTCCTAGATTTAGGCAGTCCTCCAACAAAATCCATGGAAACACTTTCCCAAGGGTGAGAAGGAACTAGCAATGGAGTGTACAAGCCTAGTTTTCTATTGTTGGGCTTGCTTTTAGCACACATGGCACACCCTCTTACATATCTAGAAATTGTCTCATTCATTTTCGGCCAATAGTAGAACCTTTGCAGCTATGCAACTATTTTACTTACTCCAAAGTGACCTGATATCAGAGAAGTTTGTTCTTCCCTAATTATCTTTATCCTCTCAGTTTGTGGAATGTAGAGTTTCCCACAATGATATAAGAGTCGTTCCTTCACATGATAGTCCAATTTTTCTACTCTTTTGCCTTGACTCAAAGTTGCATATACATCTTTAAAGTCCATATCCTGAGCATATTGTTCTATGTAGCTTTCATGTAGCACAGAATTATGCTTAAGTATGGTAGATGCATTTATAATGGGTCTAGATAACATGTTTGCAACCTTGTTATGTATGCCATTTTTATATCTAATGACTAAATGAAACTGTTGTAGAAAACCCATCCATCTGTAATGTCTTGATTGCTGCAACTTAGTTTGGGAGTGTAGACATTGAAGTGGTTGATGATTAGTATGTATTACTGTCTCTTTGCACATTAAGTAATGCTTCCACTTTTTCACACTCTGAACTAATGCATACAATTCTTTATCATATGTAGGATAGTTAACTACTATAGGATTAAAAGTCTCATAATGATAACATTTGGGTTTACCGTGTTGTGTCAACACTGCTCCCATGGCTTAGTCACTGGCATCAGTTTGGATCTCAAATGGTCTTTGCAGATCTGGTAGTGCTAGTACATGTGTTGTACTAATTTTCTCTTTCAAGGTTTCGAAGGCTTTCTGATGTTTGCCTCCCCATTGAAACACCTTATTCAATCCTGTTAAAGCATGTAAGGGAGCTGTAACTGAGGAGAAGTTAGAAATGAACTTCCTCCAATATTGCGTTGCTCCTAAGAAGCTTCTCACTTCTGTAGCAAACCTGGGTTTAGGCCAGTTCACAATGACTGCCACTTTAGAGGGATCTATTTTCAATTCACCTCCCCCTACTATATGACCCAAGTACTTTAGAGATGTTTTGCCAAATTCACATTTTGAGAGTTTAACATAAAGTTTTTCTCTTTTCAAAACATCTAATGTCTGCTTAACATGCTTTAAATGTTCTTCCCATGTTTTACTAAAAATCAAAATGTCATCCAGATACACAATAACAAAATCATCAAGAAAAGGTCTAAGTACATCATTCATTAATCTCATGAAAGTAGCAAGAGCATTAGTTAAGCCAAAAGGAATAACCAGCCATTCATACAATCCCTGCTTTGTTTTGAAAGTAGTCTCCCATGCATCTTGCTGTGCAACTCCAACCTGATGGTATCCACTGTGCAAATCCAGCTTGGTGAAATAAACAGCTTCCTTGAACTGATCTAAAAGATCATCTATGCGAGGAAGGGGATAACGATTTTGTATGGTTATCTTATTCAGTGCTCGGTAATCAATGCACATTCTCCACGAGCCATCTTTCTTTCTCACCAAAACGATTGGTGATCCACATGGTGATGTGCCAGGCTTGATGAAGCCCTTCTCAAGCAACCCCTACACCTGCTTCTTGATTTCAGCATTCTCTAAAGCAAACAACCTGTACATCCCAATGTTAGGCAATGGAACATCTTGCGGCAAAATAATATCATGTATTATTCCCTTTTTGGGTGGCAGACCTTTAGGTTCTTGAAACAAGACATCATACTCTGAAACAACCTTTTCTATATCAACTTGTTGTTCAGCATTACAACCCTCAAATACATTGGTTTTATCAGGTTTCTTTTCCTTTACAACCATCAGTAAGAATTGTTTGCATGAATTTATCATTCTTTTCATCTGTCCTGAGTTTATGAGAGTGTAATTATTCTTGAGCTTATGAGCTCTTACAAAGTATTCGATTACATCTTTAACAAGTAGATACTTGTTCTCAGCTCTATAGAAAATAGCCTTTCTATCATACAAGTAAGGACTTCCTAAAACAATTCCACATATATCCAAAGGAATTATGTCTAACTCAACCTCATGTACAAATGTTGACCCAAAAGAAAACTTGAGTTTGCACTATCTTGTCACTTGTTGTTGTGCTTTATCATTCAACCATCCTAGCGGGTATGGTTTCTTGTGAGGTGTAGTTTCTAATCCCAATCTCTTTACAATTGCTTCAGAAATTAGATTTACTTGTGAGCCACTATCAAACAAAGTATCAATCTTTTGATTTTTGGAAATAACTCGAATATGGAAAATATCATGTATTTTTCTCTCATTTTCTTCATCAATAACAGATTGAGCAGAATTACTAGTAGATGCTTCAGAATTCTTACCTGTTATACATGTGGCTGCTATAGTTGTTTCATCTCCTGAGTCTGAACCCAAATCTTTCTGAATAGCTGTAGCAGTCTTCTTCTTCTTGCCCTCGCACTTCTTAGGTCTCAGCTCTGGATGCAGAATCCAACAATGCTCATCATCATGCCCATCCTTTTTACAGTGAGTGAATGAAGCTTTGCCTTTCTGTGTAGTGTTAGCCTTCCTTACTTTCCACTTCTGCTTTGTTTTCT
Source organism: Pinus tabuliformis (assembly GCA_031772625.1). NCBI lineage: Eukaryota > Viridiplantae > Streptophyta > Pinopsida > Pinales > Pinaceae > Pinus > Pinus tabuliformis. Next base: position 808,613,102 of record CM062804.1, on the reverse strand, counting down.
CCTTGCTCTTGCTTACAGTGGGTTGGGATGGTCCCCCAACTTCTGGATTTCTATTCTTTCCTCTAGCCTCTAGATGAGTAGCTTGTACAGATACCTCATCTATACTAGTGGGATTAAACACGAGGATGGTATTACTCATGTAGCTGTGTAGACCACCAATGTACTTCAAGAGAGTCTCTGGTGAGTCTAATGAGATACCCAACATCAATGCTCTCTTTCTGAATTCTTGAGTATACCCTTTCACACTTTGCCCTTTCAACTGTCGAAGAGTTTGCCAACTCATCATGGCTTGTTGCATGTAGGCCAATGGATAGAACTGCTTTTTCATTGCAGCAACAAATTCACTCCAGACATAGATGGTCTTACCATTTATTTTAATATCAGCTTTGGTTCTGCCTTCCCACCAAACCAAGACAGTGCCTCCTAGGTGTAGGCTTGCCAGCTGAAGCTTACTCTTGTCTGAGTCTATGTTTTGTACCCTGCAATACACATCAATTTGTCTAATCCAATTGTCCAACTTTTCAGCATTTAGCTCTCCATCATATATAGGCAAATCAAATTTAACATCTAGCTTAATCAAAGATGCTTTCTTATTATGCACAGGGCTATTAGGAGGTGTGATAAATCTTTCCTCTTTCCCCTTCCTTTGGAGTGGTCATGGAAGTGAGACTCATCTTCTCATTTATCTTATTTAGAACCTGATGAATCTTCAACCTTATTCTTTCTAAAGTCTCTGTACATTTCTTCTACCATAGACTTTATAGCTAGGAAACTCTCTATGAATTGAGGGTCTGGCCCCACAGAACCTTCCTCTGACATTGTCTTCCGAGGATAGACTCTCCCAATTTCAGGATTAGTTTCCACCAACTCTCCTTCTCCTAATTTGAGCTTTGATCTAGTGAGCATTCACAACTAAACCAACACAAGCTTGTCTAACCTTACAGCCTAGAGCTCTGATACCACTTGATCTGATAATCACCCTATGAGTGACATCAGTTAAAGATTTATTGTTTAAAGGTATTACAGACTCATGTGTTGGTGTGTGTTCTGTGTTATTGAAGCAACGGATCGATCAGATTGCCAATACACAGACAATAAAATGGAAATACAACAGAGAAATACAGTAAGCAAACACAAAGACACAAGAAATTAATAAGGAGTTCACCCTATTCTCCAGGGCTACATCTCCAGTCCAGCTTTCAGTGGTGGCCTTGTTTTATTGTGTCTTAAGTAGAGAAATTACAATTTAGGGACTCAATGTGAGTTCTCCTGAAGCAGGTTTGCTTGGCAGGGTGGTTCTTGGATTCCCCAAGCCACTAGAGTGGACAGACTCTTCTTCTTCCTACTAGCGCTATGACCTTCTAGTCTACAGTGGAAAGAGCAAAATGTGGTGCTCAGTCTGGACATATTCCTCTATGGGATGGCTTGAATCTTCAAGCTCTCTGGTGCTCGATGTTTCCTTTGGTCAGCTCGGCCCTCTGTCTTCTTCTGCTTTGCTTTACTACCTTCTTCTCTGTTTTATTTCTCTCTGTGTTCAGCCCTCCTCTCTGGGTTCACTGTTCCACTTCTTTGTCTCTCGACTTTGACTAACTTGACTGACCCTGTATTCTGTCTTTGTTCATGGCTTTTAGCCATTAGTTCCAATGCATGTTCAGTTCTTCTTCCACCTCTGTCGATTCACCTTCCGCAGTTGTGCTTGGAGTTCCCTGTTTGGCATCATCATTAGCGCTCAGGGAGTGGCCACATGTCCTCCTCTAAACGGCGCCAACCTGCTTCGTCGGTTCGTTTCTTCAGTTACGTCGTGGATGAAGTCTTTCCTCCACCGTGGTGGTCAAACGGATTCCAAATCCTTCTAAATTGCGGCTCATTCCTTCGTCGATTCCACTTCCTCCATCGGGTACGATCTCGAATGTCTGATCTAGGGCCTCTAGATCCGACGCCATACGCACATTTCGCATAGTTGACTTGCTCTACCGATAGCACGCAATCAACGATGGTTTTCTCTCACCTCTGCTTGCCATGCGTCAATCGATGAATGGAATCACTCCACTCTCGTCCAAAACCTCTTACCGTTTGTGGGCACCCCAATCAATACCGTCGGTTTCCAGAGCGCGGGTCCCACCTTCGTCCTTTTAGCGCTTTTCGCTTTTCTGCCCGTAGTTCTCCAGCTCACCATGCATCCATGCACTTGGGGCTTCCCCATCTTGGCCCTGTTCGCCCAGCAATGTGCGATTAGCATAGCACTAAGTGCTAATCCGCATCAAAAACCTCCTTATTTTCCCAATCCGGGGCTCCCAGTGGCTACTTTGACCTCCTGCGCAGTCTCCATGGGCCTTGGTCAGCGCGCTTTGACTGAGGTCCTCGTCGTTCCATGCTGGCTGCCATTGCCACTGGTTCAGGGTGTTTTTTATCATTGTTTTGGATTCTTTAGAGATTTTCTCCAACCTGATACAGTCATGGTTCTTTGACAGTATTCTATGGATCCAATTCGAATCATGTCAAAATCAAATCATTGACATAAAGAATAATGATCAATGGCTTACCTTCTACCATGATGTGGTAAAGGTTCGCATCTGATTCACTCTTGGTGAAGCCCAGCGTGGTGAAATAGTTGTTGATCTTGGTGTACCAAGCACGGGGTGCTTGCTTCAACCCATACAAATCCCTCTTGAGTCAGCACACATGCAACTCACGATTGAAGGTCTCGAAACCCTCTGGCTACTCAATGTACACCTCCTCCTCAATATTCCCATTGAGGAATGTTGTCTTCACATCCATCTGATGGATCTTCCAACCCATCTGAGCTAATAGTGCCAACATCAATCTGATAGATGAGTACCTTGCTACAGGAGCAAAGGTCTCATCGTAGTCGATCCCCTCCACCTGTGAGAAACCTTAGGCAACAAACCTTGCCTTATGTTTCTCAACACTGCCATCCGCTACATGCTTTACCTTGTAAATCCATCTGGAACTAACCACTGACTTTTCCTGAGGTCTTGGGACAACATCCCACACACTGTTCTGAATGATAGAGTCATACTCCTTTACCATTGCATCAACCCAGACTGGTTGTTGCACTGCCTCCTCAAATGAAGAAGGTTCAGTATCTACACACTCCCCAACCAGGGCCATGTACCTAGTGTACCGCTCAGGCGACCTCCTCTATCTGCACTGATAAGATGGTTGTCCCACATTCTCTCACACATCCAGCATCAACCTGTCAGCTTCCCTTGAGTGTTTCCACCCATCTTTGGAAGTATCAACATGAGTGGATGTCTCCACTCCTGGATCCTCTACATGCGGTTGCTCCACATCAATCTGAGGCTCCTCCTCCTTAGGAACTGAATGTTCCTCCTCTACAATCAACTTGATCCCCCTCTCAAGTGACACTCGCATGGCTTTCTACTCGTCAAACTTCAGATCCCTGCATACAACTGTCCTCTTAATAGTAGGCAAGTACACATAATAGTTGTGGGGTGTATTAGTGTACCCCACAAGTATTCCCAACTGAGCTGTTGGATCTAACTTCTTCCAAGCATCTTTAATCACATGGCAGTAAATTGATGATCCAAAGAGTTGGAAGTGACTCACATCTGGTTGCTTCCCGGAAAAGGCCTCCATAGATGTCTTCATTCCTAGTATACGGTGCGGGCTTCTGTTCTGCAAGTATATTGTTGTATTGCATGCCTCAGACCACAAATGCAGTGGTACGCTTTGGTCATGCAACATCGCTCGAGTTGGTCCCAAAATTGATATGTTCTTCTTTTCAGCCACCCCATTCTATTGTGGGTTATAGGGTGTCGTCAACTCTCGTTTAATTCCTTCTGCAGCACATAAGTCCTTAAATTGTTGGGAGACATACTCTCCACCATTGTCACTATGCAAGGCTTTTATTTTTTTTCCAGATTCTTTATCTGCCAAGGCTTTAAACTCACAAAACCTCAAGAAGGTCTGATCCTTCTTTTTCATAAAGTAGATCCAGCATCTACGAGAAAAATCATCAATAAAAATAACATAGTACATTTGTTTAGAGGTGGAGGCTATAGAGAAGGGTCCACAAACATCTGAGTGAACTCGCTCCAGGATTTCTCCAGCTCTACTGTCTCGATCCAAAAAGGAAGATTTCACATACTTACCCAAGGTACAACCTTTGCATGTATTCGTCCACTCCCGTTTTCCCTTGGGAAGTCGGGTAGAAATCTATTGCATGATATTCAGGGCTCTATGGTGCAAGTGGCCCAGTCTTCTATGCCATAGCTCACCAAAATCTTGGCTCTACACCATCTCATCTTTGGAACTCAATGCAGCACAGTCGTCTACCTCTAGCTTGTAGAGATTCTCTACTCGAATCCCAATTCGCTTGGTCTGTCCAGTGTCGATATGCCTCATGAATACCTTTCCTTTACTAAAGACTACATCATAGCCTTTATCTTCTAGCATAGCGACAGACACAAGATTATTCTTCAGACCTGGTACATACTTTACATCATTCAGGGTGAGGGGAGCTCCATGCTCCCTCTGAAACACAACTGTACCTTCACCTAAAACACAGTATTTTCCATCATCGCCCATCTCAATCCGCATCTAGAGATCCTTCTCCTCCAAGGTACTGAAAATATTCTTGTCACCTGACATGTGGAATGAAACTCCATTGTCCAGGTACCACACACATCCCACCATGGATGAAACCATGCATGCGATAAGAGAGAAATCCAACTCAAACTGTGAGGCCAATGCCTCACCATCAGATCCCTTCGAGGATCCCTTCTTGGATTTCTTCTGTGGACAATTCATAGCATAATGGCCCACTTCATGAAAATGAAAGCATCGCACTTTTGATTTGTCAAACTTCTTCCCACCATGGGAAGAACTGGATTTGGTACGAGATGCCTTCCCTTTCTCTTTCTTCGCCTTAGTCGCTAAGGCTATATTTTCCTCATCATCTTTCTTTGATGAGGATCCATCTCTCGTGCTTCTTCTTATCTCCTCCTGCATCAAATCCGACCAACGTTTTTCCTAATCTGGTAGTCTTTCTCTTCCATTAACCGATTCTTGGTAGCTATGCCGCTCTTATGAAGACCAAGGAGTGCAAGGCTCACCATATCATCATCAGCTGTCATGATCCCTACACTTCCAAGCTCATCCCTGTAAGTGGTGAGCTTGTTCAGATACGTAGAGATCGTGTTGCCCTTTTCACACTTGATTTTCCAAAGCTTGTCTTTCAGCACCAGCTTCCTCTGATCACTGATGTTCTGATATAGATATCTCAATGTTTTCCACATCAAAAATGGTGTCTCCTTCCCATGGAGACTCGAGACTATGTGGTCTCAAACTCCCTCCAGAAGGATTCTCCTTGCTCTAGCCACACATTTCTTCCATTCCGCCAATTTTGTAGCATCAGATGCTGCCAGCTTGGGGACTTCTTGATCAATGAAGCCCTTTAGACCGTTATTCTCTAATACTACTTCCATGCGATCCTTCCAGCCTATATAATTCGATCTACAATCAAGGGCATACTCGAGTCTTAAACCATTGAATGCCATTGATGAAATTGAGATGTGATAAGAACTCGATTTCTATATTCAGGAACCTCAAACTTCAAACTTCTCCCTTATTGTATATTGTTCTTCACTTTGATCACCTTTTCTCTGATAGCACGTAGAAATTCCCTCTGTAGATCAACAGATTATGCAATATACTAAAGCAAAATACTTGATCTACTTCTACAATAAAACTTTCAGAAGCTTAATCGAATATGAGCAAGATAAATTAGAACACATATAACTGAGAATGAGAATTCAATCACATATGAACACAGAAGAATAACCCAGGGAAAGCCTCAACCTAAAACTGCAATCTTTGTATTATCATACAAGTGGAAATATGTTCAATATTACAAAAAGAATCAGCTCACAAGCTATCTTGCTCTCTCTGCAATCAAACTATACAGCTCACGGACTGAATAGACACTAGATATGCCTTCCCTCAACCGTCCAAGCCTCCTATTTCCTTGCGCAGTTTTTCTTGGGGTCCAATGACGCCACCTATGTGATTGGCCTCATCACATACTCACTAAACTGAAGAAGTAACTGCGCAATCCTCAAGGAATGAATTCCTTCTGCATGCAAGAGATATTCACAATCATATATTCCTGCAACTGATAGTACATTGTCCCTCCATCTAATCTCAACTGGGTCTCTGTCTGAACTAACATGCATGAGTTATTTATGAGAGAATATTCAGTTATCTAAAGTGCAACAGTTACATGCATGCATGCATTAACTAACTGGACTCACAATTAGTTCAACAAACTATTTGAACTAATCTAACAGGACTTGACTCAGTTAACTGAGCCAACTAATTACAACTCATCCTTATCTATTTAACTGATGGATAAATTCCTCAATCAATGGAGAAACTATTGCATGTCTTCACATAGACTTCATGTTTGATTTTCTACAACTAATTAACTCAAGATGAATTAATTAATTATTTTACAAACAGCTGCTAAAATCAAATTCGAATTTTTACTTCTTTATTTTAGTTTAGGGGCTAACTAAAATAGGAAGGTATCCCGACATGTTATTTATAGTCGTGCTAAATTTAGCACTTTTATATTTATCATTTCTTGTTGCTATTTTCAATAAACAGGAATCTGCGATTGATGAAAGAACAGTGTTTGGACAGATATTTGTACACAAAGATACACGAAATCTTCTTCTGTTTTCTCCCGGTTGAATTATACAAGTGGATCACGAAATTGGCAGACGGTCAGGGAAGGTGGAGGCTTGACAATCCAATTGTCTGGACCCCGGAGTTAGTGCGGAGATTGGAAGCCTCTGAAGATAAGATCGTGTGCGTTGTCAATCATTGGCTCGACCATATCATAGGAGGGTTTGTGGCAGAGTTCGCGGTTGATACTTCGGCCAGCTACAGCGAAGCAGAGCGTCGCTTCTTCAAGGGGCCGCGAGGTAAGTATTTGAAATCATTAAATACTTGGATTAAGATGCTTTTTTGTGAAAATCGATTCATGCAGTTACCTTGATGTTTGGAGCTACGTGAAGTGGAAGGTCTTTTAGGGATGGAGGAAGAAAAGGTTCGAGTATAGCCCACTGATTGATCCTCCTCTAAGTGACGATGAAGGAGTAGCACAGGCTTCTCCGTTGAGCGTTATTCAGTTGATAATACAAGGGTTCCCGCGAATACCTACACCACCTCCATCCTCATCCCATCCATCCACACCGCCTCCATCCTCACCTCCACCGCTTACCCCATCACCCACACCGCCGCCAGGGAAGCTCTGGGTATCACAAATGATCAAATGAAGAAAGCAACATTAGTTAGTGCTTTGCAAGATCACGCACTAACATGGTACATTAAGTATAGTAATGATAACTCGATGTCCACGTTGGCAGATATCTAGACTGCGCTGAATAGGGAATTCAGTAGACCTAAGTCTCAAGCGCAATCCATTATGGGATTCAAGGAGATCATGATGAAGCTTGGGGAGACACCTTGGGATTTGGATCAAAGATTGAAGTGTACGATCCGTGAAGCCAACATGAACCTAACTGATGGGCAGCACCGCGAATGGTTTGTGGCCTCGCTCTTTCCCCACCTAAGGGTTGCGCTATCACAACAGAAGATTGGGACCCAAGCGGAATCTCTGGAAATCACAATGAGACTGCATGAGACACCAATGCAGGATGCTAATATGGGGGTTCAGCAGATTCACACGCAGGTGCAGAGCCTTTACCTTGAAATGCAAAGCCTAAAGAAAGATAGAACAGCTCGGACAGAGGCGTGTGAAGAATTCTGGTGCCTGAAATGCAAAGGTCATGGGCGTGACAAGGATCACTGTCCAGTCTTTTTGAATTATGTTGCAGCAGGGGGACCAATGCCTCTAAGGCCAGAAGCTATAGCAGGGCCAATTATAGGGCTCGCGCTATGGTGTGCTATATGCAAGGTAGCTGGGAAACATACGACCAACAATTGCCATTTGCTGCAGAAATTTGTACATACACCACAACAGCTCTTCTGCAATTTATGTCAATCAATAGTCCATGACAAGCGCAATTGTTGTAGTTACGAATTAATGATGGACAAGACACCTGCATACAGGGTGCAGGCAGAAACGCAGCCTCCAGACTAAGGCGTTGGGGGAGCGCAAGGTGAGTATCAGGGGTGCGACCGAGGCCGAGGTGGAGGAGGGCCTGGTAAAGGCTGAGGGAAACTTATTTGTTACAATTGTGGAGGACCAGGACACTACGCGAGAGACTGCCTGAACCCGACGCAACTGTCATGCCGCTATTGTACTCAGTTTGACCATGCGACTGAGGATTGCGTAGTATTGTTGGCTAAGATTCACGAAAAGGGGGTGCAGCCTTCGTAGCCGACTCAAAACCTACAAATGATGAGGGTTGAGCCTCGCGAGGAAGACCCTAAGGTAAACATTATGCTGCAAAGTGGAACGACGACTGGTGAGGATAAGGGGAAGCAGCCTGTAGAGGGTGAGTGGGTCCGCAAAGCACCAGAAAAGGAGACCGAGTTTGATCTGGAACGTGCAAAAGAAACATTTATGGAAGCGAAGAAAAGTTTCGCTGAGGCCTCTACCTCAGGAAGTCAGGAGAAACCGGTTGAAGAAATGGACCCATCCATGATTACCACGTTCTTGGAGACCTGCATGAAACTGCTCCATGATAGTAAGGTTGTGAAGGGACTGCAGGAACTGATCAATCAGTGCACTGGAAAGGACAACCCTACTGGCAAACCGCGCGTAGTCAAAAAGCTTTTTAAGCATAAGGCAGGGCTTGGACATGACATGAGACTCATCATGCAGATAGGGGAATACGAAATGGACCAAGCTATCTTGGATCTTGGGTCCGACGCGAATGTTTTTCCAAAACAAACATGGGAAAGAATGGGGAGATCTGCACTCCAGTGGTCTCCGATCCAGTTAAGGATGGCGAATCAATAGAAGATCATCCCAATGGGAAGGTTGCAGGGGGTAACAGTTGACATCAAATGTGCGAGCACACTAGCGGATTTTGAAGTAATAGAGATTGTGGATGATAGAAATCCATACCCTGCACTCCTTGGGATCAATTGGGTCATTGACATGAATGGGGTAATCAACTTGAAGAAGCAAAAGATGATATTTGAGAAGAAATCGCTCCGCGTAGTGGTGCCACTGGATCCTGCAGAAGGACCACGCTATACAGAACTGGTCCACGATTATGAAAGTGATAACGACTTGGACCAGATTTACAGGATAACAGCGCAAGACCAGGATTGGGTGAATCCGGCAGCAGACAGATGTATTGCATGGGACCGTGAGAGCTCTTGCACATCAGATTCAGATGAAGAACTAGACCACTAGAAAAACCGGCTGCATGTAGTATCTACGTTGCGCTATAATATGATGACCAATTCGTTGCACTACGTATCATTAGAGGTAAGAAATATGCCTCACTATGATGGGTTAACTGACATTGATCATTTTTTGGATGCGTTCAAAAGGGAAGTGCCCGAGAAGTATCGCTTCCAGGCATTAGATTGGGCACTGCGCGCTACACCTTCAAGATGGTGGGGTACACACAAGGGCAGTTTTGAGGATTGGAATGAATATAGAAGGATGATGAGGATACGCTTTGGCCATCTAAAGGTACGACTAACAGAAAAGTATGACGAGAGGAATGATCTGCACGATCATTTAGCCATGTGGACTAAAGTATATGGTGCCAAGCTTCAGCTGGAGTGGGTCCATATGTTTTGTCATACCTTGAATGTTATAACAATGAATTGGTACTTGGAGACAGAACTCCATCATGGCACTGAAGAATGGGATGTTTTACACCAAGGATTTTTTATGACGTTCAATTTTGAGGATGGATTTGAATCTATCGATGAAGCGTTGCAGGAGGTGAAGACAGCCATCTTTAGGATACCATAGGATCCTCTAGACCTGATTCAACCTAATTGGACTACCCAGCTGAGCCACGTGTTGGAGTGTTACAATGTAACAGCGGAAGAAGAAGATGAAAACCCGAGAAAGATTAACATCCTAGAAACTGAAGGTCACCGCGGAGTTGAAATACCATAGTTAGAGAACCCATACATAACCGAATCACTCAAGACGAGGCTAGTCAACATTGGCATGGAGGCAGAACTAAAGTTTTCAAAGATTGGGGACTATTGGGACGACGCGACAGTAGATAAGGTCGCTGAACTGCTCCATGAATATAAAGACTTGTTCCCCACGAAGTTTTTCGATCTGAAAGGAATAATAGGAAACCTGGGTGTCATGAAGATCAACCTAAAACCGGACGTGAAACATGTGAAACAAATACCTTAACACCTCAATTCGAAGTATAAGGAAAGGGTATGTGTTGAGTTAGATAAGATGCTCACAGCGGGTATTATTGAACCGAAGGAAGAATCTGATTGGTTAAGCCCAATAGTGGTTCAAGAAAAGAAGAAAAAGGAAAAAATAAGGATATGTGTTGATCTCAGGAAGTTGAATGATGCATGCGTGCATGATCCCTTCCCAACCCCGTTCACTGATTAGGTCATGGTTAATGTTGGTGGCCAAGAAGCGTATTCATTTGATAATGGGTTCTCTGTACCATCAAATAAAGATCACGTTAGAGGATAGAAGTAAGACGACCTTCGTGACTAAATGGGGATGCGTCCAGTGTACGGTGATGTATTTTGCGTTGAAGAACACGTCAGCGATATTTTTGCGTGTAGTTATCACGGAGTTCAAGGATTTTATTCATAAATTTCTGGAAGTATACTTCGATGATTGGACAATGTTCGGACTGGTGAAGTGCCATGTGGAAATTTTGCACTTGATGTTAGATACATGCCAGAGATACCAGATCATGCTCAATCTGAAGAAATGTTTGTTTTGCATCCCTTGGGATCTTGCTAGGCCGTGTGGTATGCAGACAAGGCTTGATGGTAGACCCAGCTAATATCGCGGCCATAATCAACTTGGAGGTGCCAAGGAGTGTGAAACAGTTGTGCGCAACACTAGGGCATACGGGATATTATAGGAAATTCATCAAGAGCTATGCCCAGATTACTACACCAATGGAAAAATTGTTAAAAAAGGATGTTACATTTTATTGGAATGAAGAATGCCAAAAGAGCTTAGATGTGCTGAAGGAGAAGATGGTCACTGCGCCAATCCTAGTCTTCCCAACTTGGAAGAAGGAATTTCATGTGCATGTGGACGCGTCATGTACTGCGTTGGGAGCAGTACTGACACAGGCCGGTGAAGGGGACTTGGATCATCCTATAACATTTGCAAGTAGGAAGCTATCCAAAGCGGAGAAAAATTATTCCACAATAGAGCACGAAGGCTTAGCTATGGTGTACGTGCTCCAGAAGTTCAGGCACTATTTGTTGGGCGGACACTTTAATATGTATACGGACCATTCTGCATTGAAATACCTAGTCAACAAGCCTGTGTTGGGGGGGAATATATGCTGGTGGTTGTTGTTGTTCCAGTGGTACGGTTTTGAAGTTATTGTGAAACTAGGACGTTTGGATGTTGGACCGGATCATATTTTACGCATCGAAATGGGAGAGGAACCTACTAATTTGGAGGAGGGGCTACCTGACGCATAGCTCTTTGCAGTGCGCATCGCGGACAGTCACTTTGAAGATATTATACACTTCTTAATGACAGGTACGGCTCTGGAAGGATATACAAGCCAACAAAAGAAGGAACTGGTGGTGTGAGTGGCAGACTTTTCTGTCATTGCAGGGCACTTGTACAAAATGGGGTCAGATGAAATATTGTGATGTTATGTGCCAGAGTTTGAATGAAACAACATCCTTGCTGAGGCTCATGACGGAGTCGCGGGAGGTCATTATGCAGGAAAAGCAACAGCGCAGAAGATTCTACATGTTGGGTTATGGTGGCCAACCTTGCATAAGGATTCAAAATCATATTGTAGGGCATGCGAAATATTCCAAAGGACGAGCAGACCCTCGCACAAGGATGAGCTGCTGCTAAATCTGCATGTATCACTACAACCCTTCAAGAAGTGGGCGATTGACTTTCTAGGATCAATTCAGCCGCTAGGAAAGAAGACAGGTGCATGGTACATCATCACCGTGACTAAATATTTAACCAGATGGGCGGAGGCGTAGCTTATGAAAGACTGTATGAGTGCGACAGCAACAAAATTTATCTTTGAGTCCGTACTGACAAGGTTCGGTTGTCCAAAAATTCTAATGAGTTATCGCAGTACACACTTTCTCAATGAGACGATCAATGCAATGACAACGGAGTTTCAAGTGTACCATCAGAAGAGCACACCCTATCATTCACAGGCTCATGGGATGGTGGAAGCGTTTAATAAAATATTGGAGAGTGTGCTCACGAAGGTTTGCAATGCTCAAAGAAACGACTGGTATGTTCGCATACCCATGGTGATATGGTCTTATAGAATGACTTGCAAGAAGTTGACTGGAAAAACGCCGTTCGTGCATAGCGGCATTCATGGGAATGGCGGATCGTGGAGCCCTGGAGGAGAGGCTCGTGCAGCTAACCGAGCGTGAAGAAGATAGATTTCTAGTTGGATTCCATCAATAGGTTCAAAAGGAGCGCGAAAAGGCATGGCACGATGAGCACATCAAACTACGCACCTTCAAGGTAAATGATCTATTTTTGTTATATGATAGCAAGTTTGATAAATTTCCAGGGAAATTTAGGATGCATTGGATGGGGCCCTATGTCATCAAGGAGATTACTGATGGTGGAGCAATTCAGTTGGTAAAATTGAATGGAGAACCATTCCCAAGATGGGTGAATGGCAGTCGATTGAAGCCATACTCCGGCAATCCATCTAGATGACTACATGATGGAAGCACAATCTTAGTGCTCTTGGCAGCTGAAAGGAGGCGCGAGACTATAAACTACACTACCCGGGTTGGGGATCTACGCAATTGGGGAACTGCGGGGAATGGAGGAATGTCACAGCGTCAGCAGACACGTGCAGGGAGTCGTGCTACCTGAGAAGGGACCGTGCAGGGTAGCCGAAAGCGACCGTTATGGTCACTGTTCATGACTTGACAATCGGAAAACAGCCAAATGGAGCGGGAGGGTGGCATTTAAGTCACAATTTAAGTGCAAGATCAGTGAAAATCTGTCGCCAATCCAGCATTTATGAATGAGTTATGGGGGGAACGGTCGGATTTGAATTTGAAAATGCCTATAAATTACAGGTGGCTGCCCAGCAAAAAACACTTGGCATTTTGAGAATTGAGGTATTAAGCTCTCAAGCACGTATGAACCATGATATATTTTAAGCCCTAATAACGAGTTCAATATTTGAGAAGTTTCCAACAAAGATGCAAGTGTTGTTGTCTATCATAATGTTGACGCCCGCAGAAACCATGAGTGCAAGAGAAGCAATGGCAGCCAAAGGAATTACCCTAGAGGTAGTAATGGCAGCTGAGGGAGCTGCCCTGGAGGTTGAAAGTGTATAAGTACCGGCAAAAGTTCATAAATCCCCAAGGAAACCCAGGTCGAGGCCTACGCCAACCAAGGAGGGTCCAAAATCAAAGAAGGACAAGCAAAAAGCGCAACAGCTGGTGCGCGCATCACCCCGAAAGCACCCACAGACGGGAAAGGCCACCGCACAGGAAAAGGATAAGGTGATTGACCTAGAGACTAAAGCCAAGGTTGAAGAACTCCATGTGGGTGCGGATGATATTGATATGGAGGGGACGGAGGACGTTGATGTGGAGGGGCCTGACCCCATTTCTAAATTGCCTAAGTACATTCCTTCGCGCAGAGGCAAGACGAAGGTTCCGAAGGATATTGATGAAAGTAAGGTCACACTGCACACACCCTTACTACCAGACCAAATTGTCTTTGAAGGTCCACGCCTGGGACGCATCCCCCTTTTAAAATTGGAGGACTGGGATTTTGCTGATGCAGAACATTTCCCCACCTAGTGACAGACCAACTCATGCACCGCGTCTTCTACAAAGACTCTGGTGTGACCACGTTGGAGCCAAGGAAGTGGGTAAAAGGGGTGGATAAGGCAGGTCTGTTAAATATGTTTTGGGTGCCACATTACAACCGCACACCCATAACCATGGTAGTGATCAATAAACTTCTATGCTTGGTGCACGATGGGTGTATGTGGCTAGAAAATACGATACAAATCATTGAAACACTGATCCATAGGATCACTCGATTGCCGCACTCGGGAGAAAATCCGACCATGGTGTTTGGCAGAAAGACAGGCGATCATGACCTCACTGAAGCCATGAAGGGAAAATTCAAACTTGCTAAGAAGCTGCGCGGCTATGCCATCACAAGTATAGTTGACCCCATGTTCAAAGTAGCAACGCAAATCTTGGCAGGAAAGATTATGTGAAAGTTTTGTGCAGATGAAGTGTCGGCACCAGTGGTAGCCTTAGAAGCCCAGTGCACAGAGGGCGTACAGTTTACGTAGGCGTGCTACCTCTGCGGGGAGTTACTTGCAAACTGCAGAGAGGTGCAGTATCACAGCAAAACATTCCACTATGCCTGGTTGTTTTTGTCCATAGTGCTAGTCGCGTGGGAGTTACCAAAGGATAGCCAATTTCCTCCGATTGCACCGACCTACCAGAAGCAGCGAAGTTCACTTCGCTATGGGCTATGAAGGACCCTCAAAGTGTCAAGGACAGCAAAATCTTTTGGATCTTGATGGAGATGATCATCCATATGGCCATCAACCGCAAACCGCAGTTGTTGCCAACTGTGTTTGAGAAGCTGCAGGAGTATGTGGAGTTCAAGGCCAACTTCCACCGGGTCTCGATACGTGCGTGAAAGGACCCTAAGCAGAAATGGTATGACCTGCCATACCTAGCCACAGACGACGCAATCACAGAGGTCCTCGACCACTGCTGGTAGATTGGTGCATTGCCTCGAACTTGACATCTAGGTCTAACAAGACCGCAGCGCAGCAGAAAAAGGAAGAGGCCAAACTGAAGATGGAGCAGTTAGCCGCAAAGAGAAAAAAGGAGGTTGAGGACAAGGCCAAGGCATAGTGCATCACAACGAACCAGACGGGAGGACAGATGGAAGAGGAGGAGCATGACTCTGATAGGAGTCAGAAGTCGCCTTCTTCGAAGACAAAGGAGGAGGATCAGCAATCGGACCAAGGAGGAGTGAACCTAGAGACCACTCCATTCCATGTTAAGCGTAACTGAGATCTAGAGAAGGTAGGGCCATGAAAGAAGTTTAAGGCCAACAAGACTTCTCTCAATCTAATCACCTTAACAAAAGGTGATCTAAATGATATTGGTGATACGATCATAGATGCCACCGCAGAACTACTACAGCAGTTCAAGCTACAACAGAAGCAGGCCTTGGGATCCATTCAGATGGGTCTACACGATCTTCAGATCCAGGCGTCACGGGTCCAGACCAGCGTGGGACGAAGTAGCACGATGTCAACTAGTTTGGCGCACGGCACATCGGAAGCAGCAAGGATGGCGCGCACACTAGATCCCCAAGAAATAATGTTGCCAGAGGGAGCGCTAACAATAGGCCTGTTGTCAATGCCCTCAAAGGAGTTAGGCTCAATTTGGTTGCACTTCCCAGTGAGGCACTTCACAATTTTCAGGATGGCATGATCGCGGAACTTCGGGCCCGCAAACAGTGCGCGTTACAGGTAATCAGTGAGCAGAAAGTCAAAAATGCTTAGATGACGGTACAGAGAGATTCCGTTGTTAACCTCGTCAAAGCCATCACAGACAAAAATGAGCGCATGGCCAAGGTGGTGGCTGAGGCATGCAGGTCTATCCCAAAGCTGGCCATTCCCGATGATGAGCCAGTAGATGTGCGGATTCGGAAGCTCACTGCTGGAGTGCGCGACGCCAGAACAAAGTTGGCAAAGGTTCAGTTTGACCTGAACCTCAAGATTGCAGAACTGCAGTTGAAGGCCCAGCCTTCAACTCCGCCAGAAGTCAAAGAGCAGCGTGAGACAGCTATGAAGGATGCTATGGCAATAGTGAACAACGTTGTGATGGAGTGTACTGTGCTCTTCAAGCAGGCGCTCGAAGTGGTTACCAATTTGCAGGAGGATCCCACCTTACAAAGGGTGGAAACGGAGGCCTGGGAGCCGTAGTAGAGATATGATGAAGTCAAAGTGACGACGTGCACCGTCACCCTTACGCAAAGGCTAGAAAAACTCCAGGAGGCAAAGGTACTAAAGGAGCAGGTGGAAGCCACGCAGCAAAAAGAGAGCATCCTCAAGGCCATAATAAGGCCTTGGCTTGATGAAGCATATGCGCTCACCACCACCATCAAAGGGAATCTAGCTGGTCTGCAAGAAACTCAGCAGAAGATACAGTCAAATAGTACAGGGCCAGCGACAGAGCAGCTGGTTGAGGAGATGACGCAAGCAGTAATAGAGTGCGCTGCCAAAGTTGCAGTAGTCCAAGTAGAGCTGGGAGGTCTTCACGACAAGATCTCTGCATCGGCCGAGTGACTCAAGGGAGAGTGACCATGTTTTTGTTGGGGGGCTGTTGTGAACGGGTCCCCTGGGGCCAATTTTGGGGTTAAAAACCCAAGTTTTGGGGAGAAAACCCGAATTTTGTATAAAGAAATGTAAAGTCTATGCATTTTGTGGTTGTGGAGCGCGAATATATCAAGAGTCAAAAATGGTTTCTGCCCTTAGTTTAGATAGGTTGTGTCGACTTGATGAGATCTTCCCTTGGTCCGTAAACAATGGGATTGTATAAAAAGGAGGTCTTAGAGGAGTCTACGTTAGTCAGTTTAGTAGAGTTGATATGGAGTTAGAGTCATTGACGAGTCTATAAGGAGCTAAGAGTGAGAGTCTTAGCATAGGTAGAAGGCTCTGCACCTGAGTGCGCAGAGGCCTAGGGTAGAAGTCCGCAGCTGAGTGTGCGGACCCTTGCAGTTGTGTGCGCAGGGTAGTCAGAATCTGTACTGCAAATCTGGATTATCAATAAATAAGAGTATTCTGAAATTACTTTTTATTTTACTTCTATCATTTGCATGTGATTATGTTATGTTAAGCACTAGGTTTATGTTTTAATGCTAAATTAATGTGCGAAACTATATGTTTTCCTCTGTTATATGAACGCAAGTAGAGATATATGTTTACACAACGATAATCTAAATTGCATGATAGAATTGGCAAACACTTAAGATAATTTGAGGGACCATATAGCAAGGTAGCTACAGAGGCATGTAAGTGTTGATATCACTTGTTAGGGTTACACGAAGTACAATCGTATACTTTAGCGGAGGTTCTGAAGGGCTAATAGAGAAGTACATCGATAAGACCTAAGGGCTTATCGATCTGTACGAAGGCAGAGTTAAGGTATAAAACCGACAACACAACCATCTCAGGGTGCGGAAACTTGGTTCCTGCATCCCCCCATGCTGCTTGGGGTGAGACTTTAGTCTGCGCTCCGTAGATTGATGCCAAAAGGGCCAATAGTGTAGGGATTTGCTTGGCTGACTAACGTTGAACCTGGGTCAGGGCCCATCAAGCCAACAGGGTAACCCACCATGATTGCGCCATGCCTTCCAGCTGTCAGTTGGTGATTTACAGCTTCATGTCCTATGCCATCTCAGGACATGTTTTGAAATAGGTGGAGAGACTGTGGATCCAAGAATTCATAGCCTCTTCATTTATTTGGCCCAATGTTTTGGGCAATTGAAAGTGTGTATCCACCTGCATGTACCCTGGAGGGTGCCTCTGTTGTTGCAGATTGATTAGCACATGGAGATCCATGGCTGAATCCTAGATTGGCGAGTCCTCTAGTGAGTCCTCGAATGTGGTTGATTTACAAGGCAACATGATTTTCATCCACCCAAATGGATTGAAATGTAGCTCTTAGTGATGAGATGGCTCCAAATGCCTTGAGGAAGGCATGCTAGGAAGGGTGTTGAATAACATGGAACTATTGAGCCATGAGTCTATGAAAATTAATTCTTTGAATAGATGGATGGCTTCCCGTATACTCCTTGATGTTGAGCAACAGCTTACTGAGATTGTCTACTCTAATACCAATTGATCTACCTACATATCAAAAATTATTAATCGTACATAACATAATGAAATAGTAGAGAGATAAACAGCAAGATCCTGAAAATAATACCAACATTATATTATGAGGGAGACTTTACCCTTTATAAGAAAAGTGCCTTCTTATTAACTTGATTACAAATAGTTTTGCATGGAAAAATAAAAACATTATTTAGATATTTCTTTCCTTATTTTATGTTTCCCAACTATTCAGCATGAGAAACATCAAATACATTATTAGATGTATCCTTCCTCATTATGAGTTTCCCTAGAAGGGGTACACCTTTCTTAGTTGCCCACTCAAGGACGTGAGTGATAAGGGGATGTAGCTTCTCCACCCAAGGAAATTATTGTCAAATTTGAAGAAGGTTGATTTGGACTTCTGTGACCATTGTGTTTATGGAAAATATAAAAAAGTTGGATTTCCTAGAATTGAAAAGGACAAGAAGAGTTAAAAGTTAAAGCTTGTGCATATAGACCAGATCAAGTATCATCTCTTGGTAGCTCTTATTATTATCTTACTTTTATTAATGATGAAACTAGGAAAACTTTAGTTCATTGTATTAGAAAAAAATCTAATGTCTTTGGTACTTTTAAGAAATGGAAAGCTTTGGTTGAGAATGAGATAGGAAATGGGTTGAAGCATCTCTGATTAAATAATGGAGGAAAATAATGCAGCAAGTTATTTGATAGTTATTGTTCATACCATGAGATTCATAGAGAGAAGATAGTTCCAGGAACACCACAAGAAAATCTTGTGTCAGAAATGATGAACAAGACAATCATGAAATCAATGATTTGATAGGCATCCCACTATGCATGCATATGTTTGTGTCTTCTAATATATTTTTCCCAATTAACAATCATCCATCATTTCATTTTAAAATAATTTTGAATGATAAGAGCATATTTCTAACTATTTTCCTCTTTTCTCTTCCAGGATTTTTCATTTACATTATCCATGGGGTCCCAAATCATTTGTGTTACCAATCTGATTAGTAGGGTTGCAACGTCTTGTACAACCTGCTAGGATGGACAAACATAGGGTAGCGTCTCACTATCACCTTGGCCCAAACCCCCGCTCTTTAGGCCTAAATTCCCCATAAAAGGCCAAGGGGTACTCTCGCTCAATACCTCAACTAATTCCATGTAATACTAATGCCTTATATGGTGCCAAGAAGAGGTGAAGTTAATTATGATGGTTGTTCTACTAATTTTTGTACACAAGTACGCAACAGAAAATTTAAAATAGCATAATGTTATGCCAAATGATATTATATATGGCCTATCAGTACTCAAATTTGATGTAGAAAAAATATGCTAACCAATTCTAGAGTTATTTTCAAGTTTGGATTGTTGGTTAGAGGGGTTATATAGTGGATAAACTTGATGCCCTGTAACTATGGACTGTAAAAAAATGCAATAAATTCCATGAACAACAACCTACTTCACTCAAAAAAACTACCCAACAAGTGCCAAAGCACTCCAAGATCAATGATCTAAGGGTGGAAAACTAAAAGGTGTGAGTTTGATCTTGAAAGACCACTTCCAAGCTTATCAACAGCAGTAAATATCAATTTTTAAAAGGCTAGAGATTGTGTTTATGTGTACTTGGAACCAATTTCCACTTGGTACTATGCCCAGAAAATTTCTAGAATTAAATTTACTTTCTTAATAGTTTAAAATAAGTATATTTTTTACTCTAAATTAATATATCAGCAATATAAATTAAAACTAGTTTATGTGCAATGTTTCAAATGTAAAACTTACCTAATATGAGTAGAAAAACTTGAGGAATGTTGCAGATTTCTTCAATAACAACCAATAAAAAATACATATCATCACATAAATCACGTGATACAGAGGTGTAAAGATGTCCAAATAATAATTCCAACTCAAATTATCAACCTTGGCTTAGATTTAGATTTATTTTTATAACCCAAGGTAAATAATATTGTTGTTTGTGATATAAATCTGAAAAACCAGCAAGTAAATGTCCTAAACTAAAATAGAAATTTAAAAAACTATATATATAAATAAAATGGTTGTTGCAATTTTTACCTTGTGTTAAAAATGATTTACCTCAAATCTAGGTTTCTAAATACATTCCTCTTAAATCTGATCTTGCACTTTATCAAGGAAGTGGGATTGGTATTTAAAAGAAATCACCCTCACTTGTGACTTAATATTACTTCCACTGCTCAAACCCAACTAGGGGTGGCCCCTAACGTCGCATTTCCTAGATTTCGGTTTTAATATGTGGTGAAGTATAAATTCTCTTGCCGTTCGAAGCTCAATGTTGGAATGGTTCAACCCTTGTTGGAACGATGCACCTACAACAAAAGGAAAGTATAATTTCTCTCTAGATTCCCCCCTCCATGTGGTTATGTAGCCCCTCAATGGCTCAATACCCTATCTTTTGTGTGATCTTACTAATTAGAATATGTGTTAGATTAAAATGAATACCACAATAAATCAAGGAAAAAAAGATAGTAAGATCTAACCCATGTATTGCAAAAAATATTACACCAATTTGCAAATGAAGTTCTTTAGTAATGGCACTAATCTCGTAAGACAACAACCTTTGCTAGAGGGGAGGCTATCCTTTTACAAAAATATTTCTAATAGCTAAATAACAACTAGTTAGACTTTAGAAATGTATTTTTTACTAGTCATCCACATGTTGGAGACAGTAATTTTATAAAATATTACATTACAACAATACTTTTCCCATTAAGGGGTCAAATGAATGTACAGATCCCAATTTGGCCCAATATTCCCTTTGAAAGTGGCTCAGAATAGTCAAACATGAAGAATAGTAACAATAAGTAGCTCAATGTCCCTCTCCAATTCCTTTGAGGAAGCTTGACTTGGTCCATAATAATTCGACTTACTTGGGGGAGAATTTGACTTGCTCTTTAAGATGTTTCTTTGATTTCATAATGGCTATTTTGTTGGTACTTCTTCCAACTTCCTAGTCCAAGATACACCCAATGTCTAGCTTGACCCTTCTAACGACTAGTTCACTTAACCTTTCCTCTTTAGTAAACTCGACTTAGCCACCTGTAATTGAGATCTCCAACACACTGATGATTTTGACCAATCTGACACTTGGTTTTGTTGAAACCTAAATGATATGAACTAGGTATGTCTTCAATTTTCATTATCTTGCCTATTGTTGCCACATCATCACTACCCCTACCATGTCACATGCTCTTGCCTTAGTTCTCTTATGCCCTAAGGAATCTGAATATTCCGAGACACGTTTTTTCCCTCTTCATTTGTAGATCACTTTAGACATAATGCATGTACATAATTTCCCAACCTTGATCCTATTTTTACAACTTGGAAACTTGTATGACCCATTTGACCATCTTTGACCAACTGAATTTTTCATTTCCTTCATCGTTTGGAAAAAAAATTTGTGGCATGCAATCCTCTCTTCAAACTAAACAATCTAAAACCAATTTTTTTTTACTTTTGAGACCACTTTGCATTGGGAAATGGGAACTACCTCAGGAACTATGAAAGTTATCAATATGATATTGCTATGTATGAGAATTATCTAAGGGATACTGCACCAATGCCAAGGCCACACACAGAGTCTATAGATACATAACCATGCAAAAATACATAGGTGCACCTTGATGTAGGTTGGACTGGCCCATACACTAGTGATCACCCCTTAGAAAAGCAAGTTCTTTTAAAACCATTCATTTAATGTCCGTCCAATCCTATCAACGATGGAAGGAACCAGAGATGAATCCAAAGGGATTGAGCATGGTCTGACCAAACAAGTCTAGGACACCTAATACAAGGCCTTGCATGATTGTTACAAGGCTTTTGTCTTTTGACCTTGGGCTTAGAGTGGTGGTGAAAAATGTTGCAAAATCTATATGTGGCCCTACTAACATGAGGGGTAATAGGTCCATTTTGAACAAATGCATTTTAATTTTCTAAACATTATGAACTCTTAAAATATTTGTATTTGAGATTTTATAAAAAACTTTATGGAATTCATAACTAGTGTGATCTTTTGACTAAGTCTTAAGCTTAAGACTATAAGTGTGTATCTCCTTTCATCCATGAGTTTAAATGGAAATATCATGTTAAGTTCTATGTCAATATGGTTTGGTTATTTTCATCTCGCTCAATGACATAGTGTGTCTTACTTACTACCATGTTGAAAGCCATTCTTCTCACAACCTTTAATCTACTCTTTAAAAACCTTATCATGTAAATATTATGATGTGAATATCATTGTTAATGTTTTTTTTTTCTCGGCAAATGCTAATTCTATTAACTATAAAACAAAGTAAAAATACAAGGGGTCGAGACCTCGGGAATCATCCTCCGAGGGCACTCAGAACAACATAAACTATTCCTTGTGAGGGAAGAACCAGATACATAAGCAAGTGAACAGATATTACCACCAGGAATTAACCGAGGAAACATGAAGAGGAGGAGAAAACCGTCTGTCTAGAGCATATGACCAGAGCACGAGACCATTACATTGCTCAAAATTCCAGAGACCATTACAATGATCAAAAATTCAGAAGAGTTTTACATTACTAAGCAACACAGAGAAAATTAAGTCCGCCTGTCTGAAGATATCCGACCCGAGCTGCATCCAAAACCGCTTGAGCTTGATCATGTTAGTCATCCAGAAAACAAAAAAGGAAAAGGCCCAGATGGCCTCAAAATGCATCGTCCTCATGTTGAGGTTCCTCCACCACCAAACAAACATTATCCTTCCATGCATCCTCATGTCCAACATCTTCCTCGCCTGGGTGCCGCGTCAGGGGGCATGTGTCACTATCCATCTCTTCCCGAATCCTCGAGACAGCAGTTTCCGGAGGCCGAGAGGGACTGGGAGCCTCGCTCCTTTCAAGTCTCTCCCCCTGATCTTTCGCCAGACTTTCCCCTACATTATCCTGTCTGTTGCTTTGACTGCTGACTCCTTGGAAAGCTTCCTGAGAAGGCTCAGACATCAGGCGCACCCGAATTGGGGGCGGAGCTTCTTCTTCAGAGAAGAGAATGGTGATATTGGCAGTGATTACAGGTCTATGCAAATTGCTCTGAAAAGTGAAATGAGTTGTTTGGAACCCATGATACGGAATTGGATTGTGAGCAGGATCCACAGAGCTGGAAGCCGGCTGTTTTCCACGCCCTCCCCGACTACCCCCGAAACGACTCCTCTTGCTGTGGCGCACCATGATGAGGAGAGTCCACAGAGGCCGAGATCGGAGGGTGATGAAACAATCCGGAAAACCGAAAGCAGAACCCAGAGATAGGTTACACAACACAGGAACCAACTTAAGACACGGACGACCGGACTGTAAATGCAGGGAGAGTGATGCAGGAAAAGTAGCAGGGGAAGTAGAAAGCTTGCCAAAGTTTCCAGAGACCAGACCGCTATCTAAACGCCACACTTTCCCAAGCCAGAGATGAACAAGAAACGGAATACACAAAGAAAACTCACCATTGTTTGCAAGGAACAGCCAGCCTCCGAAACCCACTTCCGCTTTAACCAGAGACACGAAGGCAGGGCGCTTACAGTGGTAATGAAATCCCTGGACGCCATGGATAAAATAACCAAAGCCATACCTTGAACGGGACAAGTAGTAAATGCAGAGAGCGTGCCAAATCTTCTGCTCTGCAAATGATCCTTCAGGAACCAAGCGAACCACTTGAATGTCACACCCATCAACCGAATTAGCTTCTGGAGAATTGCGCAGGTCTGCGTCTGGCAGTACCTAGCACCTCCATCTGTCCTATGAACGATTATTACACATTGATTTCACCCGCATCCGGGTAATATCATTGTTAATGTTATTTCCATGAGAAGAGTTCTTTAAGTTTTCACATGCAAACCTTCTAGATAAATTTTGCAGCCTTATTTATTCCCTTTTCTTTCCATAAATGAGACAATGTACTTTACAAGCAAATCTGCTATATAAGAGCTTTCTTGAAATATTTTTTGAGGTTCTCTTTAGCACTCACCCTTTATGTTTTCTCTCTCTCTATCCACTCTTTGTTACTTTACTCATTTGCGGAACAAAATATTCAAAACAACTTAATATTTCTACTTCATTATATTAGAAAATTTAATTGAGTAAAACTACTTCAAATGCAGTAAAAGACATACCCTTTCAAATTACTCAAACTTATGAGCTATCCTAGGTAGCTCAACCAATGATCTACCATGAGTGATAGACAACATTAAGTTGATGGTTTGATTCCTTGGGCAATCACTCACAAGTTAGTTACAACAGTGTCTCTAAGTCAACTAGTTATGTTGTCTAGCCACCCACTTGAAAAGTGTTATTGGGACTACACTATCATAATGAGAACAAAGGTTATCAAATGTTGTTCATAGCCCATGTAATCCAATTTTTGACATTACGTATTTAACTATATTGAATACCATTTATATTTATTTGTATTTGCCTTTCTAAATTATTTTGTACATATAATACTTTATAAATATCTAAAAATACAATTTCAATGACATGTCAAGTCTCAGTGAGATTCACATTAACATTAGTCTTGATCTATATTTATTACCTAACAATACTAGGGCACCGTGACGATGATTCTAAGATTTGTCTTTTCACTCTTGTTTCTCATTACCCAAAACTTCAAATAAACTTTGGCTAACATGATTCACTTATATAAAACAAAAAAATATGAAATGTCAAAAAATTACAAACATCTAATTTCTACATTCAAATTAATTGAGAGATTAAGAGTTAATAGCATACTTTTTTTCACCATTATTTAGATATATCCTTACGAACAATCGATCAAAAAATATAATCTCGTACAACCCTGCAGTTTTTAATGCATGGAAAGAACTTAATGTATATATAATAAATTGCTCCTTGATATTATTAAATCTATAAATAAGATTTAGTAAAAGTGCTTTCAATGTATTATATATTTCCAACCCATATCAATGAATTCCCATTTGAAATAGGTATCTTCCAAATGACCACTCATATTATGTACATATACAAAAAAAAGGAAGAAGAAGTAAGAATATAATAAGGTTTCAGCTTAAATGTTTTGAATCCATTAATTGTATATGAAATTTGTTATCACAAGACCAACATAATGCTTTAAATATCTTTTTAATTAATTTAGTAGACACACTTGAAATATACCATGTAAAAACATGATTTATTGAAATTACACATAACTTTGGAATTGTTATATCCTATAATATCCAATTTGTGCACTCATTAAATAGCATTATTTTCCCTTGACATGTTTACACCACTTGTGGTTAAAACAATTAGCAATAGGGTATTCTAAAACCCTAAAAATCCTAAAGCCTTTTTAGTCATTGAAACTCTATGTACATGGGTCCAAACCAATATCATACTGATAATGTTATGCTCATATCTAGATTGCATTTGGAAGAGGGTCAAAAAAATTAGGTAACAATTGTTAAAGCTATTATTTCTGAGAATTTTGACATAGAACCTCATACTATGTTGTGTGAATCATTCTAGCCAATTGTCTTTTACATTCTTTAGAGTTGTGCTTTTTGTTATGTTGTTTTTGAATAACCTTAGTATTTTCTAATTAATGTGATTTTTCCTTTATCACAAACAAACAAAAAAATTGACAAATACAAGTGCTAAATTGGGAGTCTTCAAAAAGGCTTGACAATGAGGGTAGTTATTACAAGAAATTGTATTTGCTAATTTAAGGTACATAAATGTGATTTCTATTTAGTGAAAGTATCATTCATTTCTATGGTTCCTTGATTACAAGTAGATTGTTTATTTAAAGAAAAATGAAAACATTTTGATTTATTATAATGACAAAATTTGCATGGTTAATTATGAATTGAGAACATTTTGGTTTATTATAATTAGAGAAATTGCATGGTTGATTATGAACATTCTAAGGTTCTTATTGGCAATCACAAGCCAATATAATTTTCCTTCTGCTATATCGACTGTCTCTAGACTTGTGTTCGAATGAAGCATATCAGTTGTCTATGATGTTCTCTATTCACCTAGTAAATGAATATAGCTAAACCATGTGTTACAAAGGGCAAATGAATAGGCACGAATAGGCTGCTACTAAAGACTTGCTCTATTTTCTAACAAAACTGAAGATGAATTTCGAAACTAATGAGCACTTCTAGGACCCAGTGACACCAATAAATATTGATAAATCTACATTAGACTATCATCATGCAGCTAAGATGGGTGATGTTTAGATATAATAGAGGAGCTCTATCACCCTGAGATTGTCAAATTACTGATCCTAAAAGTTGTTAAAAGCATAAATTGGTAGTTTGAATAAATAATTTAAGGAAAATGGATGAACTATTGTGGTAAAATGTTTACCCTTAAAGTTTAGGATTAGTGGACACGATTTGTTTTTTGTCAAAATTTTCTATAAGCAATGTTTTGGATAAGCATTGTATTTTATGACTTGTTAAGAGATATTGAGATAATCAAAATGAGTTTAAACCCTAATTAACTTTCATGTAAAATATATGCTTAATAGTACACAGTTCAATCTCAAGAAAGTTCCTATTAACTATTTATATTAATCTTCTTGAAATGAACCACAACAAAAATGAAACAAGTTTTTGTATACATCTAATTCAGATTCTTTGGACTAATCTATTTTATTATTTACACATAATTGACATGATTTAAGTCCCACCTTATATGCTTTATAGATATTTTCCCAAAGTGCCAAAGCTCAATTATAAACAAAGATATGTCTTATTCAACTGATTCCATTATCTAAATTTACTTCTATTAGTTTTCTCTAAATCAAATTTTATATTATCTAAATTTACTTCTATTAGTTTTCTCCCCATCAAATTCAAGTTATAAAAGGGACACTTGAAAAGATGTAGTGCACGTTTATAATGAGTAATCAAATTTTATATTATCTAAATTTACTTCTATTAGTTTTCTCCCAATCAAATTCAAATTATAAAAGGGACACTTGAAAAGAAGTAGAGCACGTTTATAATGAGTAATCAAATTTGATATTATCTAAATTTACTTCTATTAGTTTTCTCCCAATTAAATTCAAGTTATAAAAAGGACACTCGAAAAGAAGTAGTGCACGGTTTATAATGAGTTCCAAGTTATAAAAGGGAAACTTGAAAAGAACTAGTGGACGTTTATAATGAGTAGACTTAGGTTCAAATATTGTGAACCCCTTAGCTGTATAGAATTACACCTATTAGCCTTTCGCATAGAACCAACACACCTAATTCGTTACCAATAAAAAATCGGGTTTTAATAACATTAACACGACTGAGAGGATCTTTAAAGCCTATAATGCAGTTTGAATAACAACACTGTTACCACTTAAAAGATGCCCTCATCAATGTATAATGAACATTGGGATACTACACTTAATTTGATTAAGAGGCCTTACTTTAAAATGAACATTTAGATGGTACACTTAATTTGATTAAGAAACCCACGTTATTTATATAAAACACCATCAATTTTATATCACCGGGAAAATTATCAGTGAAAACAAGCTTTATAAGATAAAAATATAGGTTTTTGGAAGTATCTCTGTTCTTGAACGATAAATGCATCTCGAGAAATCGTTGGAATAATCTTATAAAGACTTTACTTGCTAATTATGTACTTACTCGCAAAGAAGCTAGAACTTAGCTTGCCAATAGTAGTACACTAGAGACGCACATTCCGTTCCAATAGAAATGGATCAAAGCAATGATTAAAATCACAATGAGGTAGCCATTGAAATTAAATGGTAAATGTAACAAACCATCACTTCGGCAAAAAGTTTGAAGTACCAGGTTATATTTCATGATGACTCGCCCCAAACAAATAATACATAGTAAAAATACCATGAAACCCAACCCCACTCCCAACCCTCTTCAAGGAAAGGAGGGGAAGGACGAGGAAATCTAACTGAATGTGAGACAGATAAGATTTTTTGACGATAGAATATCTCTTTATCTGGTGTTCAGCAACAAGAACTGCAACACTACTAATTCCAAACAACAAATTTGAATTTAATGTGTCTAATGCAAATACATGCATTACAGTTATCAAAATATCATGTCGATTAAATCATAATCTATTAACACCATAATATTCACAACTGCTAATCAGCAAAAGAATATTGTCGAACCAATGCAAATGTATCTCCTGCTACCATCAACGATGCAGATCATTCACAATACTTTTCTGCAAGCTCTGCCCTGTCGCTGATGTTGAAGTCAGTACACCCATTGGCTGTCGCAATGTAAACACCATCTCTCTTGTTTTCCCAAAATATACCTTAACAATGAAAACACAAGTAAATGTCATCGTCACAGTAATCTATTGTCTGCTAGCTAGAAAAAAGATAGCAAATTCCAACTGCAAAAAACACCTGGTCCAGGCCATTTCTCAACTTGCTCTCCATTTCTTCAATCATCCGTCCCATGTTGCTCAGATGACCATCAGCAACTGACATATCAGCTGCCATCTGAACGATTAAAAATTCAATCATTATTGAAGAAAATTTGATACCTTAAAACAATCATCAGATGTAACATTTTCCAAACCTCAACACTAATATTTGGAGATCATAAAAAATCCATAGGACCTACTTTTATAATAAAAAAGAAGGAATCTGGTTAAACATTGCACAGAACCATATCTTCATAAACATTAATTTTACAGTAGGGTATAGACTCTACTGCGAATACACTAAACTAACAGAACTAAAAGATTAAAAAATGGCGATAATAAACAGAATACTTTTAACACCTAGTAGGGAGCCTGTAAAAACCAACCCAAGGGATCCAACTCTTAACATGTAAAATGTGGGATATGTTGAAAACGATCACGTTTTACTTAAACGTATTCGTTTTACTGGATGAAATGTTATTCCTCACCTACCAAATTCATTAAGGGTGATGCTTTGCATGGAAAGTTGTCATAATTGTTTGTTGGCAATGCTATAAAAGTATGCTTTGGGACTGTTGAGAAATCTAGGGGCTGCTTAATTAAATGATTTCCCTTATTTTGATAACTGCAAGTGATGTAATTTAGTTAATTTGATTAACTTATTCTTTCACTTGATTAATATTAGTGTTCTCTATCATCAAACAGCTACCAACCAAATAAGACAAGGACACAAGAGATAGGCTAGAAAATCAGAAAAACAGAAAGATTTTCTTAAATAGATAATTACTTGTCATTCTTTTATCTTTATGTTGTTTTATCTTTTAGTTCATCAAACAATAACCAAAACAATAGCACAACGACACCAGATGTAGGCGAACAGCCAGGGCAAAACCCCTATCTAAGGGAAAACCCAGTCAACAATTCCTCCTTCAATAGTTTCACGAGATAATCCAAGACTCTTGACCTAAACAAAGACTTCCTCCACACCAAATCAGCCCTCTTTTTCATCCTGCAGATGATAGCCCTTCAACAACAACTTCGACCGAGTAGCAGCAGCTTCAACCCAGCAACTGGCAGCAGCAACAACTTCGACTTGGCAATAAAGACTTCGATCTTCCTAGATACTCCACTCGAGTGAGAGATAGATGGCCCAAAACTTCAATTTTGATGTCTTCTTCCTTCCTTCCAAATTTCGTACCCTTTTCCAGCTTTTTTCCAACTTCGCACTTTTTAGCTGCCTTGGCTTGTAAGTCGAACTTGTATGTCTCAAATGAATTGCACTACATTGTATTTACAGCCTTCCAGTGAGATCGAATTACCCTTCTTGAAGCCGACTTGATCTTCTTGAGGCTGACTTGGTGTGGAGGGGACAAATAGCATATTTGACTCAATATTAATTATTTAATATTTTTACTTGATTCAAAAGCCCAAGAATGGTCTCTTTAAAAGGACAATGACTCTAATGACTCATAATAAATCCTAGAAGTCCTCAATGGTAACTTTGACCTAAAACATGATGACCCAAGCATGAAACCCATGCTTTAATAAATCATAATAATAATAATAATAATAATAATAATTTCTTTCATTCTTTTGATAAATATATTTCATTGTGACTCAAATACATTTATGAAGACCAAACCTAGTTACATATTTCAACTCTCCCTCTTAACTAGGGAGGTATTCATAACAAGTACAAGGAAAATCTCAAAACACATGAACCATGAAGAATTTAGGCACCGCAATGCCATGACTAGATTCCTGACCAGGGCAATCTATCTAGGTGGGACTAAGATGGACTAAAGCTTTTAGCCAGTCTAGGTACCATCAAGCTTACTTGCTAACCATCAACCCAGGGATCCAGGTGTGTATCCGAGGTCAGAGCTCTATGACAAACGCTACCCTCCCTACTTCAAGATCCAGGCATCAACACAAAGTGTGGACCAGATTTCCTCCCATGCAATGTGTCTTAAACACAAAGCCTCAACACTCCCGATTATTCCAATCGATAGCAAATCCTCCCCAACCAAACAGATCGATAACAAATCTCTCTCGTGTAACCAGCGTGCTAATCCTCTGAGAGATTTACATGTACAAACACAACCCCAATTAGTAACAAACTTTCAAATGTACATAATTAAACACAAACCTACGAGGTCTTTTAGACAACTAGATGTTGCTTCTCAATTTATCACAGTAGGGCTTTCAAATGAATCTTGACAGAAGACTCCTCAATCATACATCTTCCTTTCCTACTTCACATGTAGCAACATATTCTACAAATAGATCCTACTTTTCTTATCTCAGTTGCCCCTCAAAAATGCATTCTCCAATTTCTTCTTTCAAGGTGTCCATCATGACTATGACATGCCCTCCCTCTCAAGTAGGGAGATTCCTTTCATCCAAGTTCCCTCTTAACTTAGGGAGCTCAACTTTTTTTCTACAAGATCAGAGACTCTTTCATGGCTTCCATTCTTCTTATGACCATCATCATTCATATAACTTTCTTCATCATGCTTATCATATTAACTTTACTTACGAGTATCTTCACCATCTTGAAGATTATGTAGCTACACAACTTAGATAGCAAGTACAACCAAATCTATAGAAGCGTGAAGTTAACTATTTCATAATCATATAATAATGGAAGCATTAGACTTTATCAAATACCTAAACTCAGTTAGCTTCACAAACAACAAGAAACACATACTTTTATACTTCAACTACATGCTAGGGTTTTGTCATAAACCCTAGATTTCATCATCAAGACTTTGAGTACCTCAATCAAGATAACAATCTTCATTATATCTAGGGCTTCAATATTTCTTCCAGAGGAATGCCATACTTTACTACAATATATTGCAAACTCTGGAAGCATTTCAAACAAATGTATTTAACAACTTTATCACTCATGTTAGACTTTCACTAGGATTTAGTGCAAGATCCTAGATTTCATACATGAGCCATTAAGCTTCACCAATCACAACTCAATTTCAAATTTCAACAATCTTTCATAGATCTCAGATTATCACACTTGTCATCATATTTTAGAAAATTGAATTTCTACTAAAGGTTTAGTTACAAAAACCCTAGAATTCACAAACACTATCATCCTAGAGAATCAAACTTCGACTAGGACTTAGTTCCAAACCCTAGCACTTATGACCATCAACAATTAGGTCAACACATATATCTAGGATTCCATCATCATGCACAAGCATATCATAACATGTGTTAGTCAAACCCAATGACACATCAATATATTAAAGTTAGACATATAACAAACTTGATCATACTAGGGTTTTGATCGAACAGGCCCACATATACCTAGGATTTCATTTCTAGGACATTATACGGGACTTGCTTATACACCCTACCAAACCTTAATGATCTAGGGTTTCAATACATAGCAAACCCTAATTTATCAATACTTCAAAGGTTTTGGATTTCAGACATCATCATTCAACCCTAACAAGTTAGGGTTTTCATAACCATACCAAAACCCCAAACATGACGTTATCAAAACATTTTCTTTAGACTTCAACAATAACCCTAAGTAGACTAAGGTTTCATACATTATCATCGACATACCCTTAAGTTAGGGTTTTTACAAAGAATATTTCTAGGGTTTCACAAGAATAATCAGAGATATGAGGAGGGTAGATTTATCTAATGATGAATCACCCAATCAAGAATTTTTATGATTCAAGAAAGCTAGACACAATAACGTTAGTAATCAAAAAATGAATATACCTTTATCATGAAGAGAGAAAAACTTATAGTCTAAGGCATACCTTTTATTTCTTAACAAACCTTGTAACTCCAATATTTTTGTCTTGTGAGACCTTCCATAATTCTCGAGTTTCCAACAAGTTTTTCCTAAACAAGGAAAATATGAATAGAAATGTGATTAGCATTTAATGCAAGTAAAACTAGATAAGGAAAACTAAAAATGAAAAGGTAATAAGATACTTATCTTTGGAAGTTGGTGAGGGCTCCCTCCAATCTTAAGGGATACCTATGACCTTATAAAAACAAAACAAAAATGTTTTTCCAAAATATGTTAAACCTACAAATACTAGAAACTAAAAATGAAACAACTAAAGCTTAGAGCAAAGGACTTAGTAGTGTAAGTCCCTCATATCTAGTTCTTTGGCTTCATTCTTCTTTAGAGACCCTTCTTCAGCAACATTAGCTTGGTCCCTATTCCTTTTCTTATTCTTCGGGTTGTCAGGACAGTCACTTTATAGTGGCACATTTTATGACATTGGTAGCATTATATTTTGGACATGTCTACCTTCTTTCTTGGCCCTTTTGACTTCTTGAAGTTTCTTTTCTTGTGATAAGTGGAGTATGCATTTGAAACTTTCTCTTCTTCATTGTTGGATACTAATGAGATTCTCATCTCTTCTTGGCTACAGGCAATCCATAATTGTTCAAATGATAGAGTTTATTTCCAGTTGTTGAGTCCTAAAGCAAAAGCACTCTATGTAGGTGGCAATCCCAATAATGCAACAATCATAATCTCTTTTTCTGGTATAATCTCATCTATGACTTGAAGGTCATCTCTAATTCTAGTTATCCTTACCAGTGTTTTAAGATTCGGCCGGCTCGGAACCGATTCGGCTGAGTTGGTCCGAGTCAAGGCCTCACCGGGTCGACTCGGCTAGTGAACCGGTTTGGCAGACCAAGACCGAGCCTACTCGGCCGGGTTGGATGACAATGGCTCGTGAATTAAAAAACAACGATTTTTTTTAATTTTTTAAGGTTTTCACGATGATACTTTAATGATTTTTTGTCCCTAAATAAGTTTATCTCACTTGATCTTGAGAGGTTTGTTTAGGTGGTATCACATATGTAATAGAGATTCCTTAAGGGATAGCTTCATTCTTCTTCAAAACCTTCCAATAGGTTCTTTTCCCCTTTCTTAAAGCAAACCTAACTTTGTGGCCCCAACCTTGGCCCTCCAAAGATGAGCATCGAGCCTTGAGTTGTTCCACGTGATGCTACACCCCTTGATGAGCCTCCAAATGCTAAAACACTAAACTTAAAATCTTGGACGTTGGACTATTTGATGATATGCCCAAATGGACTGAAGATGCCCCCTGGATGGCCTTGACCCTATTTTGGTGGATGGTGCCTTCTTCCAAAGCACAAGTGAGGATGGTTATCATTGAGATGACTTAGGAGAGGTAGCACATCCCTCTTTGATGCCAATGCTTACCCTTAGAGGTGCCATGTCACTCACATGCTTGAAAAGGGGGACATAGGGTCTCTCCTAGATGAAATCATGGTGGAGGATGCACATTTTGAAGATGTACAAATGCACTTTGGGACTTTCTTGGAGTGAGGAACACTCTTGGACCCTTGTATTAGTTCCTTGATGACTTACAATCTATTTTGGAGGATAACGCCATTTCTAGCCTCCTTGGTTATGTGTTTTTGTTTTGATCGCTATATCATCATCATGTGTGTATTGGACAGTGCACTAGGTGCCATTTTGATATAATGGATATATTCGTGAGCCTACTTTGATCATATGTTGTCTTCTATCTATATTCTAATGTTGTGTGTTTGGAAACATGAATGAAAATCTTTAAAATTATGCTTTTTATAAAAAAAAAAAAAAATATTTAATGTATTTTTTACAACGACCAAGTCGTTACTGACCCTCAGCCAAGTCGGAGTTTTAAAACAATGATCCTAACAAAGAAGGAAGCCACAGTGTCATCTATTGTCACTTTTGTGGTCCTTAATTCATTTTTCAGACTTGCTACTTGATCGATGTTCTTGATAGTGAACAATTTTGATAAGGTTTCATGCATTTCTTGAGCATGGTCTATGTTGGAAATGTATGGGACAAGATTGTCCTTTACACCTTCTACCATCAGTGTCATAGCCAATATTTCTAACTCTCTATACTTCACTTTATATGCATCACTAGATTCTTCGGTAGGTTTCTTCACTTTTCCTCTGACCAAATCCAAGACTTTGTTCTTTTCAAGAATGAGATCAATTATTTTCTTCCATGCCCTATAATTTGATGCTCCTTCTAATTTGTTCTCTCCCTTTATTGTGTTAGAAATTGTCCTTAAACGTAGTAAGTTTCTTTCCTTATTTATCCCTTGCTTAATCCTTTTGAGGTTTCTTAGACTCTTTTCAATAGATACCATGTTAGAAAATCGGAAAGGCAGAAAGGTTTTCTTATATAGATAATTACTTGTGATTCTTTTATCTTTATGTTCTTTTATCTTTTAGTTCATCAAGCAATTACCAAAACAATAGCACAAAGACACCAGATTTAGGCGGGTAGCCAGGGCAAAACCCCTATCTAGGGGAACACCCAATCAACAATTCTTCCTTCAATAGTTTCACGAGATAATCCAAGACTCTTGACCTACACAAACACTTCTTCCACACCAAGTCAACCATAACTTTCCTCTTGCAAATGATAGCCCTTCAACAACAACTTCGACCTAGCAGCAACAGCTAGTAACAGCAACTTTGACCCAGCAATTGGTAGCAACTGGCAACAGTAACAACTTCAACTTGGCAATAAAGACTTCTATCTTCCTAGATACTCCACTCGAGTGAGAGATAGATGGCCCAAAATTTCGATTTTGATGTCTTCTTCCTTCCCTCCAAATTTTGTACCCTTTTCCAACTCTTTTCCAACTTCGCACTTTTTAGTTGCCTTGGCTTGTAAGTCGAACATGTGTGTCTCAAATGAATTGCATTGCATTGTATTTATAGCCTTCTAGTGAGGTCAAATTACCTTTCTTGAAGTCGACTTGATCTTCTTAAGTCAACTTAGTGTGGAGGGGACAAATTGCTTATTTTACTCAATATTAATTCTTTTTACATGATTCAAAAGCCCAAGAAGGGTCTCTTTAAATGGACAATAACTCTAATAACTCAAAATAAATCCTAGAAGTCCTCAATGGGGAATTTGACCTAAAACATGATGACCAAAGCATGAAACCCATGCTTTAATAATAATAATAATAATACTTTCTTCATTCTTTTGATAAATATATTTCATTGTGACTCAAATACATTTATGAAGACCGAACCTAGTTACATATTTCAACAATAAGTCGAGGCCAAAACCTCTCCTCTTGAGGAAAATTCGCAAAACTCCTCTTCTTATAGAACTTCAAATGACGAATTCCAAGACCTATGACTCTTGTCAAAGTCCCTCCAAGACCAAGTCAAACCTTCCTCCTTGATGAGCTTTCCTTCCAGCAGCTTTGACCCCCAACAGTTTCTTTTGCAGAATCCTTGGCTCTTACATGTGTGGAAAAGATGGTGATTTCTTCTTTTTTTCTCCTTTGTTTGGATAGATCCTTTCTTCTTGGAAACGGCTTGCAAAGTATACCAATTGATGCCCTAACTCGACTTCTGCAATTCGGCCTTAACTATTGTAATAGGTGCCCTAGTTTTCTTGCACGTATGAAGGAAATAGCCGAGAAACAATCCAAAAGGTTCGCTTTCTCCTTCCTCTTCTAGTCCTCCACTTCTTTGTACCTTTCTGGTCTCTTCTTCTTGCTTGATCAAATTTCTTGTATGAGTGAGTGAGTGCCCTTCAGGTGAGATCAAAGTCTCCAATATATAGGCTTCTCTTCTAGGTTGAATTGTTGCTTGGAGGCCGACTTGTCCTCTCATGAAGGCCAACTTGATCTTTGCTTGTTGACAAAGTCTTGGAGGGTCTATTTGACACTTTTTTACTTTAAATAAATTTTCTTTGCAATACACAACATGCCTAAAAGGGTCTTCCATACATGACAATGACTTCTTTGACTCAATAACAACACCTAAAGGCACTCAATGGGTGCTTGACCTAAATAAAATAACCTTGAGCATAAAACCCATGCATCAAGAATGACAATAATGAATTTATTTTCTCCTTTACAAATGTTATTATGAATACCAAACTTAGTTACATATTTCAACACTCCCTCTTAACTAGGGAGGTATTCATAATTCATACAAGGTACTTGGACATTCTCAAACTGAAGAATTCTCATAAGAAGAATCGGATTGGTAAGCCATCTCATAAGATACTTTCTCGGCGTATTCCAGTGCATCTCATCATAGCAACCAGCATTGTCACATAGCAAGGCCTTGACTAACAACTCTATCTCTGCACAAGACCAGAGCACAATGTTTGTGAGACAAATGATTGATAAACACCATCCTCATTGTCTCTCAAAGCACATACCTCACCCGAGTGTTCAAAGGGCATGTCCTTTTAGGACAATTCCTGTCTTGGAATAATACATCAAGGAATTTCCTCTTCGACTACTCTTGCCTTTTGGATGCCCTACCACATCCTCAAAGAGTATCGGAATCAAACTCAAATGCTTACCCAATCCTCCATTCTTTATTCATAACATGAAGACAAGAATGATGTGTCTATCTCTCCCTCTCAACTAGGGAGGATATACTCATTCCTATAAAAGGAATATACTCAAGCTCCCTCTTAACCAGGGACTTGCCCAAGCTCCCTCTCAACTAGGGACTTGTTTCCAACATTAGCCAACATCTCTTTGGTGGAGATCATGGTACTATCAGTTGCTAGTAGGGCTCCTCTTTTCAATGTCATGAACTTCAACTTCTTCATCATGGAGCCTTCATCTTTCTTGATCTTCTTGGTAGGGCATCAGCCATCTTCTCCATCGCTTTCCTTCAACGAACCATGGGATTGAACCAATAGTCGTGTCATCCTTTTCTTCATTGGAAAGTGATCTTCTAGTATGCATCTAGCTTTCCTTCATACAGCTACCTCTTCCAAGTCATGTTTCTTTCAGGATCTTCCATCCATTTACATGAGTACTAGTTATAGGTGGCATCTACAACTCTCTTTCAGTAGCCCTATTTCAACCCAACCAAATGTTTTCAAAAATCAAGACAAACATCAAATCAAAGTTACCTTTCAATGATGGCCTTTTGTCATGACATCGGCTTCTTGCAACATCAACATCCTGCACATGTATGAACCCATTTCCAAGACATATGTTACCAAGGTCTTCCATTTCTATTATACATATCAAGATCTTCATACCTTCTTCTTCCATGGAGATGTCATAACTAATTCTTCTAGTTATTGGATGTCAATCACATATCTTATCTTACATGACTAGAGTTTCATCTTTCACAAACTCTTCTTCCTTTTTCTTCACATATTGCTTCCCAAGGAATATCCATACATAGTTCCTTCATCATTGTCAACTACCTCATATTCCATATGAGGTCATATTATGTTGATTTCATCTTATCAATATGTGGAAGATTTCAAGACATATTGTCTACATGCCTTCATGCATCCTTCTAAAGGAAGAGATCCTTCTTCTTCGATCATGCTCATGAGATAAAGCTCCTTCATCATTGTCAACTACCTCATATTCCATATGAGGTCATATTATGTTGATTTCATCTTATCAATATGTGGAAGATTTCAAGACATATTGTCTACATGCCTTCATGCATCCTTCTAAAGGAAGAGATCCTTCTTCTTCGATCATGCTCATGAGATAAAGCATTCAATCATTCTAACTGCAACCATATGATGACATGACTTTATCTATCTATTTCCAAATATATACATACCTCTTCCTTCATGTGGTCATCTAGACTTCCTTCTGCAACTTCCTTTCCTTGCTTGAAGATTAAAGTACTTCAACCAACTTGAAATGTTGCACTCTTTTTTCGCCATACCATCATCCTTCTAAACAATGGATCCCACACAAGGTGGAATGTAGACTATCAGTGAGAGACTTGCTTCTTTCCAAGTAGAGGTGAACCTTCTTATAAAGATTCTAGTGGAGGATCTCGATGATCCTCATTCTGCAAATGCTCCTTTCTAATAATGATGATGTATGATGACCTTTCTCTATCTTCTATCATGCTAGATGACTTTCTTCCAACCATATATACTACTATTTCGGTTGTCTTTTCATGCTTTCAATGAGGATACCATGAGCTACTTCCTTTCTATCATGATGACTGCTACAACCATGTAGACTTCTACTTCAATTATCCTTTCAATCTTTTATGATAATGTCATCTCTATTTCAGCTCTAATGTATCTTGATGCTTCCTTTCATCTTCTATAACTGAAAAGAACTAAGTGAAGGAGATTATCTCAGTCATAGTAGAGATCTTTCACTTCCTCCTTTGATTTTTCATTTTCAGGTTCTACTTCTTCGGTGATATGGGCTTCATTCCTTTCCTTTCTCTTCTTATTGTCCTTCCTAAGTTTGGGACAATTCCTTTTGTAGTGCCCATATTCATTACACTCATAACATTGTATCTTTGACATATCAATCTTCTTCTTTTTCCGAAAATCAAACTTTCCCCTTTTTCTAACCATGGCAGCAAATGCTTGAACTTGTTCATTTGATCCAACATACGTTTTTGCCTTCAACCTAGTTTCTTCAATCTTACATAATGACCAAAGTTCACTTAATCAGGTAGCTTCCTTCTTTCCATAGATACTTGATACAAAGTTGCCCCATTCATCAGGTAGTGTATTGAGCACAACGGTGGTCATTTCTTTATCAGACATTATTTCCCCTAACTCTTGTAGTTGGTCTCTTATTTATGACACCCTCATAAGGTATGAGGCTATCTCTTCTTCCTTTGATACCTTCATCTTGTATAGCTCGATTCTCAAAGATATAACTTCTCTTGCAGTGCTTACAGAAAACAATTCTACCAACTTTTCATAGATTTCTTTTGATGTCTCCAACTTTGCTACATAAGGGATGAGTGAATCCTTGATTGATTCTATAAGGATTCTTTGAGCCCTTATTTCCCCTTTCATATACTTTGATAATGCTTGAGCTTTCTCTTGAGATGGTTTTGAGATAGAGCCCTTTACATATTCAACAACTTCATTCTCTATGAGGATCAAATCTATCCTCTTCTTCCATGCAAGGAAATTTGATGACCCAACCAGTTTATTGCTTTCCTTGCAGAATGAAGTCATTTTGATAGTAGATTCAGACATAGATATAAAGATACTTACTTGTCAAGTGAAGATGCTCCTTTGATGGTGATATCTTCAACTTGATGCTTTCTTGATTTTGATGATGTTTGCTTCCTTGAAGATGACAATACTTCTTCTTCTAGAGATGTCTTTCTTCAAATATGCTTGAGATGTGATCCTTTCTTCAAGGAGAGGGAGATCACCTTGATTCATTTGATGATGATGGCAATGCTTCTTCTTGCTTTCTTGGGATGTAGAAATGTAGGATATGTGGACTTCAAGATGTTTCAAATGTGTAGTCCTTCTTTGTTTGAGTGGAGGTAGGGTCCTTGAGGTCTTCTTCTCCTTGTGATGATGTTATCTTTTGCAATAAGTACTTCTCCTTGATGCTCCTAAGTTTGCTCGTCCTTTATGTATCCTCCTTCAATGATGTGATCTTCAAGCTACCTCTTCTTGTCTTGTCACCTTAGCTCTGATACCATGTTGAGAAATCTAGGGGTAGCTTAATTAAATGATTTCTCTTACTTTGATAACTGCTTGTGATGTATTTTTACTTAATTTAATTAGCTTCTTCTTTCACTTGATTAATATTAGTGTTCTCTATCATCAAACAGCTACCAACCAAATAAGACAAGAGGACACAAGATATAGACTATATGTCAGGGCCAAAACCTCTCCTCTTGAGAGGAAACCCGCAAGAACTCTTCTCTTCTTATAGAACTTCAAATGACGAATTCCAAAACCTAAGACTCTTGTCAAAGTCCCCTTCGAGACCAAGTCAATCCTTCCTCCTTGATGAGCTTTCCTTCTGGCAACTTCGACCCCAACAACTTTTGCAACTTTGACCCCCAGCATTTTCTTCTGCAGAAACCCTGGCTCTTGCACATGTGGAAAAGATGGTGATTTCTTCTTCTTTTCTTCTTCACCTGGATAGATCCTTTCTTCTTGAAAACTCAACTTGCAAAGTATACCAATTGATGCCCTAACTCGACTTCTGCAATTCAGCCTTAGCTATTGCAATAGGTGCCCTAGTTTTCTCGCACATGTGAAGGAAATAGCCCAAAAACAATCCAAAAACTTTTTCTCCTTCCTCTTCTAGTCCTCCACTTCTTCGTACCTTTTTGGTCTCTTCTTCTTGCTTGATCGAATTTCTTGTATGAGTGAGTGAGTGCCCTTCAAGTGAGGTCAAAGTCTCCAATATATAGGCTTCTCTTCTAGGTCGAATTGATGCTTGGAGGCCGACTTGTCTTCTCATGAATGCCGACTTGATCTTTGCTTGTTGACAAGGTCTTGGAGGGTCTATTTGACATTTTTTGACTTTACTTAAATTTTCTTTGCAATATACAACATGCCCAAAAGGGTCTTCCATACATGACAATGACTTCTTTGACCTCTTTGACTCGATAACAAAACCTAAATGCAACCAATGGTGCTTGACCTAAATAAAATAACCTTGAGCATGAAACCCATGCATCAAGAATGACAATAATAAATTTATTTTTCTTCTTTACATAAGTCATTATGAAGGCTAGACCTAGTTACATATTTCAACAGGGACTACACTATCATCATCTCGCATTAAAGAATATTTGATGTTTAAATTACATAGATGTTAGAAGCCTCAGTTGTCATCCCATGCACTTTCTCGTTTCTCAACAAGACATGTTGAAATTCCATCACTTGTTACAAGTTTTTATTGATTGCTTTCCTGCACCCAATCTGAATAATTTTCTAATTAAGCTCTACAAAATTACTCACTACATTGTTAAAAAACTTGTCAGAATTTCAATTTCATAACCAAGCGATAAGTCCACTCAATTGTTAATCAATAAGTTTCTAGTCTACTAGATAAAAACCGATAAGGTGAACATGCCACAAGCCAACCAAGCAGCTAACCCACCAATAACCCTGGCAACTTCCAATGAAATTTTGTAATAGAATATTGTAGTCTAATGTAGAAGACCAACTGTCGTTGATTAGTAGTTAGCAATTGTAGCTGGATTGTTAGTCAATTGAATCCACTAACATGAATATTCTATTTCAATGAATCATTTATGATGTACGAATCAATATATTTCATCAATGAATTTGAATCGTGTTTATAATGATACACACACACCCTGGCATCCCCCCATCCCCACTGAATTTCCCTAAAATTTGGGGATGCTCCCACACATCTCCCCATTCCTGCGTCCCTCCATCTGGGAAACTTGGTGGAACATTGGAAAAATCATAACCCTCGACAGGAGACAATCAGGCCAGCTAAGAGGGAAATCTGACAAAGAATAATTTTATTGGACAAATCCACATAGGAGAAAAAGTGACACATACCGCTATTAACAGTAGTATAAGCCCTGAATATATATAGCTATCAGTGTTTTGGATCTTCTCCATGGTGATATATGCAGTCCTCTTAGAAAAACCTCACTGGTTGGTGCAAAGTAATTTTTGTTGCTTTTTTATTTTTCCAGAAAAATGTTAGTTTCTTTTCCCAAAAACAAAATCAGATGCTTCTGTCATCTTTAAAGTCTTTATTGAAGCAGTAGAGAAAAAATCCCAGGAAAAGTATCAAGCCCTTCCAAAGACAATGGAGGTAAATTTAGTTTTAACAAATTTGCTGATTTTTGTAAGCAAAAGGGCATTCAAACTCAAAGGCAGTTTTCTGCTCCATAAATATTAAACTCCCTAACAGACTAGAGTCATGTAAGACAAATCACATGGTTGTTAAGATGCCCCAGTTTATGTTGTAGTGTAGGCAAGTACCCAATAAGTATTGGGTAAAAGAAACATATATTGTTAGATATTTACTCAACAGATGCCCCACAAAAGCAGTGTAGGAGGTCAACATGGAAGAGGCTTCATTGGGAAGAAAGCTCCGGATTAGTCTCCTCAAAAATTTTGGATTCGTTGCTCGTGTCTTAGTCCCAGTAGAGAAGAGAACCAAGTTAGATGTTATATGCATAAATTAATATTTGTTATTTATAGTGAACCCCACAAGGCTTATGGATTGCTGGATGTGAACACAAGCTAAATAACCATCAATCATAATGTGATTGTGGGTGAAAGAACAATGATAGCTTAACGTGAACACTAGCTAAGTAACCATAATCATAATGTGATTGTTGATGAAAAAACAATGAATGCTGGTTACAAAAAAAATTTGCACACATGGAGAGAGTCAATTATGAGGAAACATTAACTCCTATGATAAGGTTGGTTACAATCAAATTGGCGACAGTTATAATAACATTCTTTCACTGGAAGATTTATCAAATAGATATAAAGAATGCTTTCGTCAATGGTGATTTGGAGGAAAAGATGTTTATGTAATAGCCAACAGATCACGGTAGTAGATAAGGAGCATTTGGTGTATATGCTAATAAAATCCCTTTGCATCTGAAACAAGCCCCAAGCATCAAATATAAAAAATTGATAAAAACATCTGCAAGGATTTGGATTCAGAAGAAAGTAGGAAACCCATCTTATCCAAAGGCTTATATCAAAAGCCCCACTGATGATTTGGTGATTGTAGTGGGTTGTGTAGATAACAACCCTCGCAAGTAATGAAGTCAGTCGAATTCAGAAGGCAAAATATTATTTCTTCCCAGTTTTTGACATCACTAATTTAGGCTTCCTTTACTAATGCGAAAGAAATTTTGTCAAACCAATGTTGTCTCACAAGCCAAATATGCTAGGAGTTTGCTAGATAATTTAAGATGTGATTAATTGTAAATTAGAAACTAAACCTATGAAAATTGGGATGAAAATTATCAACCACATCTGTCCCCAAACTGAAAAATGAGTCATTATACAGATATTTGGCAGGCAGCTTGATCTATCTCATAGCCAATAGGTCAAATTTGAGCTTTGCATTCAGGTATATTTCCAGACTTCTGACAACCCCTGATGCTAAGCATTAGGTTGCAGCCAAGACAATTATAAGGTATGTGAACCAGACGTTGGAGTAAGGCATCATGTATGTCAATGAAGAAAATTTCCAATTTACAAGCTAGACAGATTCAGATTGGGCAGGTTCAACTGATGGCACGAAGTCCACCACATGGTATGTTTCAGCCTCAGTAAAGGTGCAATTTCATGGTTAAGAAGCAATATGCAATGTCACTTTCCTCCACTAAATCAGAATATAGGGCAGCAGTGATTGTAGCATCTGAGACAGTTTGGTTGAGAAGGATATTTGCTGATTTGTAATTGACACAAGCTAATCCAACTGCACTTCATTGCAATAATTAGAGCATTTGGAAGATGGCAAAGAATCGAAGTTTCCACGAGGGAATAAAGCACATAGAATCGCATATCCATTAAATTCGACAATGGATAGAGAATGGAGTAGAGTTGCAACAATCTGCAACTCGAGAGAAGACTGGATACATGTTCCCTGAGTGTCTAAATCCAAAAAAGTTGGTATATTTTAGAAAGAAGATTGGTATAAATTTCAGTCTGGTAATTTACAGAGGGTGATACAGTTACATGGTACTTTAAGAAAAATAGGAAGTACATTTTGCAATAAAGTGAATTTATTGCGACTTTAAATTACAAAAGTCATTCCCTCTATGTACCCACATAAAATAATTGGAAAATTGAGCAATTCATTCAAAAATTTTCTCTCAATCTGTTGCTTTGAATTTTCTGCTTGTGTGCATGCAATTTTTCTGATATGCACAATTAGGTTTGGAACTTCCAAGTTACCACTTAGTCCAAACTTCAAAGTCAACATGGGAATCCTCATAAAGTGTGGGTTCTTGCACTAAAGCCAAATGTTGTGGAGCAACACCTGATAGACTACAAGAAATCTTTCTCCAGAATACAGCTACCACGTTGGTAGATATAAGCCCACTAATAACAAATCAATCAGACAGGTTACATTATCCATATCTAAAGGTGATCCGAAATGGATCCAAACAAGTTAATGGTTGTAAGACTCCGTACCTACAAGCTAATTCGACGATTAATGAATGTTATACAAACTAGTAAAGACAACACAAATGTACAAGTGAATAACACAAAAGAGATTAAAAAAGAGAGATAGAGAGAGAGAATT
The DNA here is from genome assembly GCA_031772625.1 of Pinus tabuliformis. Taxonomy (NCBI): domain Eukaryota; kingdom Viridiplantae; phylum Streptophyta; class Pinopsida; order Pinales; family Pinaceae; genus Pinus; species Pinus tabuliformis. Next base: position 808,568,564 of record CM062804.1, on the reverse strand, counting down.
AATTTATTAAATGATTTAAACACATTAGACAAAAAACAAAACAAAAAAATCAAATAGGAGTAAAGAGTACGAAATGGGAATTGAAAGGTCACACTCATTGGCCTTCCCATTACCCCATCTCTCTCTATTTATTTTTTTCACTTTCACTCTCAGAGGGTATTTTGTCCAAGGAGAGGAGATGTACAACAAACCATTAACTGCATTGTAACCAAAGATTGCAGAATAAGAGCACTGAGCAACTATTATAAGCTGGCTTTCCCATTTGGGTTTCCAGGGTAAACACTGTCTTTGTGTAAGGGCTTCTTTGTGGTTGTGGGGTAATTTCTATATGTTAAATGTTTCACTTAGCTTTGTTAATGGATTCAATGATGAATGTCTCTGTGGTCATGCTAAATACTATGTATGGGTTATTGGTGTTCTTAGCTATGTTTAGTGTGCTCCTAGCCTCCTTGTAGTTGAATTCATGGTTAAAATGAAGAATTTCATACTATATTTCTGATAGCATCACTCATAAATTCTTTTTCTTATTAACTGACTGTAAAAACCAACAACTATGTAATGGTTGCTGTCCATTTCATGTTGAATTGAGATCAATGGCAATTAGAATCTTGTGGCTGCAATTTTCAAGCTAAGATTCTAATTCTGCATATGATGTACAAAAATTCAGTGATACTGAAGCCATTGGTTAAGCATGATTGACTAAGGTTGAGGCTGTACATAGTACATACATCCACAATTCAATTACAGTGCTCAGAAATCATGGGAGATCCTGGAGAAACCAACCAGGAGAAAAGCATTGACTAAGGGCCGATTTTCTCGAAAGAGCAGTTCTATCAACAAGAAAATGAACTCAGCAAATGAAGTCGATATGCTTATAAGAAAATTGACTTGGCAAGTATAGTCACTATGCTTATAAGAAAATCAACTCAGCAAGTGAAGTCAAAATGCTTACGAGGAAATTGACTTAGTGAGTGAACTCAAATTTACAAGGACAGAAATGGACTCAACAGTATGAATTTTCAAAGTGAAATCAAATCAACAGATAGATTGAAGCAATTTTCCACAAATATGTTAAGTTTCCAAGGAGAAATCTGTTGGAAATACTGAGAGGGGGGGTGAATCAGTATTTCTTTTCAATAGTTATCTTTACAATAAATCAGGTACAATATATATAAGGCTCCAATCTGTTGCCAAGCACCAACTTGGTCATTTGTGAGGCTCCAACCTCATATTCTCAAGGCACCAACCTTGTGTTTAGGAGCACCAACTCCAAGGACACCAATCCTTCCAATTCTGAGGCACCAACTCCAAGGACACCAATCCTTCCAATTCTGAGGCACCAACCCCAAGGGCTCCAACCCTATAGTTTTGCTTTGTCAAGAAATGTTTTGATTGTATTACACTGCTCTCAAAATCTTCTTCACTGTGTTTTGTCAATCTACAGCTTCACTGCTACATCAATGACAACCTGTCTTCATATGAAGGAGTCTTCACAATTCTTCATATTGCCCACATAGAGTCTGCAAAGTTACCTTATGATGATTTCAAATAGCCATCATGATCTCCAATAATGTCTCCAAGATCTGTGTTGCGGTAACTGTTTCGGGAGTGACTGCTTCTTATTGTCGCGATATCTTACTTCCAAGAAACAAACTCACAATCACTTCAATGCTGGTGTTGTCTACTGCTCCCTTCAAACGATGACAGATGAAACTTTATTTCCTTTCACAGAACTGTTCTTCAAAATTGTGTTCTGTACTTCTTCCATCAATCCATTTTATCACAGGTCTGAGCCTTTTTAAATATTAACCCAATCAACAGAATGTTTTTACCTTCGTCTTCTGCTGGCCCTTCAACTTCCTCTGCGCTCACTCGACCTTCAGCTTTCTTTCTACCGTTCGCTTGACCTTTGGCTTCCTTTCTTATGCTAATTCACGTTCATGAGTTGTGAACTGTCCTTCTTCTCCACATGGAGGTCCCACATGCCTCATCATTACCTTTAATCCCGCAATCGCAATTTCATAGAAAATCGAAGGTTTTACAAGTGTGCACATGCTCTGTCTTCCGATGGAGCGAATGCGATATTCAATGAACTATTGTTAATAAATCCGTCGGGTCCACATCCTTATCACAATCGACGGTTTGCGGGACTTCGACTAGCACATGGATTAAAACGACCTTAACCCCCACAGTTGACTGTGATCTAAGGGTTGACTATCAGATCGACGGCTAGGATTGAGTGTGGGACTTCAGCCACGATCAAGGAAGTTCGTACTTTCCTACGCCCGCTCTTCCGATAGTTGTTGCTCCTGTGACTTGTTTCTTTGATGGCTTTTGATAAACTCTTCATCTTACTCTTTGGCTTCTTGCTCTTGTTGCTTTACTGGATCTACTGTGTCATTTGTTGTTCAATTGTTGTTCAATTGACCTCCTGTTGTTCAATCCACTTGGGTCCTCCATTTCATCATATCATCATATATCAAACTTTCATCACTATAAGCATTATAGTCAATGGGCATCAATGGGCAATCATGTATCAAACAATTTTCCATCACAAACGTTGCTATATTGACATCAATGACAACCTAGATTAACAATCTCCCCCTTTGTCATTGATGGCAATATTCTTCTTCTCTCCCCCTTTGACATCAATGGAAAAGGAGTGCACAAGGACTCCCCCTGTCGAACTGCTCCCCTGTCATGCAACATCTTTATGAATCAACTTAATGTGATGCTAGAGAAATAACCCCCATCTTTTGGCGAAGATATTCAAATGCTTCTCGAGGAAGAGGTTTTGTGAAAATATCAGTTATCTGCTCCTTAGTATTAATATATTCCAAGATGATGTTTTGTTCAGCTACTTGTTCACAAAGGAGATGATACTTGATTGGTATATGTTTGGTCTTTGAGTGCATCACTGGATTTTTGTTGAGACTAATAGCACTTGTGTTATCACAATAGATGGTGATTGGTTGATTTGTACCTATGTTGACATCTTTCAGAGCTTCCTTCATCCATAATATTTGAGTACAACAATCTGCGGCAGCTATATACTCGGCTTCAGCTGTAGATAGTGATATGGATGTTTGTTTTTTGTTGAGCCAAGATACTAGACAATCTCCCAGGAAAAATGCACTTCCACTAGTACTTTTTCGATCAACGACACTTACAGCCCAATCAGCATCGGTGTATGTCATCACAGTAATAGTTGAGCTCATAGGGTACCAAAGACCGAAATCAGGAGTTCCTTTCAAGTATCAGAGAATTCTTTTTACAGCCAACAAATGGGATTGTTTAGGAGCTGATTGAAATCTTCCCACCATTCCTACTACTTGCATAATGTCAGGTCTCGTAGCAGTTAAGTATAGGAGGGCTCCAATTATTGACCTGTAATGAGTTGCATCTACCGGAGGAGGGTCATCATCTTTGCTTAATTTGCAATCTGTGGTCACAGGTGTGCTCATGGGTGCACAGCCTTCCATTCCATATCTTTTAAGCATGTCTTTAAGATATTTGCGTGAGATATGAACATGTCTGTCGTGGTTTGAGATACTTGTAGTCCAAGGAAGTAAGATAACTCTCCTATCATCGACATCTCGAACTCTTTTGACATATTTTGAGCAAACTCATGGCTCATCTCATCATTATTACTAGCAAAAATCAAATCATCAACATAGACAAGAGTGACTAGTAACTTATCCTCATCCATATTTATGTAGAGATTACTCCCTGCCACCCCCTTCTTGAAGCCTTGTTGTTGTAGATAGTGATCCAATATTGCGTACCAAGCTCTAGGAGCTTGTTTCAACCCATATAATGTCTTTTTCAACTTACAAACAAAGTCTTTTCCTTCTGCTAGACTAAACCTTTCTGGTTGCTCCATGTAGACTTCTTCCTTGAGTTCCCCATTCAGAAATGTTGATTTTACTTCCATTTGATAGATTTTAAATCCTTTTGAGCAAGAAAATGCCAAGAACATCCTTATAGTTTCCACACGAGCTACTGGTGCAAAGGTTTCTTCAAATTTGATTCCTTACTTACTTGCTTGAGTAAATGTTTATGGTTCTATCATAGATAGGAGAGCAACATCATTTTTCTTTGGTGTACTTGTCATCCTTCTTCGAGTTTGTATCCCTTCATCTATATTGCCAATAATCTGCTCTTCTGGGTGATGTTTTTGGAGAAACTTCATCTTTGAAGGGGTTTGAGACGGTTCTTTTTCCTTGTGTTTTTCTTGATCTTTTTCCTCTCTTTCAAGTTCTTCTTCAATGAGAGGGTCGACTTCATGATCTTCAATTTCTTTTTCTAGAAGGTCTTCATCAATCTTCACATCAATTCTTTCCACTATTTTCCGTAGTCAATTATTGTAGCACTTGTAGGCTTTGCTCCTTGTAGAATATCCAAGGAATATCCCTTTGTCAACCCGAGAATCAAATTTTCCTGGTGAGCCATCATTGATTTTTATGAAGCACTTGCTTCCAAAAATCTTGAAGTATTTTACTGAAGCAGGTCTTCCTTTCCATAATTCATAAGGAGTCTTCTCATTATTTGGTCTTAGTTGAGTTCGATTCAAGGTATAAACAGTTGTCCCGACTGCTTCTCTCCAAAATTTTGGCTGCAAGTCAGCTGCTATTAACATTGTTCTTGCCATTTCTTGAATTGTTCGGTTTCTTCTTTCAACTACCCCATTTTGCTTGGGTGTTCTAGTAGCAGAGAGTTCTCTTTCGATTCCATGTACTTTACAGAATTCATCAAATTCTTTTGATGTGAATTCTCCCTCCCTATCCGTTCTAATACATTTAATCTTAGAATCCTTTTCATTTTCTACAAAAGCTTTAAGATTCTTAAAACACTCAAATTCTTCGGATTTATATTTTATGAAATATACCCACATCATTCTAGTATAGTCATCAACAAATAAAGCAAAGTACCTTTCTCCTTGGAGTGTCGGAGTTCTAGTTGGTCCACATAAATCAGCATGGATGATCTCCAAAGGTTTTGATGTAGAAAACTCCTTGGTCTTGTGGTTGGTTCTAGTTTGCTTTCCATGTTGACATGGACCACATACTCCTTGATTTGGCTTGAATAACTTTGGGATGTCTCGTACTGCATTAATCTTGTTGATATTGATCAAGTTATCGAAACTTGTATGTCCAAATCGCTTGTGTCACAACCAAGTTTCATCTCTTTGACTTAAGTAACATTTATCTTCTTGAATTTTGTTCAAAATGTAGACGTTATCTGATGTTCTAACTCCTTTTGCCACAAGTTCCCCTGAGGAAGAGTTTCTTATTTCACAATCTTTAGTGCTAAAAACAACATTACGTCCTTGGTCACAGATTTGGCTAACACTCGGGAGATTGTGTTTGAGCCCGTTTACTAGCAAAGCATTTTGAGCCTTTCCTTTTCCATTAATAAGGGTAATAGTTCCTTTTCCAGCAATTTTGGCAGATTCACTTCCAAAGGATACATTTCCTTCTTTTTTGTTCCATGAGACAAACTTCCTTTGTCCCCTGTCATATGCTTGGATCACCCACTATCCACAAACCAATGATTTTCATCACTGTGAGCACATAGAGCTAGGCCACATTTATCCATGTTGGGATTCTCATTTTTTGTTTTTCTTCTTTTGAGGGGTCAATTTTGTTCATTATGTCCATTATCATTACATAATGAGCAAATTGGATCAAATTTGGCCAAGGGATCAAAAAAGTTGTAGGTCTTGATTTGTCCTTGCCCTTTGAGGCCATATGGTTTGTTTGTTTGATCCTTCAATTTTGGTGTTTCATTCTTACGGGCCATTAAATGTTTAGCTTGATGACCAAAATTTTTACAATAAAAACAATGCCCAAAAAAGATAGTTTTGTACCTGTTGTAATAGCCATGATTTGAATCAAAATTCTTCCTTGGAGTTACTCTCTCTTCATTCTTTGGATTTGAGATGGGCCTTAGATGAAATAATCTTTCTTCTTTTGGGTTGCTGGAAAGTATGTCGGCATAGCTTTTTGCATTATTCTTAGTACTTGATAATTCTTCTTTAAAACCTATCCTAGATTTGTCATGTTGAGGTTTTTGATTATTTAGGATAGTGTCAAGTATTTGAGAGCTTTCCCAACCCTTTTTGACTTGCTCCAATTCCTTCCTCAGAGATACTATTTCGGCTTCACATTCTTCACAAATTTCTTCTTTTTCTTTTAGCTTGTTTTTCAAGAGGTCTTCCCTTCTTATTGTTTCCTTGTTTTCTACCTTGAGAGAGATGATTTTGTAATTTCTCATTTTCTTCAATGGCACTCATTAATAATTCATCTACATTTCCTTCTAGACCTGAATCATCATCATTTGTGAATGCCATGAATAATACTTCTTAGCTTCCAACATGGTCATTTTCTTCATCTGATTCATCATTACCTCCTTTGCTGTGAAGGAACTGATTAGTTGATTTCCTTTTGATGACTACAAATTCACCTTCATCAGACTCATCTTGCTTAGAGAAGAAATTCTTCTTATTGAACCCTTTCTTTTTGTATACCATCCTTTTAGAAATTTCCTCACCATCACTATCATGCTTAAGAGGACATTTTTCAGCGTAATGACCTATTCTTCCACATTTGAAACAAATAAGAGGGTACTTACCTTTTAGCTTAGATCCTTTCTTTAGTCTTCGTACAAATTGCGCCAATTCGGATTCAACATCGGAGTCATCACTACTAGTATTCCATTCTTTCCCCTTTTTTTGATTTTAAGGCCTTGAATGCTGCATCTTTGGAACTTTGGCCTCCTTTTCTCATCTCATAGGCAATGAGGATTCCATGAAGTTCATCCATCTTGAGAGTATCTAGGTCCTTCATTTCTTCTATAGCACTTACTTTGGAGTCAAATCTGTCTGGGAGAGATCTTAAGACCTTTTGAACAATAGTGCTTTCTTCAATGTTTTCTTCCAATCCTTTAAGAGAGTTGACCACTTCAGCTACTCGAAGAAAGTATGATGCAATATCTTCTTCATCATCCATTTTCAGACTTTCAAATTGCCTTCTATGAGTTTGAAGCTTTGCCTTCTTAACTTTGGAGTCCCCATCGTATAAGCTAACTAGCTTATCCCATACTTCTTTGGCCGAGTCACAATTCATGACTTTTGTAAATTCAGAATCAGTGATTCCACTAGTGATGGAATTTAAGGCTTTTGCATTTGCAATGTAAGCTTTCCTTTCGTCTTGATCTATTGGAAGAGTGGAAGGAGTTGTGTACTCATTTAAAACCAAATGCCAAACTTCAAGTCCAAGGGACATTAAGTAGTAGGACATTCTTTTTTTCCAAAAACCAAAATTTGTGCCATCGAACAGAGGAGGTCTTCCTGACACTTCTTGATTTCTCATTGTGACTAAGAATCCTTCTTCTAGCTGTTAGGCTGATATGAAGAAGCTAGCTCTGATACCAATTGTTGGAAATACTGAGAGGGGGGGTGAATCAGTATTTCTTTTCAATTGTTATTTTTACCAGTTAAATTATTTATATTTAGAACACAAAATGAGCAATAGGAATAAATGCTTTTATTAATATAATCTTTACAATAAATCAGGTACAATATATATAAGGCTCCAATCTGTTGCCAAGCACCAACTTGGTCATTTGTGAGGCTCCAACCCTATCTTCTCAAGGCACCAACCTTGTGTTTAGGAGCACCAACTCCAAGGACACCAATCCTTCCAATTCTGAGGCACCAACCCCAAGGGCTCCGACCCTATAGTTTTGCTTTGTCAAGAAATGTTTTGATTGTATTACACTGCTCTCAAAATCTTCTTCACTGTGTTCTGTCAATCTACAGCTTCATTGCTACATCAATGACAACCTGTCTTCATATGAAGGAGTCTTCACAATTCTTCATATTGCCCACATAGAGTCTGCAAAGTTACCTTATGATGATTTCAAATAGCCATCATGATCTCCAATAATGTCTCCAAGATTTGTGTTGCGGTAACTGTTTCGGGAGTGACTGCTTCTTATTGTCGCGATAACTTACTTCCAAGAAACAAACTCACAATCACTTCATTACTGATGCTGTCTACTGCTCCCTTCAAACGATGACAGATGAAATTTTATTTCCTTTTACAGAACTGTTCTTCAAAATTGTGTTCTGTACTTCTTCCATCAATCAATTTTATCACAGGTCTGAGCCTTTTTAAATATTAACCCAATCAACAGAATGTTTTTACCTTCGTCTTCTGTTGGCCCTTTAGCTTCCTCTACGCTCACTCGACCTTCAGCTTTCTTTCTACCGTTCGCTTCTGGCCACTATAAGTAACCTACAAGGTAACCCCTCACATAACCAAAAACCCGACATCATAGAGAGTTAGAGACCTGATTGCCATTGCATTGTCAGCCGGTTGTTGTGTGTAAGTTACACTAGACAACATTGGGCCATTAGTTGGCATATTATACAGTTACAACCATCAGAAGAATAGAGACGAGTTCACAAATAAACTTCCACGTGATATATATGTTGGTGAGGCAAATGGGCTATAAGTCCCTTGTTTATGGATCATATTAGTATCAAAGCAGTTGAATCCTTGACTATGACACAGCTGTTGGAACTTTAAAGAGAGTTCAGACTCAACATGGGAAAAGCAAACAGGGAATGGTTGGAAGACATAAGGGCCATCAATGCTCAAATTTGAGAAGAGAACAAGCACTTGAAGGAACAAGTCCAAATGTTTAACCAAAGGATGACAGACAGAGAAGAACCTTGAGAGCTCAAGAAGACTACTGACAATACTATGAAAGAAATTTGTTGAACAACGAGACTCCCTCACTGTGGTTATAGCAAATTGGGGCAAGAGCAAAGTCTAGCTTGTACACTTGGGAGAAAAGGTCATCCAGATGGATGGCAGACAAGAGAGGACAAGCTCACTCAGATGAAGACACAGTTGCGACAAGAGTTCGCAGAGTAAGAGGCACGGACAAAGCTCTTAGCAGTAGTCCAAAAGCACTGAAAAGCAAGGACACTTTCCATGGCCACTACCAAACTAGCACCATGACTGAGACAACTCTAGTAAGTTCACCTTCTTTAGACTTTTCTTGATAACTTTTAATACCAGGTCTGACTTATTTTTCCTCAACATTAATTTATACCCAGAAAATATTTTGCTCAATAAAATTCTGAAAACTGCTAGAAAATAAATACACTGGTATTTTTAACTTCAGAAATAAAATTCCAGCAGAAATAATATAGGAAAATCAACCACAGGAACAGTAGAAAATTCTGCCCAAACAAATTCTCCTTCACTTTATTAGATAGAAAATTTGGGCCTTGACCCATAGAGAATACATAGAAAATAAAGCACAATTGGAACCTGGATTTCGGCCGACTGGAATTTCACCCTTCAGAGAAATTCAGCCCTCTAGAAATTTGGCCTGACTGGAAAAAACTCAGGTCCTCCACCTGCAAAAATATGCCGCCTTCTTCTCCACTTGTACGGACCCTTGTGCACTGGGAAACTAGGCCTCCCTCCTCTGTGCAAACCTAGCTGGAAAAACTTGGCTTCCTTTCACCGGTTTCGGCCTGCTCCAAAAACTCAGCCTCTCTCCAGAAATCCAGCCTCCTCCACAAGCTCAGTCTCCCTAAATTCCACTCCCCAAGATTCCTTGCTGCACACCTCTCCCTTTTCTTTAGCATTTGAGTCTCTCACTCCTTGAGAAAATCGATCCCTCAATTGCAATATGTCCTTCAACTCTCCGTTAAGTGATCAATGGCTAGGATTAGATCCTAAGCCTCACTTGAGATCAACGGTAGAGATTAGATCAAGGACACTTAAATAATTTAATGATTTATCCTTGGAAATTCGGCTTAATAGTCAAAATTAATTGATTAAATAATTAATAAACTTTTCCTAAGTTAAAGCTAGGAAATAAATCATAATAATCACTTACTCCTCTCAAGCAAGCACCTAGAAAGGAAATCTGAGATCTTCTACGTGCTATACACTGAGCCTATGCAAAAGCACCTGTCTGTGCTAATAATATGATCTAAGTTTTGATCGCTGAGGGAAGAAACCCATGACCATGAAGACCACTTTTGTGAAGGTGAAAGACATGATAGAGTTGGTCTGCTCATCAAAAGAAAGAGTAACAAATGAAGGTGGTAGCCCACCACCACCTCAATCTTCTTGTGCCAAATTGCAGAAAAGTAGTGAAGAGAAGAGCTCAAAGACTTAGCCTACACCTGCACTTAGAGAAAGTAGTAAGTAGATCTGCTAAAAGAAGAAGAACTGTAGATATGCATGAATTAATACATCCCTTGTTTGTCACTACTCCGAGAAGAAAGGCAATAGCACTACCACCTGTTTGTACTCAAAGGTAAGCTCATTATGTGGGAAGAAAGGTCATCATGTGCCATCTTTTTGGGAGATGCACACCAAGTGCCACAAGCCAAATGGTTATGGAGGAAGAATGGCAAGAAGTCTTCCCCAATCCAATAGCAAACTCAAAAGCACAAGGAGAAAAGGGGGATGTCAACCAGTACATACAGTGTTGCCAAGAACTTTTGCCACCATTGCAAGTTCAGTTGACATTGGGAAGCAAGTGTTGGCAACATCATCGAGCTTCACTCCAAAAACAGCACAGCTAAGAGAAGAGTGTGTAGAGTGAAGATTAAAGAAGGAGAAGAGATGTCTGCATCTCTAGCCCAAGGAGCAGAGGGTATCCAAGGAGCTATGGCAGCATAGGAGGTCAATGACAACAACAAAATGGACGATAGGTTGATTCTAAGAGAAGCCACAATCCAATTGTTGTTTTCGATATTGATCAGAAGAACCCATTGTTGTAGATGTGCCAAAGATTGGTGCACAGAGGTGAATGACCTTGAGAGATTTCTTGAGAACTCCATGACATGCTTGTAAGCATGTGCACACACTAGAGAGTTGTTTCCATACCAAGAAACGATTGACCCTAGAAAAAAGACCACAATTCCTCTTGTGAAATTGTTACGTGATTGCATAGCGTACTAGGCTCAACACTGAACAAGAAGGCAAGTGTTCAACTTGGCTTCATTGAATGCCAAGAAGGATTGTCTCTAAATTTGAAAGAGATGGGAATGATTGTTGATTGTAGAGTTTGGATATGGAGATTAGTAGAAGAAGAGAGACAGTGAGCAAAATTTTGCACTACAACTACAGAGCCAAAAACCAAAGCTATGGCCCTATCCAGAACCAAACTAGTAGCCAAAGACACAAGGCAAAGTCAAAGCTAAAGTTAAAAGGTAGCTAGGAGCCAAAGTCAAAGCCATGTTCCAGAGAAGCAGGCATAAATCACATTGATCCAGACTGGTTTCCTTCAAGCTTTTGGAGATGAAAAAAGCCCCTCAATGGCGAGGTGTTATCAGAAATGGATCCAAGCAAGCAAATGGTTGTAAGACGCAATACCTACAAGTTAATTCGACCATCAATGAAGGTTAGACAAACTAGTAAAGACAATGCAAATGTACAGGTGATTAAGATGAGAGAAAAAACAAAAAAGAATTAAATGAAAAACGAAAAATCAAATTGGAGAGAAAAGAGTGACAAATTGGAACTGAAAGTTATGCCTATTGGCCTTCCCATTATGCCGACCTTCTCTATTTATTTTTTACTTTCACTCTCAAAGGTTTTTTGGCCAAGGAGAGGAGGATGCACAAAGAACTATTAACTGCATTGTAACTAGAGACTATTGGAATAAGAGCACAAAGCAACCACCAAAATTAGGTTTTCCAGTTTGGGTTTCTACGGTAAACACTATGTACTTATGTATGGACTTCTCTGTGGTTGTGGAGTAATTCCTGTGTGAAATGCTTCTCTTAGCTTTTTTAATGGATTATAATGATGAGTGTCTCTAATGGTTGTGTTAAATACCATGCGGTGTTCTTCACTATGTTCAGTGTACTCCTTGTAGTTGAATTCATGGTTAAAACTTAAAATGGGGAATTACCCTACTACATTTCTATTAGCATCAACCATAAATTCTTTTTCCCATTAATATTTTGTAAAATCCAACTATGTAATGATCTCTATCCATTTCACAATGAATTGAGATCAATGCAAATTAAAATCTAGTTGTTGCAATTGTCATGCTAAGTTTCTACTTATACATATTAAGTACAATTTAATTACACTATTCAAAAATCATTGGAGATCATACAGAAAATGAATGGAAGAAAAGCATTGACTAAGGCCCGAGTTTTTAAGAGAAGTTGATTTCAATAAGAAAATCAACTCAGCAAGTTAAGTCAATATGCGTATAAAAAAATCAACTTAGCAAGTGAAGTTGATATGCTTATGAGGAAATTGACTCAATGATGAGAACTCAAGTTTTTGAGGATGGAAATGGACTTAACAATATGAAATCAATTTCAAAGTTGAATTAACTCAACAGAGAGATAGAAGTGAGTTACGAGAGATAAGTTTGAGTATCTAAGGAGAAATCAACTTTGCACATGAAGTTGACTAGCTTAGTTGAACAATTCAACTAGTTGGGAAAATCAAATTAGTTGGAACTTGGAAGGGGATTCAATCATTTGTTTAGTTAAAGGAATCCACCCATTCCAGAAGCATATTCAAAATTTCGAGCGAGCATTCGACCTTGTAGATAAGGTACTCCAAAAAATTGACTCAGAGATAAGAAAACCTACCAAAGAAGCAGCCTAATCGACGTGCTAGAAGGAAAATGATTAATTGTTGTGTAGGACTGGTTTTGACTGGAAGAGGCAATAGTTTCTTAGCAGAGATTCATGGCTTAGAATGTTGTACAATAAGTAGATCACTCTAGCATGAAGTGTTTGCTTTAGAAGAGATTGATCAAACATGGGGTGATAGGACATATTATCTTATGTATGCTCACTTTTCTTCCCCATGCTATCTATTGCATAACCACACCTATATCTAAATATGATATTGTTGGAACTTGTGAGAAGTTGCTCTTGTCTACCTCGACACTACGTTAATTAAGCTTTTGTACCTTGCAATCTTCTTTCAAGTTTCAAATAATGAAAACTTTGATACATACCTAGATTTTTGAAGGTATTCATTGGATACCTAGATTTTTGAAGGTAGTCATTGGATTTCTTGATATGGCTAGGTTATACTTTGCATTCACATAGTTCACGCATAGAAATATTTCCCAAAATCGTACATTCGAGCTATAGATGGGCATTTGTAGATTCTTTATTTACATAGATTGGCACCTCTTTGGGTTGCGCTAAGGGACAAGAGTTCACAAGGGATTACCTTCTTCAAGGTCCTAAGGCTAATTCAAATCAAGTGCTAACTATGTCACTAACTGCATTATGATCCTTAATCTGGCTTCGCAACAATAAACCAGAGAGATTGCTTCCAATCATATATGCAAGTGTTGGTCTTTTCACATCTAAGTCTTCTATTACAAGCTTGTGGGGGTTCTAAATATTTGAAGCATTCTGGACTTTGGCCCTCCATAGCACTCAAACAAATGGAGTCTTTAAACTAGACCTGAAGATAGAGTAGATTTTTTGGCCACTATAAGCAAGTAACTAGCAAGGAACAATGCACTTTATATCATATATTGATTGTTTAGTTCTCTTTAAACACTAGACTAGATTGCAAAGGATTATTGACATATAGAAATCAAAGAAAAGGTTTTCACTTATCTAAGTAGTAGAAATTCATCGATAACAATAGGCAAATTTATTTGATCTTTCATGGGAATTGTTTGAAGTGTTCCAAGAGATGCATTTGTTCTCAGCGAAATGACTATAAGATGTAAATGTTTCCAAAAAATTATTTCAAAAGCTTGTGTTATTAAGTATATTAATATCAGCCCATGGGGGCTAGCTGAATTGGTGATTGCCATGTTATGAAATATAATGTAAACCATGAAATTCAAGGTTCAAATCCCCTTGGGTAAAGCCAAAAAAAACCCCAAGGGGCAGCTCAATTAGTGATGGCTATGAAAATGAAGTGTTATGTGTGAGGAAGTTTGAGGTTCAAATCCCCTTGATTCACCTGTGCTTGCAGAAGGGGCATATGTAGGCACTGTTACCGCTCAAACTAGCAGGGGGTCTAAAGGGGACAACTACTAGGCCAAGGGCAACAATGTAGCTTAGCCCACTATCACCTTAGCTAAGACTTCATGCTCTTTTAACGACTTTCACAGATGAGAGTAGGCCCGGTATATGAAATTCATTTGTGAAGGATGAATAAACAAATGGATGTGAAGTGACCCCGATGATCCTTTTCCTAGAAGGGGGTAAAGAATGGAGCTTACTTGCTCTTCAAGCAAGGTACAAAGATTTCTAGGATAAGGAGGGGAGGATTTGAGGGTTAGGTTAGAGGAATATGCCTTGTAAAGGAGTTTCCCAATCCTAAAATCCTTATTGAACTTGGCTTCCCGAATGGTTCTTGAAGAATTGACCTTTCAAAGGTATGGGACCACACGAGACCAAGTGGACCCAGCCTAGGTTAAGGAGAGAGAATCTAGCAACCAATGATGTTCTTAACCCAGACAAGGAAGGGGAAAGGATCAAAGCAAGAATTTCCAATTAAAGGTGTCAAATTGATCCTATGAGGTGCTAGCCTAGGGAATACCAGGGCAAAGTTTGATCTCAGAGCTAGGGCTTGGGTTATCTCACAACTCCACCATCGGAATGGCTTCAAAATTGGAGGAGGCCTTGAGGACACACCAGCACAGTAGAGGCTAGGAGATCGAACTTTTTCTTTGGCTATTTTGTCGGGAAAGTGATGCCCTAGGTGACCCAACTTGGCTAGACCTAGAAGAGAAAGGGAGAGGTGGAGAAAAAATGTTCTTTGAATGATCACCTATTGGTGGACCAGTGCCTAATCCCTTGGGGAGAATGGAGTCTAGGAGAATGATGAGAAAGGAACTCGTATTTTAGTCAAGGAGGCCTTAAGGGCTACTTCGCTTGGCCTTTAGGGCAAGAAGAAGAGACCTCAAAGCTTTTATACTTCACTTTGCAAAAGGAGATGGCTTATCAAGATAAATTCACCAGTGGAATTATCCCTAAGAGATTTCATTCAAATACATGGCCCCGACATTGAGAGATGCTATATAGAAACAATAATTCCACAAATTTTCAATTATGAAATACAGCAATTAGCCCTAATATAGCGAAAATCCCATTCAATGCATATGACAAAAGTAAAACAAGAATAGCATTAAACGTGTGTACTTACATGTAATAGAACATATCCAACCATCAACAATTTGACAATAAAAAAGCTCCAAGGTAAAACACTCCAATCCAAACATCAAAATTCATCCATGCTCCAATTCATCATCCCAAAAAAAGTGTGAAATTCTCTAAAGAGAAGAATGATCCAATCTAAAGTGATGATATAAATGAATTCATGTCTCTCCTATTTATACACTCATTAGGAGTCCGAATTACCAAATTTGAGCCTACATTAGCCCATCAACTAAAATAATGTGCAAATAACTATCTATTGGTGACAAGCCCACCAAACTAGCTCATAAATGAAATAATAAGCCTCCTAAGAGGTCGAGTAATCAATAATGTATGTCGTTGGGCTCTCTAAGAGGCCTGATGAAGTCCATAAGTGCCAAAATGATGAGTTGGACTTCCAAAAGTCATGGACAAGGGGTTGGGGTCTTGGTCTTAACATAATAAACCTGTGGTGCTCCCAATGGTTGTGAGGGCACACAAGTGACCTCATGGGTCTCCAAGTAAGTCGAAGATGCCTATAGACCATCTGTAAGGGCTCAAATGATGGTGTAGGTGATGCCACATCATCCTACAAGTCCTGGATCAGCAAACAAGTGCATGGTACATTTGTGGGGCTGGCTGGGCAAAGGTGAACCAGATGAATCTTCCTCGTCCAATAGGTGAATCTCGAGCAATCTCTAAACATCTCTAGGGATACATGGAGTGGTGTCTACTGTTGTGGAGGCCCATGGCTCTCAACACACACCCTACATGTGCAAATGTATCCCCCTGGAGGGTTAGGACCCCGTATAGGGAGACCAAACCCAAGATGGAGACCATTTGCAATCCCGCATAAGATCTAATGCATCCCCTAGCCTTCCAGTACAACAAGTCATCAAGGAAATCGAGTAAAAGAGCTTACAAACCATGGACCACAAATGGGGACTTCATAATGGCTTGCCCTTCCATAATGGGCTTTGGCATGTGCTAATGTCTCCAAACTCCAAATAGGGTTAACCAAGTATCCCATTAGGTGGTTTCTACTTTTAAATGGGATAATATGTCCAAGTTACATCCCTTAAAAGGTGGTGGCATGTGATAAAGAGGTGAATGGAGTAGGGAATGAGAAGGGGCAGCCCTGGGCCACATGCTAGGGTACAAGGGTAGCTAGTAGAAGGGAAGCCCACACTTGGGTATATAATGTATAGGAGTGAGCAATCGTGGTACATGAGGTGCCCTAGCTTTTTTTTTTCCACCCTTCTTTATATGTCTTTTGTCTTTTTATGATTTTTCTTTAATTAACTACTCGGGGCTCAAGGGGTAAGAGCATGAACTGTGAGATATAACAAGGGATACCCCTTTGTAAGGTAGGTCGGTTCATTGCCCACCAGGGGTTGGGACAATCATGGGTTCCTATATGATGAAGGAGGTTCATAGAACCTGTAAGAACCAGGGTGATGGCCATGACGATGCAGTGGAGCTCATGTACTGGATTTTGCCCACGTGCTGAATGTGTTTGTCTCGTCCATTTTTTGCATTTTGTGGTACATTTTCATGTTGAATGTGGCCAATTATGCTTTTACTTTTCTTTGTAGCTACATCAACCTTCGAGGCATCATTCCAGGCTTGACACAAGGTGTGGGCAAGGGGAAGGGGAGAGCTAGCACTATGTGGACCCAGTGGAGGAATGTGGACCCAAGTGGGAGATATGATGAATGGGGTTATAATGAGTGGAAAGGGGGCAATATATGTGGATGAGGGAGCAGGACCACGCAACCAAAATCAAGGTTTCCCATGAAATACCATCCCTAAAACCAAGTAGTTAGTAAAAGAGATCCCACGGGACTCGAATCCAAGGTTACTATACAAACGGGGTCTAGGGGACAAGAGCACAGACCTAGCCCATTCTTTCTGCCGAATACCCCCATTAATCCATGCCCAGAAGTGTCCATGATAAGCAAGCTATAATACTCAATTACCAAATGACAAGTCATACATTTAGGTTCGAGAGGCCCACCTTCAAACATACGATCATGACAAATGGATGGGGGACCACATGACTGGCTCGGGTGGCAGAGAAAATGGCACAACGAGCTAGTTGATGGCTGCAAGGGGTTGTTGGATGTCGATTAAGGACCATCTTGTAGAAAAAAATTCTCCTAGGGATATCACCCACAAAATGGTGGGTAACATGCACCTATAGGCTAAGTCACTTGGTTCGAATTCGAGTTTGACGACCTTGAAATTCGACAAAAATTCGAGACCGAAAATTTTAATGATAAAATTCGACATTAAATTCAAGATACTACAAAATTTGAAATATATATATATATAACAAACACATGAAATAATGAAAATTTTAAAATTTAAACTAATATTTTTCATCTAGATTTTATGTAAATTTCCATCTATCACATTGAAAACTATAATGACTAAAGAGACTCAACTCATTAAATATTTGTGTGTTGTTGCAAATTACGATCCACCACCCTTATCCCTCGATTCGTGTGATCTAACCCCCAATCCATGCTTGGAGATGAATCTGAACTGAGCAATGATGGAGACACTAGGCTTTGGTGTCTATGACTCGGCAGTAAGAAAACCAGTGTTAGCCCCTGGAGTCTACATATGCCATAGAGAAAACTCGATTGAAATCTTGCAAAAATGAAAATCACGCAGAATGGGCGGCTAGGGTTTTTTGTGTTTTATTTTTTACTCCATTAGGGCTCAATTTCAATGAATATGTGCAGTTATTGCTAAATTTATTTAGCTTCAAGTCTAGTTTCCAATCCAATGCGGGTTTGATTTGAAATTTGTCGAATGAAAATCGAATTTATTTGAAACATTTTCAGTTTCAGTGAATTTCAAATTTCAAACAAAAAAATCGTCGAATGTGGTGACAAGACCTATAGGTTATAGTGGTATCGGTTGGAATCAACCATGTGTTACGCAAGTACGAGACCAAGCTAATTATCAATTCCTCTAGATACCAAAAAAAAAGTATATTAATATCAACTTATCAAGTAATTGGATAGAGAAAGAATCAATTAAATGTCTTCATGCAAGAATAAAAACATGGATTAAACAAATAAAATTTCAAGATCGCATATGTTCAAGATTTTATAAAAACAGTGGCTTCTACAAGTTTGGCATAAAACAAAAATGCTCCCTATAAACTATGGGCAAGTTAAGTTCAAGGACAATTCACCAACCGAGAGAAATATGCTCATCCAAAGAGTTATTGTGCAGAGTCATGATTGATGCAGGTCAATTACGTATAATTTATGTTGCACACATTTCATAAGCGAGGGAATGCAAGGGACACAAAAATAAGTGCCTCGAATAGCTAGAAGCTCTCTCCAAGTTTCTAGGGAACAACAACTTAAAAAGATGAAAGAAATATATCAAAGAATAAAGTGTCTTATTAATGTCCATTAATACCTATTTGGTCTCTCAAACATGTGTGAAGCCCCTATGATAAGGGGGGAACTAACTCCAAGAGTTCAAACACCTTCTCTCACACACACACAAGTACTCTACACACCCATCAGGGTTTGTACAAGATTATTTTCTTTAACCTTATGGTTCTCATATGCCTCAAAAGATGACCTAGCTTGTTAATGTTTCTAGCAACAGACAAGTATTTATGCATTGGCTAGATGTCAAGCATGCAAGAATCGTCCAAAGCCTCCTTAGGAAACTTGCTCAATTTATTACGCTGTTTTTATAATTTAGCCTAAGTCTAACTCAAGAATAGAACATTAATTAAGTTAATTAATTAATGTTGGCTATGTATCTAGGAAAACTAAGGAAATGTAATTTTAATTACATTTGTGAATTTGTTTTAATCTCAATTGTTAACCTCAAGTGGGTTAGGTTTTTTCCTATCCACCCATCACTTTGGAGATTAGGGTTAGGGATTTAGCTCAATGATAAATTATAAAAGTAAAGTTAAGGATTTAGCTCAATGAGAAATTATAAAAGCAAACTGAAGGAGAGAAGAAACACAATTTGAAAGAGTGATTTTCTCAGTGACTAATACTCAAGGCCAAGAGAGGAAAGCTAACAAGAGATATTTTTGCAACAATGAAGTCACCCCAGTACAGGTCATACAGTGGATTTTGCAAAGTCATGCCACTCGTGGAAAGAGGAGGTCAATTTGGAGGAGCAATGGCCTCACATATGCCGCAAATCCAACTGCACAACGTGCATGAGTTGATCTTCAGCTAGCACAAGAGGCCATACAAGTTCATGAAGCATGGTTGTTGGTTGGGGGTTTGATCCAAGACTTTTCTAAGGGTCATATAGGCCATATGGTACCTATTTTATTTTAGAAAATTTGTTGTAGCTTGTAATTTTCTCAGTGGACCATTTTCTCGATTAGGGAAGCCCTCACTATTCTAATAAATAAAAGTGAACATCAATTGGAGGAAAATTTCTTGTGATTGATTTCCTATATTTTGCTTCCATTATCTAAATTTTGTAAATAAAAAATTCCAGTATATTTTATATGTAGTAATTGCAAAAATATTTTCTGGGTTATAAAAATTACTAACAATTAAAATCAAATCTGGAATTTAGAAATTAACACAACCATGTCCTCTCAACCCCAAACACTCTCTAGACAACATCATTAGACAGTTTATCAAATCCTTCTCAGTGATTGTTTCTGACATAGCTTCTTCTTCGTTCAACACAAATAAATCACCATCTTTGTTCTATCTTAAGGCCATCTAGTGAATCCATGCCACTTTGTTCTATCTTAAGGCCATCTAGTGAATCCATGCCACTCTTTCTTCTTTCTCATTCTTTGATGTAATATTTAATTCATGTATTTTATGTTTCATCTTTTTTAGCTTACTTTATGCTTTCGAGGTAGCCTAGGGCACCCCTACAAATTGGTAGCATTGAATGTACTTCCTAGTCCCATTGACCTATTTTTGGTCATGTGTTAGACATTCATAAAATTATCTTATCCCATCTTTAACAAAACTAGAAGGAAAAAAGACTCGTAATATTTTTAAAGGCACTCAAATATAAACAAGTAGATTGAAGGATACATACAAACACATTGAATAGAGTAAATTGGGTCTAGCCCAAGTGGTTGAGAGGAGCGCTATCCTCGCCCCACAAGTGACATGTTGATCTCTTAACCAGTTTGTTGTTGTAATAACTTTAAGATCTATTGTTGACATGGCCATGTGCCTTGAAGAATCATCCTCACAATGGGGGGAAGTGCTCAAAGCAATTCCTCGGGATTTGTTACCAAAAGAAAGAAAAATATCAATTGATTATAGTATACTATAATATAATATATAAATCAGGTTATATATTAGATGAAATTAACTATATATCTGACCTACATATTATATTATATTGTATTGTATTATATATACATGCATATAGAAACACACACAAACCTCAACAGGTGTAAATCCCTTTCTCATTGACTTCCCCAAGTTTGATAAAGTGAATATTGTGGACTGTGTTAAAAGCAAATGGGACTCATAGCTCCCTAGATCTACAAAATCCCAAGCACTAAGCACGTGTGTGTTAGACTAAAAAGGAAAGACAAGATGAGGAGGACCAAAGTCTAATAATGAAGACCCTTGACATTGATGATTACAACTATAAACAAGCAATCCTATCATAACAACATAGAAATTTATAGAAATCCATTTGAATGGGGCAATAATCACAAGTTTTGGCAATGCAAACTTCAAAGACATGGCAACAGCATATGCAGTGATACAAAAAGATGATGTTGTAATGCTTGTTGTTAGTGTTGACCCTTACATTCTTTCCACTATTCTCACTAACAAAAATGATAGGACACTCCTTGATAGATAGAGAACACCCAACAACTTTCTTCCATTTGGAATACCTTGGGAGCAACTACTACAATAACAAGGAGTTGGGATGGAAGAGTCTAGAACATTCTTGCCAATGATCCCAACAATCTGGGAACAATTTACTTCTATTCTAACACCCAAAAACAAGAGAAATCGGCCCCCAACAACCAAGGGCTATTCCCCAACAACATATTGGGCAATGTAAGCAAGTTCATGATTTGCAACTTCAATAAGACAAGTAACTTGGCCTAGAATTCAAATATTAAAGAATTGTGAATTAAGGACTTGTTGACCACACTTTGCCAATAGTCCAAGGAAGTAGGGTGCAAAGCAGTGAAGAAATTTCAAAGTTCTAAGTCATCATCTGGCCCTATTGTGTCATTTTAAACCCAATTTATGCAAGTTGTATTATAAATGATGCTAGTATGATCGTTTAATTATGTAACAACACCTAGGTAAGCCTCTAATTTTGGCAAAGGATTTCATCCTAGAATGTTTTTTAACCTCACCGAATTATGTGTGTTTCTAGACACAGATAATCAGCAGAGTTTTTGTTCCAGCTTAAACCCCAAAGCTAGGGTGGAATCCATTGACAAAGTCTTAGGTGAGTCCTAGTGTTATATCTAGTCTATTGTAAAAGTGTGTTTGGGAATAACTTTAGCACGTTTGGCTAAATTATTTTATTACAAACACACTTGGTTTATACTAGATCATATTGTGTCGCAAAATTGGTTAAATTATTGAAGGAATGAATCTAAATGTGTTTTCCCCTTTCAAGGGTTGATATTGTAATAATTTGATGTAAAAATGTTTTAGTGCATGGTCCCTCATATTTAGACACCATGGCTAACATATTTGGGGGTAGAAAACATTATTAATCCCCTCTAGTGTCTATTAATTAATTTTTCTGCTAATATAAAATTAAAATCCTAAGCCAGAAAATTAATTAATTTTGAGTCAAAAATAATTATAGAGAAATTAATTTCTCTCCAAGTGGAAAATAATAAAAAAAATCGTGTGTCAAAGGAAAGTCAATTTTTGGAGGGCAAAATCGTGTGTCAAAGGAAAGTCAATTTTTGGAGGGCCCCGCCAAGGGAAAAATGGATATTTTAAGAAAAATTGAGCCCTTGGACCTTGGTGGTTACCTCAAAGTCAAATTTTTGAAAAAACTAATCCAAAATATTAATTTATGGATTAATTAAAAGTGAGCTTTCAGAAGAAGAAAAAAATCGAATTTTTTCTCAAAACTAAAAATTCAATAGTGGAGATTAAAAAATGATCAAACTATTTTCAACAGTCGAGATTGCTCTTATTTTCAAGAGATCAAGCCAACTAGCCATTATTTTCCACTTGGAGGGATTTCTCTACATAAAGAAGTCATTTTGCTTCTATTGAAGATCTTTGAATGATGTAATTTTGTAACGTTGGTATTGAACTGTTACTATAATAGAAACATTTTGTATCATAATAGATAGACTTTGGGGTTCAATTCATGGTGTTTTTTTTTGTTGATCTGCCGTATGTGTTAGCTATGTGTGATCTTATTTTGAGCTAAATATTGATTAATAATTGTTCATTTGTCAGTGACAAGAACATTCTATTGATATATTCTATTTTAGGTGATCTGATTCACCATATGATCTAACAATTTTCTTAAGAACATAATAGAGATTTACAGGTACGCTAGCCCTTGGGCTCCAAGTTCACAAATTGTGAGGAAAGGCTGACTATGTTTGGGCTTTGAAATTTCTATATGGTTTTGATTTTGCAAGAGGGTTTTCAGCCAACATATATTTTTCAAAAATTTGCACATCCATTGTTATTTATCAAGAAATCGTTTTCTCCAAAAATTTTAAATTTTGTAAATATTGTATTTTTGTAAATTATTTGTGCATAATTTGTAAATTACATCCAACTCATTTGTTTTGCAGCACTTGGAGTTTTATTATTTTTGGGCTTTTGTATATATATAAGGGGTTTGGCTATTTTTTTATTCATTTGTGCAGGTGATTTTCAAATTTGATCAAAGGATTTTTGCTGGAGTTTTGAAGTAGATCTAGGCCTAGGAAGGCAAAAACTAGCCTCTAAGCTAGTCATCCTACCCAAGAAGGAAGTCATCCAGTTTTTTGCAACGAATTTGTGGAGAATTTATCATTTGCAGGGGTTTCGAAAAAAAATTGGCCCTAAGGCCTGGTTGTTCAGCCCTTCTAGCCCTAGTTGTGAGCCCCAAAGGGCTTTCTAACATTGTTGCAGTAATTGTTATCGGGATATTATTGGCGAGGGGAAAAAATCGTAAAAATAGAGAAAAAAATCAGTAAAAATCGGAAAAAAAATCGTAACATACAAAAATATACATTTTTTTCAATTTTTTTAATATCTAAAGCATCAACAACATAAAATAAATACATTGACACATAAATATGATAAAAGAACTAATATATATGATGTTTAATATCATTTCTAGTGCTACATCACACATAATAGTGAATCATGTCCTGAATAGTAAGTCCTGACTCATGACTCCCAACTCAGCCTCAAAATATCAACAAAAAATATAATAATGTATCTCATATCATGAGTCATAATGTCATATACAATGAAATGAACCAAATAACTAAAGTCTAATAGTATTGATTTCCTTTGCCCCTCTAGATGTAGATGACAGTGGAGTTCCCAATGGACTCTGTTGTGCTCTAGAAGCTGAAGAACTAGGAGCTACAAGAGGTAGATCACGTCCTCTACTGGTGACAGGGGTAGCCTAGGTAGGTTATGTCACCTCCTCCTCATCAAAAAATCAGAGAAAAAAAAAAATTATTATTATTATTATTAGAAGATTTTTTGGGAAAAAATCGTGATTTTTTCACGATTTTTTGTTAAAAAAAAAAAAAAAAAAAAAAAAATCAGCATAAAAATCAGGCGATAATATCGCCAAAATCAAAAAATCGCGATTTTCCGATAATATTGTTATTTTCACAACACTGCTTTCTAAGGACTCAACCCCCCTCTAAAGGAGTCATCCAACCCTCAAAGTGCCTCGGCCCCCCTCTAAAGGAGTCGTCCAACCCTCAAAGTGCCTCGACCCCCCTCTAAAGGAGTCGTCCAACCCTCAAAGTGCCTTGGCCCTCCTCTTTGACCCCTGTCGTGGCCTTTTGGAGGCCTTCCTCCCTCTCGGCCTCCCTTAGTCGCAGCCCTAAAAGGGCTTTTCCCTTTGTCGTCAGCCCATTTAGGGCCTCCTCCACTGCATCAACCTTCTTGGGCTTGACATCAGCCCTAGAGGGCTTACTTGTCCTTATCGTGGCCTCTAGGAGGTCGTCCTCCCTCTAGGGCCTTGTCGCATCCCCTAAGGGGCTTTAACCCTAGCCACTAGCGCTTCTAGGGCTAGTTTTCCCCCTGTGTCAGCCTCTAAGGGCTTGACGTCAGCCCTAAGGGGCCCCTCATCCCTTGTTGTGCCTTCCCTTGGCCTCTTCTCCCACTTCTCTGCCCTTGTTTGCCTCTTCCAGCCTTTTCCTTAGCCATTTCCTAACCTTCTAGCCTTTACCCTAGCCTTGTATTCAGTCTTCTCTAGTTTTTTATTATTTTAGTGGCCTAACATTGTGGTTTTGCAGCATTTAATTGAGCTAATTTGGTGTTCGCAGGTGGCCAAGCCCATTGAAGGTCAAACTAGCCCTCAACTAAGCCTCTTGGCCTCTTGGTTTGCCTCTCCCTCCATCATTTTCATTGTTTTGCCACAGCCATTTATGCAGTCATATAAACTCAAATATAATCATCAAAATTGACTAAGGAACATCTAATAATCAATCAGCCTAATCAACTAATCATTAGAGCTATTGTGGCATTAATAGTTTGGCACCTTGTGGGTTTATTAAGGACTGAATCACTAGTTTTCTGAGTTGTTTCAAGTCCAATATACATAATTTTGAAGTCTGATCTGAGCATAATAAATATGATCTATAGTGTCCAAGTAGTTCAAAAATCAAGTAAATATCATTGGGAGTTGAATGCATTGATTTTCTAGCCTATCTTGGGCATCTTGTATCATTTCTTGACCAGTGTTTTAAGATTCGGCCGGCTTGGAACCGATTCGGCCGAGTTGGTCCGAGTCAAGGCCTCACCGGGTCGACTCGGCCAGTGAGCTGGTTTGGCCGGCCAAGTCCGAGCCTACTCGGCCGGGTTGGATGACAACAGCCCGTGAATTAAAAAACAATGATTTTTTTTAATTTTTTAAGGTTTTCACAATGATACTTTAATGATTTTTTGTCCCTAAATAAGTTTATCTCGCTTGATCTTGAGAGGTTTGTTTAAGTGGTATCACATATGTAGTAGAGATTCCTTAAGGGATAGCTTCATTCTTCTTCAAAACCTTCCAATAGGTTCTTTGCCCCTTTCTTAAAGCAAACCTAACTTTGTGGCCCCAACCTTGGCCCTCCAAAGATGAGCATCAAGCCTTGAGTTGATTCCACGTGATGCTACACCCCTTGATGAGCCTCCAAATGCTAAAACACTAAACTTAAAAGCTTGGATGTTGAACTATTTGATGATATGTCCAAATGGACTGAAGATGCCCCCTAGCTGGCCTTGACCCTATTTTGGTGGATGGTGCCTTCTTCCAAAGCACATATGAGGATGGTTATCATTGAGATGACTTAGGAGAACTAGCACATCCCTCTTTGATGCCAATGCTTACCCGTAGGGGTGCCATGTCACTCACATGCTTTTAAAGGGGGGCATAGGGTCTCTCCTAGATGACATCATGGTGGAGGATGCACATTTTGAAGATGTACACATGCACTTTGGGACTTTCTTGGAGTGAGGAACACTCTTGGACGCTTATATTAGTTCCTTGATGACTTACAATCTATTTTGGAGGATAACGCCATTTCTAGCCTCCTTGGTTATGTGTTTTTGTTTTGATCTCTATATCATCATCATGTGTGTATTGGACAGTGCACTGGGTGCCATTTTGATATAATGGATATATTCGTGAGCCTACTTTGATCATATGTTGTCTTCTATCTATATTCTAATGTTGTGTGCTTGGAAACGTGAATGAAAATCTTTAAAATTATGTTTTTTATAAAAAAATAAATATTTAATGTATTTTTTACGACGACAAAGTCATTGAAATCAAGCCGACCGAGTCGATACCGACCCTCAGCCGAGTCCGAGTCAGAGTCGGAGTTCTAAAACATTGTTCTTGACTGCTGATATAAAATTACAGACCTCTGAAAACAAGGTTGCAATGATAATAAGAGTAAAATTGGCTAATAGGCTCTTGTAATTCATAATCATTTGTGGTTGAAGTGATTTTGGACTTGAAATTTGGTTATTGGCACCTATTTGCATTCTTGCATCCTCACACACAAGTGCTCTAATCAAGTTGAGAAGTGTTTAATTGGCTAATTGCTTTAAGTGACATTGTTTCTCATTACTATTATGATTTATCATTGTGGATTAATGCTCTAAATTTCTCACTGCCATTGGATAAGTAGTTTCATTGCTTTGGATATCTCTTCTGGACTTCATAATCAAGTTTAATCATAATCGTGATAAAAGATCTAATTGGCATGTTGATGAGTTATTGATATAATCTTGAAGTTGCTAATTGTATCAAAGTAACATTGATCTTGTCTTTTAAGCAATTGTCTATTGATATTACTTGTCACATTTTTTGTAACCATTAAATTTGAGTACTTTTCCTCTTTCGGTTAAGGTTGTTTGTTGTTTAAGTATTTCATTGTTGAAGATCATTGTAATTAAGTACTTAAGTAATCAGATAATCTCACCTTAAGGGCACTCATTTCCCGCACTTGCATTTCAAGATTAGCCTCTTCCATTAATAAATTTACTTCTAAGCATAAGCTTGGTCGATAGAAATATAGGCCCACCTTTCTCATCTAGTTTAAGGAGTCTAAAAACTCTTTAGTAGTTAACACAGTGACCTTGCAGTTGTTAGAGCCACAATCTCTACAGCACTAGAAGCATCAAGTGGTTAAAATCCTAGGGGAGGTATTGTTAACCACACCTCATATTGTTTCCCCCAGGTTTCTCTCTCACAACTTACTCTAGAGACTAGCTTCAAAATAGTTAAGAGAAGGGACACACTTAGAATAGGTATATAATCTAAAATTAACCAAGATTTTGCATCTCACCTAGAGTGTAGGATTTGCATTTCATATAGAATAGTAAAGCATCCTCGAGCAACAATTGTTCATCCGGTGACCTGGTACTTAATTTGTCTTAAGCAAGTAATTGACTCCATTTAAAGCATTGATCTTCATAATAAATCTAATCAAAAACATTTAACTTGCTAATTCAACCAAATTTCTAGGCCATTCAATTGTGTCTCCTAGACTTGTTGGTTTCCAATAAGTCTTTTATCATCACATTTCATAGGGACTACCCCCCATAGCTTGTTGTAGGGAGACAGCTAGAACAGAGAGGGCGGAGATCAAAGTGACAGCCCCACCCTGAGCGTTGTCGCATCTTGCCTGTACAATTTGGGCGACAACAAGACCCAAATTGATTATTGCAGTAAATGCCCTTGAAAGATCTAAGGAGCAATGTGTAGTGTCATTGCAATGCAATGCAAATGGCCACAGTCACAATTGACAATTGTATAGATGTGAGTAGCTTCAGAAGGTCTTCTACATTAGCTCGGTGTCTTAGCATGTGGAAGACATTATTTGCCTCTTCTAGTGATTTATTTTTTCTTTCGTAAATATAACTTAATAAAAGTACAATAATTAAAGTAAATTACTTATTGTGGACTATTGAGTTATTTTCCAAGGATAAATAATTTCATTATTTAAGTGACTTAGAAATAATCTCAACCGTTGATCTCCAAGATGGTTCTAGAAGGGAGATTGGGGTTAGGGATTTGGACTCAAGAGAGACTAGCGAGGAGGTGAAGACAAAAAACGAAGAGCACAAGTTATGTGAGTGAGTCATCACGAAAAGAGTGATTTTCTCTGCAATGTGAGTGGCTAAGTGGACCAATGCGCAAAGAAAGAGAAGTGCGAGTGGGTTCATGTGAATTTAGGGAAGTCGAATAGGAGGGGATTGTAGGGTCGAGTTGTCAGAGGAAGATTGTATTTATCTAAAGGAGGCCGAGTTGTTGGAGTGTTCGGGTTTTACCAATACGCATTAGTGGCAAGGCGCAGATCAAGTTGTTGGAAGGCACACATTGAGTTGTTAGAGGTTGAGTTCTTTAGGCCGATTCCATCCATAGGAAAATTTCCTTAAGGTTGATTTACCTAGGCCGAACTTGTTCTAAGGGAACTGAGTTGTAGGTTCCGTATTTGTATTGTTCCTTGTATCTATGTGGGTCAAAAAACCCAAATTTTCCAGATAATGAAATGACGGAGAATTGTTGTGGGTTAATTAATTTTTCAATGTGTGATTGATCTCTTTGGTTTATTTCTGCTACATATTTTTAATTCTAGAAGTTAAAAAAACAATTGATTTTATTTTTCGGTACGTGTTTATTTGGGTTAACTATTGGGGATAAATTAATTTTTTGTGAGAAAATAAGTTTGGTTGCTATTAGAAATTTAACATGGTCTTAGAGTTATCTAGAAGACTCTGAAAGAGAGATTTGAGATCACAAGGGCTTGCAGCAATGAGTTTTCCTTTTTTGCAACAGCAAAATTATTTCCTAAATTTGTAGTTGGGTTTTGTGGCCATTGTTGATTTGTGGAAATGGAATCATTGTTTAGTTTGAGATATGAAGATAGGTTGGATGAGGTATCAAATTTCAACCCCTAGAAGGAGCAAATTACATGTATTCTGAAGTCGAATGATCTCTGGGATTTAGTGAGCAGAGACATGCAAGTTTCTTCAAATTTGAATCTTACAAGCGAGCATAGGGCAAATGATATGAAAGCGATCTGCATAATTCTGCATGGTGTGAGAGATCATATAATCCCCCACCTATTAGGGAAGGACACTAGAAGATAGATGTGGTTGGCTTTAACTGGTATTTATCAAAGTACAAACGAGAATAGGAAAATGGTGCTGAAAAAGAAATTGAACAATATTAAAATGAACAGATCTAAGACTATGACATCTTATCTCAGAAGGGTCCAGCAAGCTCGTGATGAGCTTGTAGTTGTTGGGGAAATTGTGCATGATTCAAAACTGGTCAAAGTTGCTTTGAAGGGGTGTGTGAAGCAGTGGCCCATTTTTGTGGATGGGACTCTTGCTCGTAAACAACTTCCTAATTAGAGTCGGTTATGGGATGACTTCACCTAGAGGGAGATCTAGGAAAATTCCTTGACCGTAGGATAGCAAAAGGGTGGTGAGGAGAAAGATGAAGTTGCTCTTGTTACACAAGCGAAAAAGGCCAAAGCGAAGGCCAAACAGAACTAATATGGAGGAGCATCTTCACTAAACAAGAAGTAAAAGGACATGAGCAAAGTTAAATGCTTTGCTTGTCATAAGTTCAGGCATTTTGCCAATCAGTGTCCTAACAAAAACAACGGCTAGGGTAAGACTACTACAATAGCTACTCTATAGATGGAGGAGATGACAAAGAAGTTTAAGAAAAACTTCGCCCTAATATCTTGCCTTTTGGGAACCGTCACGAGAGGTGTCTGGTTTGTGGATAGTGGAGCATATCGTTATATGACGAGATCTCGGGATCTCTTCACCAGCATGACCAAGGGGCCCAGAGATGTAAATGTGGAGCCGAGTGACAAGGCCAAGTATGTAGTCAAGGGCACTGGGAATATCAAGTTACAGATGGACTCAGGAGGCATCATGGAGGTGAATGAGATATTATATGTACCGAGGCTGGAGAAGAATCTCCTTTCAATTTTGACCATGGAGATCAACTTTACAGGAGGTGAAGTGGTTGTTGGGCCGAAGGGGACTAATTTCAGCAAAGCGGGTGATCGGTAGGAGGGAGAGGGATCTCTATCTGTTGTGAGTGCAACCGATGAAGGCTCTCATCAATGAGAGTGACAACCTGAGCCTTCCACTTTTGAGGAGGCTATAGGCGAGTAGGTCTGGAGAGATGCCATGTGATGCAAATTTATGCAGGAACGAAATGAAATACAGATTTAACGAAAACATAGAGCTATAGCAAAAACAAAAACCTCAATTCATTAATAACAAATACTAAAAAATTGTTTACGTGCAAAATGGAAACAAACTAGCTCGAGCAATGGTAGTTATCTCTAAGAAGAAATGTGGTGGATACATGCCTTCTAAATTGTGTTACAATGAGGTTCGGAGGTCTTTTTATTATTGAGAAATAATAGAAAACCCTAAACATCCAAAAACCTAACCCTAGGAGATGAAGTGTCAAAAGTCTATGAGCCATGTTGGGGATAGTTGGTACATCAACTTCCTGGGGTCATAACTTTGGCATACGATCTTCGTTTGACACGTACGATACCTCGTTAGAAATATCTATCCGAGGACTACAACTTTCGACTGCAGACCCCTGCAACTAGCTACAGGTCTACCCGTCTTCCAAAAAAACATCATTTAGGGCCTCAAACGGCTTTGGAAATTTAGGACCCGAAAAATTGCCAAAAATAGTAAATTGTGCTACAAGTAAGGAAACTAAAAGAAATAGTGGTGGGGGTCCAAGTGGAATAGGCGAGTGGCCACCAATATCTACCTGGATCACCATGATAGAGGAGTACAGCTCCATCATGAGAAATGATGTTTGGGATATAGTGTTAAGACCGGAGGGGAAGTTTATGATCACTTCTCAATGGGATCTATAAGATCAAACATGCAGTGATGGCAGTATCAAGAAGTATAAAGTGAGGTTTGTGACGATAGGGTTCTCCCAAAAAGAGGGACTAGACTACAAGGGGGCATTCGCACCTATCATCGAATATGCATTTATTCGAGCAGTTATGTCCATTGCTTCAGAGATGGGGGTCAAGGATACATCAGATGGATGTGAAGACTGCTTTCCTCAACAAAGTGATTGAGGAGGTGTATATTGAGCAGCCTTAGAGTTTTATGGTATATGGGATAGATTCTCTTGTATGCAGGTTGAAGAACACCCTTTATGGGCTAAAGAAATCTCTGCACGCATGGTGCCAAGATTGATGGTTATTTTCTTGGTTTGGGCTTCACCAAGAGCAAAGTGCATCCTAACTTGTACTATGTTCTTGCTGAAGGTGAACCGCTCACCTTGGTATTATATGTGGACGATCTATCCTTGACAGGATCAAAGAAGCTCATAGGGATATGCAAGGAGGATCTTGCTTCGGAATTCGACATGAAGGACACCAACTTGATTCACTACCTTTTGGGATTGGAGGTGCAACAACAGCTAAGAGAGATTTTCCTTGGGCAAGTCAACTTGCAGTGGAGACCTTGAGGAGACTCGGGATGGAGAATTGCAAGCCTATGTCTACACCTATGATCACTAACCTGAAGAAGTTGAACACTTCTAAAGGTGAGTTAGTAGATCCCACACTGTATAGGCAATTGATAGGTTCATTGATGTATTTGGTCAACATTAAGCCAGATATATGTTTCGTTGTGATCACATTCAGCTAGTTCATGGTGGAGACGAGACAAGTTCATTAGGTGGCAGCAAAGCATGTGTTGAGATACCTGCGTGGGACAGTGGACTTTTGACTGAAGTATGTCAGAGTTGGAGGTGTGGAGCTGCGAGGGTACACAAATTTTGATAGGGTAGGGAGTGTAGTGGACACAAAGACCACATTTGGATGTTGTTTCAGCTTGGGATCAAACATGATCTCATGTTTCAACAAGAAGTAACAGCCAGTGACACTCAATTCAGCAAAGGCAGAGTACATGGCAGCAAGTATGGCAAGTTGTGAGGCAACTTGGCTTTGCAAGATGTTTGCGGGACTATTTGATCTGCAAATGGGGCCAACCGTCATCCATTGTGATAATTAGAGTTGCATTAAACTCTCTGAAGAATCACTTCATCAGAGACAAGATCCAGAGGAGTGTTGTGAGATTGAAATACATTTCTATAGAGGAGCAGGTGGCAGATGTTCTCACGAAGCCTTTAGTGAAGGGAAAGTTTTTGAAGTACCGAGATAAGTTGGGGGTAGTGGAAAATCCCTTCCTTGTTAGGAGGGAGTGTTCATGTGAGTAACTTCTAGAGGTCTTCTACATCAGCTTTGTGTCTTGGCATGTGGAAGACAGTATTTGCCTCTTCTAGTGATTTATGTCTTCTTTCCTAAGTTTAACTTAGGAAAAGTACAATAATTAAAGTAGATTAATTGTTGTAGACTATTGAATTATTTTCTAAGGATAAATAATTTAATTATATTTAAGTGACTTGGATATATTTTCAACCGTTGATCTCCATGATGGTTCTAGAAGGGAGATTGGGGTTAGGGATTTGGACTCAATGAAGATTATAAAGGGAGCCTAGCAAGGAAGTGAAGACACAAGACAAACAACACAAGTCATGTGAACTCTGCAATGCGAGTGGCTTAGTGGACCAATGCGCAGAGAAGGAAAAGTGTGAGTGGGTTCGTGTGAATCCAAGGAGGCCAAGTAGGAGGAGATTGTAGGGCCGAGTTGCCAAAGGGAGATTGTATTTATCTGGAGGAGGTCGAGTTCTTGGAGTGTTAGGTTTTTTCCAGTGCACATTAGTAGCAGGGCACAAATCGAGTTACTAGAGGGCGCAGACCAAGTTGTTAGAGGCCAAGTTCTTCCAGCTCATTTCATCAGGAGGTAGATTTCCTTAAGGTCAATTTACCTAGGCCAAATTCATTCTATGGGAGTCGATTTGCAAGTTCCATATTTGTATTTTTCCTTGTACCTCTATGGGTCGAAAAACCCAAATTTTCCAGATAATGAAACGATGAAGAATTGTTGAGAGTCAATTAATTTTGCAATGTGTGATTGATCTCTCTAGTTTATTTCCGCTACATATTATTAATTTCTAGAATTTAATAATACCAGTGATTTTATTTTTTGGTAAATCAAATGTTTATTTGGGTTAATAAATAAATTGTTGGGGATAAATTAATTTGTCATGAGAAAAAAAATCTGACTAGTATTAGAAATTTAACAAATTGTGGCATGGGATTTGTAAAGTAGGAACACATGGCACAAAGCACTGCCCTTTGCATCTTGAGAAGACTCACTAGAAATATCACAAAAAACAACTACAAAACATGTCTGACCAAATTCCAACCATAGAGAATATGAAGAAAGGGTTTAGCTCTATTAAAAATAGAAGTAAAGAGAATATTGAAATTAAGATAAGATTTGTCTATTCCCAAGCGATCTATTTATAGCT
This sequence comes from Pinus tabuliformis, assembly GCA_031772625.1. Classification (NCBI taxonomy): domain Eukaryota; kingdom Viridiplantae; phylum Streptophyta; class Pinopsida; order Pinales; family Pinaceae; genus Pinus; species Pinus tabuliformis. The sequence goes on along the minus strand of CM062804.1, from coordinate 808,535,278 downwards.
GGAAGTTTATCCTTGTACTCAGTGGCCAGTGTCAAAACAAACTTTATAATTAAAATTTGGGTTCCCATGCAATATCAAATCAATTGAGTTGTGCGAAAATTCTCTATTCTCTACATGTATGCTTTGAAAAACCAACATGATACCAACAAAAATGAATCTGAGAGACTGAGAAAAGTCTCTAATTCTTGAGCCATTACATTGCTATTGTTATGTTATTGTTGTCATTACTAGTCAATTCATTATTTGGAATTGCACCATTTTTCTCAAGGATATCTAGTTTTAAGGATCATCAAGAGTTATTTGTAAACATAAAATATAAAGAAGGTTCCCCCCTCAAATTGGTATTGTTATTCATTCACTTTTATGTTTGAACCTTATTGAATTGGACCTTTATTATGTTTATTTACCTATTTGCACCATAACATTTAGTTTCAAAGCAAAGGATCCTTGGTTTGGCTCCATCAAATGAGTTGTCTTGCCATCTTTTCTTAAATTATTTTTGGAATATTGGAGTATTGTGGAGCTTGTTGGGTTCAAAAGAAAAAACTACTGAAGTTTGTGTAGCTTCGAAAGGTCTTCTACATAGGCTTGGTATCTTAGCATGTAGAAAATATTTGAATGCCTCTTTAGGTGCTTGCTTGGTGGAGTAAGTGATATTATGATTTATTTCCTAAGGTTAACTTAGGAAAAGTACTATAAGGCCAAAGTTATAAAGATAAATAATAAAATTATTTAAGTGACTTATATATAATCTCCATTGTTGATCTCAAGTGAGGCTTAAGATTTAATCTTGGCCATTGATCACTTAGGAGATTAGGATAAGGAATTTTGGCTTGATGAAATTATAAAATAAGCCTAAGGGAGAGGTGAAAACACACAATTAGAGGAAGTTATTTTCTCTAGAGCAAGAGGCAACAGAGACAAAGAGAAAGGGAGGTCGATTTGCTTCAAGTGATTTGATTTCCTGAGGCTGAATTCTTTGAGGTTGATTTTCTCAGTGCAGTCAAGTTTCCTAGTGCCCAACAACTATATTTTTCTGTATTCTCTATGGGTCTAAACCAGAATTTTCTTGAGAAAATTAATGAAGATTATGTTGGGTGTAAATTTGTTATTGTGGTGTGATTGATCTCTTCATTTTATTTATGTTGCATTTTAGGATAATATACCAGTGTATTTATTTTTCGGCAAATTCAAAAATATTTGAGATAAATATTTTTTAGGGTTTTAATAAATTGTTGAAGTGAAATAAATCGGATCTTATATGAGAAAAAATTAACGTGGTATCAAAGATATAGAAACTGTGTGGGAGAGATCAAATATCACAAGGGTTTTACAGCAGCGAATTATTTTAGGACAGCAAAATTTTTATTTTGCAGCAAGAGTTTTGTGGCTGAAGTCGATCTGCTAAAAAAGATATTAACGAATGCGCATTTTGGGTGGGAAATATTCATATCTCTTGTTTAGGAGCGAGGATCTTAGAGGCTAGAGCTTTCCAACCAAAGAGCCCTTAAAATAAAAGCCTTTCTATTATATATGTGATACGCTCATTCACCTACCTACCCTTTAAATTACAAAGTCACCCCAACCTCAAGAAAGGTCCTAAAACCAGACATGACATGGCATCCTCAAGACTAACATATCAAGACAAGTTGGAGGGGGTTGTAAACTTTAGTCTATGGAAGGAGCGAATCACCCTTGTCTCGATGGTAAATGGTTTGTGGGAAATTGCAAGCCAAGCGATTCAAGTTCCTCGAGATGCTACCCAAGCGACTAAACATAAGTTGAAAGATATAAGAGCCAGGAGCATCACATTGGATGGTGTGAAGGATCAAATAACCCCTCACATAATGAAGAAAGATTCAACCTATCAAATGTGGTCAGCCTTGATTAAGTTGTACAGAGTGACAACCAGAATATATAGATGGTGCTAAGGGAGAAGTTGAATAGCATCACAACAACTAGAACATAAAGATGGTGCTAAGGGAGAAGTTGAACAGCATCAAGATGAATGGATCTGAGATTGTGGCCTCATATTTCATAATGATTCAGTGGGTTCATGATGAACTTTCAGCTATTAGGGAAGACATGGTTGAGGTGTAAAGTAGCACTTGAAGGGTGAACCAGGCAATGGACTACATTGGTGACAAGTATTCTAGCCGGAGATAAAACTTTATGCTTGGGCCAAATTATGGAATGATTTCACCCAAAAGGAGATTTGGGAGGACTATATAATTGGTGGACAACATAAGGGTGGAGATGAGAACCTTGCTCTTACTAGGCAAGCAAAGAAGGGCAAGGGTAAAACTAAGCAAAACCAGAGTGGAGGAGTATCTTCACAAGGGAAGAAAGACATGAGCAAAGTCAAGTGCTTTGCATGTCACAAGTTCGGTCATTATGACAGACAATATCCAAACAAAAGGAATGGCAAGGGGAAGATAGCAACAACTACATTTGCACAGATGGATGAGTTGGTTGACAAGTTCGTGAAGGAATTGCTCTAGTATCTTGTCCTTCGAGGATCTGCTCTGCTCGATGACAATTGAAACCTAACTTTTCTTGTTGAGCCAATCACACCCTCACTGTGCTCTTCAAATTGGCAACCTCTTCGCTCTATCTCTTATAGTTTCGACCTAAGCCCCTCCTTCACTCTCAACGATTGAGATTAGATCTTGATGAAGGGTTGAGATTAAATCATAAGTTAACTTAGGATTTTTAAATTTTTCTCAAGTCTAACTTTAGGAAATAATTAAATAAATTAATATTCTACTAAGTAGCACTCTTGGGTCCCTCTGCTAGGCTTAGCACTTAAGCAAGCAGAACCCTTACTTCTCTACTCCAATCAACACTCCCTATTAGAGAGGAAGCTGTTTTGCACTACACCCAACTTCTCTCTGTAGTAAAGAAATATGCTCCTTGCTAAAGCCTTGGTTAGAATGTATGTTGTTTGGTCCTTTGTTGGCATGTAGGAGTGTAACTATGCCGAAACAATAACCCTGATGTGATGCTAACGTATGTCGACGCGCTATACAACTATGATTGTCACAGTGGATCACATGGGCTCCGGCTCTTGTCCAAACAATCCCACGCGAAGCTTCCTCAACCAGATAGCTCTGCACCCTACCAAGCTAATAACCATCAATGTTACAGGGTTCGCTAAATTGAACGTTGAGGTTCGAAATTTGGCGAACCTCAAAAAATATCTGAGTTCGACTTAGGTTCAATAAAGTTCGGCTAAATTTGCTTTTTCGTCTGCTTTTACTTTATTTTATGTTACAGTTTCGTAGTGACTTAGTTTTACTTTGAATCTCTTCTAATTTTAAGATGTCTCATTTAAATTCAAACGTATTTCCCCCCACTAGTTTGATTTGGGTCATCGAGTGTGCAAACGAAGGGCTTCTATGATAGTTGTGATGGTTATCTATATTCAAATTTTAACCTGTAATGAAAATGAAAATGTGCAGTCATCACTATAACGAAAACACACACAAGCATCTAGTGCATGTTGTATGAGGGCCATCGTCCCTCATGTTGACCACTCCGTCTCAACTACCCTATAGCAGTACATTTTCCCTATAGCAGTACATTTTTTCGCAAAGGAATTCCATCATGCTCGAGCATTTAGATTATCCTAGATTCATCATCACCAGTCATCGGTCTATCAGAGTTGTAAGCCCATTCTGCAAATCTTAATGTAAATGATGCTAGTAAGACCATATATGTATGTAACAACTTAGGTAAGCCTATTATTTTGGCAACAAATTTCATCCTAGGAGGCTTTTCGTCTCATTGATTCAGCTGTGTTTCTCACGAATAATCGACAGAGTTTTTTCTTTCTAGCCTCACCCCAAAGTTAGGGTGGAATTTATCGTTGCATAAGTGTTCTAGTAGAATGGTATTGTAATCATCACTCAGAGTTTATTGGTTGTTGCTATTTTGAGCATATTGGTACCTTGCTGATTTGGTAAATTCTCTCATGGTTAAGATTGTTTCTTGAACACCACTGTCAAGCAGTGTTTTAAAAACCGGAACCGGTGACCGGACCGGTCCACCTAATGAATCGGGTTTCAAACCGGAACCAGTTGAACCGGGACTGGCCAGGTCTAAACGAACCGGTTTAAAAAAAAACACATTAAATAATTAATTTTTAGTGAACAAAAAAAAAAAAAAACTATTTTTACGATTTAAAACCATGATTCCTAGCCAATAGAAACAAAATATGCAAGGTTTGCTCATCTATATACCATGTAAAGGTGAATATATCAAAATGGCATCGAGTGCAATACATATCCGCAACAAAATACATAATCAATGAGGCTTTAAATGGCCTCTAGAGTCCGAAAACAATGCTCTAAGCTATGGGGTCACTGAACTCCTACAAGTCTACATACCAGTGATCAACAACATAACCACTCCTCATCATGATCAAACTCATCACCACTACTAGACAAGAGATCATCAACATGAGCTACATAAATAATATGCCTCCGAGTTTGAGGACTCCTAAAACTCCTCTACAGCTTTAGTAGTAGTAGCAAAAATAGACATCAAAACTACAAAGCACTGATCAACATGGTCACTTATGAAACTCATCATTGATTCAACGCTACTAGAAATACATAAACATCAACAACAAGAGATACATGAACATCATCTAGCTCAAAGTATTCAGACTTCGACTGCTCAACCTTATAACATGATAGAAATTGAAAAGGTTTAACATGCCTAACCAATGATTTTGGTTTGAGTGAAGGGTTCATCTCCTCAACCTTATAATGTGGTAGGAAAAGATTAGCATGCCTAACCAGTTGTTTTCGTTTGAGTGAAGGGTGCATTCTTGTTAAGGCCATGGTAGAGTTCAACAATCAGGACCACCAACATCAACAAAGTTCAACAATCATGCCACCATGATCAAGGTTCTTAAAGGGCTTCATGCTCTTGATCAAATGCCAACCTCATACCCTCACACATGATAGAATCAAATGGAAACATTGCAAACCCCCAAACCATGAAATCCTGAAAACCATTAAGTCTGCTGAATTTTGAGTGAAATCTAAAATTCTAGTTTCTCCATATGAAATCCAATGAGGTCGAAACCACTCTCAAACATCCTGAGTCATTTCATGGTAATGTTAAAAATTTAAGCAAAGGTGACATTTCCTTTAATTTTCATTTTCATCCTTTTACTTTAAGAATTTAACATTACCATTAATTGCCAACATTTTTAGGGTTGCGCTGTGTCAAGAAAATGAGAGGGTAGGCATGTTTTTCTTGGAGGGACTATTTTTGGAGGAAAACAACCCCAAATTTCCCTCAAAACAGCTTCAAAACTCACAAAAATGCATTTTGTGGGGGTTATAGTTTCCCTGGCAATAAACCGGCCGGTTTGACCACAAACCAACTGGTTCCGTCCTAAACCGACCAGTTTGGCCACAAACCAACTGGTTCCGTCCTAAACCGGCTGGTTTGACCACAAACCAACTAGTTAGGACCGGTGAGGGCAAAAAAAAGGTGAAATGAGAAGGTAAACCAGGTTTTAAGCCAGTTTGACCCAGTGGGCTTGCTAACCGGCCAGTTTTTAAAAAACTGTTGTCAAGTACTTGTTTCTTTAATTCAAGATTTAATCACAAAAAAAAGTACTCAATCATTAAGAGAATCCTAGCCTAAGACTCACTCTCCATCCTTGCATCGCATTTTAAGCTAGTCTTGCATCTAAAAACTTAACTCCAAGAATAGGCTTGGTTGATAGAGACATAGGAACACCTTTTCATCTTTGCTTGAAAACTCTGGCCTTTTTAGTATTTAAAACGGTGACCTAGCAGTCGTCAGAGCCAGAGTCTCTAGAGCGCCGGAGGTACTGGGTACATTAGATTCCAAGGAGAGGGATTGTTAATCACACCTTCATGTGCTACACCTTAACTTCTCTCTACCACTTACTACAGAGTTTAGGCTCAATATAGATAAAGATCAAAGGTCGTACTTAGATTAGGCATGTAATTAAAATTAACCAAGATCTTTGCATTTCACATAGGTCTTAGGAATTGCATTCCATATTAGAATAGTAACGCATAAAAGTAGCAGTTGTCCATATGGTACTTGGTTTCAAATTTATAAAGCCAGAGCGTTGACTCCATAAGGCACTGGTCTCAAATATATAAATCCAATCTAATCCTTAAAATCTTGCTAGATTTAACCAAGTGCTAGGCCACTCAACTATGTCTTTCAAACTAGTTGAGTCCTAACTTGTCCTTCTTCATCTCATTCCATAGGGTCTACCCCCCATAGCTTGTTGTTGGGAGCTAGCTAAAACGAAGAGGTTGGGGATTAGGGTGATAGCCCCCGACCTGAGTCGTTGTCGCAGTGCATATACAATTTGAGCAAAAACATTTTTTGGCGTCATTGTCGGGGTTAGATTTTTCTATCCTTGGTCCTCACGACATTTTTTTAATCTTGTAATCCTTTCCGCCATTCATTAGCCTGTCAAGCGGCACAACATTTTGTGGCGTCGTTGTCGAGGACCAATTTATTGGACTTTGGCTTTGCGACATTCGTCTTAATCATCATCTTCTCTTTTCTCATCTTTCCATTTTTCCCGCCAACGCCACATTTTTGGCACCATTACATCTCTCCATCTTTATTTTTTGTTATCTCACTAATCCTTTCATCTTCTCTATCTGCACCTTTAACACCTGGACATTTCGGTCGATTTCCTGTTGGGGTGATGGCTTCACTTATTCATCCATTATTTCTTAGACAAGAAACCCTCCCTAATATTCATCTGCTTCTCCAGACTAACTTTTCGGTATTTTGTCTTTTAAATCTAGGAGTTAGATTCATGTTCAAGTGGCGACTCAACTTCTTTCATTTCTTGCAAGAATTTCACTCCCTTCTTGTGGATCTATTGTTTTTCTTGAACAAGGATCTTTCTCCAACATCCATTGGCTCTTTTCCCCTTTAAGCAAGTCATCATGGATGGCCTGTTCGCCCCTTGTCGTTTTACTAACATTCCTCATGATATTCCAGAAAATGCCATTAATAAATTGCCTTCTTTCACGGGTACTAATGCACTCACTGCTAGCAATTGCCTCTAACGATTTGCTCGTTGAATGCAAATATTTGTGGCTCTCCACAATATAATCATGAAGATGTCAAGATGCGACTCTTTGTCCTTTCCTTGAAAAGTGATACTGGAGATTGGTTTTGCAATTTTCCTGATGATTCTTTGATTCTTTTCAAGACATCATCGATGATTTTAAAGATAGATATGGAGATCAAAGGGGCTCACCTTCTGCCCCTAGTACTAACAAGAAAGATGAAAGTGATCTTGTAAAGGACCCAGTTATCGAAGAAAGATTTCAAGAAAATGCACCAAATCAAAATGTGTTATATTGCAGGCATTGTGACGATTCTCATGATGAATCCACTTGTTAATAATTACTCATACATTTTCAAACAAGTTAATAATCCAATTGGGTAATTTGATCTTCAATTTGGATTAAGTCTACAAATTTTTGGGTGACTATAATCACTGCATCATAAGGTCTGAAATACATCAGTGACACAAATACATTTCTCTCTGTTTTCTATCTAATTTAAGCAAAGAAAAAGAATTAAGCAATCTGGAATTGGCATAAGTAGCTTATCTCTGCAATATTGCTTACTGTTGTCTTATTTGCTCTTGTCATAAATTTACTTGGCAATCACTGAATTCATGCTCTGATAAGTTTACTTGAGAAAGAAATCTAAATTGCTCACTGCTGTCATAAATTCATAAGCAACTTACTGCTGTCCTAAGTTACTTGGAATCTGAATACATAAGTGACTTTAAGGCTCTCACTGGTTTATAATCGTGGAAAGGATTTATTTGGGTGATTTAAGGGATTCTAACTTTTGTGGTTTATTGTGAAAGTTTCATGCACACACGATCACTCCTCAAAACACATTGGTATCATAATCTTGTTGCTTAAATAAGTAAACTTAAGAACTCATTGATATTGGTATCTATCACTTTCGACACAGGAGTTTTGGTGAATAGTGGTTTCATTACTCTCATTCTTATTCATTACTAATATTAATATATCTTATTGAGCGATAACCTTACATTGGCACTTTAAGGGATTTGTAAGTCTTCTTGTTTCAATTGGGCATCTCTTAAATTGAGCAGTCATTGGCATTTTGTGATTTAAATAAGGAACATTTTGGTTACGTTGTCTAATAATCATTGCCTAAGTGTTCTAGTAGAATGGTACTCTAATCATTACTCAGGGTTTATTGGTTGTTGCTATTTTAAGCATATTGGTACCTTGTTGATTTGGCACATTCTCTCATGGTTAAGATTGTCTCTTGAACATCATTGTCAAGTACGTGTTTCTTTAATTCGGGATTTAATCACAACTTAAAGTACTCAATCATTAAGAGAATCCAAGCCTAAGACTCACTCTCCATCCTTGCATCTCATTTTAAGCTAGTCTTGCATCTAAAAATTACCTCCAAGCATAAGCTTGGTTGATGGAGAGATGGGAACACATTTTCATCTTTGCTTGAGAACTCTAGCCTTTCTAGTATTTAAAACGGTGACCTTGCAATCGTCAGAGCCACAGTGTTTGCAGCGCCGAAGGCACTAGGTACTTTAGATTTCAAGGAGAGGGATCGTTAATCACACCTTCGTGTGCTTCACCTTGACTTCTCTCTGCCACTTACTACAGATTTTAGGCTCAATATAGATAAAGATCAAAGGTCATACTTAGATTAGGCATTTAATTAAAATTAACCAAGATCTTTGCATTTCACATAGGTCTTAGGAATTGCATTCCATATAGGATAGTAATGCATAAAAGCAGCAGTTGTCCATCTGGTACTTGATTTCAAATTTATAAAGCAAGAGCGTTGACTCCATAAGGCACTGGTCTCAAATATATAAATTCAATCTAATCCTTAAAATCTTGCTAGATTTAACCAAGTGCTAGGCCACTCAACTGTGTCTCTCGGACTAGTTGATTCCCAACTTGTCCTTCTTCATTTCATTTCCATAGGTCTACCCCCCATAGCCTGTTATTTGGAGACAGCTAAAACGAAGAGGTTGGGGATCGGGGTGACAACCCGCGACCTAATTCATTGTTGTAGTACCTGTACAATTTGAGCGACAACACCTCCAAAGGAAAACAATTGTACATAAAGTGTGTGTCAAGAGAAAATCGACAGCGTTGTACTCACTAAGAGAGGATTGTTGCTTTAGCAGCAATAAACATTATGATTTTCTAATTGAATCATATTAAGATAGTCGTATAATTTTCTCTAAGTCACAGGGTTTGTCGAACTTGAACTTTCAAGTTCGGAATTCGGCAAACCTAAAAAAAATGAAATCCGTTAAGGTTCGGCAAACTTCAAAGCCGAACCTCAAACTCGAACCCAAACCCAATCTGAATTGAATCACCTGTCGAACCTGAAGTCGAACCAAATCGAACCTGACCCTAAATGAAAAGACGAATTTCAAAGGAAAAAAGTTTAGGTTCACGAGGTTCATAGAGAGTTAGGGTTTTTTTAGGCACGAAAAGACTTTTTATATGCAGGGCCGACAACGCATCGCCATTAATGTAACTTGTTTGTTATCGAAGGCGGGTGGATTCACGATTTCACAAATTTGTTGTTGACTGTATATTTTGATGTTTGTTGCGCCTGTAGCCTGTGGACACCGTACATATTAGAACATTGTTGTAGGCTGTGAGTTTGTGGACGCAATGATTATTGAGCCCCTTGTTTTGTGCATTCATTCAGAAACGCGTGTAAATATGTCGATAAGACTGGATTGATCCATAGACAACAACGTATCTAGCATCATAATCAACATCTCCTATAAAATGAAGTAATTAGTACATCTAGTTAGCAACATATGTGGCTTTGACTCTTGAGGAATTCCTTCCTCACTTGAAACCTTTAAATACTTAAGCAGTATGATCATAGGTAAACATTTGTGTATCTGTAGGAACTTTAACCATTAGCAAATTTAATATTAACATTTGAAATTTGAAATGTATATTAAATTCTATTATAATTCTGAAAATGTATATTAAATTTGGTTAAAGTTTTAAAGATTATATATATATATATATATATATATATATATGATGAAAATATATATAGACGAACCTAAAGTCGAACCCCATCTAAACCTTATCAAAGAATTCGAACCCAAGTCAAACCCGAACTCGAACCCAAACCATGTGACTTAGAATTTAATTTATACACTCTTTGATATATGCTTAAAAAAATGATATATTAATATTACTTTTAATTATATATTAAATTTAATTAAATTTTGTAGTTTTTTAATACGATTATGGTTAAGATAGTTTTATAACTAATTTACGCAATATATCTTTTTATATATATTAAAAAGACAATATAATAATATTATTAATATTGAATATGGTTAAGATAGCTTTATAACTAATTTACACAATATATTTTTTTATATATTAAAATTATTAATATTATAATGGGTTATATTTTATGTTTAATTAAATTTATGTGAAAGTTAATAGGGAACAACTTTATTTGTATTGTAAATATTAAAAATTTAATATATGAATATTTTGTTAGATAATATATTAAATTTAAGTAAATTATATATATTCGAATTTAATGACAAGCCTCATGCCAACCTTATCAGAAAATTTAAATTCAAATTGAACTTTATTGTTGTCGAACTCGAACTCAAACTTGAACCATGTGACATAGGCAAGCATGTAATCAGACTCAGTTGAGCTCAATGCAATTGATCTCTGCTTCGGGTTGAAGCATGAAACAATCATTGATCCAACACTGAATGTGCATCCTAATGTGCTCTTCATGTCTGTGGAGCTCCTTGCCCAATCTACATGAGTGAAGCCCTCGAGCCTCACCCCATCAACCTGTCTATACCATAATCCATACTCGATTGTCCCCCTGAGATATCTCAATATGTGCTTAGCAACAACCCAATGCGCTATGGTAGGCTCGACCATAAACTAGCTCAAAGAGTTAACTACAAAACATATGTTTGGTCGCATGTTTACGAAATACATAAACAACCCTATTAATTGTCGGTAAAGTGAAGGATCTACTTGCTCTAATCAAGATGTATCCACGTTCCTCCAGTTTGTAATCTCCTCAAAATCTTCAGGGTGTACTTGCCTTGCCCCAAGAAGATCTCCCCATCACCTTACCAAACCTCCAGCCCAAGGAAATACTGCATCAACCCCATATCCTTCATCTCAAACTCATTTGCAAAATCTTGCTTCCAAAATCTAGATGAGCTTACTTGCACCTGTCAAAATCAAATCATCCACATATAACACCAAAATAAGTGATTCACCTCCAACAATAATGTAGTAGAGATTAGGGTCTGCTTCACTCTTAGTGAATCCCAATCCCTAAAGGTAACAGTCAATCCAAGCATACCATGCTCGTGGAGTCTATTTGAGCTCATATAAGGCTCTCTTGAGTCTGCAAACGTGAGTCTCTATGGTACATGTCTCAAATCCATCTGGCTGCTCAATATAATTCTCCTCCTCAACAACGCCATTGAGGAAAGTTGTTTTAAGACCATCTGGTGGATCCTCCACCCCATCTGAGCTGCAATAGTTGTAATAGTCTTGACAAACAAACATCTGGCCACCAGGGCAAATGTCTCATCATAGTCAATCCCCTCTACCTACAAGAACCCTTTTGGCACAAATCTTGCCTTTATGTTTTCCGATGCTCCCATCAACCCCATGCTTGATCTTGTAGACCCAGCGAGAGCCCACCACAGATTTTCCCTCTGGCCTCAGCACCACTTCCCAAACTTCATTCTTCATGATGGAGGCATACTCCTCCACCATGGCATCTCTCCACACCTGCTGAGTGGTTGCCTCCTAGTAACCGGAAGGCTCAGCATCCAATAACTTTGTCATAAGTGTCATATATCCTGCACACCTTTGTGGTTGTTTGCTCTTTCGAACCGATGTATTGGGAGCACCAACTTGCTTCTGCACCTCCTGGATCATCTACTCTGCCCATCTTGCTCTCCTTCTCTCTATGTTGGGAGTCACAGCTTGATTTGGCTCCACTCACTCCTCCAACTGTGTGTCCCCCTTGTCCTTATGTTGCTCAGCCTACCCATCAACATTTACAATTGTAGTCTAAGGTGATAGTTGAGCCTCCTGCTTGGGAGCATGATGCTCCTCCTACATTGTAGCCAACTCCCGCTCTAAGGAATTCTTCAAAGCCCTTTCCTCCTCAAACTTCACATCTCTCCTGATGACTGTTTTTCTAAGTGTTGGTAACATCCTGTACACTTTGGATGTCTTGCTGTAACCCACGAAGATGCCTCTCTCTGTTGTGGGCTCCAACCTCTTCCTTTTCTCCTCTAGTACATGGTAGTACACCAAAATACCAAATATCCGGAAATGTGACACATCTGATTTCTAATCCTATAAAAGCCTCCTTTGGTGTAATTCACCCCAAGGCTTTGGTTCTGCAAGAAGACTATTGTATTGCATGCCTCAACCCAAAGAAACTTGAGCAACCTCTGTTTATGCAACATGGCTTTGCCCGCTCCAACTATGGCCCTATTCTTGTGCTCTACCACCCCGTTCTGTTGAGGATTATATGGTGTAGTCAGCTCCCTCCTAATGCCCTCCTTGGCACACAACTCCTTGAATGTGTTTGTATTGTACTCCCCACCAATATCAGACTTCAGTGCCTCAATTTTCTTGCCAGTATGGTTTTCAACCAAGGCCTTAAACTCCAGAAACTTCGAGAAGACTTCATTTTTCTTTTTCATAAAAAAATATCTAGGTTTTCCTTGAATGATCATCAATGAAGGTGACATAATACTTGTACCCACTGAGGAATACTATAGAGAAAGGACCACAAACATTTGAATGAACAAGATCCAAGATACCCTTAGCCATATTATCTCTACTAGGAAAAGAGGTTTTGACATATTTGCCAAGTGTGCAACCCTTGCACACCTCATGCTGGTCCACGTTGCACTGTGGCAACCCTATCGCCATCTCCTTGAGAATCTTTAGCGCTCCATGGGGCAGATGCCCTATGCGCCTATGCCATAACTCCTCAAGCTCCCTACTTGAGTCACAACTCCCTCTACTGGTTAATGTTGTGACTATCTCAAACTGTAATTTGTACAAGCTATTATGCCTAACCCCAATCCGCTTAGCAACCTTGCAATCTTAGGGTTTTACAAAAACCCTACCTTGTCAGAAGGTCACCTCGTACCCCTTATCCTCTAATGTTGAAACTGAAATGAGGTTCTTCTTGAGCCCAGGTACGTAAAGGGTATCTCTAAGATACAAAGCGTTTCCAAACTCCCTCTCAAATCTGATTGTACCAGTACCCTCAACCCGGTACTTCCCATCATCCCCCATCTCAATGTCAAATTGCATGTACCTTTCTAACAGTTTGTTGAAATACTTCCTATTTCCCTATGACAGGATGCATTGTTGTCTACATACCATAAATTGGTAGCCACTGAGCTTGCCATGCAAGCAATGAGTTAAAACCCCTCAAAATGAAAAGAAAACTCATCTATCTCTGCAGAGGTTGCTACTTGGTCCTTCTTACACCCTTTCTTCTTGTTAAGGCATTTAAGAGCATAATGCCCAAACTGGTGGAAAAGCACTTTAACTTGCTGAGATCCTTTTTCTTCTTCTCACCCTTGGAGCTCGGCTCTCCACCACCACTGCTCTTTTTGCCCTTTGACTTGCCCCCTTTGTTGGCTAGGGCAAAGTTCTCTTCATCTTCTTCGATCTTAACACGAGACCCAAATTGAACTTGTCTGTGTATCTCTTCTTGGACACAGTCACCCCATAATCGCTCCCAATCTGGAAGCTTTTCTCTAGCACATATCCCATATGTGAAGGCTTGCCATGATTTTGGTGAAGCCCTACAGGGAAAAATTTACCAGATACCTATCTGGAACTATCTCACCCACACCATCCAACTCATCCCTCACTTGGGTAAACTTGGTGAGGTAAGACACAACAGAATTAAACTTGGACATTTTGATAGTCCTTAATTTATCCTTCAGCATGAGTTTCCAGGCATCGCTTGAAGCCTGATAGAGGCCAATGATGGCAATCCACATAATTTTGGGTATCTTCTTCCCAATCAAGTGAGGAATAATGTGGTCTTTGACTCCCTCCAAGATGATTCTTCTGGCCTTGGCATCCTCCTTGTTATGTTGAGCCCGCTACTAAGGGTCAGTGGGTGCAACTAGGACATTATCAACAAACTCCCACACCCCTAGCTCCACCAACACCACTATTATCCTTTCACGCCATGAACAAAAGTTGGATGCACTGTCTAATATGTCCTCAAACCTCAGACTCTAATACGCCATATTGCCAAATCGCACTACCCTGAAACAATGTGCACTGCCACGAAACCCTAGCGACCAAATTGAACTAGTGAGCTTGCTCCAAGTTGCAGCACTTGCTCTTGAAGATAAAATTTGTGTTTGGTCTTCAATCAAAAGCTAAGTTCTAATACCATGTTATATTCCTTAAAAACCAGTAATCCATTTGGGCTAATAAGAAAATTGAAGTAAATTGCTCTTAAGCATAGAACATACCATTTTTATCTAAAATTAACATGGTTTCAGAGCTGAGGTGAAGACAAAGCCCAAGCAAGAGTGAAAAGAGCAATCACTGAGATTTGTTGGACAAGGACAAGAGTCAATGGCCTCCACATTTTACTTCAAATCTGATGACAAGCTTCATGATAAGTCTGATTATCATGCATGGAAGATGTCTCTTGATTTGACTTTAGAAGTGCAAGATGTTATGGACTATGTGCAGGGAAAGATTTCTGAACCTCCTTCAAATGCACCAGCTGTTGCTAAGACAAAGTACAAGAAAGGTGAAGTCAAAGTAAAGAAGATCATCAGGGATTCTATTCATAAGCATTTAGTTGCTTATGTCTTCGATTTGAACAAATCACTGGAGATATATGACAGGTTGGTCAGCGTGTTCAAAGCTAGCAATGCAAGCCAAGTTCTCTTTCTCAAAAACAAGTTGAAGGATATAAAGAAGGGAAGAGGTGAAGACATTCAATCCTACTTCATGAGGATTACTGAGATCAAAAATGATCTTCTTTCAATTAGAGAAGCTATTGCTAATAGGGAGCTTACTCTCATTGCCCTTGGAGGACTCCCTCATTAATGGCACGTGTTCAACACTACCATTCGTAACAACGACAGAATTCCAGGTTTTGAAGAATTGCTGACTAGATGTTCTCAAGAAGAAACAAGGATGATGGAACTAGATATGCCTTCAAATAGGAATGATCCTACTACATTCTCTACTCATGTTAAAAAGAAGAACAATGCAAGTTCAAAGAAGCAATGTCAAGGAAGATTGGGTTTCAAGAATGGAAGGAAGGGAAGATGCTTCATTTGCAACAAGTTTGGCCATTATGCTAGGGAGTGTCCTAATAGAAGCGATACACCTCATGATGATGACAACCACAACAACAACAATTTCAGGGGCAACAACAATCAAAGGAATGGTAGATTCAACAACAGAGGAAAAAGGAATGCTCCCGCTACTCAACATGGAAATGGTCACCCTCCCAAGAGATTAAGAAACTCCAAGTATGATGAATCTAATGTTGTTGATAACAAGCAAAAAGAACTTTATCTTATATCTGCCCTCTCTACTGCATCTCCTCCAGACACCTTGGGAAATTGGTTGATTGATAGTGGTGCCTCAAGGAACTTCACTAGGTATAAGGAAGCTCTTTCAAATCTGATTGAAAAGGATACAAATTTGGAAATTATCCTTGGAGACAATGCCACATATCCCATGAAAGGAGTTGGGAATGTTACTCTTCAGTTGAATCAAGGTAACACCATTCATCTACAAGAAGTACTATATGTACCCGATCTAAAGAATAACCTGGTATCTATCTCAACAATGGAGGACAAAGAATTCAAAGTGGCATTCATTGATGGAAAGGTACGTGTGTGGAATAAAAATTTCAAAGATGCATTTACACTTGGATTCAGGGTTGATAGCCCATATTAAGTTGGAGGAAGTCCATTAGGAGTTATGTCTTGCGACACATCTTCAATCCGGCACCGAAGATTTGCTCATCTACATTAAAAGGCTCTACCCGATGTGAGGAAGATGGTGACAGGTATGCCCGAATTTAAAGTAGAACATGAAGGTGTTTGTCATGGGTGTGCCCGAAGGAAAGCACACAAGGGGACCATTCCCCTCCAGTGATAGCAAGACTACTGACATATTGCAATTGGTTCATTCTGATCTATCTGGTATGATGCCCGTGAACTCTTTGGGAGGATATTTATATTATGCTTTCTTTATGGATGATTTCTCTCACAAAACTTGGATATACTTATTGAAGAAGAAGGACGAAGTATTCTCATGGATCTGTTCTTCAAAGCTTTGGTCGAAAATCAAACCGAGAAGAAGATCAAAATATTGAGGACCGATAATGGAACCGAATATGAATCAAATGAGTTCAATAACTATTGTAGAGAAGCTAGCATTAAGAGTGAGACTACTACCGCATATACTCCTGAGCAAAATGGTGTTGTTGAAAGGAAGAACCATTCTATCGTAGAAGCCACTCGTGTCATGCTTCATGATCAAAGCATTCTGAAGTTTTTATGGGCCGAAGTTGCCAACACTGCTATGTACGTCCAAAATAGATGCCCTCATCAAGCGTTGGACTCCAAAACTCCCAAAGAAGTTCACTGGCAAGAAACTTGATGTTTCTCACTTTAGAAGTTTTGGTAGTCCCGTATATTTTCATGTGCCGAAAGAAAAGAGAAGCAAATTGTATGCTTCTAGGAAGAAAGGAACATTTTTGGGTTACCGTGAAACTTCTAAGGCATATAGAATCTGTGTTGAGTCAAAGAGAAGTGGAGATAAGTCATGGTGTCACCTTCGATGAGGATATTGCCCTTGGGAAGATTAGTAACCTTCCTATTCCAAGGAAGGACAAAGAAGCAAATTCAGTGGAGCAAGGAGAACCGCAAGATGAGTCGATGCCCGATGTTGAAGGACCAATGGATCCCATTGATCCACTCCTGTCCAGACATATGTTTTGCAGTGAACACAATGAGTCAGTTTATGGTCGAGCCTCATCACATACATTGGATTGCTGCCAAGAATCTCTTGAGATATCTCCGGGGCACAATCACCTATGGACTGAGATACACTGTCGGGAATGTGAGGCTCCATGGTTATTTTGATGTTGACTGGGCTGGCAGTGTGGTGGATCGTAAGAGCACATCTGGATGTTGCTTCTCTCTAGGTTTTGCTTCGATATCATGGATGAGCAGGAAGCAGAAGTCGGTTGCCTTGAGCACCGTTGAGGCTGAATACATTGTTGCTAGTATGGCCTCCTGTGAAGTTGTTTGGTTGAGGAAGCTCTTTAGTGAGCTATTTGGACATGTGTTGGATACCACCATGATCTATTGCGACAACCAAAGTGGGATTCGTCTTTCTGAGAACCCTGTGTTTCATGACCGCTACAAGCATATTGATATCAGGTACCACTTTGTACGGGATATGGTACAACGAGGAACAATAAGGCTCCGTCATATTGGGACTGATGACCAGTTCGCAGATATTCTTACGAAGCCCCTGGGGAAGGTCAAATTCTTAACCTTCCGTGAACAACTTGGAGTCGTGGAGGGACCATCTTATGAGGGTCCCATATGAGATGGATGTTGAGCTCTGGGAGCTTCGGGGGGCTTGGGGTACTTCTTGGAGCGATGAGCGACCATAGGGTGAGTGGTTCACCTTCCCCTAGTGGTGCACAATGTACAGGGTGAGTGGTTCACCATCCCCTATGATACCCCATGTTGAGATATGCATAGGATGAGTGGTTCACCTTCCCTTGTGATACCCCATGTTGAGATGTGCATAGGATGAGTGGTTCATCTTCTCCTATGGCATATGAACAGGATGAGTGGTTCACCTTCTCCTATGGCATATGAGCAAGATGAGTGGTTCACCTTCTCCTGCCGGAACATCCTACCCATGAAGTCTAGGACTCATGGGAAGTACCTCTCATCTGGCCAATGAGTAGGGAAATGAGGATAGGAACCATAGTACTACCTATGGACGCATCGTGTACTACCATACTCCTATGCTAAGATGTCTAATATTGATCTGGGATCAATGGAGACTGACTTCAGGTCAGTGGGGAGTAGTATGATAGACTCTCAATTGTTGGAGACTGACTTAAGGTCAGTGGAGAATGGTATGACACATTCTCGATCATTTCTTCTTTATTATTTCTTAATGGTTCAGTAGAGCATAATAGAGGAGAGCAGAGCAGGGATGGTACTGATTGTCAGATGGTTTGGCGGGTAGAGTTCTTCTTAGTTGAGAGGGAGTGTCAAAATTTGGCAACTAGGGCCAAACTCCACCTTGGACAACTCATACAATGCAGCTGATATTTTTATTGGATTCCTCTCTCCGAGAGGTGTAAGATTGATCTAAAGATCTTCTCATTCTGACAGGTACAAATGGAATTATGAATTTATTTTGTTTATGGACAAATTGTCAAGGTTGGCCAGCGAACTAATGTAGGCTCAGAAACCCAATAGTCACATCTATTCATCCTCAATGTTGCATATAAATAGGAGCCTCTTCCTCATTTGGATCACTCAACTTCTCACACGTCTCTCTCTCCTCACATGATTGGGTACGGATTTCTAGGCAGCCTCTCCACACGTGCGAAGAAGAAGATAGTCATTTTCTATCTTGGGCGTTGACCAAATTTCAGGAAGGGTTTTGACCAGCATTGACCAGCCAATGTTGACCTGTTTGACTACATTTTTGTGAGGGGATTTTGTTTGGGCAGGCCGCATTTCTGTGCACATAAATCGAGGCAACCCGTATTGTTTGACCAGCGTTGATTGTAGAAGGGTTTGACTGCAGCATTGACCAAGTTTGACAAAGTTTTTCAGGACTATTTTGAGCTTTTTTGGATCACTGTTGGAAGCCGAGTTGACTAGGTTTCATTGCGTTGTCTTGGAGATCAAATTATGCCCTGTTGACCAGCGTTGACTTTCTAGTTAGGGCTTTCTATGGTTGTTGTTTGACTAGCCAAATTTCACTTTGATTGGGCAAGTGAATATTACATATTGTACTCTTTCTCTCTGCTGAACTTTTGAAGAATAATAAGAAGAATTGATCAAAGGGTATCCCCGCATTGGGGTTTGTCCCTGGCTATCGCCATATCTTGTGTCCTCTTGTCTTGGCTTGTCTTCTACTGTTATTGTTTATGTTCTATCTGCATTTTACTATCATGTTAATGTGATTGCTAATCTGTAAATTGACATTGGGCTAATAAGAAAATTGAAGTAAATTGCTCTTGCATAGAACATGCCATTGTTATCTAAAATTAACACATTGTTTGGGGATCTAACATGCCATTCCCCAAAAAAACAATGTATAAAGCTAGTGCTTCCCATTTAAACTCTTTAGAGTCTACACTGTCTGAAAAGCCTTACCAGAATTTGGAACCCTATTGCCAAACCAAGAAAGGGAACAAATTGAATTTTTGTGGAATGTTTTCAATGCTCATAATGCCCCTTTAACAAGAAATTAAAACATTGTTTGGGGATCTAACATGCCATTCCCCAAAAAAACAATGTATAAAGCTAGTGCTTCCCATTTGAAGTCTCTAGAGTCTAGTGTTGAAAAGTAGCAAAGGAATGGATTCCTTGATTTGTGCCTTAATTCAAGGAATCGAATTTGTGATTTTCTTAATCATGCACAAGTTCCACTGATGAGGACGAGTTCAAGAAGCAGTATGACTAGTGCGAGTTTGTGGAGGACCGAGTTATCTGTCCTCTAGTGTGAGTTAAATTGAGAACTGAATGCTTAAGTGGAGTTAGCCTCCCCAATTTTGGGAGGATCCAATTAACTAAGTGTGTTGATTTTTGTTAACTAGAAAAGCTCCAGTTCAGCTCCTAATTTAGAAAACTCACTAACAATAGCCAAATCAAATTGCTTATAAAGAGATCGAAAGCACACTTGTTATTCATTATTCTTGAGCACGAGTTTGTGAGCAAGAGAGCTTGTGGAGGAATGAGCCAAGGAGTTTCTTCTTGTGCGAATCACTGTGGAGAGCATTTATTCTTGGAAGTGAGCACAGAAATAGGGTAAATCCCTATTTAATAGGAGCTCAACCAGCGCTAGGAAATAGGGGCCTATTTCCTAAGGATTTGCGCTAGGAAATAGGAGCATCTAGTGCACATACCAGGAGGAGGAAGATCAGCATCTTGCAGATTGTTTCAAGCCTAGATTAAGGCTGAGAGATCAGATTGTATTCTCTATTGAAGCAGGGTTATTTGTAAGAGATCTATTGCTCAGCTTTTCTCAATGAAATTCCCAAGCAAGCAAGGGTTTTCCCAGTTGGGTTCCCCTAGAAAATTGTGTTGTCTATTGTGTGAATTTTGTGCCATTATTTCTGTTGTATTCCGCTGCTATTTGGTAGAGAAATTATTTGTCTGCGTGAAAAGAAAATTAATTTTCAGATTGTTCATACTAGCAGATCAGAATTTCGTGGATTTTCTACATCTAGACTGTCTGAAAAGCATTATGAGAATTTGGAATCCTATTGCCAAACCAAGAAGGGAAACAAATTGACTTTGTGGAATGTTGCTAGTGCTCATAATGCCTCCTTACCAAGAAATCAGGGTTGACAAGTTGCGGCCATGGAAAGAAGTTTGGATGGAGCAGTTCTAGAGGTCAAAGCAACCAACCAACAACTTGAAAGGCAACCCAATATGAGCAATTGCACTCAAAAGCAGCAAAGGTAAGACAAGTTACCAAGGCTTCGAAGGGAAAAAGAGTGATAGGAGCTGAAACTCCGACCTAGTTGCATTAGATCAAAGCAGGAGATAGGCTGACAAAGCATTTTTTTCAAAGCTCTCCTAGCTAAGCATGTCAATGAAATAATTCAGACCATCCAAATAAAACAACAGAGAACAACTAAAAAATACCAGCATTTCCCAAGTCTTTTGTAGATCATTACAGGCCATGTAAACTCTCAAGAAAGCCAAAAGGCCATGTAAATTTGCAGAGATATTGTCCCAAACAAGCTATCAGAGACTTAAAAAATCCAATTTGACTCTCCAATCCTGCTGAATGATATTTCATGTTTTAGTAAAGAAACAAAAATTAAACAAAGCATGCCAAGTCTTTTTTTGAAGGTAACTTCTACTGTTGAGCTTTTAGGATTCAACACACTAATTCTAGTGTGATAACTTCATGGATAACCTTTCAGAAAAGTGACAGTAAAGAATGGTAGCATGCAAGGGTTACAAGATCAGATGAAATCAATGCAGATATCATCATTAATAGATAAATCTACTTAGTATCGAATTCCAGATACCCTGGGACTCTGACTTCAATTTATCTACTTAGATAGTTCTTTTTCACTAGATCAGTTTAAGAAATAACACCTACAAGAATACCAGAATAGTTTGTAGCAATCATCTTTCAATTTAAAGTATGGATTGCATCATTTCACAACCTCTTCTGATTTCCTTTTGCTCTAGAATAAATCTTATGGACTGAGGTTACACATTCCAAGCAAGTTGCGACCAAAGATAGATTAAGTGATCAGTTATATTCTTGTCAAGTGGTTTATCTCATGTGAAAACTCCACCTTTCCTTATTTGATAACTTAGATATTCAGATTGCAAATTATATTCCTTGTTCCAACAAAAGTGGTTGCTGACCAGAAAAGCATAGTAAATTTTCAAAGTGGTTATTTACACACTTGGATTGGTACTTTTTACATTGGGGTTGTTAATTTTAATATGAAGCATTAACCATCCTTTTGTGTAGTAGAGTGGTCTGCCACTGTCCAGAGGTTGAACAATTCTATGCTGTGATGCCATTATTCTACCATAGGAACAAGCACATACAAGGTTTTTTTCCTTTACGATGGAATGCACATCCCACAGAAACCCACCAGGCACTTCCCCTCTTTCTGAGGATAGTACCCAGGGTAAACCAGCCAGTTGCAGTTTTGGTAACCCAACCCAGTAAGGAAATCGTGCGAAATCCATAATATCCACAGAAGCAGCCAGCCAGGGGACTTGACCCCATGACCTCCTGCATGTAATTCACAGCATTCAACCACTCGAGCTAACTTACCAGGCTACAGAAGCACATACAACTTGTGATGTACTCTGAACTCATTGTATTTTTTGCCAGAAAGTGACCCACACGATTTTACATTTATGCATGCAGTACGCATATATCTGCAATCTCATTTAGTGAGGAGGTTCTCAAGGTTGATAACAAGCTATTTCTGGTGCTTTGAAATCACAATTAGTTTGCCTCATTTCAGCTAGCATTTGTGTTCTACATTTTTTATATGAAGTAAAGTAGCAGCCCTTTCTAAATATATCAAAGAATCAAAATACCTGACGAGTGATTGATCCTGACAACTTAAAGGTGCCTGATGGTTTATCGCTTGTAGTCATGGAAAGCATGACAGTACTGGTCAAACAGTAATGAGTTGTGCCCTCATCTTCGGCTCCTACCTGGAAAGGGACACCAATATAATGCCTCCTCACAAATGTCTCTATAGCATTTCTGCAGAACTGCAAAAGGAAAATTGTTTTTCTACTTGAGTTCTACTGCAAATATTAAACTCACTCACCTCAACAACATGGATAGCATCCCATACACCTTGCTGCAAGAAACCCCTCCGCCCCTGCCCTGTCTGCGAACCATCTTCATTTTTCATCCCCCCAGTCAATTTTTAGTTCGGAGTTGAAGAAAAGTAACAGGGAAATCAAAGAGTATAAATTCAGACGGAAACTATGTAATCCTTCCCAGGAGATATCTAAGAAACAACCCACCCTTCTTTATCAAAAAACATGCTGCAAAACCTTCTCCTTCATCCGGTTCCCACATGTATACAGAAGAGATTCCACCTTCATAATACCTATCAACACGAGCACATTAAACAATTGCTATTACTTAATCAGCAACTATTTATACTTGAACCTTTAGTGATTGGGAGGTCCTTTGGACCAGAGATAGATTGGTTAATCAAAAAAAGAAAGCATTGCCAAAGACAAGGGAAGTAAAGGACCTCACTGGTCACGATAAATGGCAAAAATATCATTTGCTTCCACTTCAAGCTTTCGTAAATCAGTTGATGGCTGTGCTCCATCTTCCAATGGTGGATAGTATTTGTTTGACCATGGTGACCTATAACACAGTGGCACCATCATAAACATATTTTGTTACTTCATTGATCAAGTTTTTTCTATAAGTTGCGGGGAGACAAGGTATGGATCAATGCATAAGACCCAATTCATATTCCTACTTCATCGTACTGTTTGCAACTAATCCTCAATACTAAGTATCCAGCTTTTGCAGATATCAGATCAACAAAGTCTTTAATTTATTATGTAGCCATTAAAAATTCAACTCTCAACATCAGTACCTCTTTCTCCTACATAGAGCCACATGCTATTGTGCGTAAAACTATTAACTGGAAATGCAAACAGAATGATATACCATTTCATTAAACTTACCTGTATGAATCACCATCTCGATTGTAATCGCACAGTAAAAAATCCTTCCCCGAGTCTGCATCAATCGCTACCTGCTCATTTCCCAATTATGAGTGGAGTGAGTTATCCAGGTTATTTATTTTCCTACTACCGTTTACATGTACACAATGTGAAGTACAGCCAATGCATCAGAAGAATCCAAACATTCTAGAAGTTAAAACCAACTTCGAGCTCTTTTGTGTACCCCCACTTTTCACTTTGTCAACAAAATGGGGATAAATTGCAGAACTAGGTTTTGCTTTACTTAGGCAAACAGAAGAGACCATTTTACACTAAAGCAGCAATAATATTTTTAATGCATAACGGAATAAGGAAATAATACAGGCAAAAAAGATTTTAGGATAGATTTATCACAATATTTTTCTTGCTTGGCAGACAACTAGATCTGCATCCATAATAGGAAAGAAAAATCTAAAATCAACTACTCTCGCGATAGTCATGTGCATTTAAAACATCTGGTAAACTAGATTACTCAATGCTGAAATGCAGAAAATACACTATATACAGCAATCGTAATACTCGGGTTGACCAGAAAACATATACAAAATCGATTCTGATTAGTAAAGACATCATTGGAGAACTCTGCCGCATGTCTACCCGCTCCTTTTGTTCGACCAAAAAAGAAAAAAAAAACCAAAGGAAGCCATGAATGAAATACATTCAACCCGAGAATTAAGGACAATGAGGGATGTACATCCTCCAAAATGTACTAGAGAAACAGAGGTACTGCAATCCATCGTGCACTGATGACTTCCACCACATTGTTAACAAAAATAAGTATTACCATAACGGGAAGTCAAGATGTGGAATCAAGATGGTTCTTTAGACAGCATCACATCGTTAGATGTTGCATACATGTTGAATTTAGGAATTGACACAGGATGGTTATACAAATTGATCGCAAAGGGTAAGTTACAGAGTAACAGCGATTACTGCAGGCATAAAAAACAAAGACTGAAAATGAGTACAGAGGTTCCACCTCTACCCACCGATAAGAAAGCCTTAGGATATCCACATACAGCAGCAAACATCACTGTGTATCAAGAATGGACATATGACATGTATTTGCAAAGTGCAATGAGTCAACGCCCTTATGGGTCTACCCTTTCTCCAGATCATGCAAATATGGACTCATGGACCTTTACCATCTCCCGCCACCACCACTCTTTTGTGTGACCATTGGATCCTTTTGAGGAGGATGATTCAGAGAGTTCCCTGAATCACCTCTATGACCAAAATAATAAACCATACTGATCAAAAACTTACAAGCAATAGGGACCCTCCCAAGTGCCAGCCAGAACATGGGCGCCTAATAAACATGGAGTTACATTTGAGCAATGAAATCAAAACGACTTCAAGCCATGAAGGTGCCGTAATACTGTTGGACAGATTGAATGCCTATAGATGTTGCCTGCCACAGTTCAAGCATTTATAGTCGCGCAATTTCTTAAATACAGAAACGAAATATTCAGGGCAATAGTTTAACCATGTCTATTTCGTGCAACACCTCAAACGACGGAATCATGAGCGAGAAAAATAACTATTGGTATAAAATTGCTTAGTGGCATCTTCGATCTGAAACCTAATGTTAATTCTTAATATTTTCATTGCAGTCCTTGTAATTTTTCACGTGTCTTAATCGATCTACACGATTTTTCCATTGCAGATTTTCCAGACATTGTGTTTTTCTGTTTTTCTCATTTGTGGACATTTTTCTTTTGCTCTTTTGGATGTGCTTCAAGAAACATGTACAATTTGTGGATGTGTTTAAAATGTTCCAAGGGGCTGCAAGCAGAGAGATGACTTCCTTGGGGCTGGTTGCTTATTCCGAGGGATAGATATTCTACCAAAACCGCCCGAGACTTGCACCCGGCCCCATCCCTTTGAAACTCAGGAGGCGGACCACGCCGAGAATGGAACCCTGGCGGGCGTCTTTAGACATCATTTTAACATATTTGAATTTCTCCGAATCATAAAGAATCCGTGCCAGATCTTACCGAGTCCAGCGAAAGAAAATAATAAAGAAAGAGAAAAATTGCGAATGCCTGCCTGAAAATCTGCTCCCGCTGTGCCAAAAAAACTAGCCATGCGGACACCAAGAGACCGAGGACAACTACAGGGCTGGCATGCCATCACCGCTGAAAATCACGCAAACTTTAAACATAGAGAAATATAGAAAAAACAGTCACCTGGAGAGGTTGATCTACGCGAGATAGGAGCTCGGGTGAGTGCTCGGGCAGCAGTGCCAGCAACGACGACAGAGCGTTCTGTGACAACGAAGGCGGCATTCTTCGCATCAGATCCATCGCTGCCTCCATTGCAACACACTCACGGGACCTCCAATACCACCAATTCTTTCGGAATAATTTTCTGTAAACAATGTTCAGGTAGCGGATCGAAGACTATTTAAGCAAAACTCCGGCGGTAAAAACTCGCTGACAAATCAAGGCTTCCCCGTTCCCGCGCAGGAGGTAGTTTGCCAGTACTTGGCTGGTTTGGAACCTGGGTCACCGGACTTTGTATTAACGAAAAAGTTGAATATTCCCCTGTACACTTCGAAACAAACAGCCACATATAGTAAGCCGAGGCGTATCTTTTGTCGTTGGCTCGGCGATGTGGCTTGCCTTGGAAAGCAGCGCATCAACCAACATTTGTATGCTTGTGTGGTAAGTGACTCCACCCTTGAGAAGGCATGGTCTCCACACAATCTACTGATTGGAAGGTGGCTATTATCATTTTCCTTTTAGTTGGGTGTGGTTTGGTTTTTTTAAAGATAGTAAATATAATGTGATTGGGCAGCAAGGATAATTATATCATTCGCTAGTGTTCATTGGCTAGTGTTCTCTCATTTAATTTGACTTATCATTATTTAAAATAAACATTATTTAAAATAATCGATAGTTGGGTGGTGGTTTATAAAGAGTAGATTTTCACTTTTGTTTTTGTTGAAGTTAAATTAGATCCCATACAAAAGACCAGATGGGGGGCATTTTTCAAACATTAGCTAAATTTGTCTTTTTTTTTTTTTTTTGGAATTCAATGATCTGAGAATCTACAATTTTTTAATATTTGTTATTAAAATTGCATTTTTTCTATCCTTTGGATCAATTCATATTTTTCCAAAAAATTTGATTGCAATTTTGGTGTAGTGAGATTACATGCCAAAAATTCCAATTAAAGATATGCTAGAAAATCTCTCGAAAATGCAAAAGAAAATGCCAATAAGGAGGAGATTTAGCTAGCATTTAGCCTACAACAAGTTATGCATGTCAATGTTGAGGTTAGTTGGGATAATGAGTAATTGATCGATTAGTGGGGGAGTTGGGAACCTAATTTTTAAAAAATGTTATACAAATATTCGTCTAATGGGGAGGGGTTGAGGGTGGGAGCCCGTTGTGAGGGATAAAAATAGGTCCAAATGGCATCTAGGCTCGACTAAGTCTCGCACAATCCTAGTGACAACATCTCATGATTTGATGGATCATTCTTCCATCCAATATCTAGGCTAGCCCCGACCTAGGTCTCAAAGAAATTGTGATACAAGTATTCATTTTAATATGGGAAGAAATAAGACGATATAATCTATTAGTGCTCAGTGAGACCAGAAAGTTGGTCAATTTTGATTTGAAAGTACAAAAGCAACTCCTATCACTATACTAAAAGTGGAGAAAAGAAGTAACTAACTAGTCAATAGAAATCATATTGAAAGAAGCAATTGTGCATAAGCAAATCCATATCAAGCATACAATCATAAGTCAAGGTGTGTTGGAACTAGAAGCCAAATGAAGAGAGAGAGTGAGGGTTCCCCATCATAGTTACCAATCACTATGGAAGCAAGTTTGAAGCAATGCCTTATGGTGTTGTTTAGAGAATGTCTTAGGTCGAGAGGGGTTGGTTATGTGATCCTGGGAGAGAATTCAATCACTCCTAATATTCAATATTTTCAAGAAGAATCTCTTGACCAAACATTAGATGCTTGAGTGGAGCTAGAGAGTAGTGCTATGTACATAGTGGTTTTGGTTATCGGATAACATATTATGAGTTGTTAGTACCTTAATAAGGTTTGCGTTGTGATTTGGAATTAGACCTCCCCAAACATCTTATGGAGGTTGATTACCCTGTTAAGAGGGGTCAAGAAGAAGTTTGAGGTCTTAATGGTCTAGTCCCCTGAGTGATTTTAACCTCACCTTGTTATTCATTGCCACTAGTAGACATGACAACAAGCAAGGAATAAGTGATCCTCTTAATAGAATCTTATCAAGGAGTACCACTTAAGCTTGGCATATATATCTTGATACCTCCCTTAGGTAAAGAACCAAGCATCTATGGCATGGATAGTGAAAGAAGTTGGAGAAGAAGGCTCCCAATCCTTATATAGACAATGAAACCACCATTTAATCTCATAATAAATGGGACATCTAAAGATAAGGCGCTACTGCAACTTGACCTCTCATAAGTCACATTGCTAGCAAGTCCTCTTGAGGCATGGGATGTGGTGATTTCTCTGAACCTAAAGCTATTGAGAACACACTCCAAACTAACCTAGGGGCATCCAAAAATCAGACAGCCAACATTTGCACATGTATCCTAAAAATGTGATTAATCCGAAAGACATTTATCTAAAATAACATTAAGGTTGTCCCTCTATCACATTAAGTACTTGAAATAAAATATCATCTTAGGAATAAGGCCTCAAGGATGAGGGAAAGTTAATGCAAGGAGCCTAGATATTTACCTATACATATTTTCTCTTGTCACTTAGTCCAAGTACTATAAATTTAAACAGTAAAAAGTAAGTTGGAGCATTCAAAAAATCTCATAAAAAAAGAATTTAATCACTAAAAATGGTCGCCCAATAAATTAATCACTAAAAATAATCACCCAATAAAATAATCTGGGAACATTTGAAAAATCAAACAAACTTACAAAAGTAATATCCACTTAAAAACCAAAAAAATAAATATATAACATTAATCCTTACCAAATCCCTACCACTAAAAAAATGGTTCCAATATTCAAATTCTATGAAGAAAAGAGACAAATCTATCCAAAGCTATGTATAATATGGTCCCTATTTTTAAAGTTATATGGTTAAAATGTTATGTCATACTATTTATAAGATGTAAATACTAATATTCAAATTCTATGAAGAAAAGAGACAAGTCTATCCAAAGCTATGTATAATATGGTCCTTATTTTTAAAGTTATATGGTTAAAATGTTATGTCATACTATTTATAAGATGTAAATATATTATATTTAAGTTAGGGTAAAACCATTTTAATTTCAAAGATTATGAGAATACTTTTTTTAAAGAATATAATTAATGAATTTTAGAAATTTGAATTAAAATAGGAAATATAGTGAAAGTTTTCTTATTTTGTATTTAGAGGAAATCATATTTTCATCATAACCCTCATTTTTTCAGGGAAAAGCAACCATTATCACCGAGTAGCCTTTGTATGCTGAGGAAAATGCATAGTGCTTGGAAAGTTGGCCATTATCGACCACCACAATATTTATTGGTGAGATGAGGGAAAGTTGGTCAATGAGTACAATCTTATTTGGCACAAGGAAACCTTCGCTATATGCTTCGTTTCCTTTTACATTACAACTCACCCATTATTCATTAATGCATTTTATAACTATATTTGTTGTTGTGTATTATTAAACTTCCATTGTTTAATTATTATTTTAAGGTATTGAATTGTGATAATTTCAAAATATTTTTGAGATTTTGTTAAGTTAGGTAGGTTTGTTTATTTAAAAACTCACAAAATAATGATGTATGATAAAGGAGTGGTTTAATAAGTTTGAGTAATTAAATATTTTTAATGGGTTTTTGTTATTTTTAAATTTTATATTTCAAAATGTAGTAGAATTTTATTTAAATTTATGTGGTTGTTTTAATATATATATATTATTTGGAAATTTTATGGGTAGTTTAATTGTTAATTTTCATGATATAAAGTTTTTATGAATTATGTGGTTTGAGGTTCAAATTCTCTCTAAAAGTCTTGTGAGTCATGTGTAGGGATGTGCATGGATTCACTTGGAGTTTTTGTGGTATTAATCAGAATCAACCCTGTGTCACTCAAGAACAAGCCAAACCTAGCTACCGATTCATATAGAAAAAAGAAAAACACAAAAACAAAAACAAACATTTTTTCTTATATTTATCCATTTTTCCAAATTTCCAATTATATGGATTGTTTTAAAATAAACTAAATACTCAAGGAAAATGTTTTATGGTTAAAGTTTCTATAAAAGAATGGAGAACTTCCAACAAAATTCTCAATACATAACTCATCCATAATCGTTTTATTAAGAATAACATGTTATAAAGTCGAATTCTAATGCCCGTGGAAAGGGTAATAATTCCCTATTAGCCTTTAAAGCTACATCTAATTGAATTATTTTTCTAGGTAACATATTCCACGGGAAATCACTTAAAGATTTCCCCTCATTTTAAAAATGATACACATCGTAAAATGACAAATTACCCATAAGCAATTAGCTCACTAAAAAACAAACACATCACAAAGTAAGGTTTGAATCTAAGTGGTGATGATAACAATTTTTCTTCACAACCATTCAAACTACCCTTAGTTAACATCATACCTTAACTTTGTAGGTGAAAAATCTCATGTTTACTTAGTTAAATAAAACCTTCTAAACATGGGAAATTTTAGTGATCCATGTTTATATTAAAACTAATTTTATTAATTTTCAAAATGTTAATTATAGAGAGTTTGACCCAAAAAAAAAAAAAAAATTATATAATATATTAAAAAATGAACTTGTAAAATAAAATATAATAAAAAATTAGAAATTTATATAATTGAATATATGTGTGTGTGTGAACAACAATAGGTGAAAATACCCCAGATGGGATTAGTAGCGGCAAAAGAGGGGGGGGGGGGGGGGGGGGTGGGTTGGGGTGGTGTGAGTAGGTTGCCACAGCCTCACCTAACCAATAGGCAAGAGGATGTGGCAACACACCCCTCGCAAATGTTATAAACATGCAACTGACATTAAATCTACCATTGTTGGGCCTCATGAAGTGACATCGAGTTGATGAGGGGGGTGGCTATGCGCGTGTAAGGAGGTTGGCATCAATGTTGAGCATGCATATGTTAATGCATATCGGGGATGTTGTAAACCATAGAGCATTGGAGATAATTTGGTTTGAAGATCAGACTAAGGTTGGGAAGGAGGATTTACAAGGAAGAGGGATAAACATACCCTGGAAAAATGGATGAGTGTGATGACACTCCTCACCTATGATTGTTACGCTCAAGAAGAATATTGGTTGTTATTAGCGGGGGTGTTTAAGTCTTGTAATTTCTACTCCCATTGAGCAATTAGATTTTGGTAGTCACCTTAGGACTCATTTGGAATGTAAATCATCTAGCCTTCAATCGAGGAAGTGAGATCATGAAAGGCATTGTTCTGAGCGGCTAAGGTAATTGAGGTAAAGTTTCCTCTTGTCTCATCCGGGTAATTACTATTATGGTGTTTGCCATATTTCTGTTGTATCTTATTGATGTTCCCTCGTTTTCCAATCCTTTCAAGGGAACCCCTCCTTCCTCGTTGGTCTTTTGGGGGAAGTTGGTATTTTTCATTTTATTATTTCTCCTTTGTCGATCTGGAAGCGGAGCAGGGTGTAGCGCCTAAAGGGGAGTTCACCTGGAATTTATTTGGTGGGAAGTGGTTGCATCGAGACTAGCCTATGTTCTTTTTGTTCTAAAGAGTCTTGGGTGTGTGTTGTTTTTGGTTACTGTGTGGTCCATTTAGTGTGGATACCCCTTTCAATTTTTGGGGGAGCTAGGGTTGGATTGTGAGTTTATTGGATGAAAGGTGGTGTATATCATTGTGGGATGCCCCTAGCTTTGACGAATATAGTGACCACCATCTTATGGTGTGGGATGCCCCTAGTATTGACCAATATAGTGACCACCATCTTATGGTGTGGGATGGAAGGAGATTGTAGCCTTGTTCTCTTTTAGTTGTATAGGTTGGGTGATGGCTTTGTCATCTCTCTGTGGGCCAAGATCTGAAGACAAGCTAGTGCAGTCGATGGTTGAGCAAAGCCATGGATAATTGGTGTTTGGAAGTTGGCAGAGGTCAAAGTTTGGAAGAGGTGTCAATAAGTGTTCGTCATCTTGACAAGGTTACCCATTGTCTAACTTATAGAATATGTATCGAACAGTCCTTGGCAACTTACAAGTAAGGTAGATTTGGGGGAGAGAAGCATTATCTACACTTAATAGCTCTCATCTTTTAGTCCAGGACCCTCAAGTTGTATTCATAATTCCAAGGAAGAGAGGTTGAATGAGGAGAGGGGTTAGGAGAGGGGTTGCTTACTATGAAGAGTGAGCTTGCAAAGGAAACTCATGTTTACATAATAGAGTAGCAGGATTTGCAACTAGATACAAGGAGCAGATTCATGTGCATGTGCATGAAGAATTGACCATGTCTAAAGGGGAAGCTTCCTCACAAAGAAATTCCCTCTTAGATTTTGAAGTGTTGGCTGAATGGACAAGATGGATCTTGGACATGGGAAATACACAAGGCAGAGCTAATTAGTATCTGCATATAGTAGATTTGTAATGGCAGATGAAGTTCCTCTTGGGACACACGCTATTAAATAATCAGGAGTCTAGGAGGGACTTGTTGCACTCCTTGGATCATATGCATGGACACATGAAACATTATGATTGTAGGTTGGAAATGATGGATCGCATGTTGGTGAGGATCAAACAACATTTCCGCATCCATTTAGTAGCTACTAGACCCTCGACAAACCCAGTAGACCCTATCCCAATTGCTAGCTCGAACTCTGAATCACTCCCCTGACTATGTGATGGATTGAATTTATGGATTTGTTTTTGTAGCTGACTTATGGATATGGGTAGACAGGTTAAAGTCCTAGCATAGGTTTGTTTGGTGTTAGTTCTTTCAATTTCCTGTTGTCTCTTATGTGCCTTCGAAGGATATAGTTTTGGTTATGGTTTGGTCTCACTTGCAAGAGAGTGGTATGACTTATGACAATCGTTGATGTAATATTTTGTTTTTAAATTTAACAGAATTCACCTGACAAAAAAAATCAATAGTAGGTGGAAATATATTAACATATTATGCACAAGAACACAAGAAATTATATCCAAAAACTTGAGTAGTAGTATTTTCTAGAGTTTCCAATAGTAAGTCTAAAATTTACTGACCTTCTAGACTAAAGACTTGTTACATACATCCAAAGATGTCTACAAGTATAATGCCTATAGTAGATGCCCAATAATTTACAACATTTAGCTAGCATAATCAAAATTACAAAGAGTGAACATCTACACCAATCATCCAAAATTACTATGTTATCTATAAAAACTGCGCGATTCAAACCAGGTAGATCGGCTGATGCAATACATGCAAAGTTGACAAAAGATGTTGGGGCCATGGTCACTTGAATACCTACATGTTGTGTTGCTTGTACACTTTTCAATTGTTATTTTAGTCCATTCAATCAAACTCTTAGCTCTTGAATTTCATTTCGATGTGTGCTTGAGATTTTCATAAAAAATTGAACTAGGTTGATAACTTGCTTATTTGCATGATGAGGGAGACGAACTCCAACTACTCCTTGGCTTCCATTACACTTGGATTTGTTTTTGAGTTTCGTCATTGACCTCGCCTGACATCCATTAGTGCATCCAAAGAGCAATTATTTTCTACAACGACCTGGTTCGAGGTGTAATTACAAGCATTTAACATATACTAACAATCAATATATCCCATTTGAGATGTTGATCTCCAAGAGTTTGACAAAGCATCCTGAGCAATCACTCTAATTGCCCAAGCCAAACCATCCACACCAACAAATCCATTATTGAGACCTAAGTTGCTTGGAGGGTACATGAAAAATATGATTATGGAGTAATTGCTCGCCTCCATCCACACGTAGACCCCTAACTCCCATGCCTGCCTCATTAGCCTCCAGCAATCCATTTGTGCGAGGGGATGGCATCTTGTTGCCATCATGATTAGGAAGTAAATGCACCCCTACCCTCATACACAAACCCCTGCGTCCAACTCTAGATCCCCTTTATGCATCACCTAAGTGTCGTTCTTTGTGCTCCTCCAACATTTTGTCCATGCATGGGAATCACAACCCATTCTTATCCATAAAAACCCACATGGTTTGCTATCCCATATATGTGCCCTTTTCATATTCAAATCTTTACATGAAATGATTACCTTTGTGTTGGCCAACCATCGTTCCTCATTTACTTAAGGTTATGGAATTGGCATTGCCTGCATGGTTCCATTGAGCTTCATTGTGTCCGGAGTGAGCAAGACAAATTGATTGGCCATTGAGTCCTCCATCATGTTTAACTCCCTTGTTACATGCTTAGCTTGAGTTTTAGGAACGGGGGAAATGCTTGCCATGATCCTTTTGAAAAGGGAACTTAGTTTAAAGTCTAAAGGAGCAGTTCCAAGGTTGAGATGTTTGATTATATTATTGGAACCCCCCATTATAATGAGTGAGCTAATGGGAAGTTTCTTGGCCAAGTTGGTTCCTCGTAGGAGGGCATACATCTCTATTTGTTTTTTTGATGTTGTGCCTAAACTCTAAAAATAAGAATTTCATTTATTCTTTAAGTCTATAGAACAATCTCACACTTACTATCTATTTTTTTTTGGTTAGTTTGGTAAGGCTACATCTTCACTGTGTCCAATATATCACTGTGATCGAGGAAGGGAATTGAACCGCTGACTTCACAACAAGGAATGTCTTAACAAAGCACCCGACCACTATCTATCCAAAATTTCATAAAACACTTATTATTAATTTTTAATAAAATAATATTATCTTATAAAATTTAAATAAACTATTTTATAAGAAATCAAAATAAAGCCATCGTTAAAAAAACAAAAACAAAACTTTGATCACTTTTTGATTAAAAAAAATTACATACATATTAAAAAAATTACCATACAATTAACGTAGTTGTGAAACAAATATTCCCGTATCATTTAAAAAAAAACATGTTTCGCGGTTCTCACTCTCATTTTCGAAATCAGAAATGACAGTGCCATAAAATATTACTTACACGTACATTGACCACCTTTTTTCTTTGACCTATGTTTACCCTCGAAAGTCAAGGTCAAAGACAAAAGGATCTCAAGGATCAATGGAGCCCTCTTATATTTATATGGAAAATATTTATGATTTAATGGTTAATGACTCATTTTTCAAAGCAGAAGTTGCAATGTTCCTTTCCAATGTCTTCGAAATTTGAAAACAAGGGTAGATGTTTTCCACGATTAAGTGGAAGTTTTATAATGTTTTTCGTATTTATTTATTTTTAGGTATAAATGTGAAACTTCATGTTGACTTTGGCATTGATTTGGGTGTTACTATTACAATATTTTCCAAGGTAATTAATGTTGATGGCATTTTGACACTATTTCTATTTCATTTAATCTACATTAAATGGACGTGTATGCGCTCACTTAATCCTTAATAAGGGTAAGGTTACAAGGAGGCCCTTGCGAAGAAGGAGAAGAATAAAGCACCATCATGAAGGACATGAAAGAATCTTAGTCCAAGACAAAGACATTGCAACTGGATTAAGACATGGTAACTCATGCTGACTTGGAGGGTTCTGATACTCATTTAGACCCTTTGCAGGGGAAGATAGAGTACAAGCAAATATCTATCATGAAGAAGTTAAAGACACAACAATAAAGAGAAGAGCTTGGCTTTTATGTATTATGAAATCTTATGGTACTATCACTAAGTCATGGCTTCTCAAAGTGTCACCACAAGCGTCACATGAGTCAATGTACTTTGCCACATCATTTGTGGAATGTAATTATTGTATTTTCAAAAATGAGAAAATGTAAAATGTGTGGAAGCCCAAGGGTCCCACGTGGAATTTGAAAAGTCACTAGAAAGTTCTAAATTCATGTAGAAGCTCAAAGTTCACATAGAAATTTGAAAAGTCATAGTAGGAGTTCAAGAGTCACTGATCCAGGTGGATGTTGGTGGCCACCCACCTATCCCATTTGGACCCCCACAACTGTCACTTTCAGTTTTTCAGTATCCTTATTTGTAGCACAATTTACTATTTTTGGCAGTTTTTTGGGTCTTGATAGATCTTTCTAACGAGGTATTGTGCGCGTCAAATGAAGATCGTATGCCAAAGTTACGACCCTGGGAACTTGATACCAATTTACCCAAACGGGTCCCATAGTTTGGTGATTCATCTCCTAGGGTTAGGTTTTTGTGTTTAGGGTTTTCCATTGTTTGTCAACAATAAATAGGCCTTCGAGCCTCATTATAAGACAGTTCAGAGACATGTAGTCGCCACATCTCTTCTCAGAGATAAGTTACCATCGCCCTAGCTGGTTTATTTCATTTCTGTTTATAAGCATATTTCAATATTTTACATTAATGAAATGAAGTATTATTTCTGCTGCATCTCTGTATTTATGGTTATATCTGTAATTTGTTGCGTTCCTATTTAAATCCGAATCAGTCACATGGGAGGTGGAGAGTCACCTCATTTGTTATAAATACACCCTCATAGCTCAAGAGAGGTGGACTTTGTACTTTTCACTTTGGCTTCTCTAGCTTGGCATAAGAGAGAAGATCTTTCTTTGGAGAAGCAAGTAGTGACTTAATGTTCCACTATTGGGGCTAGTGTGGCAACATTGTAGTTATGTATCTTGAGAATTTCACTTAATATATGAAGCTCTTGGAGTGGACACACTTTCATTCATATATCATGAATGATTGTGAGACTATTCTTTCATTGTTTGCGGTGTATGTTTATGTTAACACATACTATTGAAAATTAACTATTTTGATGGCTTTGGTACGCATCTTGTTGAATGTGCGTTGTTACTTTCTTTTACAATCATTGTTATCTTTTGAAATAACTTGCAGGTTAACTAACGATCCTTCCATACTCTTGTATATCTCTTTTAGAATAGTACTATTACTTTTCTCCTAGAGCCTTGCCCTCTTTTTTCCCTTCAATGAAAGTACCTTATATACATTGCAAATGTATGTTTCATAGTGTCAATTTACTTGCTTGTTTGAAAGATTGCTTGTATAATCTCTTATGTTGATAATTGTATCCAAGAAAAACTCTTAAGGATAATGGCAATCGGTCTTATTTCCCAGTTGGGGCTCCTACTCCAAACAATGTGAGGTATAGTTGGGACTTCATATCGGGGAGACCCCCTTTGTTGGTGGACTTCCAGTACCGTCAATAGTTGGTTTCAGTCATGTGCGACCATGGAAAATTTGTTGAACATCTAATTATTCTAATCATTTTAAATATGTTAAATATGTCTAAAATTAATTTGGTCATTTTAATTTTAAATTTGCTCAGTTACCTCAATTTGTTAAGATGATGGAGACTGTTAATAACTTGAATGATGAAATACAAATTTTGAATGCAAAGTGACAATGTAACAATGTTGAATGATAGAAAATGTGAATAATAAGAATGTAGTCAATTACAAATATTCTTCATTGTGATCAATCTCAAACTATTTTCTTCTACCGTTCTTATTGTCACACCTATTAGTTTTGCCATATTTTCATATGGATCATATGAAAATGGCAATTGAAATCGTAGACCATTCAAATCTTTAACTCGAGCTATTGTAGTAAACGTCATACCTTGTCTCTCTTGCTCTCTAATATTAATAGTAGCTTTCTCCAAAGTCAATCATTGTGATTTATGGAGTGTTAAACCCCAAGTAAGTTTCAATGGTAGTTGTTTTCTATTACCTCGTTTGAATGCAAAGTGACTAACAATGTTGAATGATGGAAAATGGGAATAATAAGAATGTAGTCAATTACAAATAGTTTATAGTTTCAAGAAACAAATATTTCAAGTAAGTGAACATTTTATTTAAGATGAAAAGTCAAGTATTTTATTTATGGTTGAATCACTGTAACACAAAAATCAATGCACCTCGTCCATTTTTTGTGTGTGTTTACACTGGAATCAATGCATCTATTTCAAGCGTTCAAATACAATTAGAAACCAACATCTACACTCAAATCAATGCATCTAGTGAAAGAAATCAACATCTATACTGAAATAAATGCATCTAGTGCAAGCAATCAAATAGAATTAGAAACCAACATCTACATCGAAATCAATGCATCTAGTGCAAGCAATAAAATAAGATTGGGAATTAACAACTACACTTAAATCAATGCATTTGGTGCAATCTATTAGCACTCTGTAAATCCCTTAAGGCTGAGGAAAGGGATCCCAGAGGTAACCACAAACCACTTGTAGGTTAAGGTCCAGTCCTCCTAACCTTGAAGAGGGCTCTCTCGCTATATCAACTACCAATCAAAGACTGATAGGATATGGATTTTAGATTGGTTATTAAGCTTAGAGGTAGATGATGTAATGTTGAACGAAATTTTTTGGGAGTGAGGGCCACTAAAGTATAAGATTATAGAACATCAGGGCCTACATGAGCCATCTAGGTAATAGAGACAAGGTAGGTGCACATATTTCAAGTCAATTGTCAGTTGTAGTACAACGAAGAATGAAGGAAACAAAAAAAAATTCAATCAAACGTAACAAAGCATATGGTTATGAATTCTGTTACATAACTAATGGCCAAATATTTAGAAGAACCATGACAGAGCAATAAAGAATTCTATCATGTATAAGATCCACAATTATCTTGAGCATATAGGAATGAATTCAAGATAATAGCTTCAGAAATGAATATTAGATTAACACAAAGGAAACACAAACTTGAAAACGCACACCACATGAATCTCTGAAACTGATAACAAAGTCTGCTCTAAGCTTTTTTTTATTAAAAATGTTTACATACAAGACCTCTTCCTACTCTCAACAATTCCCCATTCTTTTATTACATTGTATATTTAGCCATTAAATACTCTTTCGGCCCAAAGACTAGATACATTGAATTTTTCTACTAAGTAGATCAAAAGGTGTGTTTTCTTAGAATAACAAGATTCAGATCAAATATAGGAACAAAATTAACTCAAAATATCATCTTCATCCTCATCTTCCCATAGTCATGATCCAAACTTAAACAGGAACACAACAACTTATAGATATAATCATAAACACAGAGATGCGGTAGAAAAACACTTCATTTCATTAATAGAAAAATATTGAACTATGCTTACAAATAGAATGGAAATGAGATAGCTCGGGCGATGGTAGCTTATCTCTGAGAAGAGATGTGGCAGCTACATACCTCTGAGCTTTGTTACAAAGAGGCTCAAGGGCCTATTTATTATTGGAAAATATGAAAAAACCCTAACCCCGGGAGATGTAACACCAAGATTTTGTGGTCCCCGTTGGGGTTAGTTGGGCAGCCAACTTCCCGGGGTCGTAACTTGGTCATATTATCTCTGCTTGGCACGTATGATACCTTGTTGGAAAGGTCTCACCGAGTACTACAAGTTTCATCATAGAAACCGGCTTAAAACTACGTAGGCCCGTGCCTACGTTAGTGGGCCTGCCACAGACCCCAAAAAAACGTCGTTTAGGGGGGCAAAACTGCTCTGGAAGTTCAGGACCTAAAAAAATGCTAAAAATAGTAAATGTTGAAATGAACAAGGAAATAGATGACACTGACTGGAGGGTCTAGGTGGAATAGGCGTGTGGCCACCAATATCCACTTAGATCATTCCTCCCCCCTTAGGAATCAATGGTCCCCATTGCATGCAGAGCCTCCATGAGGTGAGGAAATTTCTGTTGAACCTCGTCCTAGGTGAACCACTTGCCCTGGTGAAGGAGTTGGCCTACTTTGACAACTTGATATAAATGTATCCTTTGTTGGCGAGTGTTCTTGATCTGTGTTTCCATGATCTGATCAGTTGTGGCTTGTTCCATGCAGTCCGGGTTGAGCTCTGTTGGTGTGAGTTATTCTGCAATGTCATAGTGTCCAACAATGGTGGAAAATATGGTCGAAGGCAATCTACATTGAACATTGGTTGCAAACCAAGGAACGATGGGATGCTGAGCTTGAAGGTATTATCATCGACAACCTTGGTGATGGTGTATGGCCCATATCGGAGCGGGAGAAGCTTATGGTGGGGTACAACAAGGCACTCCTTCTGCAAATGTAGCCAAACTTTGTTACCCAACTAGAAATTGTGCAGCACTTGATGGTGATCATGGCGCTGCTTGTACTTAGCATTGGCTCTATCCAATATATCATGGACATGTTGGCGGATGTGTTGAATGCACTCAATGAAGTTGTTAGCCCTTTCAGCTTCGGACTGAATGTGAGCCAAATCTACCTGAGTGGCTGAAAATGGTATGGCCACATCAATGGGGCATAATGGCTGAAATCCCAGCCCTACCTAAAAGGGGTTGTGGCCTGTTGAGCTCTGGAGAACTCTGTTGTAGTTGTGTTGGACATAGAGGATACTTTCATCCCACGTGCATGGATGCTTCGAGTTGTACATGTGTAGAATGTGTATGGTCATCATGTTGACAACCTCTGTTTGGCCATCAGTTTGGGGATGGAAAGCCTTGGACTAGTAAGTTTTGTATCCAGCACCGACCAGAGACTTGACCAAAATGCACTCAAGAATCTGTTGTCCCGATCTAAGACAATGGACTATGGGATCCCAAAGTGTATCCACACTCTCTCAAAGAAGAGATTAGCAGTGGCCTCCGTTGTGATACTCTTATTGTAGGCCCCCAAGATGGCCATCTTAGAGAATCTGTCGACGACCACGAAAATGCAA
Organism: Pinus tabuliformis; assembly: GCA_031772625.1. NCBI lineage: Eukaryota > Viridiplantae > Streptophyta > Pinopsida > Pinales > Pinaceae > Pinus > Pinus tabuliformis. Next base: position 808,494,873 of record CM062804.1, on the reverse strand, counting down.
TCGTTGTCATGCTTAGTAGAAGGAAGGCCCGACATGTAATCCATGGAGACAAATTCCCAAGGCCGACTAGGAGTAGGTAGAGGAGTATACAGGCCTTGCTTCTTGATGGTTGGTTTGGCAATGGCACAGGTGATGCAAGATCTAATATACTTCCCAACATCCTGACGAAGTTTCGACCAATAAAAATACTTTTGCAATACTGCCATTGTTTTCTCTACTCTGAAATGTCCAGTGACCCGACTGTAGTGCACCTCCCAAATCATCTTGGCATGCTCACTTGAAGGAACACATATGTGTCCCAGGTGGCATAACAGTGCATCCTGAAGGTGAAAATTTGGAACTTGATTCCCTTCGAGGAGTGTCTGGTATATGTTGTTGAATTCTACATCGCTCTTGTAAAGATGTGGTCGCCCCGATGTCTCATGCCCACAGGAGTCGAGCACAATGATCAGTGCCATGACCAGTGGTCGGCTGAGGCAATCAACGATGTTATTGGTGCTTCCCTTCTTATACTTAATGTTCAAATGAAACAATTGCAGATAGGTGGACCATTTATGATGGCGATCGTTCTGTAACTTCCCTTATGTCTATATGAACTGTAGAGGTCAGTGGTCTGTGTGGATGACCATTTCCTTCCCCATAATGTAATTCTTCCATTGACAACAGGCCTGCACAATGGAATACATTGCTTTGTCGTAAGTGGGGCACTTTCAGACTATGTCTAAAAGTGTCTCACTATGGTAAGCCATTGGATGCACATGCTAAGTAAGAACCGCACCAATAGCATAGTTTGAGGCATCTATCTCAATCTCAAATGGTTGTTGCAGTTCTAGTAATGTGAGCACTGGTACAGAACAAAGGTGATTCTTCAACTCAGATAATGCTTTTTGTTGGGTCTCCGACCAAAAAAACTTTGCTTTCACTCCACCCTTGGTGACTTGACTTAAAGGCCAAGTGATATGAGAGAACCCCAGCACGAACCTATGGTAGAAATTGGCAAGACCCAAAACGCTGCAGAGCTATGTTAGAGTGGTTGGGGCTAGCTAATGTCGAATGACTTGTATCTTGGATGGGTCCATATGTACACCCTCCTCATCAATGATGTATACCAGATATTGAACCTGGGTCAGGCCAAAGGTTCATTTCTCCAAGTTAGCACACAACTTGTGTTATCGCAAGGTTTGAAGGACCTGTCGAATATGGTGGAGGTGCTCTTCCCAGCTTTGGCTGGAGATAAAGATGTCATTTAAATACACCACCACGAATACATTGGTGAAGGGTCGCAAGATGTCGTCCATCAATCTCATGAAGGTTGCATGGGCGTTGTCAATCTGAATGGCATGACCAACCATTCAAAAAGTCCCTCCTTGGATTTGAAGGTAGTCTTCCACATATCGGAGGGTTCGATAGGCACCTGGTGATAACCTGACTTCAAGTCAATCTTGCTAAAATATTTGGCCCCTTTGAGCTGCTCTAGAAGATCATCAATTCGCGAGAATGGGTACCTATTCTGGACAATGATCTTGTTCATCGCCCGATAGTCAATACAAAGTCTTCAGGTCCCATCCTTCTTTTGTACCAATACAATCGATCTCCCACAAGGTGATGAGATTGGCATGATGTACCCTTTTTGCAATAGTTCCTGAATCTACTTCTTGATCTCATCGTTCACCAAAATAGAGCGTCGATAGATCGGTTCATTGGGTAGCAACATGCCTGTAGTTAGATCGATGGAGTGCTTGACTTGACAGTGCAGAAGTACCCCTGTGGGTGAGGCGAAAATATTCCTGTACTCCTCCACGACCTTGTCCATCTGTTGTTGTTGTGCAGAGGAGCCCTGCCTGGAATTCGTGGCCACAACCTTCTTCTTGCCCTGGGGGAAAATCATAAGGAAAACAAATTTCCTGGTCTGGGAAATGATCTTACTGCATTGCTTTGCAGTGATCAAAGAGATGGCAGTAGGCGGGGCTACCTCTGGTATCCTGTACAACTTATTAGCCAAAGTAATAATCACAGAGCGAGGTCTAGACTCATATACAACATGTCGCTTCCACAAGTATGGTTGTCCTAACAATACATCACAAACTTCAAGAGGAGAAACGTCACACAGTACCTCATCCGTGAAGGGCTTGATGTTGTAGGGAAGGTGACACTACTGGTTGACGTGAAGATCTCGTCCTTGGTGAAGCCACTCGATGGTGTATGAATATGGATGTGATGTAGTCTTTAGGCCCAGCTACTTCATGACCTCTACTGAAATGAGGTTCTTTTGGCTCCTGTTGTCGACAATGAACTACAACAGAGAACCCTTCACCCACATATGTCAGTGGAAGAGGCATTCCCCCTCCTCTGGATCTTCAGGCTTAATCTTCTGGATCTTAGTGGTGGCCATGGTGGCATTGGGCTCCACATCAATGATCTACTTCCCTTTTCCAGTTCCCTTATCGAGTTTTGATTAAGAGTCGGAACCTGTGTCTGATTCAAAAGCCTTAAGCTCGACCACATGTGACTGCTTAGCCCAACACTCACTTGTATTGTGAGTGGGTCTCTTATGGAACTCACACCATTTTCCTGTATCCTTCGTCTTCGTGGTGTTTTTCTTTGCTTGCCTCTTCAGAAGGCTATCATGGGTAGCCCCGCTTTAGCTTGGTCCTTTGTTTTGTGGTTTGGGGGTGCATTTTCCTTGCTTTGGATTTGCAGATTCAAAGTCTCACTTTTTTCTATTTAAACTTCTGCTCAATCTCGACAACATACTGATACGATGTTCCAAGTGAGGAAATGTCCAGGAACTCCATCTCTTCCTAGATGTACTTGTGTAGATAGTCGTGATACTTGAGCACCAAATTCCGCTCATTATCCTTGATACCCAGCTTCATGCGAAGGGTATGGACAATATTTGTGAACTATGGCACATCTTGGTCCCTTCCCTGCCGTAGCGTGGTCCACTTTATGTATTTGTCTTCATAGCTCTTGACAGGGTAATATTGTTCATTGATGGCATCTTGGAAAGAATTCCAAGTGGGTGCGGTTGAAAACAACTAGGGTTCACTCTCGTCCTTTTGTTCATAGTAGGTTTTCCACCAGTCCTTGATGTGTGGGGTGTCTTTCAGAAGTGCAAAAGTAATATTTTCCCGGTTGGAAAAGTCATGAACTGAAAAATATCCTTCCAACTGATTTAACCATTTATCTATGGCACCTGCATCTATCACGCCTTCGAATATGGGAATATCGAAGTTAACTTATACCTTAAAAGGAGTGGCGCCTCTAGAGTGGCTGCCAGATGTAGATGCATCGCCTGTGGGTAGCCGTCGAAGGATTTGGGCAAAGTTATCCATCATCGTGTCCCTCTTTCGCTCGAGGGATTCCTCTAGCAACATTTTGAAAGGATCTCCTACCCCCTCATATTTCTTTTCTTCCGCCATGGGAGGTCGTCGGGTTTTGCGAGGCTGATCTTACAATGGTTCAACTAGATCAAGCCCTAACTCCTTATACCCTAACCTCGTTGGGGACATGTAAAGACAAACAGAGAAAGAGCATACCGCTCTGATACCACTGATCCGAACTTAAACAGAAATGCAACAACTTACAGATATAATCATAAACACAGAGATGCAGCAGAAAAACACTTCATTTCATTAATAGAAAAATATTGAACTATGCTTACAAACAGAATGGAAACAAGATAGCTCGGGCGATGGTAGCTTATCTCTGAGAATATATGTGGCGGCTACATGCCTCTGAATTGTGTTACAATGAGGCTCAAGGGCCTATTTATTATTGGAAAACATGAGAAAACCCTAAACAACCAAAACCCTAACCCAAGGAGATGTAACACCAAGAGTTTGTGGGCCCCTTGGGGTTAGTTGGGCAACCAACTTCCCGAGGTCATAACTTGGTCATATTATCTTCGTTTGGCGCATACGATACCTTTTTGGAAAGGTATCGCCGAGTACTATAGGTCTCGCTGCAAGCCCTTGCCTACAATTACGAGCTTGCCGCAGACCCCAAAAAAACGCCGTTTAGGGGGTCAAAACTACTTCGGAAGTTCAGGACCAGAAAAAATTGCTAAAATTAGTAAATGTTGAGATGAATAAGGAAACATATGAAACTGACTGGGGGTCTAGGTGGAATAGGCGGGTGGCCACCAATATCCACCTGGATCAAGTCCTACGGAAAATCTTGAACTGCCTATCATTGTGCCAAAAATCCTGCTAATGGTCTGGTTCATTCCCCTTTTTGCCTTATCGATTGCCTTCAAGCTTATCTGGTTGCTTTCCAAACAGTCAAACCATAAAAACATGTCGGAGTATAAATCCATGACTATGGAAAGGATTTTAAACCATGACAATAAAATCATGACTATCAGGTGCATTGTAAGTCATAAAACCAACGAGCAGTAACCATAGGTTTATGTCAAAAGTGCTTATCCCGCAAGTTCCCCTTATACTTCCTTTTAAGATTTTCGGAATTTGGTGAAAAGGGGGGCGATTCTTTGGAATATTGTATTACAAATAGTCCCAATGTGTAACACATGGGACCACAACATATACGTGCCCGAGCCTTGTGAGATATCAGAACTTTACAATCAACGATTTCAATGTAGCATTTGGTTGCACCCTCCAAAAATTGAGATCTCCGATATATGACGTGTTCTGCTCTACATGGAGAGGGAATAGGGGAGGGCCCACTCCAGGTTTTAACATATAAAACCTGTGTTAAACTTCTCCGCTTTATAAAATATTTATTAAAATTTTCTGCCAAAGCTTTGACTTTAACACAAAACATATATTCATGTCGCCACCTTGTGCCAATATCCCTCGGTTCTTTGAACTGTTCGTGACCATGGGCCAACACCCACATTGGAGCTCCTCTATTGAATAATTTCAATCGGCGAACTTACTTTGATGCAACAATATTATTCAACCTGCGAATGTTGATTGCGATTTGACGTCATCCTTTGCCATGTGTCACCCTTTTTTGCCCTCATAAGACCCCTTAAAGTGTCGTATCTGCATGCCACGTGTCCACGTACAACCACGTCATGATGATGTCAGCCGCAATGTAGCTTAATCGGAAACAATCACTGTTCACCATGTGCCCGCTGGAGGAGATAGAAAGGACCCGAACCTACTCTGGTTTGTCAATGTAATCCTTTGTAAAAAATTTAGGCATCCCCTCGACGCTTTAACACTAAGAACACATTTCCCGACGATTTAATCGCATATCGCAACTTTTAGAGTTGTCACCCCTGTGACATGCGATTGCTGAATTCTGATTTCGATATGCAATATGCAAAGGACTCTGCCGACTGTCGATTCACCGATTGGACCCCACTGATATGCCTAATCGGCGATTGGAGATCGTCGATATCTATTTGTTGTGGCACTATGCTGTAACCTTCTGATCGCTGATATGCAATATAGGTGATTACTGATCGCAAATTCGCTCCGACCTCCGCTGCTTCTCTCCAAATCTGCGATATGCGAGATGTGGGATCAACACAGTCCTTTTCCCTTTATTTTCAAGGCTTTAAAGAGGAATCTTGATTTTGACATAATTTTTTTTATGCCTAAATTCATTTGTAGATATCTTTGGCTCGTTGGAAAGTTGATTTAGAGCTCATCACCATGAAAACATCTGCAAGATCATTTTATAGACACTCGACAAGCAAGAATCCTTCCAAACCTTAAAATGATTTGACTAATGACCCTTTTAACATGGAAAACTTTTAGGCTGTGACACCCAACGATTCATAGGCTAAACTGACCAAAATGAATAGTAAGAGACCAACACCACTAATACCTATTATGGGACCCTAACATAATCAATCAAATAGGATTAGGAATCAACATCTACATTAAAATCAATGCATCCATTTTAGTGAATAACATGTATTTACCCTTCCATCTCTCTCTCTCTCTCTCACCACCATCTATATCTATATATCCCTCTATATCTCTTTCTTTGTATCTCTATGTCAACCCCCCAAACACACACACTCTCGGTCTCTATATATATCTTTCTCACCCTCCCTCCCTCTCTCCATCTCTCTCTTCTCCCCTCTCTCCCTCCTTCATCTATATCTTTATCTCCTTTTGTCTCTCCTTCTTTGTCTCTCTATCTCAACCTGCAAACATACACACACTCTCTCTCCATATCTATATATCTCTTTCTCCCTTCCTCTTCCTCTCCCTATCTCACTCTTCCCCTTTTCTCTCTCTCACTCTTCCCCTTCTCTCCGTCTCTCTCTCTTCCCTCCCACTCTCCTCTCTCCCTCACTCTCTCTCCATATCTACCTTATATCCCCCCTCTCTCCACATTTATCTCTATATGTATTTCTTCTTCCCTCCATCTCTATCCCCATCCAACTCCATATCTCTCTCCCTTCCTCTCTCCTTCTCTCACGATTCCTCTCTCTCTTCCTTCCTCTCTCCCATTCTCTCATGTTGATATTTGTAGCTTGGGAGGTACTCCAAACCCTAGCTAGAGGGTTTTGGAGGAATGAGCACACAAAATTGACTTGTGGGCTTAGAACCCAAGCCCGTGGGCTTTGCACCCATGCATGTGGGTGTGAATTCATGAGGTGTTTTGGACATGTGATGATTTGAGTTGATAGAGGATCTCGAGAGCAACCGGGAGAAATGAAAATCACTCAAATTTGAGTTGTTTATCATGAGATATGAATTTTCAAAGTTAGAGTGTGGGCTTGTGCATAAAGAGTTAGATCTGCTTGATGTTTAAAAGACCTTATGACAATTTTCAAGCCCTCTTAGACGGATTATTGGATCCCTTGTGTTTAGTATAAATACAAGGTGAGGTTGGAGTCATTTCTCACCATCATTGTGCAACATAAAAGCAAGTGAATGTGAGGAGGGAAGAGCTCACATAAGGAGGAGAACAATTCTATTTTGGGCCGTAGGTTAGTAGTTGCATGAGCAAAGGAAAGAGGAGTCATTTGGGCTCTCTTGAGACAGTCTTAAGGAGCGAGTCAATCTGTAGGAAGGTCAAGTCAAGGAGGAGTTGTTCTGAGCTAGTTTTGGCGTGCTCTCTCTTTCCTAAGTAGGCCTAGAAGGTGGTTATTTTGTTGTGACTAGGCTGCAGTCCTATAGTGGCTATTTAGAGGGATAAACAAGCCTAATTTAGGGTGTTAAAGCAGCTAGATTGGGCGATGACTTTCCAAACTTGTAGAAGGGAGAGGGACATAGTGATTTGAGTGAGAATTGGTCACAAGTTGAAGGATTGGTATAAGTTGCTAGTGTGCCCTAACTAGTGATCAATCTTCAGTTCATGGACAACTATTTATAATGGTGTGTTTCTCCTTTATTCTTGCTAGGTGTTTGGTCTAGTTTTGGACTAGATTGGATGGGTTGTTGTTACAAAATATTTTGTCACGCCTCCTTCACTTCCCTGTGTCATACCCTAAAGTTCTCGAAACTTGGTAATCATGCAATGCACCCATCTTGATATGCAACTCAGATCCTCCCTAAAGCACTAATGAAAAATGCATTGGGCCTTCCGTGAAGAAAAGGGGCTCTAAAACCCTAATATTAGCATCATCACGACCCTGACATTGGAAGTCCGTTTGGATCGTTAGTTGCATTATACTAGCCTCGCGATGCCAACGCGCTTTTGGCTTGGATACCCGCGATGATCGCTAAAAGGCAATTTTTCCCAAAGAGGACAAGGAGTTTTGTGATCTAGAGGCTTCCAGAACGACGAGCTGGAGGTTGTTCGACATGGATGAGGTCGAGTTCTCTCAACTTGGCCCATTGGTCTTATCCCTATGAGACACCTCCTTGAGATGAGGGTCTTCTCCTATCTTTGGAGAGATTCTAACTCCCTTTCCCTACCTATATATTCATCTTTTCCCATTCTCAAATTGTTGGTCTTTGAGTATTTTCACCCTTATGTTGAGATCGTGCCTACATGCTACTCATTTGGCTTGGAGAAGAAGTGCTTGGAGAGCTTGAGCTTGGACTTGGACATTCACTCTAGGAGAGCTTATTGACATCAAGGCTTGGTTGTATGCTTCCTCCTTTATTCTATTAATATATACAACTACTAGTTCAATTTCCATAAATGTGTGTGTTAATGCATCGTTTATCTTAATGCTCCTTGATATGTTAAGTGGATTACTTTCGGTTATGCTATTTGTATTCATATGCTTTGTTGTGTCTTTGATCTCTTGTGCATGCATTCAAACGATGTGAGCAGTAGGACTGAGCTCGAGGCGCAAGTGGTTTGAGGTCTTTAACAAAGGAGTACGTTATAGCATCAGAACGAGGTAGGTCATCTTCCTCTTCTCTCATTTCGAATCTAATTTAGGAAAGTGTCTTGTAGATTGTCACGTAAGTTGCTAGTCCCACTCATTAGGCTAGATGGATTGTCTCTGTCCGCAAAGAGGATTTACCTAGACAAGAAAATGGAGACTCCACTGGGGAAGCTATAACCCTTTCCATCCATTCCTTCAATCAGATTCTCTGATGAGTTTGACCAACCGTTAGTTTCTTGGCTTGTTTGCATCATTGTAGCTATTTGCAATCATTGGTTCTTGCTTGAGGACATTTAGTCTGCTATGATCTTGAAGATTTTTTTGTTTTCCCTTACTTTTTTCACCTAACTCGTTTTATGTTCCAACAGTAGCGTTGTCATCACTTATTGTTTAATTACAGCCACACTGATATGCCTTGCATCACCCTTTTGCCTATAACAGGCGCGTTGATCCCATATGATAGAAGAAAAATTAGGGTTTCTTCTTGTTTTCGGTATTTTGGCCTCTGTCAATGATTTTGCAATGTGACTACAGTGTATTTGTATCGATTGTCATGCTTGTATGATTTCAATTGTCTCTTGACTTTGTTAATGTGTGTTTGAAGCTTGATTGTCTTCTAGGGTTTCTAGGTCACCCACTACTCATTGCTTGATTTGCTTCTCTGAGATTGATTGTTTCCATTCAAGAGTCTTCTTGCAATTAGGACATGTTTTTCAAGTTGCTTACAGTTCATTGTTGTGAAATTGTTTTCATTAGTGTCGAGTCATATTGATGCTTTGAAGATTGCTTTTGTTCCATTGTCAAGCATATATTACAATTGTTTGCTTTGGTATGACTAAAAGACGGTACTTATTTTCATTCTTTGTTTCGGAAAGAAAAAGTGAAAGATTTCTTCATTTAAGTATTTTTGGGAACATTTTTGCATTCGAAACCATAAAGTGAAAGATATCTTCATTTTCATTGCTTTAGATTGCATTTTTCCTTTGCTCATGCATTAATTTGCATTGTTGGATCAAAGTGAAAGGAAATGATTTAGTGCATCTTAGTGAAAGGAAAGTGATTTTAGTTTCTCATAGGATTGCATTTGTTAGTGAAATGAAAGATTAGATTTCGTTTACATTTTGCATTGGAAGATAAATTGTGGTGTTTTTATGCATTTTTGGCTTGTTTGATGCATTATTTGGCTGTCCCTATTCCTTCAGTAGTATAGCCTTCATCGAATGAAAAGATTTTATTTTTATCATTTCACTGCATTATAGGAATTCAGGTGACATCGTTGGGCCATCAAATTGAAACTTAATTCAAGATAAACTTAAAATTTACCTCAATTAACCTAAGGAGCATTTGTCACCTAACACAAATATCTAGAGGTCTAGGCTAGAGACGTGTTCCAACGTCTTTAAACATAACAGTTGTTATGAACTGCCTGCAGTGTATCCCAGGGGTGAAATCTCATCCCAGTATGAAAGTATATAGAAGGTTCTCTAGTACTTTCAGGTATATAGGAGGGACTTCAATATGGTAAGTATATAGGGATGCTCTCATCAAATGGTTCTGCATTAGATAATGCTAACACAGACTTGTGCTCCTCATACTATCGAGTATATATCGGGAGACCCCATTAGGTTGTTATCCTTTAGCCATAGGTAACCAAGTCAGTTGCCTTGTAAACATGATACACCAAACATAACATTCAGGGAGATCAATCGTCGTATGTCAAGTCCTTTGTTTCGGCTAAGGTGTATATAACGGTTCACAGATACTTGGCAAATCCTCTTGCCTAGTATTACCTATTTTTTATTGATTTGTTTTTTCATGTCATAAAATTAACTGCCAATGATAACATGTTGAACCCATTTAATTGCTTCTTGGCCTCATATTGAGTAATTCCTTGTAAATTTTAATTTTAATAAGCCCTCAATGAATCATCTCTTGTTCTTCTGATCTTGAGAGAAAGTCACTGTGGCTGAACCATTGAGTTCACCCCACAGTTCCCCTTCGTTGTTTGATATTGAAGGGTCATCACAAGGAGTTCATCTAGAACTTCCGTAGTCACTTGAAGCTCAAGGCTTTGAACTTGAAATTGTACCAAGCATCCAACCCCTTCCTTCTCGTCCACCACCTCGAGATTCATTGTCACCTTAGGAGTATGATCCAGAAGCCCCTGAGAGCCCACAAAGGTTTGTCTTATACCCTTTGAATCCGTTATTTGATCGATTTGTGATATCTCCTCAACATCCTTACAGTCCATACTGTTGACGTGTTCCTTTGGAGTTATCCCCTCATACATCGCAGATTCCTCCTTGCCAAGTGTTTCCACTCATGGATTCAGAAGGTGAGATTCCAACCTCTCCTAGAGGTCCTTTGGAAGTCTCTGCTACTCACACTCCTCATGTTGATGAAGAGCTCGAATATGAATTTCCTTTAGAAGGCTTTCCTTTTACGGGAAGAGTCCCATCTCAAACACTTCCTGAAAATAGTGGGCCTATGCTTCCACATGGTTATACAACCTTGGTTCAATTAGTTTCAAAAACTCCTACTGCTTCCTCTTTGTACAAAAATCCTATTTGGTAGTCAAATGCTATGCCTACTTCTGGTCCGTTTACCCTTAAAGTGACCTCTCAGATACCTATACAAACTATCGTTACTTCAGTTCTAATTTATCTAGCGATTCTTTCTCAACCATTACCGTCATTTCAGCCTTCCATTCCGGTGCAACCGACTGTTTCGGTTCATGCGTCTGTAAGTTCTTTAGTCCCTCCATCAAGTGGAAAAAATGTACCACCGCCTTATTCTCAGTCTTGGGGGAAAAATCCAAACATTTGTCTTGTGTCAGGTGGAACCCATGTGAGTGGATCACAACCTCACATGGTTGGATTTAATCAACCTAACACTAGTGGTATTCCTTATCCCGTTGGTTCATCCAAGGCAGGTAATATCCAATATCAACAGCCTTACACGGCCCAGATACCACTCCAACATGCTTATGTCCCATATGGTTCACAAGCACTGCAAAATCAACCTTACATTCCATGAGCAGGTCCTCATGTGCAACCTAGTCAAACTACTATTCCCAGTGCATATGGTTAAATGCCATTTGGAACTTACCAATACCCACAAGGAACTGTCCAACAACCATTACAGTAGCAAGGACAAACTTTGCAGTAGCAGGGGAAACCTTTACATCAGTTTCAATGGCCTTTGCAACAACAAACGTAGTGTGTTCAATAACCCAATCAACCCTTGTATTAGCAAGGCCAACCCTTGCAGCAACAAGCTCAACCTGTATATCAACAAGGTCAAACCTTGCAGACACAAGGTCAGCCCCTGCACCATCAGGGTCAATCACTTCATATCTAGGGTCAACAGGTGTAACAACCTTACAATCCATACGCCGCACATAATGTTTATCCTCCTTATGGTTATCAATGTCCTATGGCAGGTCAATATCAACCCTACCCTGGACAGAATCCACCTTATGGTCAAGGTACCCCTCAGTGGGGGAAAAATCAAACCCCCTATGGTCAAAATCCTCCACTTTGGGGGCATAATCCTTACCAACAAGGTTGGAGCCCGCAGGTGTGGGCTCCTCAAAGGCCTTATATGCATTTTAACCAGAAATTGCCATTTTTAGCTACATTGGAATTGCCTGATGTCTTGAGGCTCACTAATGATCCAATTCTTCATTCACCTTATTGGCCTCTAGTTCCCACTAAAATTCCAAGCGATTTCCCCTAATTCAAAGGAAAACCTAAAGAGGACCCTCAAGCCCATGTGATGGCATATCACTTATGGTGTTCTTCCAATTCTTATGTTGATGATTCTATTCATCTCCACCTCTTTCAGCAAACCTTGATCGGTGTTGCTACAAAGTGGTACGCCGAGTTATCTCGAGGTACCTATGTAGACTTCAACTCTTTGGCTACGGATTTTGTTACCCACTTCCAGTTTCCGGTTCATTATGAAACTAGTAATCATTTCCTCACATCTCTGAAGTAAGATATTACGATCCATATTTTTGATCACATTCATGAATGGAGACATTGGTGTTGCCTCATCAAATTTGAAATTCCTGATGAGTTGTTGAATGAATGGTCCACCAAATCATTTGTGAACAAAATTTCTAAAGTTATAGCAATGGGTAGTTGCGTTACTGAGGACCAAGCTATTGTCCATGCTTAGTATTTGGACTTAGTCTATTCCCAATCCTGCACGCTATATGAAATGTTTCCCAATGCTCCAAGACCATCTTCGGATCCGGTATCTTTGAAGTCTCCTGATGTACCACCTATTGATGGTATAATTGGATCAGTGTCTCAAACTTCCACCAAAGTTTCTTCAAAGCAAAAATCTGTTTCAGATACTGGTTCTAGTCATCCTTTGAAAAATACATTGAATCTTGGTAAAACCTCCGAGGTCAATGTCGTTCAATCTACCACGACAGATAAAGCCTCAAAAGGTAAGAAGAAGGGTAAATGTAAAGTGAAATATGATACCCCGAAACAGGATCCTCCCAAGTCATTTGCTGATGATGCCTCCAATTGAAAGCCGAAATATCCTTGCCTCATTTGTGAGGAAGACCATTATACCAAGGACTATCCCCGATGTGCCGAAGTTAGTCGTTTATTGAAAGGGGCTCCGCTGTTTTAAAAGAGCCATTTCCATCTCAACAGACTCAGTTGGTAGACCAACCACAATCCTCTATCTCATCTAGTTCTCGAGTTTACATGATGATGGGTTCATTACCTATCTTTGTCGCCACTCGACCGAAGGATTATCAAACCCCTCAAAAGCAGATGGTGGAGAAAGAAGCCACTGATATACCTTATACTTCTACTCCACCCATTTCTAGTCCTCTCCATATTGAGAGACCTAAAAATGAATATGTTCTTCGACCACCTCCCAAAGGTGTGCTTCGGAAATCATCCTATAATTTGAATGCTAAAGCTTCTCAACATTACAGTATTGTTGAAGATTTAGCTCAAGCGCCTTCGGCGATGTCTACTTTGGAAGTTCTCCAAACATGTCCAACGCAGTGAAAATCATTATTGTTTGCTATAGGAGGTATCGATCCTACTGATTTGAATTTGATTAACTTCGATCTCAAAAACCATGTTCCTCGTCTTCCTCATCAGATTTCCTTTTTAATTCAAGTTATTATAAAAGAAAAGATGATCCATCAAACTGTTATTGATGAAGGTGCTTCCACCTGCATCATGTCTGTTTTGTGTTGGAAATTTATTGGCTTTCTACCCCTTAACAAATCCCCGAACACCTTGGAGGCCTTTGATGGCAGAGGCTCCTGTCCTTATGGTATTCTCACAAGTTTTCCCATCACTTTGGAAGGGAAGCTTGTCGAGCTAGAAGTAGAAGTTGTAGACGCAAATTTGAATTACAACCTTCTACTTGGGCGAAGGTGGACCCATGCCATGTTTGTGTGGTTTCCTCTTTGTTTCAGGTGCTCCGTTTTCCTCATGAAGGAAAAATTGTCACCGTCGATCAATTGTCCTTTGTCTCTTCTGGTGCCTCAAATGGCAACATCCCATATGTGGGAAATATCGATATTCCATATGAAAGATTAGGGGCAAGTCTTTTTAAATATTCTGTTTTAATGGGAGTTTTTTTCTCTCCCACCGCCACATGTCACCTCCATCAATATGATCTTTGTTTCTACAAAGCCATGGATAATTCCTTCTCCGGATCAGATTGATTCGTTTGGTGACACTATGTCGCTAACTCTGTTGGAACAAGCTTATCATGAAATTGTCTTGGTTTCTTCGGCTACTTCAGAAAGTCATGTTGTTCTCAGTATGTACCTAGATACCTATTCATTATCTCCTTGGCTTGTTTCTTAGCATTCCCTGGATCCTTTGAATGAGATATTCCCCACCGGCAAGAGTATTGTTGAGGTTATGTCTCTTGATGAAACTCCTTGGAACGATATTCATCCCAAAATGTTATCTGATATTCATCATCGTTCCTCGTTTCTTCCAAGCCTAAGTGAGATTCCTTCATGTCTTGAAGCTTTTGTTTCTCATAACCCGACGCATCCACTTCAAACACCTGTGTTGGTGCACAAAGTCTTGTCTGAAGGTAATATGGGAAATATTAATTCAATCATGATTTCCATTAAACCTGGAATTGTTGAGAACATTCACATTGGGGTTTCTTGTTCTCCTGATGAGATCAGGGTTTACATCGACCTTTTCAAATAATTTTTCGACGTCTTCTCTTGGTCATATGAGGAAAAGCCTGGTATTGATCCAACTATTGTGGTGCATGAAATACCCACGTATCCTGGTGCGAAGCCCGTTCGCCAATGGCTTCATCCTGTGCATCCTAGGAAGGCTGCTGCTATTAAGGCAGAAGTTGAAAAACTTCTAAAAGCTAGTTTTATTTACCCTATCCCATTGTCAAATTGGGTCTCTAATATTGTCCTTGTTACTAAAAAGCAGGGCACAATCTGAGCTTGTGTTGATTACTGCGACATAAATCACGCATGCCTGAAAGATAACTATCCCACTCCGTTTATTGATCAAATCATTGATGAGTGGGTCAGGGGTGAAATTTTCTCTTTTATGGATGGTTTTTCTGGTTACAACCAGATTAATATATTACTTGTTGATCAACACAAGACAACATTCATCTGTCCATGGGGGACTTTTGCCTATAAGAAGCTCCCTTTCGGTCTAAAAAACGCTAGTGCTACCTTTCAGAGAGCAATGTCATATGCTTTTCATGATATTAAACACATTGTTCAACCTTATCTAGATGACTTACGAGCTCATTCTACTAAGCGTTGTGACCATCCGGACCACCTTCAAGCCATCTTTCTACGTTGTCGACACTATAATATTCGTCTTAATCTGCATAAGTGTGTCTTTTGCGTAGAATCTGGTCGGCTTTTAGGTTTTGTTGTGTCCAAAGAAGGTATCCAAATAGATCCTATGAAAGTTGAGGCTATTGTAAATTTACCCCCCCCCCCCCCCTAGGTCATTGCACCAATTGCAAAGTTTGCAAGGAAAGGCTAATTTTCTTCGTCACTTTGTCCCTAACTATGCTGAACTTGCCAAGGGATTTACTCGTTTACTCAAAAAGGGGATCCCATTCATTTGGGATGAAATTTCTCGACGATCTTTGATGCTCTAAAGCAAACACTCATAAGTTCTCCTTTATTGCATCCCCCTGACTATCACCACGATTATTTCCTCTACTTAGACGCAACCGACAATACCATTGCTATGGTATTGGTCTAGGATGATGACGATGGAAATGAACACGTGGTTTATTATTTAATTCAAAATCTTATTAACACTGAAACTCGATATGCTCATGTCGAGAAACTTGCTTTGGCGGCAATACATGAGGTTCAACGATTTCACAATTACATTCTTTTACGGAAAACCACAAGTGATTTCTGACTGCAACCCCATGACTTATATTTTGACTCGTCAATTGCTTGGGGGAAATACTCTAAATGGATTGTTATCCTGTAAGAGTTTGATTTGGAGTTTACTGCCGCCAAATCAAAGAAATCACTCATTTTTTCCGAATTGATTTGCGCCCTTCCTTCCGCAAACACTTCCACCGATTTTACTGAGCAGATTCTTGATGAAACTTTGTTTCTCATCAGCACTCTCAACCCGTGGTATGGATATATCATTTTTTATCTTCAGACCCAAACCTTCCAATCTGAGTTGTCATGATTTGACCGATGCCGCATCCAGCATTAGCCTCAACCTTATCGAATCATTGGTGATACATTATATCGAGTCAGTGTTGATTCTATTCTTCGCAGATGTCTAACACTTGAATAGGTTGAACGAGTATTAAATGAATGCCACTCTAAGGCATGTGGTGGTCACATGTCAGGCTATGCCACTGCTCAGAAGATCCATCGCGCCGATTATTTCTAGCCTTCCATCTTCAAGGATTGTATTATGGTCGTTCAGAAGTGCCATGAATGTCAGATTTATAACCACAAACAACGCGCCTCACCAACACCCTTACACCCAGTTGTTACCGTTAACCCATTTGCTAAATGGGGCATAGATTTCATGACATGTAACCCTTGCTTGGCCAGGGGGCATGGATATATCATCGTCGTCGTCGACTACTTCACTAAATGGGTCGAGGCTATGCCTACATATAATGCTAACAATATCACTACTGCTCAGTTCCTATTTAACCATGTCATAGCCCGTTTTGGCTTCCCTCAAGCCATTGTCACTGATCACAGATCACATTTTCATCAGTACATGATGGCAGACTGACTGCTCAGTTGGGTCTTCGCCATGATAGATCAACTCGTCACTATCTATAGGCCAATGGCCAAGTTGAAGCAATTAACAAAGTTTTGATTACTATGCTTCAACAAACCATTGGAAGCATAAAAAGGAATGGCATCTCATGCTATTCTCCGCTCTTTGGGCTTACTGAACTTCGGCTAAGACAGGACCTGGTTTCACTCCATTCCAGTTGGTTTATGGCTTAGAGGCGACACTCCTGATTGAGTGTGAAATCCCTTCGTTAAAATTAGATATCAAACTACTCCCAGATACCTTGCTTGAAGAGTAGCGGTTACTTTATCTCGAGAGGCTTGATGAGACCCATCGTATTGCTGCGATGGTGATCGAAGCATAGAAAAACAAGTTAAAGACCATTTTGATCAAACTGTTTCTCCATGCATTTTTGCTAAAGGTGACTTGGTCCTATTGTATGATCAAGCCAACGATAAGTTGGAAGCTAGAAATTTTGAACCTATGTGGCATGGGCCATATATTGTAAAACGTGTCTTGTAAAAAGGTGCCTATGAGCTAGTTAACTATGATGGTAATGCATTGTCACAGCCCTGCAACGAGTTGTATATGAAAAAAGTATTATGCGTGAGTTTTGTGTAATTACTTTTGTACATTAGTGTGTGAATTCATTAGTGTATTATTTTGATTTTTGGTGTGATTTTTTGCTTTGTAAACATGTTTTTTTTGCTTACCTTGTTTTCCACTCAGTTTGCAGATGTCGTCAAACCATTATGTTGGTTTTGCTGATGGTGCTTGTCGTAGCACCCATAACTTATCTTTCGCAACTTGGGCTCTCTTTTCCCACAACGACGAGTTGATTGATTTACAAGGTATTTTCCTGGGACAAACAACTAATAATATTGTCGAGTACAGTGCAATCATTGAACTGTTATCAGAAGCAGTTTCTCTTGGCATTAGAAATTTAGTTGTTAAGTTAGATTCACAACTCGTTGTGTTACAATTGAATAATCATTACTCAGTAAGAAATCCACAAATTTTGCATATGTATCTACGTGTTCGATTACTGGAAAGAAATTTTTATTTTATCACATATCAACACATTCCACGCAATTTGAATACATTAACAGACGCATTAGCAAATTATGTTCTTGATAGACATTTGCGTAATTTATAAAACTGATCATATCATCATGGTAAATGAACACATAAGTAGAAAATAAAACATGCATATATATATATATAGATATAGATATATATATATATATACGTTTATCAAATTTTCATCAAAATCTCAAAAAATATAAGTGTTCTGAGACACATGGCTTTCAAAGCCTACAATAGTGCAAAAACAACTAGAAAGGCTATTCGCCCACATGATGCTCGTGATAACACAAGACCGCTCTAATCACTCGGCCTAATAACTGATGCAGTCTCGCTAACATTCCTACTGTATGCCTCTGGTATCGCAATGGCACGTCATCTATAGTCGCGTATTCTGGAATCCCACGGGTGATCACTTCCAGATTTCGTTCCATCTCTACCATGGGATTTACTCCTTCGTATGGAGCATCTTCTATCTAACGTGCTACTCGCTGTGCTATTGGCGACATGACAGGAGGCCTTTCTGATCCTACATTTACACATTTATCACAAGTAAAATCTCAGCTACACTTTAATTAAAAAAAAACTCATAAAACTTGAAAATCTAGAAAAACAAGTTTTACCTGTATGAGTCCACTGTTCACCCGGTGGTAGAGGTAGATCTGGATCCCATCTAAAATTTGTGCCTGCATAGGTATAGTCATCCACAACAATTAGTTTGCGAGGCAACCAACTAAATAATTGCAAAGGGAAATGCATCTGTTGATCCCCTCTCCTCGAGGCATGAGTTCAATCCATCTGACCAACCTTGGATCTTATGGAGTAGGGTCTGACACCTCTGTCGAATGATACCAAAATAGGGGCACACGCTCTAGAAAGAAATTGACCAAGATTGAACTGAAGCTGAACTACTTCAGGTTTCCCTGCTTACCTTTGGTCAATTTCCTCTTCAAGTTGGCCAATAACCCATCACACCAGTTGAACATTGTTGGGGTAAGGCAGTCTACTGCGTATTGGAATTGATATTTCGAAATCTCGTGTAAAGCCTGTGACCCAGATATACGAGCCATGGTGTGTAGTATTGTCCTCAAGGGAATATTGTCGATAGTCGTTATCTTCACCTTCCCGCTCACTGTTGTCTCTGCACTTGGGCAATGCCTCCTGATTAGGGCATTGATGCTCTTAGCTCTAGGATGAGATCCAAAGAATTGAACCCTTTCTCCTCTTCTAGACAATCCAGTAGTGAAGTAGATGTTCACTACTTCCAGCTCCAGTTCTTGGTCTCCAATGAGGAAGATCTCCAGATCAACATCCCATAAACTGATCAGGTAGTGTAGCAACTCGTTTTGGGCTCTGAGTCCTATGGTTCGGAAGAATTTTAGTAGGCCACAGTTCCTCAAATCATTCACACAATTTGGATCTTGGGAAGCCTGATGATCTTCTGCCTCATGGCCTCTTTCCTTCCATTCGATAACCTTGTTTTAAAAATATCTTGCAAAACAACCATTAACAATGATTAGATGCTTTTCCATGGGTAAAAAATCAAAATATTCGCTCGAAAGAAGAAGTTTGTCTTCAAATTTTCTGCCCTGTGGTTATCGTGTCTGTTTTGATTAATCTCGCGATGGCAACACGAGAGCCTTTCGGGCTCAGGAGCAACCATCGCGAGTCCGATGAGAAAACCCACGATGGTCTCCCCATATATAAAATATTGAAATCCTCTCTTCTGGCAAGCAAAAACCCAAAGAAAAAGCATAAAAGAAAAATAAAATGCAAGAGAAAAGATAAAGCTCTTAACTGCAGCTAACGGTTCGTGAAATGATGCCCTGGATCTCCCACACTACTCGCCTGAAAAATCGAAGAAAATGGGGTAAAATGCACTCTCCAATTTACTCCAAGTGAAATGGTAAAAATGATTTTACTTTTGGTCTATTTATAAGTTTTAAACATATTTTTGCCAATATTTTATTATTTTTCTTGATATCAGTGATGTGTGGTTGTCTTTGTGCAGTTACAGGTCTTTTTTGGTGGAGATAGTGATAATTTTTTACTGATTCAACGAGTTTTTGTTTTATCTCTTTTTCGGACTCATTAAAAATAATGAAAAAGGAACCCTCCCAGAGTCATCTTTAAGCTCTTTTTTGACTCTCGAAATATGAAAAGATTGCCGAGTAATTTTCTTTTCGAACTTGTTAAGTTAAATGAATTGACATCGTCTGTATACGTTTACCCCTTTTTCGGGTCGAGATTGACTATTTAGGAAGAAGGTACACCTTGGTCAATATGGTCAAGAGGTTCTCTTGAATATTGTTTTCTACCTTTTCGGGTTCGAGAGACAAATTACGAAAAGGGACATGATGGTGTTTTCTTTTTCATCTCTTTTTCAAACTCTCTAAATATGAAAAATATATGGAGTTATTCTTTCGTCGAGCTCGTTAAAATTTTTACGATGAAAGACACGTCACCATGACGAGACCGAGTTTCTCCTTCCTAGGACTCATAAAACTTACTAGGATGGATTCATTCGAAGAATTAACTTATATGAGAAGCATATGTTATCCCCTTCAAGCTTGTGATTAAAAATAATTGGGGTACTCACTAGAAATAGTGGGGAAAATGAAAGTGAAACATCCCTTGTATAGGCAACTTGTCTCTCTTGAACATGACACTTATCTGTTTCTCGTGTCTGGTTTGGGATATCCTCGTTCAACCACTTGTCTTTCTCGGTTTAGGTGATCCATTTTGCCTCTCATCTGACTATTCCATTTTGTCATCATGACCCTAGGTCTTATGTTGAGTCAAATGTTGCCACACTCCAGAGTCGTGTCGCTGATGTTCAAGAGAAGTCCTATCTGCAGTTCATTACAATAGATTGTCTGACCCTTTACTACAACCTTGGATCCTATTCATTCGTTCCACTCTATTCATTGTTTTGTCGATGATGGGGGAATCATTATGGCCCTCCTTCGATGGGTCACTTCCTGTCGACTCCAGCTCATTATCCAGGAAGGTGACTTAGAGACTCCCTTTCAGTACCTTAGAGCTGGCATGCCTTAATGGAAAATTCTTCACATCCAACGATAGTTTTTCATCATTAGCCTTCGATCGAATGATTCCACGAGTGTTCGACTTCAACTTCATTTTCACATTCACAGATTGTACTGTCATACCTTGAGGACCATTGGCATTATTGGTGGTTCCTCTCGTACTTATTAATGGTCCACATCATTGGCCAATAATCAGGTGGTTTTCTAGCGTGTGCGACTTTGACACATTCATTCGCATGTTAGAATTCATAAGTTGATCGAGCTGGGATGGAAAGAAAGACTCTGAGTTTTGTCTGATATGACTCAGGCTGCGTGGAACTATGTATTGTTCATGATTGTACACATGTTTCTTCTATACGAATGGTTGTGACCATACCATGGGTCTTTATATTTATGATGATCCTTATATATCAGGTGGTTGTGTCCATACCTTGGATCTTAGATTTACAAATGATCCTTCTCATTCAGATGGTTGCGCCCATGCCATGGATCTTTTCACATAGTCCTCTTTTATCCAGATGGTTGCGTCCATATCTTGGATTCATGTTTTGATATCAGATATGTATATGAGTCCTTGATTTGCAGGTCCCCTAACGGTGTTTGTTCTCATCCTTGCAAAAGCTCGTAAAGTATCTCAACCATAACTCCTTGTTCTACCTTCATGATTTTGGGGGCATCTGTTACACAATATTTTGTCACGCTTCCTAAACTTCCCCGTGTCATCCCCGAAGACCACGAAATTTGGAAATCATGCAGTGTGCCCATCCTGATATGCAGCTCAGATCCTCCCTAAAACACTAATTAAAAATGCCTTGGGCCTTCCCTGGGGAAAAGGGGCTCTAAAACCCTAATTTGAGCATCATCGCGACCTTGACATTGGAAACTCGT
The DNA here is from genome assembly GCA_031772625.1 of Pinus tabuliformis. Classification (NCBI taxonomy): domain Eukaryota; kingdom Viridiplantae; phylum Streptophyta; class Pinopsida; order Pinales; family Pinaceae; genus Pinus; species Pinus tabuliformis. The sequence goes on along the minus strand of CM062804.1, from coordinate 808,473,304 downwards.
GTTGATCATAGTTGCATTATACTAGCCTTGTGATGCCAACGTGCTTTTGGCTTGGATACTTGTGATGATTGCTAAAAGGAAATTTTTCCCAAAGAAGACAAGGCGCTTCATGATCTAGAGGCTTCTAGAACAATGAGCTGGAGGTTGTTCGGCGTGGATGAGGTCGAGTTCTCTCAACTTGGACCTTTAGTCTTATCCCTATGAGCTATCTCCTTGAGATGAGGGCCTTCTCCTATATTTGGAGAGATCCTAACTCCCTTTCCCTGCCTATTATTCCCAAATGGTTGGTATTTGAGTATTTTCATCCTTATGCTGAAATTGTGCCTACATGCTACTCATTTGGCTTGGAGAAGGAGTGTTTTGAGAGCTTGAGCTTGGAATTGGACATTCACTCAAGGAGAGCTTATTGACATCAAGGCTTGGTTGTATGCTCCCTCCTTTATTTTATTAATATATACAACTGTTGGTTCACTTTCCATAAATGTGTGTGTTAATGCATCATTTATCTTAATGTTGTTCCTTGATTTGTAAAGTGGATTACTTTCAATTATGCTATTTGTATTTGTATGCTTTGTTGTGTCTTTGATCTCTTGTGTAGGCATTCAAAAGCTGTGAGCAGTAGGAATGAGCCTGAGGCGCAAGTGGTTTGATGTCTTCAACAAAGGAGGACGTTATATCATTAGAACGAGGTAGGCCATCTTCCTCTTCTCTCATTTCAATTGCAATTTAGGAAAGTGTCTTGTAGATTGTCACGTAGGTTGCTAGTCCCACTCATTGGGCTAAAGGGATCGTCTTTGTCCGCAGAGAGGATTTACCTACACAACAATTGTTTGTGAAGTATGTTGGCTTCCAGGAGGAAGGGTTTCTTAGGTGGTTGAATGCATTAACCAGTGGCCATATGCTACAATAGTCTATTGGAGCCTAGATTTGTGAATTACCTCCTCTATTTAAGAACAAAGTACAGATATTCAGAGCTCTAGTTTGATGATGATTGAGAAGATCAGAACGAGATGATGTTTGGTGTTGTTTTGGGAATTTGAGGATTGTTGGAGGGTAGCACGAGAGGGCCCAAGAGTGAGCCCTAAGTGCAGTGCAGAGAATGACTCTTGGATGCTATGAATGAAAGTTATTAGAGATCAACATTTGGCTAGCTAGAGAAGTAGATTGTTGTAGCACATGTTCATCATTGGAGAAGTGACATTTGATGGTGATAGGTGGCAACCCTCCTTCCCTATGTTAGTCTTCATTGGAGAAACACAAGAAGAATATAGTGGGAAGAATTCCCTAAGTAATTGAGGAGAAACAATGGGAAGTTGACAGTTATTCATAAACGGAGTTGTGAAAAACTCGATAAGAGTATCGATGTGCTAATGAGTTGAAGGCTTAAATGTCAACAAGAGAGTAGGTGGAGCTGAGATTTAGTGGCCAGATTGACTTGGATCATTGATAGAGGCAAATGTTGTAGATGGGAACTGAAGGATTGAGCATATGTGTACAAGGTACGACCAAGGCAGGTGTGAGAAGATCTACATTAGCTAGACGGTTAGAGTATCTTGTATTGGGTAGATTGGTGGTCATCATGCTAGACACCAAGCCCTGGTTGTTTTATATCTTGTATCAATGGATGTATGAGGGTCATTATCCCTAGTATGGGAGCCCTATACTGTTGTATTATTCAGTTGTATTAATATAATGAAATTAGGTTTATTGAAATCTAGAATTGTTTCTTTTTTACTATCCTTTTTGCCCTATTATTTCACATTCTTATCACTATTTTGTAGAAAACTCAACGTGTTTAAGGTCAAGGTCAACTTTAAAAAAGGTATTCATCATCCATAATTAGAATCTATACTTCTTAATGAATTATAATGAAAATATTCTTATAATCACGGAATTACAAACATTTTGCAACTAATATTAGTTTCCGTAGCAATGTTAATTGTTATACAGGTTGTAGTACTTCAAATACGGGATGAAGACTACCTCGAGATGACAATTGTCCACCATATGGATAACCACCAATAAGCACAAATTGGCAAGCTACGAGGATTGAGAGATCTGGAGGTCAAACTCAGAGTCAAACTCTGAAAACAATGTGTAGCGATTAAGAAAAAGCAAAGAAGGAATATAAAACATCAAGTGAGCAAGATTGAAGACCTGTTCAAATGTTAGATTTTGGATTGATATGAAGCTCCTATGAATTTATCTTTTAGTATCAAGTCATAAAGAGATTGAGTTTTAAATCAAATCTATCTCGTAGATGTCAAAACAACACATGTCGTGTAGGAATAAATCTCTCAAAATCGTTTTATGACAATTGTATAAAGGCTGTAAGCCAAGACCCGAGACATAAGTTTGGAATATTAAATGTTATATTCGTTTTACTGTGAAGGTTGATATACTCTGTTTCATTCGAATATAAGCTACTTTTCTAAATGCGTGCGTGAAGATTTTGTGATTACTAGTTGCCCTGCATTCACGGTAGGCCCCCCTGTCGAGTTGCGAGGTTTTGTTTTTAGTTTCTTTTTGCATTACTTAGCTTTAGTATTCTAGTTTCTTGAGAATTTGTTTCCATTATAGTTTCATTTCTGACAATTCTCATTTTGATTGCAAATTACTCATAAACAGAAAAGCATTAAAAAGATTTCAATGTTGAATGCATCTTCTTTCCAGCACTTAATCATTTCATAGCTTAAATTGATTTCTTAATTGTTGATGAAACACTCTTTAGAGGATAAATACACACACAAGTAATCATTCTCAAGTTGTAAAGATTTTCATTTCATTTTCTACAAGTAGATCCTTTTATGGAAATTTCTCTTTCATGCAATTAATCTAGAATTTCTTTGCTGCAATTTAGTATAAGAGTTTCTTTCTACAAGATAGTGTAGAATGCTTTGAATTATGCAAAATAGAGTTAGATTGTTTCTTTCTTGAAATTTGGCTTTTAAGCATTTTCCTTTCATACAATTAGAGGAAATTTTTGAATTCTGCAACTTAAGATAGATTTTCAATTTCTGCAAAGAAGTGGATTTCAATTCGATTAATTAGGATTTAATATAACTTTAGATTGAAAGAACATGTGCATAATTACTCTCCAATTTGTGTCCATGCTTAGAACTAGTTTCATTTCTAGAATCAATTAATTCACAAGAAGAATCCTAGCATATATAGTGCACATACATTTCACAAGTACACAAATCCTGGTTGATAATTAATGAAGGAAATTAAGAACAATTAATTTACCAAACATTTTGGCACCATTTTCGGGGAAGTGTATATAGGATTCCATTCTTGCATATCATTTTTAGGAGTTTTAATTTCAAAAAAAAAAAAAACATTTATGCATAGAGAAAGGGATTCTAGGGGTAGATTTATAAGTAGAGGTAGAAGTCTAATTCCAACATCACCACTCACTCCACCTAGACCTCACAGTGCCACACCATCCAACCATACTCGCATCCCATCATTGGTAGGTTGCCATGAACTTCCTAAGGTGTATATATCTGAAATCCAACCTAGAGATTCACCAACTTCTTCTATCAAAGTTGTAGTTGAAGAACCTACATCCCCAACAGAAGGAGTAATTTTCCTCTCTTCAACAGGAGAACAACTTCTAGGACAAGAACTAGAGGTTCCTAGTGAAGAAGAAGAAGAAGAAACTTATTTTAACATACCATTAGTAGAGGAACCAGAATAAGAGCTAGATAATCCTATTATAGAACCTTATATTAGCTCTAAAGAATCTACAATGACAGGGGAAGGAGAAGGAGAAGTGCATAATGTAGATGGTGGTGAACTTAGGATTGGAGGTGGAAGAGGCAGAGGAGGAAATAGAGGAGGAGGTGGAGGTGGAGGTGGTAGAGGTGGTAGGGGAGAACCAAATCCTTATGGATTTCCCATCTTTTATGAAGACACCACAACCAAAATGAAGAACATCTCACCCTCCATCCTCCCTAATTTCCATGGTTTAAGACATGAGGACCCCGAAACATTTATTTTTGAGTTATGTAGAATCTATGACTACTTACTTGACCCTCAAAAGTTGAAATTGTTTCCAACAACTCTTAAAGATGGAACACTTAAGTGGTTTATGGGATTAGGAACACATACAATTAGAATATGGGATGAAATGAAAAATGCATTCTTAGAAAAATAAAAGGATTACTGTATGCCCCATAAATTCGAGGATGAAGTCTCTAATATTATGCAAAAAGAGGATGAAAGCCTTGAAGATGTAGTTGAAATATTTTCTTACAACATCAAAAGAGCTAAGATGTATAATTTGGATGATGAAACACTAAAAACTCTTTTGTTAAAATTCATCAAAGATGAATGGATTGATCTTCTTAATTTAATGGGCAAGGGAGATGTTTCACAACTTTCATTTGGAGAAATATGTGATTTATGTAAACATATCTCAAGGGGTAAGGCTAGAACTGGAAAAAATCCGAGAGATCCTTTGATGTCCACAATTAATAAATCTGCAACTGGAATAGTAAGTAGAGTTAAAATTGGAAATTTGCTTGATAATTTCAAAACAAATATCCTGGGGAGTCTTAGTGAACAACTAGACACCCTTAAGATACAAAACAAGTAAAAATCCGATAATGCTGCATTATCTATTTTTTGTCCCAAGTGTAGGAAGAAACATGCCTTAAGAGAATGTCCCCTTTATAGTATAGAGATTTGTGTCATATGGGTTGAAAATCATAACACGAAGGAATGCCCTTCCATACTCGGTCTTAAAGTTGTTTTTCGAGATGAAGTTGGGACAACCCAAGCTAATCTATTTGTTTTATTGCTAAAATACCATGGAAAAATTAACAATCAAATCGGACTCAAGGTTTCAATACCCAATCATATGCAGAACCACATAATAATTGGCCTGCATCCATGCCATGGCAACCTTGGCCCCCATAATCTCAAAACCCGTCTTGGGCTCAAGGTTGGAAAACTCCTTATGGTAAATATCCTCAATATCCTCAATTCCAACAACGATATCCTTCTTTTCCACCACAATATTATCCTCCTCAACCAACTCAACTTTCTAAATTTCAAAATCCAAATCAACAACTTTCATTACCATTTCCTTAAAAACCCAATCAACTACCTGCCCAACCACTTCCAAATCCAAACAATAAAAATCAACAAGCTATTTATAATGTCGAAGGACAAAATTTTCAAGCTTGTATGATTACCCCATTAGGTCTAAATGATGTTCAACTTAGATCTAGTAGGGTTTTTCCAAAAAAATCACCAACAACTGCCATCCAAAAATATAAAGGGGATGAAGTTCATGAGAAAGATGTGAATCTTGATCAAGAAAACATTCCTCTAAATGAATATGTTCCTATATTACCAAAGGATAAGCAAATAAAGCAAGCTCCTATAGTTCCTCACGTAGAACAACCTTTTGTTTCTTTGCAAGATCCACCTTTTCTTGAAAGGCTCAAAATTGATGAAGGAATATAAAGGAAAATTATTTTACCAAATTATGATATACTAGATGAACTTAAGAATATTTTCATTAAAATTCCTCTATTATAGGTGATAAAGGAAATGCCAATATTTTCAAAAACTATCAAGGAGCTATGCATTAGAAAACCAAGAAGAAACCGAAAAGATATTAAAAAGATTTAGTTGGAGGAAAAATTGCTGATATCATGATTGGAAAACCTATTGCTAAAAAATATATAGATCCTCGTAGTCCAATTGTGAAAATTCATATCAATGGTGTTGAGATTCCAAACACTTTAATTGATCTAGGAGCAACCTAACATCATGAGTAAGCAAACAATGGAGAAACTTAAGCTTCCTAATCTTCAATATACTCCTACATTATTACAATTAGTAGATAGATCTGTTATCAAACCAGATAGAGTATTAGAAGATGTGTTTGTTTCTCTAGATGCTTGGGAATGTCCTATAGGTTTCATGATTTTAACCCCAAAGAATAATTTAGGAGGCCATCCATTGATCATTGGTAGACCTTGGCTAGCTACAATTGATGCATTCATAAGTTGTAGATTTGGTGATATGTACATCTCTAATGGAAATTCCACTAAGAATTTTACCTTGTATCCTTTTGCAAAAACAATAACTAAAGTAGAAAGTGAGCTTTGGATAGATGATGATAATGAAGAATTTAATGATTTGCAACCAGTTTATACTTGTTCACAATTAGATGAAAAAGATCAATTGATAAATTTAATGAATAATAGTGATTCTTCTTCATACTGTGAGTAGGATAAAAGTTTTCAGGAACAATGCAATATTGAATATTTATCATCTCACCAAATGGATTTACATTCTATGGAAAAGTTTGGAAATTCTCAAGTAGAAAATTTTCCAGATAAAACATTGAACATTAACAATAATTTGGAAGAATTTCAAAAGAGAAAATTGATACAAATGCTACAAAAACACTCTTCTGCTTATGCATGGGAGTACATTGACATGAAAGGGATTGATCCTAAAACTTGTATGCATCATATTTATATTCAAGAAAATGTCAAACCAGTTAGACAACCTCAGAGAAGGATGAATCCTAATCTGAGAGAAATTGTTAAGGAGGAATTACAAAAAATATTTAATGTGAATTTTATCTATCCAATATTAGATAGTCAATGGGTGTCACCTTTAGTGATTGTTCCTAAGAAAAATGGAAAATGGAGAGTGTGCATTGATTATAGGGAATTAAACAAAGCTATTTTAATAGATCATTTTCCACTACCTTTTATAAATCAAGTATTAGATACATTGGCAGGGACAAATATTTTTTTTCACTTTTAGATGGTTTTAGTGGATATAACCAAATACAACTAGCACCAAAAGATCAAGATGAAATTACTTTTACATGTCCATGGGGAACATATGCCTATAGGGTTCTTCCTTTTGGATTATGTAATGCACCGGCTGATGAGCCCTAGTATTGCAGCAAGGATGCTGCAAATCCTAGGGCGACCAACATTACTTCATCAATCCGGGATTCGTATGAACTTGGAGGTGACAATGCTATATGCACAGCAGATGCAATAATCTACTCTTGTCACTTCTCAACTGGGGTGATAGACCACTACGGTTTCTCAAACCAGTATTCTATTGACTAGAAGGAGGCTGACTACTGACAATGAATGTAAAGTTATCTTTAATGCATAAATTAAATGCTTGCCTATTTTAACGAAATGAAAGTGTTGAATAGAAAGTGCTATGAAATGGCATGAAATTACCTAGCTAAGAATTAACACACATTACTTGCAAAAAATACCTAATTTTAACCTTGCATTCTATCATCTAGCTATAGGGACTAAGTAGGCATGGAAATTATCCTAACATTGCTAAGACTGATGTATGCATGCACTAGCCAAATATTGTAGAAAATAGTCTTTTGGTTTTCAATTTAGAAATGTAAATGCTAAGCTAATAATCCAATCTTTTATAGAGGAGGAAGGTATGGGAAAGCTGGTCCAAAATGGCATTGAAGGGTATGGAATTCAAGTTGAAGGACTATCCTAGGCTCTGATCATCATTTCTGCCCAAAGCAGTCTAAAACAAGCTGCTACATGGTTTCCTGTAGTTGCTACAGGATTTCTTGTAGTTACTATAGGATGTCCTGATTTACTACAGAAAACTTAGCTGAAAGCTATAGGAAGGTAGGGAAGGTGAAAGAAAGTGTTGGGAACATGTATGATAGTGGAATAATGTACGGGGAAGGTGCACACTACCCAAGGATCAATCTAACTCTTCAGGATGGTTGGATTTTCTCAAGGTGGTTATCCATAGTGGCTACAAAACAGAAATTTGAATTAGTGGTTGGTAGGATTGGGCAAGAGGTGGAGAAGAATTAGATGAGGCTGGTGGAATGAGTTCCTCCATGCAGATCAACAACTCTTGCAACAACACATTTCTCTTCTTCATTCATGCACAACTTGATGTAAATGTGGAAAATATGAGTTGAATTTGAGAAACTGATTTATTGATGGTTAATGGATTAAATATATGGAATGGAATGATTTCTAATCTACAACAAACTCAAGAAACCAAAATTACAATTGCAGGTGCTTCTAAGGAATCGTAAACAATGATCTAATCAACAAGAAATCTTAAGCTATGCAATGATCAAAAGATAAATATGTTTTTTGGGGATGTGGGAGTGGGGCCCTCAAACCATGATTCCATGAGGAAGAGGCCATTGTGACCATATTTTCTGAAGTATTTTCTTTAACTACTGTAACACTAATCTACTTCTCCAACTAATGGATTTAAAACTAACCAATCACTCAAAGACTTGTAAATCAAACAAAGTAGAGATAACTTCAGCAGGTAATCTATGATTCTAATCTAAGAATACATGTACAAAAAGAGGAACCTATGCTACTAGGGTTGGGCCCTAATCCAAGATCTTCAACTCTCTGAGTCAACTCAGTGCTCGATTAGAGAAACCCTTTTCATTATCATCAAAATGTCAAAAATAACATGAGAATAACTGTCACAATATCTTAGCTTGAAATTGCCTCTTCACTACAATAAAAAGTCGAATCCTAATGAGGCCCTAGGTCTTCTTATTTATCCAACTAAAGCTACCAACAACTTCCTAAAAATTAGGGAGCCTTGGGCCCCAAACTCGAGATTGACTTGTCTTCAACTATCATTGGCTTAGCTGCCAATGAACTCGGTGGGCTTGGCTGCTTGTAACTCCGAGCCGATGAGATCTGGTGGAGGAATATTCGAGTGATTGAGGAGTTAAGGAGGGAGACCAAATTTCCTAAAATCCCTATTGCTTTTCTACTTCGAGTTCCTACACTTAAATTAGCCCAAAACTGCTCCAAATCCTGCAACTAATGCACATTAGGCCACATGACATAACATCTCACCTTTACCCTTCTCATTAATCAAAATATAATAAAATATGTATAAATATGTGAGAAAAGTTGATTTTAATAAGCTGAAGAGTGGCATTATGGCCCATATAATTTACCTATTGATGAGCCTCATCACCTGCCACATTTCAAAGAGCATGTCTTAGGTATTTTTTTTTTCTGATCTAATTCATGATTGTGTGGAAGTGTACATGGATGATTTTATTGAGTATGGTGATACTTTTGAATAAGCTATGGAAAATTTGGATGTTTTTGGTTAGATGTAAAGAGATAAACCTTTCATTAAGCCATGAGAAATTTTTTATGATGTTCAATGAAGGGATTGTTTTAGGCCACCATATTTCGAGTGATGGAATTAAAGTGGATACATCTAAGATAGAAATGATTTCCAAAATTCCAATTCCTATTTGTCAAAGAGATGTTAGAAATTTTCCTAGATTTACTGGATATTATAGGAGATTCATAGAAAATTTCGCAAAAATAGCCTCTCCACTTTTCAAACTCCTTACAAAAGATTGTGAATTTTCTTGGAATTCTGTTTGTCAGAAAGCATTTGAAACATTGAAACAAAAGATTATTGGAGCACTAATTTTAAGAGGACATAATTGGGCTCTTCCTTTCCATATTTCTATTGATGCTTCATATACAACTCTAGGAAGTATCTTGGGACAAAAATATTTAACTCGTTATGCCATCTAATATACAAGTAAAAATTTGACTCCTGCAGAGTTAAGTTACACTTTAACAGAAAAGGAGTTTTTAGTTGTTGTTCATCCCATTAATAAATTTCGTCATTACATTACTAGTTATGGATTTTCAGTCATACAGATCATTCTGCCATTAGATATCTGTTGAGCCTCAAACCTGCACCTTCCTATACACCCTCCCAGCCTTCTTTTTCCACTTACTTCATCCATCAAGCTGTTAAATTATTGCAATATAGTCTAAAAAGAGCTTCTGACATGGTTTTATAACTATGCTTATGACTGTTGTTTGGTTTAGATTTTTGTTCAGGTAGCTGCGGAAACTTGTCAGTTTCCGCAGCCAGCACAGGTTTCTGCAGCTAGCACAGGATTCCGTAGCTATTTTTTTAAAAGCTATGCTACATGTGTCCTATGAAGAAACGAGCCACATGAGCAAGCTACAGGTGACAGGTACATGGAACGTGTCCCTTCAAATCAGCCAAATCATCCATAGAAGGTCACGGTCAACAAGGGTCAAAGGCAAAGCCAACCAAGGAATTTAGCGGTGGCACGTCTCTGTTTTGAGCACGTGAAAGTTTACGTGGCACAATCCTCAACCCACGGAGACATCGACACACCTGGAGATCATCCCCGTAACCTGAATCCAATAGCTACCACTCCGAAGATTTAATAGACATGATGAAAGTTACGCTAGATCTCGGCTGAGGAGATCTATGTGTCTCTGGCAACGTAGTTAATAGCATAGGATTCAGTTCATTAGTTTCAGCACTTTTTCATTATAAATAACGCGTTGATGAACGCTGTGAAAAAGCTTTTGCGATGTAATTTTTGAACTGTTTCTATTATCACCCCATTGTACTCTGTTTTATATATGTTGCCTCTGCTTTAATACATGAGAAGACTACTTTCCTGAGTTCATTCTTGTGACTGTTCGTTGACTGGCTGAGGTGGCAGAGGGCCCCTGCGCACTAAAGCCCTGTATAGTTGTCATTTGATTTTATTATATTTCTGTTTTCATAATCATTAACTTGTATATAACATGCTGTTTTGATGTTTTTAATTCACTGCTGTTTACATTTTCACTTCTATTTTCTTATAGCTGTCAGCTGATCAATGCTTTTCTACAGGTTTTCTTAGGCAGCCCGGGCGAATTTTTCATCTTTTTGATAACTATTGACATATGAGATCATCTTGTCTTTCCTGCTAATTTCCATTTTCTAAAGTTTAATTCCAGCACTGTCCTTTTTCAAGTTGTGATTTGCTTATTTATTTTTCTGCTACTTAGACATCATACTACTCATTTGTTTATGGTTTCTTCCTATAGTCAAGTGACTCTATTAGTAAGGAATCAGAATATTACTTATTATAGTGTGATTTAGATATCATATTGCTTAAACTTGTTCATGATTGCTTCCCACAAGGTAGATTGAGCTGAAGGGTAAAGGATCGGAAGAGTTGAAGTAGTGTGATTAGTTTCCTTTATGCAATTTAATTTCTTGCCATTTAGATATCATATTGCTTAAACTTGTTCATGATTGCTTCCCACAAGGTAGATTGAGCTGAAGGGTAAAGGATCAAAAGAGTTGAAGTAGTGTGATTAGTTTCCTTTATGCAATTTAATTTCTTGTCATTTAGATATCATATTGCTTAACTTGTTCATGATTGCTTCCCACAAGGTAGATTGAGCTGAAGGGTAAAGGATCAGAAGAGTTGAAGTAGTGTGAATTAGTTGCTTTGCTTTTAGTTTGAGTTGCTTTAAGTTCAGTTTTTACTTTCTTTTTCATTCAGCAGCAAGGATACTGGGCCATTGTCATTAGTTCACTTTTTGATACATTTACTTCCTCTTAAGAATTGATTTCATTACAATTGTTTTAAAGCTTTCTTTTTTAGCACTTTTAAGTTTGAAAAACCACTGTAGAAATCACCATCACCATCCATACTTAACTTTCATTTTCGCCATCACACATTAGGGAAAGATAAATCCAAAAACAAGCTAAAAAACTCAAAAACGACAAAAGACTAAGGAAATGGTTATCTTGTACATATAGTACACTTCACTTCATCAGTTTACGAATCCCGAATTGACATTTTAAATAGCAATTTAGAACACACTAAATTGACCAAACATTTTGGCGCCGTTGCCGGGGAAGTGAAATTAGGTAGCAAATTTCTTAAAAAAAAAAACAAGAAAATTTCAAGGAAGGAAAATTGATAACCTCTCAAAGTATGCTTTCCTCTTGCACTTAGTGTGATCTGGAGGATCAGAAAAGAGAAAGTTATTGGTTTAATAGTTTCTTGAGTATGCTCTCTTCTTGCACCTAGAGTGACCTGGAAGATCAGAAAAAGAATTATTAGCCGGACTTGAAGAAAAATAAAAAATGACATGCATAGAGCAAGAGATTCTAGGGGAAGGTTTTTAGCTAGAGCCAGGAGTTCGATTTTTACAACTCCTTCTACCTCAAGGAATAGACAAGAGACACCTCCATCATCTCCAATCTACACTCATAGCCCTAGGATTCCTGGAATTCAAGAGACAGTAGTTGAGTTAGGAGACTCTTCCTCACCATCCATCGAATCTGAATTAGGAAAAGACCCTTTCTTTTCTTCTTCTGGGAGACACATTGTAATTGAAGAAGTAGAATCACCCGAGAAAGAAGAGGGAGAAATTCCTCCTCATTCGCCATTAGTAGAGGAACCAGAGGACTCTGAAATCTCTGAGAAAACTACCATGACAGAAGAGGGAGTTAACAGATTTGGTAGAGGTAGAGGTAGAGGAGGGGGAGGAGGAAATAATGGAGGAGGTAGAGGTAATAATGGGGGAAATAGGGATGGAGATAACTAATTTGGATTTCCTATAGTCGATGAGGATTCTCGAGCAACAATGAAAAATATTTCACCATCTGTCCTCCCAAAATTTCATGGGTTAAGAAATGAAGATCCTGAAACATTTCTATTTGAGTTTGAGGTCGTGTGTCAAACCTATGATTATCTGGAAGACTCTCAAAAACTCAAACTGTTTCCTTCAACATTGAAAGGAGCTGCTTTGAAATGGTTCATGGGATTACTCACTCAATCCATTAGGACTTGGAATGATATGAAACAAACATTTTTGGATAGATACATGGATTATTGTATGCCTACCAACCACAAGGATGAAGTATTTAAAATGGTACAAAAAGAAGATGAAAACTTGGAGGATTTACTTGAAAGATTCCAATACAATCTGAAAAGAGCAAAAATGAGTAACTTAGATAAGGAGACCTTGAAAGCCCTTCTATTAAAAGCCATTAGAGATGAATGGATAGATATTTTGAACATGATGGGAAAAGGAGACATATCTCAAATTACACTTCATGACATAGCAGAACTGTGTGTCCATCTCTCAAGAGGAAAATCTAAAACTGGAAAAGGGCCTAGAGATCCTTCTCTCATCAGAGCAAACAAATCTGCAACTGGATCAGTAAGTAGGGCTGAGATTGGCAATATGCTTGATGAATTCAAAACTGATATCTTAGGGAGTCTTAGTGAGCAACTAGACACTCTTAAGATCCACAATAAGCAGAAAGCAGAAGCTGAAGCTTTAGCCATCTTTTGCCCAAAATGTAGAAAAAAACATGCTCTCAGGGAATGTCCCTTGGATGCAAAAGTTGTAGAAACATGTGTAATATGCTCAGAGAATCATGAGACCAAGGATTGTCCTTCAATTCCTGGGCTCAAAGCTGTCTTTCAAGAAGATCCAAATACAATTGAGTCTCTCTGTTTTGTTGCAAGGAGACCTTGGCAGGGCAACAAAATCAAGGGTTTAAAAACTCTATGAACTTTCAACCCCCACCAAATTGGAATCCTTGGCAACAACCTTGGTCCCAACCTCAAAATCCTTTTCAATCATGGGTACAAGGTATGCAAAATCCTTATGGGAGATTTACTCAATTTTATTAATATCCTCCATCTTTTCAAAACCAACAAGCTCCACAACTTTAACCCACAACTATCATTGCCATTTCAACAACAAAAACCCTCTTAACAAAACCCAAATTCTCAACTCTTGCTTCCATTCCAACAGAAGTCAAATCAATTTCCTTCTCAGCCATTGCCAAACCCCAATAATAAAAACCCTCAAAATGCTTACATGATAGAAGGTCAACAATTTCCTGCCTATATGATTGTTCCTCTCAATGATGTACAACTCAGATCTGGTAGAATTCTAGATAAACCTTCTATAGATGCCCAAAATAAAAGCATTTCTGAGGAAGAATCTCTTGAAGCCAATAAGGGTTCTGAAGCATCTCTTCAAAACCCAAACACTCAGAAAGAAAAAGAAAAAGAGCTAACCCCCACAACTCCTATAGTTGAGCAACCCGCATCTTCATCCACACCTCCTTTTCCTGAAAGATTACAAATTGACAAAGGGGTGGAAAAACAAATCTTGTTGCCTGATTATGATTTTCTAGATGAATTGAAGAATGTCTATATCAAGATTCCCTTGTTACAAGCCATTAAAGAGATTCCTATTCTAGCAAAAACAATAAAGGAGTTGAGTCTTAAAAGACCAGGAAGGAAACCTAGAGACACAAGAAGAATCCACCTGGTAGGGAAAATTGCAGACATCATGATGGGAAAAATTACTATGGAGAAGTATGTAGATCCCGGTAGTCCAATTGTCAAAACACATATCAATGGGGTTGAAATTCCAAATACTTTGATTGATTTAGGGGCTGCTATCAACATTATGAGTAGACAGACTATGGAACAACTGAAACTTCCTAACCTTCTCTTTACACCTACTTTACTGCAACTTGCAGATCGATCAATTATTAAACCAGATAGTGTATTAGAAGACATTTTAGTCTCCTTAGACTCTTGGGAATATCCAGTGGATTTCATGATTTTAACTCCCAATAGTAATTTAGGAGGACATCCTCTCATCTTAGGAAGACCTTGGCTAGCCACAGCCGATGCTTTCATCAGTTGTAGGTCTAGGGATATGTATATTTCTGATGGTAATTCGACAAAGAAATTCAATCTGTATCCTCCAGCAAAAACAATTACAGAAATAGGAGATAATGAACGGATTGATGATGAAGATACTATACAACCTGTCTTTAACATTTCTGAAGTTAGTGAAGATAGTCAAATTCTGAACACATTAGAAAATTTTGAAACATCTTCAGAATATGACCACACACAATTTCAGTTAGATTCTGACATTGAGTATCTATCATCTAGACAAATGTCTCTTTTCTCTATGGAAGAATTTGGTAGTTCTGCCATTGAGATCTTTCCAGGAAAAACATTGAATATCAACAAAAATTTGGAAAGATCACAACAGGAAGAACTAACCAAAATTTTGCAAAAACATTCTACTGCATTTGCATGGGAGTATACCGATATGAAAGGTATTGACCCTAAGACTTGCATTCATCACATCTACATTGAGGAAAACAGTAGACCAATCAGACAACCTCAGAGAAGGATGAATCCAAACCTTAGGGAGATAGTGAAAGAAGAGCTCCAAAAGTTACTTAATGTAAACTTCATTTATCCAATTTCAGATAGCCGATGGGTTTCTCGTTTGGTTATAGTACCTAAAAAGAATGGTAAATGGAGGGTATGCATTGATTACAGGGAATTGAACAAAGCAACTTTGAAGGATCACTTTCCTTTACCCTTTATCGATCAGGTATTAGATACTTTAGCAGGCAAAAAGTATTTTTCATTTTTGGATGGTTTTAGTGGTTACAATCAAATTCAGGTAGCACCTGAAGAGCAGGACAAGACCACATTTACCTGTCCATGGGGAACTTTTGCTTACCGAGTACTTCCTTTTGGATTATGTAATGCACCTGCAACATTTCAAAGGGCAGTACTAGGAATTTTTTTCCCATCTAATCCATGATTGTGTAGAGGTTTATATGGATGATTTTACAGTTTATGGTAATTCGTTTGAAGAGGCATTAGAGAATTTGGAAAAAGTCCTTATAAGATGTAAAGAAACAAACCTATCATTAAGTCATGAAAAATGCTTTATGATGTTTACTGAAGGGTTTGTTTTAGGACATCATATTTTAGGAGATGGGATTAAAGTTGATAGATCAAAAGTTGAAGTCATCTCCAAGTTGCCTATTCCAAATTGTCAAAAAGATGTTAGAAGTTTTCTTGGATTTACTGGATACTATAGAAGATTTATTGAAAACTTCACCAAAATAGCACCTCCACTCTTCAAATTACTTACAAAAGACTGTGAATTCAAATGGGATCCTGATTGTCAATCTGCATTTGAAACTTTGAAAACAAGAATATCTGAAGCACCCATTTTGAGAGGTACAAATTGGAAACTTCCTTTCCATATTTCCACAGATGCTTCAAATACAGCTCTAGGAGCTGTGTTGGGACAAAAGGATTTAGTTCCTTATGCCATTTACTACACTAGTAAAAATTTGACTCCCACTGAGTTAAACTATACTGTGACTGAGAAAGAGTTCTTAGCTGTTGTTCATGCAATCAATAAGTTTAGACACTATATAACCGGCTATGAAACTTTTGTCCATACTGATCATTCTGCAATTAGATATCTCATGAATAAACCTGTTACTAATGGCAGAGTTACAAGATGGATCTTACTTTTACAAGAATTCAATATTACTGTGTTGGATAGACCAGGGAAACAAAATACAGTAGCTGATTTCTTGTCTAGAATCCAAAATACTAACGAAGATTCTCCTGTAGAGGATAGGTTTCCAGATGAATATTTGTTTGCAGTAACTACTAAGACTCCTTGGTATGTAGATATTGCTAACTATTTGGTTACAGGGAAGCTACCTCCACATCTATTTCCTGGTGAAAAAAGAAAAATTATTCAGGAGAGTTCAAGTTATTCATGGATTTCTAATGAATTGTTTAAAACAGGGCTAGATTGTGCGATCAGAAGACGTGTTCGGGAAGATGAAATGCCTGACATCCTCAAGGCATGTCATGATGAACCATGCGGTGGACACTTTGCTGACAAAAGGACGGCCTATAAAATCCTTTCTTTAGGATATTATTGGCCTTCCCTTTTCAAAGATGCAAAACAATATGTCAGAAGGTGTGACAGTTGCCAAAGAGTTGGGAGACCGACTCTTTCAAATGAAATGCCATTACAACCACAGGTACTCATCGAACTGTTTGAAAAATGGGCTTTAGATTTCATTGGACCCATTAATCCACCATCTAAACAAAAGAAGTATATATTGGTATGCGCTGATTATGTCACTAAATGGGTAGAAGCCAAAGCATTGCCTTCTGCCACTGAAAATTCAGTTGTTCAATTTCTTTTTGAGGATATTTTTACTCGTTTTGGTGTCCCAAGAGAAATTGTGATAGATCAGGGAAGTCAATTTACATCTAACTTGATGGAGAAGCTGATGGAAGAATACAAAATCAAGCACAGAAAATCTACTCCTTACCATCCGCAAGCAAATGGCCAAGTGGAGTCTACAAACAAAGTTATTGAAAGCATCATCACCAAAACTGTTCATCTACACAGAAAAGATTGGGCAGAAAGGCTTCCTGAAGCCTTATGGGCCTACAGAACTACATGGAGGAACACAATAGGACTCTTGTTTATGGTAAAGAAGTCCTACTCCCCATTGAGTTTCAAGTCAAGACTTTCAAGATGGCAGTCTAGTTGGGGATGAATCTATCAGAAGCCCAAAAGCACAGAATGGAGCAGCTGAATGAGCTAGATGAGATCAGACAAGATGCAATTTTAAGGACTGATCTAGTTCAACATCAAAAAGCTAAGTGGCATGACAGATATATCAAAGAGAGAAAGTTTCAAGAGGGAGATTGGGTGTTACTGTTTGATTCCAAGTTTAAAGACTTCAAAGGAAAATTTCAGACTCATTTGCTTGGGCCATATGAGATTGACAAAGTCTTTAACAATGGAGCGGTAAGAATCAAGACTATTGATGAATTTCAAACTCCTCTCATTGTGAATGGCCACCAATTGAAAATTTATCATAAGCCACTCTCAAAAGAGGAATTTGTCAAAATGTTCCAGGAGAATTCTGCAATAAGGTTGGTGGAGAAGAATCCTTCTCCCCCATCAGCCTAGACTTTGTTTCTTTCAGTGAAAAAAAAGAAGAAGAAGAAGAAAAAAATCGTATAAGCCTAAAAACCAATCATAGATTGGCAGTCTTATACAGAAAATGTAGAGTGAAAATCAGGGACACCTGACACTCTGTATTTTCCAAAAAAAAAAATCTCCTCTCCCTCTCTTTCCATCTTCACTCCATCTCATTTGCCATTTCACTTCACCTCCATCTCATTCTCATTTCCATTTCACTTCACTCCACTTCATTTTCATTTCATTCCACTCATTCCATTTCATTTCATCAATAAAAGTCCCTTTCAAGACTATTTTCATTCAGCTAGTTCTTCTCTAACTAGCTTTGTGCAGTTAACGGGGTGCTGTCTCAGTTTCCGCAGCTGAAAGCTGTTTCCGCAGCCAAAAGCAGTTTCCGCAGCTAGAAACGATTTCCGCAGCCAGCATCACTCTGTTTTCAAATTTACAGTCAACTGTTAGTTCCATAATCATGAAATGCGGGTGTGATTGAGCTAAAGACATGGGGCATCTCCAAGACATCAAGGAAGAGCAATTGGTTAGAAGCCTTGAGCAAAAAAATGACAAAGTTTCCAAAGGTATGATCAAAAATCTTTATCAAATAATAATTCAAGTCATAATTACGCATAGTTATCAAATCATAACAAGTTCTACTATGTGCAATGATTTGATATGATAGCTCCACTACCACTCCTATTCCACGATATCACTCCACACACCTCGCATTCATTTCTCCAACGGTCTCATGATTATTCCGAGTTTAAACTCAAGACTGACTGCACTTCCATTTATTACCCGTACTCTTGAGACGTGACCTATTGTGTTACGGTTCTTCTTAGCCGTAATTTCCGCAGCCGTCTATTGAGACGTGTAAAAATTTCATACACAGTCATCCGATTCCATTCATTTACCACTCCACTAATACCATACTCCTCGCATGCATCCACATTTTATTTTGAACTTGTTCACTGTTGCTCACCCTCTGTTCCTCCGGTAATTCGGATACTTCCATTCCGTGTTCTCCATTTCCAACTGCAGCCACTACAGTTTGTTCTCCACTTCCGACTGCAGCCACTACAGTTTGTTCTCCATTTCTGACTGCAGCCACTACAGTTTGTTCTAAACCCCGACTGCAGTCACTACAGTCTATCCTAAATCCTGTAATCGAGGCATTTTTTTTTCTGAACCCTCACACACAGAAGAACTCTCAGTTGGAATTTAAAACAGAGGATGGGAAAATTACTGAGAGCCGAGCCGGAAGGACCGAAATACTTGGAGGGTTATCCTCAAACTAAGGAATTACTGAAGAAAGCTAGATGGCTACGATTTATCCAAAAGTTTAAAGGCCATAACAAGGAGGTGACCAAAGCTTTTGCGCGGTCTTTTGATGCACAAACAGTGGAGATTGGAGACTTAAAGTTTACAGTGACTGAGGCCACAGTAGCAGCTGCCACAGGCCTACCTCAAGAAGGTGAAAGGTGGTTTAAAAATAGAAGTGTGGACGATCAAATATGGAGAATCATGCTACAAAACCAAGGTATGGATACCACCGTATTTACAAGAGGCGTCCCTGTTCATGCACTAAAAGAAGAATGGTCTAGTCTACTGTTAGTCATCCAGAAATTTATCACGTGTGAAGGTCGTTTTGGTTCTATGTATATGTATCATGCTAGACTTATGATGAATTTCCTAGAGGGTCACACTCTTAATTTGCCTCATTTTCTGCTATTGAGTTTGAAAAAGATGAGTTTTACAGTTCAAAAACACATAGGCAACATTGAATCTCATCTCTACCATCATGGATTCATAAAAATTCTTATTGAGGACCAGTTGAAGAAAACTAAAGATACTTGGGAGCAATTCTTGACAAGAAACTACTTCCAAGAGCCATTTGAGGCCTCTGGAAGCAGTCCACCAAAGATTCCAAGGAAAAGTAGGAGGAAAGAAAAGAACATTACAGTCCAAGACTCCCCTACAATAGAAACTCAAGAAACTGTCCAAAAAGAAGAAGAAGATAGAGCTAAAAATAAGAAACAGAAGAAAGAAAAAGGCAAAAGAACCATTCAAGAAGTCTATCCATCCCCTGAGCAATCCATAGAGGAGGATTATCAACCACTATCAGAAAGACTAGTACATCTTCAGGCTGCTGCTATAGCAAAGAAAAAGCAAAAAGGAAAACAGAGTGCACAAGAGAAGAGTACTAGTCCATACTTAAGGAGGAGCACTAGGCTAAAAGGAAAGGTGAATAAAACCCAAGAAAAACAGTCTCACTTTATTGATTTAGGTGAAGAGACACTTGAGAAATCTCCAGCTCAGCCAAGCATTGAATCAAGTCCTCCACATGATGAAAGCCCTTTTCGGCAGGAAAAAGAGAGCAGTCCTCCTCCTCCACTAGATTTTGAGCCTAGTCCGAGAAAGACACATGAGGTAGATCCTAATCAGCAAGAGGTATATAACTACCTGGAATCCTTATAACAATCAGCTGCAGGACCAAGTACCACTCTGCCACTAGATGCACAAGTTCAGTCTTTGAAACAAGACGTATTTGAATTAGAAGTCCTAAATAGGCATATCAAACAGGGAAATGAAGCACTCAAAGAGCAGAGCAAGGTAGACAAGATTGTCCATGATAACATTATGCTCCATTTAGGACTGTGGCAAAAGAAAAATAGGAAACTGAAGAAGAAGTGCAAAAAGTTAAGCAGAGCATTGATTAATCTCAAGTTCAAATGTCTAGTAAGGAAACCAAGGATGATGTTAGCATCAAAGAAGAAGAAAAGAGGGCTAGATGTCCTAGCAGAAGCCTCAGAACATATGGATTAGAGGGAAATAACTAAATTTTGGTTGCATGAGGACATGCAACACCTTCACAGTGGGGGTATGTTGAGCCTCAAACCTGCACCTTCCTATACACCCTCCCAGCCTTCTTTTTCCACTTACTTCATCCATCAAGCTGTTAAATGATTGCATTATAGTCTAAAAGGAGCTTCTGACATGGTTTTCTAACTATGCTTATGATTGTTGTTTGGTTTAGATTTTTGTTCAGGCAGCTGCGGAAACTTGTCAGTTTCCACAGCGAGCACAGGTTTCCGCAGCCAGCACAGGATTCCGCAACTATTTTGTTAAAAGCTATGCTACAGGTGTCCTATGAAGAAACGAGCCACATGACCAAGCTACAGGTGACGGGTACATGGAACGTGTCCCTTCAAATCAACCAAATCATCCATAGAAGGTCACGGTCAACAAGGGTCAAAGGCAAAGCCAACCAAGGAATTTAGCGGTGGCACGTCTCTGTTTTGAGCACGTGAAAGTTTACGTGGCACAGTCCTCAGCCCACGGAGACATCGGCACACCTGGAAATCATCCCCGTAACCTGAATCCAACAGCTACCAATCCGAAGATTTAATAGACATGATGACAATTACGCTAGATCTCGGCTGAGGAGATCTACGTGTCTCTAGAAACGCAGTTAATAGCATAGGATTCATTTAGTTAGTTTCAACACTTTTTCATTATAAATAACGCATTGATGAACGCTGTGAAAAAGCTTTTGCGATGTAATTTTTGAACTGTTTCTATTATCACCCCACTGTACTCTATTTTATATATGTTGCTGCTGCTTTAATACATGAGAAGACTACTTTCCTGAGTTCATTCTTGTGACTGTTCGTTGACTGGCTGAGGTGGCAGAGGGCCCCTGCGCACTAAAGCCCTGTATAGTTGTCATTTGATTTTATTATATTTCTGTTTTCATAATCATTAACTTGTATATAACATGCTGTTTTGATGTTTTTAATTCACTGCTGTTTACATTTTCACTTCTGTTTTCTTATAGCTGTCAGCTGATCAATGCTTTTCTATAGGTTTTCTTAGGCAGCCCGGGCGAATTTTTCATCTTTTTGATAACTATTGACATATGAGATCATCGTGTCCTTCTTGCTAATTTCCATTTTCTGAAGTTTAATTCCAGCAGTGTCCTTTTTCAAGTTGTGATTTGCTTATTTATTTTTCCGCTACTTAGACATCATACTACTCATTTGTTTATGGTTTCTTCCTATAGTCAAGTGACTCTATTAGTAAGGAATCAGAATATTACTTATTGTAGTGTGATTTAGATATCATATTGCTTAAACTTGTTCATGATTGCTTCCCACAAGGTAGATTGAGCTGAAGGGTAAAGGATCAGAAGAGTTGAAGTAGTGTGATTAGTTTCCTTTATGCAATTTAATTTCTTGCCATTTAGATATCATATTGCTTAAACTTGTTCATGATTGCTTCCCACAAGGTAGATTGAGATGAAGGGTAAAGGATCAGAAAAGTTGAAGTAGTGTGATTAGTTTCCTTTATGCAATTTAATTTCTTGTCATTTAGATATCATATTGATTAACTTGTTCATGATTGCTTCCCACAAGGTAGATTGAGCTGAAGGGTAAAGGATCAGAAGAGTTGAAGTAGTGTGAATTAGTTGCTTTGCTTTTAGTTTGAGTTGCTTTAAGTTCAGTTTTTACTTTCTTTTTCATTCAGCAGCAAGGATACTGGGCCATTGTCATTAGTTCACTTTTTGATACATTTACTTCCTCTTAAGAATTGATTTCATTACAGTTGTTTTAAAGCTTTCTTTTTGAGCACTTTTAAGTTTTGAAAACCACTGTAGAAATTACCATCACCATCCATACTTAAATTTCATTTTCGCCATCACACATTAGGGAAAGATAAATCCAAAAACAAACTAAAAAACTCAAAAACGACAAAAGACTAAGGAAATGGTTATCTTGTACATATAGTACACTTCACTTCGTCAGTTTACGAATCCCGGATTGACATTTTAAATAGCAATTTAGAACACACTAAATTGACCAAACAATATCTAATGGACAAACCAATCTCTAATGGTAGAATTATAAGATGGTTGTTATTACTATAAGAATTTAACATTACTATTCTTGATAGATTAGGAAAAGAAAATACAGTTGCTGATTTTCTTTCTAGAATGCAAAATAATAATGAGCATTTTCCTGTAAAAGATAACTTTCCCGATGAATATATTTTTGCACTATATACTAAAACACCTTGGTTTGCAAATATTGCTAATTATTTGTCTACAGGAAAGTTACATACACAACTATCAGCTAGAAAAAAACAAAAAGTGATCAAAACTAGTGCACCTTATTCCTAGATAGATGGAGAATTATATAAAGCTGTACCTGATTTGATTATCCGAAGACGTGTTCGAGAAGATGAAGTACTTGAAACCCTGAAATCTTGCCATGATGAGCCATGTGGAGGAAATTTTTCTTGTAATTAAAAAATCCTTCTTTTGGGATATTATTAGCCATTGATTTTCAAGGATACCAAAGAATATGTTAAAAGATGTGATAGTTGTCAAAGAATGGGGAAGCCCATTTCATCAGATGATATGCCTCTACAACCACCAGTACTTGTAGAACCCTTTGAAAAATGAGCTCTAAATTTTGTTGGACCAATAAATCCTCCATCTAAACAGAAAAGGTACATACTTTTTACATGGATTATGTTACAAAATGGGTAGAAGCTAAACCTCTTTTATTTGCAACTGAAAATGTTGCAGTTACATTTCTTTTAGAGGATATCTTTACTCGTTTTGGTGTTCCAAGAGAAATTATAACAGATCAAGGTACCCAATTCACATCAAAGTTGGTGCAAAATATCATGGAGCAGTACAAAATCAAGCATCGAAAGTCTACTCCATATCATCCACAAGCCAATGGACAAGTGGAATCTACCAACAAAGTTCTTGAAGCAATTCTTATCAAAATTGTGCATTTTCATAGAAAGGATTAGGCAGAAAAGCTTCCAGAAGAATTATGGGCATATCAAACTACATGGAGGAATACAACTAGACATACTCCTTATGATATTGTATATGGAAAGCAAGTCTTTCTTCCAATTGATTCCAAGTGGAGACCTTAAGAACAACAACTAAATTGGGCCTTGATCTATCAGAAGCTCATAAACAAAGTTTGGCACAATTGAATGAGCTAGATGAGATACAACAAGATGTTATTCAAAGAACCAACATAGTTCAGCAACAAAGATCTAAGTGGCTTGACAAATTAATCAAAGCTAAAAAATTCAAGCAAGGTGATTGGGCTCTTCTTTTTTATTCCAAGTTCAAAAAATTTCAAGGAAAATTTCAAACTCATTGGCTTGGTACTTATGAGATTGATACTATTTTTTTTTATAATGGAACAGTCAAAATCAAAACTATTGATGATGAGCAAATTACTTTCCTTGTTAATGGTCATAGATTAAGGTTGTATCATAAACCACTAACAAGGGAATAATTTTTCAGATTTTTGGAAGAGAATTATGAATTCAAGTTGGTTAAGGAAGGGGATGCTTGTCCTCACTCTCCAACTTCATTGTATTTTTTTTTTCAAATTAAAAATAGTAATAATAATAATAATAAATAAAATAAAAGTATAAACATGAAAACCATTTATGTTGGCATGTTTATACATAAAATCTTAACTGAAAAAAAAAGATTTCTTGGTAGTTTAGATTTTCAAAACCCCCTTTTATTGTCCCTATTTCTTTTTGTCCTTCTTTTTCTTTTCAGGTGCCAAGCTATATTCATTAGGATCAATATTTTTACTGATCTTCAACAGCAGTAGCAACAACAATAAAGAAGTCTTCTCCTGTTCAAATGAAGGAATTCTAAAAGCAAAAACAAAATTCCTGTCATTCTACATCTGACCTTCAATTCTGCAACCAAATTCAAATTCTACAGAAAAAATTATCAGGGAACACATGAATAAAGGTATGTGAGAATGTTTAATTCATATTTCATATAAGAGCTTAGGTTTTAATTCATGGTTGGATATATTAATAAGTTGAAGACCTTATTTTCCATCACATTCATAACCGTTAAACCATATTCCCTCATCATTACATCTCTAGTCACATCAAGTTCAATTGGAATTAAAAATTGACACCGATCCTTTGAAATCAAATTTGGGAAATTGTGAAGTACAATCCAAACACAACACTACCTTGCCCATCAACACCTTACTTCACCATCATTTAAGCTTGTGTCATATCCATTCCGCTCTTTCCTAATTCACATTTCGTTCAATCCCTCTTTCAATAATTGCCATTATCCTAGTCGAAAGAAACAATCAAGGTCGAGACTTCTCCTCACCATGGGAACACTTGTTCATTCTGAACCAAATGGAATAAAATTTGTCCAAGCATATACAAGGGTTAAAAACCAATTGGAACAGGTAGGATGGCTCTAGTTTTTAAAAAAATTCAATTGGTATGAAGCAAAAGCTACCAAAGCCTTCGCTCGAGCATTTGATGGAGTGGAAGCAAAAATAGGAGACATAAAACTCATCCTCACAGAATCTATAATGGCAGAAGCAACAAGACTACCAAGGAACGGGGAAAGCTTGTTTAAAAAAAGAAAAATTAAAGAGAAAGTATGGATCCATTTCCTTAGAGAACCAGGCATGGATTTATCCATTTTCATAAAGGGTATTCCAGTTACTGCATTAAAAGGAAAATGGAGAAATCTTTTGCTCGTTATTCAAAAATTTGTAACATGTGAAGGAATATTTGGGACAATATTTTTCTACCATGCCAAAATTATGATGCATTTTATTGATGGAAATGATATTGATTTGCCTTACTTTTTCCTTAAAAGTTTAAAGAAAATGGCATTTAGCATACATATAGAGTCCATGTACATTGATAACTCTCTTTACCATCATGGACTCATGAAGATTGTCATAGAAACACATTTATAGGCTAAAGGAGATAGTTGGAAATATTTCTCAGTAAGAAACCATTTTGTAGAAGGAAGAAACAAACATTAGGGTTAAAGGAAGCCGAAGGAATTCAAACCCTAACCCTGGAAAAGAGAACATTGAAGAAGAAATTCAAGAGAAAAATGTAACTGAAACACCAAGAGATCCATTTGAAGATGATACCCTGCTATCCCAATGTCTTTAGAAAATTAAACAAGCCCTTAGAAGAAAGAAAGCTAGCCCAAGCCAAAAATCATCCGAGGAAAATAAGAAAACATGAGATAATAAAAAAAATATAGGACTTTAGAAGCTCTGAAATAAAATTAAGGAGAAGCAAAAGGATTTCGAAAATGTCAAATACTCAATCACCGAAGATGATCGACCTTGAAGAAGAAGGGTATAATACGCCATCTCACACAGGCAGTCCAATAAGACAAGCTCTAGAAATTGATCCAAGCTAGCAAGAAATTTATGACTATGTGGAATCTCTAGAGCAAAGAGCACAATAAAAGGAAAAGTTTTCTTAGTATGCAATGGGTCAAATTTCAGCAACAAAACAAAATGCAGAACAAGAACACATAATTGAAGAAAATCTAAAGCAAGACATACATGAGCTGGAGGTTCTTAACAAATATTTAATTCAGGAAAGGGAACCAACAAAAGTTCAAAATGAGATATGCATAACCCAAAATGATAACATACTTCTACACCTTTCTCATTGGTATAAGAAGAATACCAAACTTAAAGTTCAAAACAAGTTTCTTAAGAACATAATCAGAGGACTACAAAGAAGAATTCTGATGAAGAAACCAAGAGCCACTTTCAACATTAAAAAGAAAAAAACAAGCACTAGTATGGATGTTCTTGCACAGGTTTCAAATATCATTCACTAAATGGGAAAATAAGAGAAAATTTTGAATTTTTGGTGCATAAGAACATGCAAAACCTTTGGTGTGGGGGAATGTTGAAGTCTGGAATTGTTTCTTTTTTACTATCTTTTTTGCCCTCTTATTTCACCATGTTATTACCATTTTGTAGCAAACTCAACATGTTTAAGGTCAAGGTCAACTCTAAAAAGGGTATTCATCATCCATAATTAGAATCTTTGCTTCTTAATGAATTATAATGAAAATATTCTTATAATCATGGAATTGCAAACATTTTGCATCTAATAATAGTTTATGCAACAATTTTCATTGTTAGACAGGTTGCAACACTTCAAATAAGGGATTAATACTACTTGGAGATGACAATTGTCCACCATATGGATAACCACCTATCAACACAACTTGGCAAGCTACGAGGATTGAGATATTTGGAAGTCAAACTCTGAAAACGACGTGTAGCAATCAAGCAAAAGTAGCGAAGGAATAAAACAACATCAAGCGAGATTGAAGACCTGTTCAAATGTTATATTTTGGATCGAGATGAATCTCTTATGACTTTCTCTTTCAGTAGCAAGTCATAAAGAGCTGAGTTTTAAATCAAATATATCTCGTAGATGTCAAAACAACACATGTCATGTAGGCATAAATCTCTCAAAATCGTTTTATGGAAATTGTATAGAGGCTGTAAGCCAAGACCTGAGACATAAGTTTGGAATATTGAAGTTTATAGTAATTTTACTATGAAGGCCAATATACTCTGTTTCAGTCTAATATAAGTTACTTTTCTCAACACGTATGTGAGGATTTTGTGATTATTAGTTGACCTGCACTCACGAGAGGGCCCCCTGTCGAGCTGTGAGGTTTTGTTTTTAGTTTCATTTTGCATTGCTTATCTTTAGTATTCTAGTTTCTTTTAGAATTCGCTTCCATTATAGTTGCATTTCTCACAATTCTCATTTTGATTGTAGAGTACTCATAAACAGAAAAACATTAAAAAGATTTCAATTGTTGAATGCATCTTCTTTCCAACACTTAATCATTTCATAGCTTAGCTTGATTTCTTAATTGTTGATGAAAAACTCTTTAGAGGATAAATACACACACACGTGACCATTCTCAAGTTGTAAAGATTTGCATTTCATTTTCAGTAAGTAGATCCTTTTATGACAATTTCTCCTTCATGCAATTAATCTAGAATTTATTTGCTGCAACTTAGTATAAGATTTTTCTTCTGCAAGATAGTGTAGAATGATTTGAATTATGCAAAATAGAGTTAGATTGTTTCTTTTTTGAAATTTGGATTTTAAGAATTTTCCTTTCATACAATTAGAGGAAAGTTTTGAATTCTGCAACCTAAGATAGATTTTCACTACAAAGAAGCGGATTTCAGTTGGGTTAATTAGGATTTAATATAACTTTAGATTGAAATAACATCTTCATAATTACTCTCCAATTTATGTCCATGCTTAGAACTAGTTTCATTTCTAGAATCAATTAATTCACAAGAAGAATCCTAGCATATATAGTGCGCATACATTTCACAAGTATACAAATTTTGGCTGACAATTAATGAAAGATATTAAGAACAATTAATTTACCAAACAAGGTTATCGTACATATTTGTGTATATTTTGTGCAATAGTATATTTACTGTTATTTAGAATTTCGCTATGCAAAGTAGACTCTTTATGATACTTGGTTTGGTAGCATCAGTGATTTAAGATTATACCCTATACACTAGTATCGTGGAAAAACAATATGGTATCAAAGCTACTTTGAAGGGCTAGTGAATTAAAGTGTGCATAATGAAGCAACTTAGAGGCAGTTGTGGTTGTTTAGATCATGGAGTAGAGGGTTTAGTTGAATATATGGAGATGTGGTCTTGACTATATAGGAAACAAGATTGACTGGGAGTTTTAGTGGATTGGTGGTGAGCCTGGTGAACAACAGTTTGTTGTAAGGCAGGTTGTTGATCATGAACATCCTTTGACTTGCCATGGATCATTGGGATAACTCAAGGATTATTTTTTCAAGGACGAGATCAGGATGATTGAGAATGCTTCATGTGATGTACTGCAAATTGACAGGTTAGAGTCTTCATCGGATCGTGATGTTTCATATCTGAGATTGAAGGGATTTTCACAAGTTGTGATTGATCGATGAGGATGAGTGGTTGTAGGACTGAGCTAGTGGAGATCATGTAAACTCAAAGGGATCTAGGTTCATAGGGAGAAACCCTATGGAGGTTTGGGATCTCCAACTTCAGATGTGATGAGGCAGAGGCACTACCGAGATTACAGGGTTCATGCTACAGAGTATGTTGTAGTGATGGACGCCACATGAGGTAGTGTCACCGAATTTGTTAATGGAGACTTCTTAGTGTTGGAAGTACCTCTTTCGCTAAGAGGGAGTATTGAGATTTGTAGCTTGGGAGGTACTCGAAAAGCTAGGCTAGAGGTTTTTGGAGGAATGAACACACAAAATTGACTTATGGGCTTAGAACCTATGCTTGTGGGTTTTGCACCCAAGCATGTGAGTGTGATTCCATGAGGAATTTTGGACATGTGATGATTTGAGTTGATATAGGATCTCGAAAGCAACCAAGAGCAAAACAAATCACTCAAATATGAGTTGTTTATCATGAGTTATGATTTTTTGAAGTTAGAGAGTGGGCTTGTGCGTGAAGAGTGAAGGTCGACTTGATGTTTAAAATACCTTATGATAGTTGTCAAGCCTTCTTGCACAAATTAGCGGAGACGTTATTTTTAGTATAAATACAGGGTGATGTTGGAGTCATTTATCACCATCATTGTGCAACACAAAAAACAAACAAATGTGAGGAGAGAAGAGCTCGCATAAGGAGGAGCAAAATTGTTGGGTGATTTAATTGTAAGCTAAATCCTTGTCATTAATTATCAACCCGAGGTTCGTGAACTGATAAGGTATACATGTACTATATGTACTAGGTGGTTATTTATCATAATATATTAATCTAATGCAATTGAAATCCAATCATAAGGGAAATCACACTTGCTAAAATGAAAATCACACTTCACACTTGCTGAATTGAAAATCACACTTGCTTGAATTGAAAATAACACTTTCTGAAAGGAAAATCACACTTGCATAAAATGAAAATAAATGAAATAACATAATTACATAATGTTACCAATATATACAACAAATGAAAAAGAGATGTGAAAACTGTGGTTGATGGGGGCCCTCCATTCCTCAACAAGCACACTGAACAATTATCACATCTTGGAAATTAAAGCAACAATATATATTTCATAAAATAAAGTTGGAGAAAAACTCCAAAGATATTACAAGAATTCAACTATCTTCTTCTCTATCCTCACTTTACAAATTACATCTTGGATGGAACTTTGAAATCCGGGACTTGGAACTTGGAACCCTTTGTATGAAGGATGCACTCCTGTTTATACAAAAATTAAAGATAACTATTCAATAAATATATATCCTTAAATCTCTCCTAAATCCACTTTTATCTTTTGTGGTTACAACTAATCACCTAAAAATATAAGATACAAATCCTCTCAAAATTCTCTCATAGTCTTGATAGGAGACACATATCAAAACATTCATGATTCTTCTCCTTTGAATGTGCTTAGTCAATAATCCAAATCTTCTACAATTATTCCACAAATCTTCATGAGTTGGAATTGAAATTCGAATTTGTGGTTGAGTGGCCAAATAAGACCCTTCTAAAATCTTCAAATAGGCCTACAATATCATACAACTCATACCACTTTTAGATATATATGAAAACATGTTAATTTCCTAATATTTAATCATAAATTCTCTTAAAATACTTAAAATAAATGACTTGGAAAATAATAATGATAAACCCATATGATCATGAAAATGGTTATTAATGTAGGGTTATGGAGCTACAAAATATGGTAAAGAGTTACGAAATATGGTAAAATGATGGAAATGAGAGTAAAAAGAATGCCATTTTGGAGGCCCAACATTTCCCCCCAACTGAAGATGTTGCATGTCCTCATGCAACTTTCCATTGATTCCCTTAATCATAAGTTGATCTTCTTGAAATGCTTTGCTTCTATATGAACTTTGGTTTTGTATTGATTCTCTTTTAACTTTGCATAGTCATATCATTTGATACTTTATTCTTTTTGCAAAGTGTACTTTGAAAGACATTGGATTGCAATATATTTTTTATGGTTGGTTCTTGTGTGACAACAAAATTTTTATTAGTATTGATTCTTGTGTAAAAATAATTTTCTTATTTTTGTTGCATCAAAATACTTGAAAACATTAAGAATTCCTTTTTAAGGCCCCATAGTGGTTATCGGCCATTTAATGTGCTTATCAATTGATCATTGCAAAACATATAAACTTTTGGAATCAAAATGCAATAATAGTTGATTGGGAAAAATATGTTGGTTAGGATGAAATTAAATGTGACATGTGAATATGAATTGATATCTCTTCGCCCCAGCTAAAGGTGTTTTTAGTTTTTGGCAAATGAGAAAGGGAATATAAATGTGGTGAGAGATTTTCCAAAATCATAATTTCGGCATTTAAGGAATTACATGATCAAAGACTAGAAAACAACATACCTTCACCTACCTGAAAAGTGGACAAGCTATATATATAGAACAGTGTGGTTGCTGTTGCTGAATCATGGAATGTGAAGTAAAATAATCTGATCTGCGTTTTGTTTCTCTTGGTTGTATGAATAGAGGAAGAATATGATATGGAATTGGAATCTTTATTTCTAGGACAATGCTACGACTGCTGAATTCTGAGTTGAGTCTTGCTATAAGTTGTTGAAATCATATAGTCTTCATTCATTCCCACTCAGTGGCATAATTCTTATCTGTGTGAATAGATGTGTCGATGTCGAACATAGAAAAGAAATTGTTGTATTACTGGCAATTAATGAATTCCATTAACCAACACGAGACTACTCACCATTGATATCAATGAGAGTCAATATGCCTAAATACATCTTACTAGGTACGAATAGATGTGTCGTAGTCGAGTCACCTAGAAGATCCGACAAACATGGGACATTGATGTATTCCCACTGTTTATTGGCGAGAGAACTTGCCATTAAGGCATGCAAGCCTCAAAGTACTTGAAAGATATCTAGTCTTGATCCTAGATGACATGTTAGATTCGATAGGTCAAGAATTGTTAGAAGGGATGCCTTAATGAATCCTCCATCATCTAATGCAAGTATAAAATAATAATTTGAAAGACCATAGATGAAAGATTTGCATTATGAAGCAAGTTTTATTTGACGAAAGGAAGAGGAAAATGGGGTGACTTAGCTTTGTAAGGGAGATGAATGACTTTATTTTTGGGTTAAGGGTGAGTGAAAATGAGGCAGGAAAGTGTGAAGAATTCAAAGGGAAAATGAGTTTTTACATCATGGTTTGGCAATAGGGAGATGGAAATTTATGGATCGATTGTAGGCTTAGAATGAGTAGCAATGGTAAAATTGGTATCTGAGAGGCCTTGTTTAGTAGAAATGGTGTAATGGATCTGATTTGACATGGAATGAACATGTTCTTCTTAAAGAAACACGATCTTTAAAAGGCACTCATGCATATAGTGATCTTCTTTCATCATCCTAGAACCTGCAAAAATTTAGCACTTTTCTACAATAAAATATAATACTATATATAGAGAGAGAGGTGATTAGTCTCTCTTCATTTTATATATACAAAAAAATTAGAAATAGTACTAATAAAACAAATTCAAGGAAGAAAAATTAAATTCACTTTTACCTATTTGGAAAGTGGTACCTTAGACTACGTGTTGGTCTTTTTTTGGTAACTTCTTTAAATTTTTTTTAATGTTTCAAATGTTGATGAAAAATGTCTCATCGCTTAGATCTCGTCAAGATATTTCCAATGATGTTTGAATCATCGAAAACTGATGTCGTATGAAAGAGTTATGATTGTTTGAAGTTTTTATGAAACATGAAAAAATTGTGCATGGGTGCCATGTGGCAACACCAGAGAGTGCCACGCGGACGCTGAAGTGGGTAAATGACATGACATGTAGACGTGGTGAGCTGGCTGTTCAAGGTGACATGGTGGACAACGAGACAATGACTGTGTAATGTTGACCAATAATACGCAACCACGTGGACCAATCCAATGTCGCCACATGGTAGCGAAATTGTTGCCTAGTTAAGGATTGTCAAAATTGTAGAATAGTTAACAACTTTTGGCTTTTATTGGATTTGAACTCATGACCTCTCTTTTACAAATTCAAAGACTTACCAATAAGCCACAATTTGAATTTGTGAAATAAAAGCCATAAAACATCAATTAAAGTTAAAAATATTAATCATTCTACAAATTTGACTAATGAGGCAACAATTTGACAAATGCCCAACAAAACAAAATTCAAGATTTTTAGGAGAAAATCAAGTGTCTAAGTGCACTTGTCAATCAATTTCATGTCACCAAAATATTTGATTTTCATTTGAACTCATCCTATTGCCAAAAATAATGGATCTCACAACCAATTTATTCTATAAAAATTGGGAAAACATTGAAGCTACAACTCATTTTTATTTTTTTGTTATTTTTGTAGGTTGCTACAAGGTGTGTTATAGAGAAATTCGTGGGCCATTTTCTCACAAACTATCTATTGGATTGAGTTGAATTTTTTTGGAAATGTTCCTACTATTCTAATGTTTATGCACACCAAAAATCAATACCATCCAATGCATGAATTTCGAGATATAATCAAAATTGCTATAAACTTTAGAAACCATTTTCTCACAAACTACATATCAGTTTGGGCTGAGATTTTTATGAAGGTTCCTATGGTCCTAATGCTTCTGCACACTGAAAATAAGATCAATCCAATGTACAAATCTCGATATATAAGCGAAATAGTTGTACGTGATCTTCAGTTTTTCAAAAAACGTGAAGCGAATTGGGTTGAAATTTTCAGGGATTGTTCATCAGAATATTATGCACTTCCTGTATAAAATTTACGAAAACCCAGTTCCTGGTTTGTGAGATAACTTTAGTTTAATTTCTGCAATTTTTTTGTTGTTGGAAAAATAAATTATTTTAACAAATTTTGACAAATATCCAATTGACATTTGGAGATTAAATTTTGAGTTTTTTTTTTTTTTTTTTTTAAGAATGAATAATGAATTTAGATCTCCTATCCAATTTTTAGATCTATGAGTTTTATTGCAAAATTTCAAAGCTAACTTTATTCAATTTTCCTTTATGATCTTCCACGTCGCGCAAGACACAAGAACAAAGTAAAAATATTTGATCTCAAACCTTAAATTTTATCTCTGAAAACTCTGTTTGTTCTCCTTCCTTTCTAGATCTTCTTGCAAAATAATTAGTGAGCAAGGTGGCTCTTACTGTACCACCAAAAATACAATTACAAATAAAATGAAATCTAACTTTAAAAAAAAAAAAAAAAAAACTTAAAAACATCACCTAACTTAGTTTTATTTATTGATTCTATCCTACTATATTGAAAATAGACAAATTGGTTCAAGTGTATGCATATTTCCAGTGTAACCATGTGCGTAACATGAGTAAAAAGATATTCATGCTTAGGTTTGAAAAATATGCATTAAAGCACAACAAATCATGAAAGGCTAGTTGTTTTGATAATGCAATCAAAAGTATGGAAGAATGAAAGAGTGATGTGACTTGATCCATGATTGGAACCATCTTTCAATAAAGCTATGAGATTCTTGATTCCTTTCTTGGTTCAGATCACATTGAATATCCTCTTTTATTATGCATTCCTCAATCTTAGATTCTAGTGGTTGCTCCCAATCAAAACTATTCCATGATTCTTTAGTCCCTTCAACAGATTGGCAAGAGGAATCAAAAGAGACTTGAAGATCTTCTTATGGAGGTGGAAAGATAGACAAGTTTTTGAATGCAGTTAAAATATACTCTTCCTGAGAGGCATATATCCCAGCTATTGCTAGGATTCGAGAAAGTTCTTGGAAGAAAATTCCTCAAATTCTTAATTGTCTGTGAATTACTCCAACTAGCTGATATTTCCTATCTTGCACATAGATTAATACAAAGAATTGAAAAATTATTGAATATGCGTCATAAAAGATTTTAATATGTTTTTAACCATGCATCTAAGAATGAGTGCAACAATCATGAGTTGTCTAAACTTTCAAAATAAACACCTATGTATACCTCCTCGACAATGGTGCCAAAATGTTGGGTGATTTAATTGTGAGTTAAATCCTTGTCATTAATTGTGAACTCGGGGTTCGTGAACTGATGAGGTATACATGTACTATACGTGCTAGGTGGTTATTTATCAAAATAGATTAATCTAATGCAATTGAAACTAATTACAAATAAAATTAAATCAATTCAATCCAATCATAAAGAAATTGTAATCACACTTGCATAAAATGAAATTAAATAAAATAACATAATTACATAATGTTACCAATATGTACAACAAATGAAAAAGAGATGTGCAAAATGTAGTTGATTGGGGCCATCCTTTCCTCAGCAAGCACACCGAACAATTATCACATCTTGGAGATCAAAGTAGAAGTATGTATTTCATAAAATAAAGTTGGAGAAAAAATCGAAAGATATTACAAGAATTCAACTATCTTCTTCTCTATCCTCACTTTACAAATTACATCTTGGATGGAACTTTGAAATCTGGGACTTGGAACCCTTTGTATGAAGAATGCACTCCTATTTATACAAAAATTGAAGATAACTATTCAATAAATATAGATCCTTAAATCTCTCCTAAATCCACTTTTATCTCTTGTGGTTACAACCAATCATCTAAAAATATAAGATACAAATCCTCTCAAAATTCTCTCCTAGTTTTGATAGGAGACACATACCAAAACATCCATGATTATTCTCCTTTGAATGTGCTTAGTCAATGATCCAAATCTTCTAAAATTATTCCACAAATCTTCATGAGTTGGAATTGAAATTCGAATTTGTGGTTAAATGGCCAAATATGACACTTCTAGAATCTTCAGATAGGCCTACAATGCCATACAACTCATATCACTATATATATATATATATATATATAATATATATATATATATATTCCTAATATTTAATCATAATTTCTCTTAAAATACTAAAATAAATGACTTGGAAAATAATAATGATAAACCCATATGATCATGAAAATGGTTATTAATATAGGGTTATGGAGCCACAAAATATGGTAAAGAGTTACGGAGTATGGTAAAATGATGGAAATGAGGGTAAAAGAGGATGACATTTTGGAGGCCCAATAACAATTTTGTTTTGGGTTGCAGGTTAGTAGATGCTTGAGTGAAGAAAAGAGGAGTCATTTGGGCTCTCTTGAGACTGTTTTAAGGAGTGAGTCAATCTACATGAAGGTCGAGTCAAGGAAGAGTTGTTCTAAGCTAGTTTTGGCATGTTCTCTCTTCCCTAAGCTGGTTGAGAAGGTGGTTGTTCTATGGTGACTAGGTCGCAGTCCTATAATGGTTGTTTAGAGGGCTAAACAAGCCTAATTCAGGGTGTTGAAGCAATCATATTGGGCAACGTATCCAAACTTGTAAAGGGGAGATTGCCACAGTTATTTGTGGGAGAATTTGCTACAAGTTGGAGGACTAGTATAGGATACTAGTGTGCTCTAACTAGTGATCACCCTTCAATTGCTTAATAATAATATATAAAGGTACGTTTCTCATTTATTCTTGCTGTAGGTTTTAACCATGTACATAAATTACCTGTATACGAATTCTAAAAACAATGGAGAGAGCATAAAACATAAAATAGATATACATAGAGTTTTTTCCTTGGATCCCAAAACCAAGACTACCAGATTGATTTTTCATTATATTCCTTTCAATGTTACAATACATATATATACATGCCGAATCACTCATAAACCTCAATACATTAACCATGGATTAGAACATAACCGTAGTTCCCTTGACCGGATCTAAAAGATACCATGGGCAGAAAAAAATCATGCCCAAAGCCATGTGCAAAACCCATGCACAAAACCATAGGTAGGTCCGCGCACCTAATATAGGGTTCAAATTTTATTTATTTATTTATTTTTTTCATATATATATTGTTGCGGGGTGCTGGCCCAGACCCTACAGAGGGGGGTTTTCTCCCCCCTCAAACCCCCCAATAAGGGGCGTTGCTGCCCCCGCTGTGTCTTGTGCAACGAAGTGGTAGCTAACCACCCCCCAACTTCGTTCGTGGGCTAGTCGTGGAAATAATATAACACACACCCAACACTTGCTATGTGTTGGGTGTAGTTTTGAACACGATTAGATGGGTTGTTTGTGAAGTCTATTGGCAGCTAGGAGGAAGGGTTTCCTAGGTGGTTGTATTCCCTAACCATTTGTCATATGCTATAACAATCTATTGGAGCTTAGATTTGTACAATAGCTCCTCTATTGCAGAACAAAGGGCAGATCTTCAGAGCTCTAAAAAAATATAAAGGACATGACTTTTGGTGTTGTATTGGGCATTTGAGGACTGTTGGGGGGAAGCATGAGAGTGCCCAAGAGTGATCCCTAAGTGCAGTGCAGGGAAGGACTCTTGGCTTCTAGGAGTGATAGTTGTTTGAGCTCAAGGTTTGGCCAGCCAGAGGAGAAATTTTTTGTAGCCGATATTTATCATTAGAGAAGTGACATTTGATGGTGATAGGTGGCAGCCCTCCTACCCTATGTTAGTATTCATTGGTGTAGTGCAGGAAGAATATAGTGGGAAGAAGTCCCTGAGTAGTGGAGGAGAAATAATGGGTAGTTGAGAGTTGTTCACAAATGGAGTTGTGAATAACTTGACAAGAATCTAGATTTGTTGATGCGTTTAAGGACTAACGGTCAATAAGAGAGAAGGTGGAGCTAAGATTTAGTGGCCATATGGACTTGGAGCATTGATAGAGATGTTGCAGATTGGGAGCTGAAGGATCGGGAAAATGTGTACAGGGTGCGACTAAGGCAGCTGTGAGCAGCTCTACATTAGCTAAATGGTCAAAGTATCTTGTATTGCGTAGATTGGTGGTCATCACGACAAATGCCAAGCCCTAACTGTTTTATATCTTGTATCAGTGGATGTACAACTGCCATTATCCCTGATACAGAAGCCCTAATTTAGTTGGATTAATATAACGAAGTTGGGTTATTGTACATATTAAAGTTGTGTATATTTTGTGCACTAGTAGATTTACTGTTGTTTATAATTACACTGTGCAAAGTAGACTCGTTGTGATACTTGGTTTGGTAGTGTCAATGATTTAATATTCTATCCTAAACACCAATTTTATGGAAAAACAACATGGTATCAGAGCTACTTTGAAGGGCCAGTGAATTGGAGTGTGCATAACGAAGCAGCTCAGCGGGAGTTATGGTTGTTTAGATCATGGAGTAGAGGGTTCAACTGAAGACATGGAGATGTGGTCTTGACTTGCTTGGCAACATGATTGGTTGGGAGTTCCGGTGGATTGGTGGTGAGCCTGGTGAACAATAGTTTGTTGTAGGGTAGGTTGCTGATCATGGACTTCCTTTGAATTGCCATGTCATTGTGATAATTCGAGGTTTGTTTTGGCATGGATGAGATCAGGATGATCAAGAGTGCTTCATATGATGGAGTGAAAATTGGCAGGCTAAAGTCTTCATGTGATCGTGATGTTGCATATCTTAGATTGAAGGGATTTGCACGAGTTGTGTTTGATCCAGGAGGATGAACACTTGCAGGACTGAGACAATGGAGATCGTGTAGGCTTAGAGGGAATCTAGCTTTAGAGGGAGCAACCCTATGGAGGTTTGGGATCTTCAAGTTCATATGTGATGAGTTAGAGGAACTACTGAGATTGTAGGGTTCATTCTATAGAGTATGTTGTAGTCATGGATGTCAAATGAGCTAGTGTCACCAGAGATGTTGATAGAGATTTCCTAGTGTTCAAAGTACCTCCCTCGCTAAGAGGGAGTGTTGAGATTTGTAGCTTGGGAGGTACTACAAACCCTAGGCTAGAGGGTTTTGGGGGAATGAGAACACAAACTTGAGTTGTGGGCTTAGAACCCAAGCCCATGGGCTTTGCACCCAAGCATGTGGGTGTTAATCTGTGAGGAGTTTTGGGCATGTTATGATTTGAGTATATAGAGGATCACGAGAGAAACCGGGAGAAATGAAAATCACTCAAACCAAAGTTGTATATCATGATATATGAATTTTTCAAGTTAGAGTGTGGGCTTGTGCATGAAGAGTTAAGGTTAGATTGATGATTAAAAGACCTCATGACAGTTGTCATCCCTATTAAACAAATTAGTGGGGACCTTGTTTTTAGTATAAATACAATGTGAGTTTGGAGTCATTTATCACCATCATTATGAAACACGAAGGCAAGCAAATGTGATGTGAGAATATTTTGCATAAGGAGGAGAAAAATTGTATTTTGGGCTGTAGGTTAGTAGACGCTTGAGTGAAGGAAATAGGAGTCGTTTGGGCTCTCTTGAGACTGTCTTAAGGAGCGAGTCAATCTGCAAGAAGGCCAAGTCAAGGAGGAGTTGTTCTAAGCTAGTGTTAGCATGTTCTCTCTTCCTTGAGTAGGTTGAGAAGGTAGTTGTTTTGTGGTGACTAGGCCGCAGTCTTGTACTAGCTATTTAGAGGGCTAAACAAGCCTAATTCAGGGTGCTGTCGTAGTTAGACTGGGCAACGAGTTTCCAAACTTGTAGAAGGGAGAGGGCCACAGTGATTTGTGGGAGAATTGGTCAAAATTTGGAGGACTAGTATAGGTTACTAGTGTGCCCTAACAAGTGATCGGTCTTCAGTTCCTGAAATCCAATTTATAAAGGCATGTTTCTCCTTTATTCTTGCTAGATGGTTAGTTTATGTTTGGACCAAATTGGGTGGGTTGTTTGTGAAGTCTATTGGTGATATATATTGGATCATTATATTGTTTTTCATCCATCTCGATGCATTTAGAATGGAAAAAGTGGATGAATTAGCTCATGGGATTGTTTTTACTGGCGGGACCCAGTTTAGCGAAATGAGGAAACCTTTCAGGAGAATTTTGAGGCATTAAACAATGTTTTTTAGGGGAAAAACATTGTTTCTTTAGCGTAACACCCTTTTATGTTGTTCTACACATAAAGATATTTCCTGTGGCGCAAGAAGTGAGTAAATCAGAGTCTGTATGAAAAAATTATGCCACTCAGAAGTTGAGCTTCTTGTTTTCACACCTATAGTTCGGGAGGATGCCGCGGCCCCCATTATTCATGGAAAAGGGTCTAGCCACATGTTTTTAATGTAGAAGAATCTAGAAGAACCTATATCATAACTCTAGTGAAGAGTTGATGTAGTCAAACGTAACCACCAGTAGGCTCTCGAGTTGTGTTATAATCAGGCCACTAGGAGGAAGAGGCATTCCATTTTTTCGAGAGAATTTTGTTCCATATTTAAGCAAAGATATCTAGGAGAGATAGGAGGTAGAGCACATAGAGAGGATATGTGCACTGTAGCAGCCCATGGCCCACATGAATTAATTCTTTATACCTGCAACCATATTTCCATACAGAGAAAGAGAGCGAAGCCACCTCACCTTCTAGCTGGATTTTCTCCCAAAGGTTTCCCAAAACATAGCTTGTATATTATATGTGTGTGTAAACTTATTTTGTCATTCTCTACTTTTCTGCACGATTTCCATTCACATGCATGCACTAATTACAGTTAAATTTATAGGTCTAGAAGTTTAAAAAAACTGTAATAGTGTAAAAATTCATAATTTTAATATATTATTATCAGATCTATTGTGATGAATTGTTAAATGGAATATCCATGGCATGGGGGCTTCACTCAATAAACCTCTAACATAGCACGTGCGTTCGTGGCATACTAAACAATACCCTTTATTGGACTACATATTGGAAAATACCTCTAAAAATCACATTATTTAACCCCCTACCAATACAAACCCAATACATGTTCCCAATTTTAAAAACCCCTACTTCACTAGATATTGTGGGTATCCTTTTTTTCATTAACATTTTTATACCCCTTTATATTTTCTCATTAACTTTGAGCTCAATTTTTTATACCTGCCAATATAAAAAACCTTTACCCCCTATTATATGCTCAATATATTATGTCATTTTTCCTCAATATATATCCCCCAATATGAATGCACGTCGTATGGTATTGCTCCCCCAATGAAGCCCCCATGATCCATGGCAGTTTACGGATCATTTGGTATCAGAGCCAATTTTCTTTGGGTATTTTATGGAGATTTCAGGGATCTAGATCAACGAGGCCAAAAATCATAAAACCTTAATCATGGTCAACGAATATGTAAACAAACCTTGTGATACTGCAAAGGTGAGGTTTACGCAGCTAAAACAACAAGTCACAAATATCAATCACAATGTAAGCCTCCTCTTGGAAACCTTGAATAGTAAGCTAGGGATATTTGGAGAAGATGGGGGTTTGAATGTAGAGGAAAAATCTGAACGGGGATCAAAATATTGAGGATAAAAGAAGAACCAGTCGAAGAAATAATATGGAAAATATCAACCCGGTTCAAATGCCATGAATCAATCCTTGTTTAAAATGGAAGAAAAAGTCGATATCAAGCCATACCATGGCAATCTCAACACTCTGAAGCTGAACCATTAGTTGCAACAATTGGAAGTTTATTTCAGCATCCATCAGATTGAGGAAGGACATAAAATCTCATTTGCACGATTGAAATTGGAGGGCCATGCACTGACTTGGTGGGAGAGACACATGAAAACCATTAGGTTGGAGGGTGAACCTCCAGTGACTAAGTGGGAAGATTTCAAAACCCTCATTATGGACCAGTGGATTTGGTGGCATTGCTTCAGGCAAAAGTTAGCTCAAAGTGTTCAGGAGTACACTACAAAATTTAGAAAGATGGTTATAAATGTTGGGTATCTCTCCAACGAACCCAAATATACTCCTTAAGTATTTGGGGGGTCTTCACCACCATTTTCGTGAACAAGTGATGTTGTTCAAGCCCAAATTGGTGGACGAGGCTTGTTTACAGGCACACTACCTGGAGAACATAGGCCTTAAAAGAGTGCAATCAAGTGGATCAAAGCTAAAGGAGCAACATGAAGCTTATAAGTAGGGGAAGAAGAAGAAAAAATGGGAAAAGATAAAAATACGGCAACCACATCGCACCAGTGCAAAGATCCTAGCAATCACTGCAACATCGATGGCCATACAAAGGAAAAATGTTGGAAGTTGCATTCAGAGCTAAACCCAAGAACAAGAAGAAGAATCTCATTAGCATAGATTCGAGAAACAAAGTCGAAAGCAACTTAGACGTGGATGAGAAGATTGTCTATATGTCAATGCAGAAGCAAGTGAACCTGAGTAGCCTTCAACATCATGAAGAGAAAGAAATGAACAAACTCTTCCATATAAAGATATAGGTCAGAAGACAAATTTTAATGCTTCGTTTGACTCAGGATCGTAGATAGATCTCATTGCAGCAGAACTAGTCAAGAAGTTGGGGCTGGAAGTTCGTGATCATCCAAACCCATATCCACTGGGATGGGTAAATAAAGATGCAGAGTTGAAGGTAAAAAAACAATGTACAATTAGAATTTCTAACAATGTTGATTCTATTGATGTAGTATATCTAGATGTGGTTCTGATCCATGTGGATGTTGGTGGCCACATGCCTATCCCACTTTGACCCCCACCATTGTCTCTTTCAGTTTTTCATTTTCCTTAATTGTAGCACAATTTACTATTTTTGGCAATTTTCGGGTCTTGAACTTCCAGAACTGTTTTGAGATCATAAACGACATTTTTTTTGGAAAAACAACAATTGACGATTGTTACTTTACCAAAAAAAATGTTGTTTAGGGCCTCAAAACGGTTCCGGAATTTCAGGACCCGAAAAACTGCCAAAAATAGTAAACTATGCTACAATTAAGGAAACTGAAAAACTGAAAGAGATATTGGTGGAGGTCATGGGATAGGAATGTGGCCACCAACATCCACCTGGATCATTCCTCCCCCCTTAGGAATCAATGGTCCCCATTGTGTTGAGTACCTCCCCGAGTTGAGGAAATTTTTGTTGAACCTCGTCCCTCATGAGATGTTCTGCAATCTCTGATGTGTCCAGTAATGGTGGGAAGCATAGTCGAGGGCGGTCCACATTGAACACTTGGTGCAAGCCAAGGAATAGGGAATGTTATTCTCCATAACATTGTTTCCCACAACCTTGGTAATGTGTAAGGACCATATTAGGGTGGTTTGAGCTTCTGATGGGCTCTTCTAAGGTGTTCTTTCTGCAAAGGAAACCAGACTTTGTCACCCACCTA
Source organism: Pinus tabuliformis (assembly GCA_031772625.1). NCBI lineage: Eukaryota > Viridiplantae > Streptophyta > Pinopsida > Pinales > Pinaceae > Pinus > Pinus tabuliformis. Next base: position 808,430,604 of record CM062804.1, on the reverse strand, counting down.
AAACTTGTGTGGCACCCGATGTTGATCATGTCGCTGCTTGTACTTGGCATTTTCCACAATGGAGCGACGATATATCGACCCGTTGGTTAAAGGTCCTTCGGGAGTCAGATCGAACAAATGATTTATCTGATAGTGCAATTGTACCCTTGTGGGTGAGGAGAAGATGTCCCTGTATTCTTTCATGACCGAATCCACTTGCTTATGTTGCGTGGAGGAACCCTTCCAAGGGGCCATCGATGTGGCTACGATCTTCCCCTTACTTTGAGAGCGAACCAAAATGAAAATAATTTTCCTAGTCTGGGAGATGATCTTTTTGCATTTATTAGCAAAGATCAAAGAGGTGGTGGTAGGTGGGGCTACCTCCGGTATCCTGTATAATGTATTACCCAAAGAAATAATCCCAGAACAAGGTCTAGACTCATATACACCATGTCTCTTCCACAAGTATGGTTTTCCTAATAATACATCACAAATTTCGAGAGGAGAAACATCACACAATACCTCATCTGTGGAGGGATTGATGTTGTAGGGAAGGTGACATTGTTGTCTGAATCGGGGATCTCATCCTTGGTGAAGCCACCCAATGTTGTACGAATGCAGGTTTGGTATGGTCAGTAGGTCCAACTGCTTCACGAGCTCTACTGAAATGAGGTTCTTTTGGTTTCCATTGTTGACAATGAATTGCAGCGGTGAACCCTTCACCCACATTTGTGAGTGGAAAATACGCTCCCCTTCCTCTAGATCTTTCGGGCTCATTCTTTTGGATCTTGGTGGTGACAATAGTGGCACTAGGCTTTGCATCAATAATTTTCTTCCCTTTGTCATTCCTGCTTTCGGGTTCTGACTTAGGGTCAAAACATGCATCTAATTCTAAAGCCTTCAACTCAGCCACCAACGACTGCTTGGCCTAACACTCACTTGTGTTGTGAGTGGGGCTCTTATGGAACTCACACCACTTTCCTGTGTACTTCTTTGACTTCATGGTGGTGTTATTTTCTTGCATCTTCGACGGGTTGTCTTGGGTCACCCCGCCTTGGCTTTGTCCTTTGTTCTTTGGGTTCGCAGATCCAAAGTTTCGCTTCTTTTGTTTAAACTTCTGCTTGATCTTGACAACGTATCAGTATGCTGTGCCAAGCGAGGAGATGTCGAGGAATTCCATCTCATCCTAGATATACCTGTGTAGGAAGCCGCAATCTTTGAGTATCAAATGCCACTCAGAATCCTTGATACCCAACTTTGTGTGAAGGGTGTGAAAAATATTGGTAAACTTTGGCACATCTGGTCCCTTCCCTACCACAACATGGTCCACTTTATGTATTTATCCTCATAGCTTCCAACAGGGTAGTACTGCTCCTTGATGACATCCCAGAATGAATTACAAGTGGGTGTGGCTGAAAATAGTGAGGTTGTACTTTCATCCTTTTGCTCGCAGTAGGTTTCCCACCAGTCCTTGACGTCGGGGTGCTTTAAGAAGTGCAAAAGTGATCTTTTCTCAGTTGGAAAAATAATTAATAGAAAAATATCCTTCTAACATATTTAACCATTTATCTATGACATTTGCATCTATTTGACCCTCAAATATGGGAATGTCAAAGTTAACTTGTACCTTAAAGGGTGTGGCACTTCCAGAATAGTTGCTGGAAGTAGAGGCATCACCCCTGGGTAGACGCTGAAGGATCTGAGAAAATGTGTCCATCATCGCGTTCCTTTTTCACTCGAGGGCTTCTTCGAGCAAGATTTTGATATGATCTCCTGCCCCCTTGTCTTTCTTTTCATCTGCCATGGAAGGCCGTCGAGTTTTGCTGGTCTTGCAAAGGCTCGACTAGTTCAAGCCCTAACTCCTTATATCGTGACCTCGTTGGGGACATGCAAAGAAAAATAGAGAAAGAGTAGACCACTTTGATACCACTAATCCATATTTAAACAGGAACACAACAAATTACAGATATAACCATAAATACAGAGATGCAACAAAAATAACACTTCATTTCATGAATATCAAATATTGAAATATGCTTACAAGCATAATGGAAGTAAGAGTAGCTCGGGCGATGTTAGCTTATCTCTGAGAAAATATGTGGTGGCTACATGCCTTTGAACTGAGTTACAATGAGGCTCAAGGGCCTTTTTATTATTGAACATTAAGAGAAAACCCTAAACAACCAAAACCCTAACCTGAGGAGATTTAACACCAAGTGTTTATGGGCCCTGTTGGGGTTAGTTGGGAAGCCAACTTCCCAGGGTCATAACTTGGTCATATTATCTCTGTTTGACGTGTATGATCTTTCCAACAAGGTATCATACATGTCAAACAAAGATAATATGGCCAAGTTACGACCCCGGGAAGTTGGCTGCCCAACTAACCCCAACGGGGTCCATAAACTCTTAGTGTTACATCTTCTCGGGTTAGGGTTTTGGTTGTTTGGGGTTTTCTCTTATTGTTTAATAATAAAAAGGCCCTTGACCCTCATTGTAACTCAGTTCAGAGGCATGTAGCCACCATATATTTTCTTAGAGATAAGCTACCATCACCTGAGCTAGTCCTATTTCCATTATGTTTGTAAGCATATTTCAATATTTGATATTAATGAAATGAAGTGTTATTTTTGCTGCATCTCTGTATTTATGGTTATATCTATAATTTGTTGCGTTCTTGTTTAAATATGGATCAGGTTCCTCTTTGATGTATGTGGAGTCATGTTTGGGAGTCCATACATGTACATGCGAGATGCAATATTCATGAGGAGAGCCAATCAATACCAACTCGTCAAGGATGGAAAATATTTCATCATCAATGTGCACAAAGGCAAGTAAAAAATTTCAGTAGTAAGTTCCAACCAAGCCAATAAATTGATCAGTTCCAACAATAAGTATGTTTTATTGTTTTTAAGAGAAAGTTAGTCTAAAGAGGAGTCAATAAGAGGCAAGGCATCCCTAAAGGGGTGTTTTAAGAAAAAAAAATAATTGGAGGAGTTGTTATAGGCATACATGGATGTGTTCTGATAGCTTAAAGGGTTACCACCTAAGAGAGAAGTGGAGGATGAGATCCAACTATTTCCATACTCCCCATTTCCAAATATTGGGTTGTACAGGCAGTCTATTATAGAAGAAAGTGAGGTGAAGAAGCAGTTGTTGGAACATGATGTCATTCTACCAAGTACATCACCATGTGAGTCACCCATCATCATTGTGCCAAAGAAGGATGGGAATTGGCAGATGTGTATAGATTACATGGTGTTGAATAAAATCATGCTCAAGAACATATACCCCTTGCCCAGGATAGATGATCTTCTAGATCAGTTGCAGCAAGGAAAGTACTTCACTAAGTTGGACTTAAAGTTTGGACATCACCAGGTTGGAGTCAAAGAAGAAGATACATGGAAGACCACCTTCAAAACCAAGCAAGGTTTGTATGAGTGGTTAGTTATTCCATTTGGTGTATGTAATGCACCAACTAAATTTATGATATTAATAAATGATTTTCTCCACCATTTCATAGATTTATTTGTTATTGTCTCTTTGGATGACATATTGGTATATAATGCTACCTTGGGGGAGAATATTTCATATTTGATGCAAGTGCTGGAACCATTGAAGAAGCATCAAATGCTAGCAAATTGCAAGAAGTGTGAGTTTGTGCAACAGTCCTTGGTGCATTTGGGTTATGTGATCGATGGAGGAGAACTGAAGGTAGATCCTTCCAACATGGACGCCATTATGAAATGGCCAGTGCCTAATAATGTTTCTGAGGTCAGGAGTTTCACTGGGGCAACACATTACCTAAGGAAATTCATAGCCTCATTTCCAATGGTAGTAGGACCATTCCATGCCATAATAGTAAGTGACAAGAGTTCTAGTGGGAAAAGGTTAGCAAAAGTCTTTCGAGGAGTTAAAGAAGAAGATCAATGAAGCACTAGTTTTGGCATTACCAAACTTGCAATGACCCTTTGAAGTGGAGAGAGATGCGAGTGGGTATGCTATGGGACTTGTCTTGATGCAGGGAGGAAGGCCTGCATGCTACCATTCTGAAGTATTCATGGGGAAGTTCTTAACTACCCTACCTACAAAAAAGAGCTCTATGCCATGCTGCAAGCTTTGAAGAAGTGGAAGCACTATCTTATGGGAAAGGAGACAATAATCCACACATATCACCAGCTGTTACAGTACTTGTAGGCCCAAAGTAAGATACAACAGACTAAGCATTACAAGTGGATGGGGTTTTTACAACAATTTCATTTGGTGATCAAGTATAATAAGGGAAGCACAAACAAGTTGGCTGACATGCTACCAAGGCCACCCATTGTTGGCTTATTGAGGCTTGACCCAGGTTCAGATTTAAGTTAGTCAAACAAATCCCGGTACTACTGGCCCTTTCAGCAACAGTTTGCAGAGCACGGATTGAGGTCTCACCCGAAGTAGTATGGGAGGGTGCTAGAACCAGGTTTTCGCACCCTGAAGATGTCTGATGAGTTCAAGTGGTCCGCGGTTCGACCCTGAGCGCACGTCGCTACGCGCACTTTCCCATACCTCGCAGCTTGAGATACTGCCTTCACGCAACCTTACTCAGGGCCCAAACGCTGTTATTACCCAATTCCTTACTCATATTCCACTGTTAGTTGGTCAATTTAGCCTACTTGCATGCTTTAAGTTATACTTAGCAATACAAATCATTCACACAGGTGCACAGAGTAAATAAACAATATATTTGCAATTTATATCAAACATGCATTAATACAAGAGCAAATACACAAATTGGTAACAAAACTTCTCTTTATTAATTTCTTCTTCAATTACAGACTTGACTCCGCCCTGCGCACTCAGCTGCGGACTACTAGGCCTTTGTGCACTCAGCTGTAGAGCCTTCTCCTACCTTACGACAAAAAGACACACTTAGATGCTTAGACTCTTTCTTCTCTCTACTTCTTTGATATCCTCTCTTTTACACTTAGAGCCTCGCTCTATTTATACAATCCCATGGTCCGTGGACCATGGGTAGGCTGACATTACATTACAAGACTAGGGCGGACAACCCTGTGACTCTATCATACATTTCGCGCTCCGCGCCCGTAATTCACAGAGTCTTTAAAACAATATCGGACCAAAACTTGGGCTTTGAGCCCCAAAAAATGCCTTGGGGGTATTCCATGCCCAACACCCATGATGCATACAAAGAGGCATATTCAGAGGATGAGGACCTCAAGGAGGTGTATCAACAGTTGTAGAGTCAGAGTCATGTGCACGATGGCGAAACACCATTGACTACCATCTCTAGAATGGGTTACTCTACAAGATGGATAAGCTATGTGTTCCTAAAGGTGAGTGACTGCAGCTGATTAGAGAGGCTCACACCTCCAAGGTTGTAGGGAACTTTGGTGTAGGGAAGACTATGGCTAACTTGCAGAGGTATGTGTATTGACCCAAGATGTAAGAGCAGGTAGCTAGGTTCATAATAGGATGTATTCTTTGTTATACCAACAAATATCGCAACATGAAACATGGTATACATCATCCCTTACCTGTACCTACTCATCCTTGGGAAATCATTTCCATGGACTTTGTGGGAGTTTTACTGACAACCAGGAAGGGACATGACTACTTGTTCCTGGTAGTCAACAGGTTCAACAAGATGTGTGTTCTGATGCCCTGTAAAAAGACCATCAATGGATAAGAAGCAACAAACATGTTCTTTAGACAGGCCTGGGCGCACTTTGGGATACCAAGGAGCATCATTCCAGACATGGATACAATATTTATTAGTTCATTTTGGACTACGTTATGGGAGAATATGGACACAAAGTTGAAGAGATCTATAATATTCCATCCAAAAACAAATGGGTAGACAAAAGTAGTCAATAGAAATTTAGTGCAGCTTCTGAAAGGATACAACCAGAAGCATCTGAAGACCTGGAATAGAAATATGGTATATATACAACATTCTCACAATAGTCCAGTCCACACTTCTATAGGAAAGTCCCCATTTGAACCTTGTTTTGGATATTTTCCACCTTCACCTTTGGATATTTCATATGAGGAACAAAGAGGAGTGAGGGAAGATCATACAAGAGATGATTTGAGGGCTGAAAAATTTATAAAGAAGATTAGGCAGATCCATATATAGGTACAAGAAACACTGTAGAAGTTGCAGGAGAAGTATAAGGCCAGGCATGATCAACACAAAACAGAAAAATCATTTAAGGTGGGAGACAGAGTATGGCCACAATTGAACAAGGAGAGGTTGCAGGGACCTAGTAATAAAATCAAAGCTCTAAGGTATGGTCCCTTTGAGATACTAGAAAAGGTGGGTGATAATTCCTATCGACTCAGTTCACCACCGTATATGGGAATTTACTCAATTGTGAATGTGGAGAATTTGAAACTCTACGAGCCTTCTATGCTAGATCAAGAAGAGGAACAAGTCCTACCTTATGTGGAGGATTTGGTACCAGATGCTCAGGTAGAGTTGATAGAACACATAGTTTTTTAGAATAAGTCTAGAACTACAAGACAAGGGCAATATTACCTTTGGCAGATTGGGTTGAAGGGACAACTTCTAGGCAAAGCTAAATGGTACACTAGAGAGAAGGTGGAGGACAAATTTCATCGCCTCATTCAATAAAAGATTTTGGGGACTAAAAGCCTCCAAAATTGGGGAGGTGTGATCCATATTAGATCATTATATTGTTTGTCATCCATCTCGATGCATTCATAGTGGAAAAAGTGGAGGAATCAACTCATGGGACCGTTTTTACCGGCAGGACCTAGTTTGGTGAAACAGGGTCTGAAACCTTCTACGAGCGTTTTGAGGCATGAAATGATGTTTTTTTGGGGTAAAGCTTTGTTTATTCCGCATAACACCTTTTCATGTTGTTCTACACATAGATATATTTATAACGGTGCAAGAAGTTCGTCAATCCGAGCCCGTATGCAAAAGTTATGCCACTAAGAAGTTGACCTTCTTGTTTTCACACCTATAGTTTAGGAGGATGTCATGTTAGCCCCCATTTTCATGGAAAAGGGTATATCCACATATTTTTGATGTAAAAGACTCTAGAAGAGTCTATATTGTAACTCTAGTTAAGAGTTAATGTAGTCAAACTTAACTACTAGTTGGCTATCGAGTTGTGTTATAATTGAGCCACTAGGAGGAAGAGGCATTCCATTCTTTCTATAGAATTTTGTTCCATAGATGGGAAAATATAGCGAAGAGATATAGGAGGTAGAGCACACCGAGAGGATATGTGCACTGTAGAATCCCATAGGCCACATGCAATGCTTCTTTATACTTTCATCCATATTTCTAGACAGAGAAAGAGAGTGAAGCGACCTCACCTTCCAGTTGGGTTTTCTCCCGAAAGGGTTTCCCACAACATATCTTGTGTCTTAAGTGTGTGTGTGTGAGTTTATTTTGTCATTCTCTACTTTTCTGTAGAATTTCCATTCACATGCATGACCTAATTACAGTTAAATTTACAGATCTAGAAGTTTAATAAAACTGTATTGTAAAAATTCAGAATTTTAATATATTATTATCAGATCTGTTGTGATGAACTGTCCAGTGGAATACCCACGAAAGTTTATGGATCTTTTGGCAGTTAGGAGGAACAATTTTCTAGGTGGTTGGATTCCCTAACCAATGGGAATATGCTAAAACAGTTTATTAGAGCCTAGATTTGTGCAATAACTCCTCTATTGCAAAGCAAAGGGCATATCTTCATAGTTGTAGTTTGATGATGACTGAGCAGATATGAAGGACATGGTGTTTGGTGTTGTATTAGGAATTTGAGGGCTATTAGAGGGCAATGTGAGAGTGCCCAAGAGTGAACCCTAAGTGCAGTGCATGGAAGGACTCTTAGCTGCTAGGAGTGGCAGTGTTTGGAGCTCAAGGTTTGGCCAGCTAGAGGAGTAGATTGTTGTAGCCCGTGTTCATTATTGGAGAAGCGACATTTGTTGGTGATAGGTGGAAGACCTCCTGTCCTATGTTAGTCTTCATTAGAGCAATGCAGGAAGAATATAGTAAGTCCCTAAGTATCTGAGGAGCAACAGTGGGTAGTTGGAAGTTGTGAATAACTCTACATGAGTCTCAATGTGTTGATGCGTTGAAGGACTAACGGTCAACAAGAGAGCAGGTGGAGGTGATATTTAGTGGCTAGATGGACTTGGAGCATTTATAGAGACAAATGTTGTAGATCGAGAGTGTAAGGACAAGGTATATGTGTACAAGGTACGACCAAGGCAATTGTGTGGAGATCTACATCAATTAGGCGATCAGGGTATCTTGTATTGGGTAGATTGGTGCTTATCATGATAGACACCAAGCCCTAGTTGTTGTATATCTTGTATTAGTGGATGTATGAGGGCCATTATCCTTGGTACAAGAGCCCTAAGCTATTGTATTATTCAGTTGGATTAATATAACGAAGTTGGGTTATTGTACATATTTGTGTTAAAAGTTGTGTATATTTTGTGCACTAGAATATTTATTGTTGTTTATAATTCCACTGTGAAAAGTAGACTCATCGTGGTATTTGGTTTGGTAGCGTCAATGATTTAATATTCTATCCTAGACACTAGTATCGTGGAAAAAAAACATCTCACACCTCCCTTTTTCTCTCCCATCGTCACTCTCTCTCTCTCTCCACCCTCCAACTCTATCACTATCTCCCCCTCCAACTCCATATCTCTTTCCCTCCCTCTCTCCCCTCCTCTCCCTCTTCCTTCCTCTCTCTCCGTCTCTCTCTCCCACCTCCCTCTCTCTCTTCCCCCATCAATATCTCTCTCTCTCTCCAACTCTGTCACTATCTCCCTCCCTCTCTCCTTCTCTCTCCCCTCTCCATCTATGTGTTTCCCTATCTCTCTTTCACTTCTCTCCCTCTCTTTGTCTTCCCTCCTTCTCTTTTCTGTCCCTCACTCTCTCTCCATCTCTCCCTTGTCACTTCCTCTCTCTCTCTACCTCTATCTCTCTATGTCTTTATTCTTCCCTCCCTTTCTCTCTCCACCTCTCTCTCTCTCTCTCTCTCTCTCTCTCTCTCTCTCTGTGTCCTATAACTTTGTCACTATCTCCTTCTTCCCCCCCCCATCTCTCACCTTCTCCATGTCTCTCTCTTTTTCCCTCTCTCTTCCCCATCCATCCATATGATCGAGAATTGTCACTCTGCGTAATCAATCATATATGTAAGGTCTAATATAATAATACTTATAATGGAGATTATTATTATTATTATAATATATTGGAATAATAATAAATAGTATTATTGAGTATTATTCCAATAACAATATATAAAGGAATAACTTGTTAAAGAAAAAATAATATGTTAACTTTAGGGAGACCGATTTATTATGATCAAATTGGTAGCGTTGTGCCTAACATTTTACATTACTTTACATTTTACATTTATATTTGTTTTAATTTGAATATTAATTAAAACATGTGAAGCCTACATTTATTTATTTATTTTAATTTTGTTGCTATATATATTTCCCTAACATTTAAAAAGTGTTGACATACATACTTTCTTACATTACACCTATACATCTCCCCTGTACTAGGTTATATAGTGCCTCTCGGTGCAATTGATTTTTACATTTTAAAAGTAAATGGAATTGAGAACCATTAAAGGTTTTCGAGGAAAGGGGGAATCACTATCCTCTCCATGTTTCCTTTAAAATTAACACCATGGAATTAAGTGTTGAAGGTCTCTTGGAAAAGGAGGAAACATTACATTCTCCAACCTTGCATTTTCACATTAACACCAAGGTGTTGAGAGCTTTTAAGGTTTATTGTCGAAGCAAATCACAATGCTCTCCATTCCTACATTTTCAAATGACACCATGGAATCTGTTAGAGTTGGTCTGGTCAGCCCTCCGTCAGAGATCAAAGCTCTTTGTGCATTTCAATTTTAGGTGTCCCGCTCCATCCACTCAGCTCCATTTCGCTAGCGACATGCCATGATCTGACGGAGATAGTCATGCTAGTCATTTTTCCTCATCTCTGGCCCCTACTGGCTCAGGTCTTTGTCCATAATCATTGAAATTCATGATAGTCAAGGTCTGGTCATATAACAGGACAAAGTCATCTTTTATGTTTGGGTCCAGGAAATCATCAATGTGGTCTTTGAAAAACATGTCTAGAACAAGCCATGCAGGCCAGAGGGAGACCTTATACAGCTATGGTTCCGAAAGCTTCATCATCACCTGAAGAGACATCGACTCTTCTTCAAAACTCTGTTTTGAAGAAAAGTAAAACAAGGTCAACTATGACAAAATTTTCCAAAAAATTGCCAGTTGACTTTTTCAGATGCAGTCATGGTTTTCATGGCCAAATGCCCAGTCACACAGTCCCCGCAAAGAAATGCCGAAAATTTCATCATGAGAGCCAAAATTTCAAAGAAAAATGAAAATCAGGGTGTTTTAAAGTCAATGAAAAAAGTGCAAAACATAAACATTAGAAATTGGGTTTTCTAAGAAGAAAAAATCAAACCAATTTCTCTCAAGCCTATATATATACTTGTTGTGGCCCAAAGAAAAGCCATTGTGCCATTGAAGACTTGGAGAAAGATCCCAAAGGTGAGAGATCGAAATAGTGAAGAGTTTGAAGGAGTGAGAGGTGGTGTTGAAGGGTGCGACGCATACACCAGGGAGCGCGGCGCACACAGAGGGCGCGGCGCACACGCAGCCTGCCCGCCATTCAATTTTCTCAAGGGCACAACGCACACCTAGCGCGTGGCACACTGGGCTTGGCGTGCGATGCACACAGCCAGGGGCATAAGAACATTGCAAATCATTTCAAATCTCGGTGAAGTCAGCGAATCAAGAGGTAGGCCATGATTGACACCTCTTCTCCATCACTTTTGTCATTAATATGGGGTTTGTAAGATGTTTAAATGGTACCCAAAAGCACAATGGCCATCCATGGAAAAATCACCAAGGAAAGTGAAAAATGGGGTCGCAAAATGTGATGATAAGCACCAAGGTTCTGCTCCCCTCCCCTTGTCCCCTCACTCCTCATCGTTCCTGCCTCCATTCCATCATGTTCCCTAAAGAAACCACCCTAAAATTGCCCTAAAACCCTCTCCCCTGTTTTTCAAGCAAATATAGGGTGAATTTACAGTGCGTGGCGCACACATGAGGTGGTGTGGCGCACTGGGAGCCTGGCCACAGTGCAAATTCGCCACTGGCGCGGCGCATACCTGGCGCGCGGCGCATTGGGCAGAGCGCGCGGCGCACAGACTTATAAGCCCAGAAATGCACTAAATTGCCCAAAAATTTTGTGAATGACCCTCAAGGTTAGAGAGGTAGCTCATCTACATTCACCATTGGCATTAAAACTTGAAGGGGAATGTTATTATGACGACCATGAAATCAAATGAAATTTTTTTAAAAAGTAAAACAAAGATGATATAAAGAAGGTCAAGAAAGCTAGGGTTTTGCTACAGTGAATTTATTGCTAAAATATGCTCCTACCCTACCTCTATAAGCCAATCCCCCTGTAGCAGTTTCCCCTAATAATCACCCTAGCTCCACTCTAATCATATCCATTTGTTCCCTTTATTCTTATAGCTTAGAATATCCCAAACCCTGCCCCATCAAAACCATACCCCAAACACTCCCAAATCACTGATAAATTTCTCGTTTAAACCCCTATTCCCCTTTTCATCATTCCCCTCCTAACACTCCCCTGTTTTATTGTCCCCTTGGTGACAGATTTTCAGAGCATCTATCAGTTTCATTGGATTCAGAGGGCAACATAAAACTCAGGGTACAAGCAGCAGTAATGGCATCAGAAAATTCATCAGAGTATGAGGAGGGGACCCACAGCGACACATCTTCAGGAGAGAGGGCCCATAGGAGACATCACCGGAGTGGCAGACATCTTAGAGATGAGCCAAACACCCTCACTGAGCTGCAGGCATGCCCACTTGCTATGTCTTGTTTCCAGCACTTGGCATGTTATGAATTTTGTCAAAGGGTGTCGAATGTCAAAGTCCATCATGAGTTGGCCCGCCTTTTTGCACTTCATCTACAGGGAGGCCAATCTGTCCTGGCTGGGGTCACTTTCACATTGACACCGGAAACCATATCAGTGGCAACAGGAATACCGAACATTGGAGAACAGTGGCATAAGAAGAAGAAGGTGGAGAGGCATCACTATGAGCCTTACATCAAGAACAGTTGCTTGAGCCAGCTCACCAGAGTTTTTCCATTCAGATTTTTGAGGGATGAGTATGCCCCACTCATGAGATTGATCATGAAGTATTTCAGTTGCAAGGGGAGGTTTTCTCGCCTTTATGCCTATCACATCCGCTTGCTCATGCACTTCACCAGGGTGCGAATGATGAGCCTCTCATTTTTCATCTGCAACAACATTGAGAAGATGAAAAACTTCATGCAGCGCAAGACCCCACGACAACAGCTAAACAATGTCTATCATTTTGCTCTCATCCGGATTTCAGTGGACCATCAGTTGGGATTGCAGGGTATTGCTTGGGAGGACTTCATCTCCCGTGATTTCTTCAGCACTCCACCGGTGATATCAGAGGCAGAACATGAGGTGGGAGGTCCTTCACATCAGTTTGAGCATGAGATGGGAAGTCCTTCACATCAGTTTGAGCGCCATGAGACTGCCACCATGCCAATATACATCACATACCAGAAGGGCAGTAGACCATTGTTCGCAACAGCAAAGCGAGTGTTATCTCCACCCGGGGTGGAAGGGGCCTCGCTTCCAACATCAGCACCACAGGAGAAGGGTAAGGGCAAGGAGCCAGTGCAGGAGGAAGGGCCATCAGGTGAGAAAGAGACCGAGTTTTTTCTCCTCCAGGATGATGAGACAGATGCAGAACCTACAAATGCTGAGCTGGGAGAGATCATTCAGGAGCAGCAGTCTGTGATTGAGAACCTATCCCTGGACTTGGATAGGGCCAAGTGGAACGTGCAGTATCTGGAGCAGAGGAACAAGCAACTTGAGGATCGGCTAGCTGAGATAGAGTTGAAAATGATCAAGGAAAACCGACGACACATCCTGGCAGCACAAGGCAGACCTATGGAGCAAAGAGATGAAGACCGGGAGTATGTGCTAGAGAAAGTGAACGTTCACTTGGAGCAGCGGTTGGATAAAGAAAACAGGGAGAAAGACATGCTGAGGTGCATGACTCATCACTACCAGGCCCAAAACATGAGTTCCAAAGCAAGAATCAGGAGCCTAAAGGCAAAATTGAGCAAAGCGACAAAAGAGGCAAAGGATCAAGCTTGGCTTCGAATCTTGGATGAGGCTTCCTTGGCACAACATAACACTTCATAGGGAACCTCCAGCCCAAATTTCAAAAAATTTGGGCAAATTTTGGTCACAGGCAAAATTTTTTGGACACAAAACAGGAAATTCCTCCCTGTGCGCTGTGCCACTGGCGCGACGCTAAAAATATAGGACTCTAATCGAGGAACGACTTGCATATTTGGATTCAACGTCGAAAAATACTACTACTGGTGTCCGGGCAAGAAATTTTGACAAGATCTGGGTCTCCTAAAGGTAAAAAAACACCCAAAATGGCCTCTCTGCCACTTTTTTGACACACAGAAAGCAGTCTTGGGAGAATGAAGATTTGGAGGGGAAAATGAGCACCAAATTGAGAAATTCCAGTGGGGTTAGAAAGTAGACAGTACATGCTTTCCAACAAGCCCACTTGGGCACATTTTGGACACCTGCAAGTGCCCCAAAATAGGCTCCAAAGTGGCGCGACGCATAGGGGAAAAAACTGCCAATTTGCTCCCGTTTCGCGAAATTTCGCGTCGCGACTTCTCCAAGTGGGCCCGGTCATATACACTTCGGTTTTTTGGCACCAAAGGTGGAATTTAAAGAGTTTTCTCTCCAGATGTGCATGTATCCAAGTGGCAAAAGAATGCAAAGGGTCATCCCAGCCAAATGTCATGCTTGAGAACGCTGCACTTGTAGCTTATGGTTGGCTCTCCATCTCCTTTTCGTAATGATTTGAGTAACTTACCAACCCCTGGGCATTCTATCTCTTCCTCACACATTCTATATATTGTATGCAAGTTATTTGAAAAGGGTTGGCTGGCTCGTAACTTCTGGGAGACTGTGGGAAAGAAACTCTGTTTCTGCACTGTGTATTTTTGACAGAGAATTAATGAAAGGCAGCGGCTCTGTTTTATGAGATTCTTGTCGTTGGGAGTGTATAAAATGTGTTCTTATGTTCCATATGTATCTTGTTATGTTTCATAATTCATTTCATGTTTCATTTCAGTGAAATTTTCTAAGTGAGATTAGGTAGAATTCAATTTATATTGCTATGCCTGTGGGAAAATTTCATGTGCAGTGTTACTCTTCTGTTGAAAAGGATTCATGCGACCATGCCCTTTTCACTCTCTTCAACAATCTTTCCATTCCGCGTTACCTTAAGCCAAAATTGCTGCGCTTGCCGCCTACCTTACCTCAAGGAATAATCTGTGCCTTCATATTCGATTCTCTGTTCTTTGCTGAGCGCCAATCCCATATACATCCCAGAAGCTTGGTCACTTCATAAAATATTTTCCAAAATCCCTTTTCACTTACTAGCCTAAGGTAAATATTGCATTGTAAGTCATCTCAGACCATTTTCCCTATCCATTTGGTGAGCGTGACTCGGAGAGAGCCCTCTCCTGCTCTGGTAGGGCTAGCTACCAGACTGAGCGTGGTTTGTGGTTACCCTAATTTTTGCCTTCCTTCAGCCTAAGGTAGATTTAGGTGCTAACATAGTGGTGACTCCACTGGGGAAAAGTTGAAAATAAAATCCCCTTGTTTCATAAGAATTCTAGGCTTCCAGATGATGAGCTTAGGATTGGAAAGGCTGAGTAAGTTGGTTGTGTCCCGTAATTTATCCCAATAGCACGCTGGCTTCGAGACGATATACCAGAGTGAATCCAGACCCGGACCCTCCTCATATTTACGAAAATCCCAATTTGATCCCAAGACTCCTTCGTCAAGAAAGCACCATAACTCCCGTGTTCAAATCCCATTCATGTCCCGACATTTTTGAGTATCTTGAAGAGCTTGAGTTTGACGAACGATTTGAAATATCTTTGTTTGAGTCCAAATCCAAAAGGGCTGTTGATTATACCGTCCCCAATCCGAAATTTCTTGTAGACCTTGAAACAGAAAGAGATAATAGATTAATCGATAATTACATTGCAACATAACCCCAAACTCCAAGTGCAAGCCCCTTGCAAATTGTGCACACTCCTCCAACGCCTCCATGGCCAAATCCACCAAGAATGATGGCTGCCCGTTTTGCTCCTCTTGTTCTGCCCCAAGTTCTAGATGACATGCCAAATGATTATCAAAGTAAAATTCCATTTTTTGATGGCACTCCTAATGGCATTACTGCTCAACAACATGTGGATAAAATGGCAGACTTCTATGAACTTCATGAGATCGATGTGGAGAACGTGGCAATGAGGCTCTTTGTACAAACTTTTGCAGGTGATGTGAGGAAATGGTTCAGAGGTTTGATGGCTGCAAGTATCACTACCTTGGCTGAGCTACAAAGACAATTTTTGAACCGGTGGGAAGTGAAAAAGAATCCCCTTCAAATTCTGGCCGAATACGAGCAAATCAAACGGAATGCCGGTGAATCGGTCCAAGATTATTGTGTTAGATTTAATGCAGTCTACAACGAAATCCCAGACCATCTAAAGCCACTTGTGGGACTAGCAATGATGAAGTTTTCGGATGGTTTTGATGCTGACATGGCGTACCAATTAAGAGAGAGAGAACCGGCTACAATGGAAGACATGCAGAAAATTGCGGTCAGCGTTGAGGCAAATCTGCTGTCCAAAAGAGCAAGAGCGAAAGCAGAGAAGAAAACCACGATGAAAGAAGAATCTTATTCAATGGATCAACTGCTCAAAAAGGTAGAACAAATGCTTGAGAGGGTAAAACTTTACAAGCCAGAGCCACAGGTTAGGAATCCTAACTTTCGTGGCCAACGACAGCCACAATATAGGATAAGACAAAGAGATCAACGAACTCAAAAGCAAACAGCACAACAGCCGGTACAAACACCTTTGCAGCAGAATTTTGTGCATGGAGCAGAGTTAGATGAGGATGGGAATGTAATAGGCGAGGAAAACCATCTCTTTACTCCAGATGAGCTACCTACTTACATCACCGAAGAAGAAGAATGCGCAGTAAATTCAGCTACACACCAAGACACTGATTTTATTCTAGCTAACGAAACCGTGTTTGGAAGAAGAGTCAGAAGAATATAAAGGGGGGTATATGAATGATTTGTCTGCACAACAGCAACGATATTCCCTTAGAAACAGAGATGTACCGGCCAAACCAATTCAGAAAAAGAAGGAGGGTGAAACAACAAAGAATGATCCATCAGCTACACAAAGAAAGGGAAAGGAGGCGGTTGTTCCGGAAAGCAGCAAATCAAAATCAGTAGAACAATCATAGCAACCAACCACATCAAAAGATAAGGAAAGGAAAGAGATCCCGGTCAAAGAGGTATAAAGAACTCCCGCTTTCAGCCTAGAGAATGAGATTTCTAAGCTAAAGGTATCCATCCCTTTGACTGAAATCATGAAGAACAACGGTTATAGAGGACAAATTTCTAAAATGTTGAACTTGGACCCAATGTCCGACATGGTAAATGTGGAAGATGATCAGCCTGAAATGATTTTTGGGCCAGCAACGAATGGTGAGTCTCCTGAGAGCGATGTGCCACCCTTCTATATCAGTTTACGATTGCATGATTTTGTGTTACACAACGCCATGTTCGATTTCGGAGCTTCTCACAATCTCATGCCCAAGGCTATCATGGATAAGCTTGGTCTGGACATCACCCGACAGTATCATGATCTATATTCATTCGATTCCAGTAGAGTAAGATGTATAGGACTCATCAAAGACTTGGTTGTGAGTTTGGATCAGCTTCCTATGAAAAATGTTCTGATGGATGTAGTGGCAGTAGATATTCCTCCAAGGTTTGGCATGCTTCTTTCAAGGTCTTGGGTAGCGAAATTGAAAGGGACACTACAGCTGGATTTCTCCTATGCAACAATCCCAGTGTTTGGACAAATGAGGAAGTTATACCGGGAACAAAAGATGAAATATATGATCACAAGCAAGGAGAAATCGATAAAGCATCCTATTAACTATGTACATACAGATTTAGAGTCTTTTGTTTTGTTTTCAGATAGTTTAAATGAAATAGATAGTCAGATAGTAGAAGCAGATGACATTCCAGAGATAACAGAAAATTTTAGAGAAATCTTGAAGAAAGAAGGACAAGAAAAGCAGCAAAAGATTGCGCAATCAGCTGAAAATGATGGACAACAAGCAGACAAGGCATGTCAAACAGATTTCCAGCACTTACAAGAGGAGGAGGAAGGCTTGTGGACCATGGATTTTGATGGAGCAGTAGGGAATGATGGCGGTGGTATTGGTATTTGGGTACGCAGTCCTTTCTCCGCCCCAAACAAAGTGCCTAGCTGCGTGAGAGTTTGCTCTTGCAAGCTAGCCTTTGAATGTTCAAAAAATGAAGCTGAATATGAAGCTCTGATTGCTGGCCTGAAGATTCTTAGAAAGTTGAACGCAAAGAGGATTTCGGTATATGGCGACTCCGAGTTGGTGATAAAACAGGTCAGAGGTGAGTATCAAGCAAAACATCCTAGGATGCGGGCCTATCGTAATGCAGTTTTGGACATCTTAAAGCGATTTTTCGAATACACCTTGACATGTGTGCCAAAAATACAAAATAGTATTGCTGATACTCTTGCTAAGGCAGCGAGTAGCTTGAAGATCCCCATGAACTCCGGCAATAAATTTGAAATCCATGTCAAGAATCGTCCAACCATTCTAGACAATCAGCGACATTGGCAAGTGTTCCAAGATGATGAGGAGATTAATGATTTTCTGCTCAACAAAGGCAAGTTCAAAGAAACCTCAATCGATGTGGAAAATGACGAGGGCAAAGGGAATGGTACAGATGAAGTGTAGATCAATCAAATGGACATATTACAGCTGAAGAATAACATCATTCCTAAAGGCTTGATACCCCTAGAGGAACTTTTTGATCAGGATGATGTAGCCCGCAAGCCAACATTGCAGCCGACAGAGAAGGGTGTAGAAGAGGTCAACATCGGTACAACTGCAAATCCAAAGTTGGTAAAATTGTCCAAAGCATTACCGCCAAAGATCAAGGACAAATATATCAGTTTGATGGCTTCATTTGCAAATGTATTTGCTTGGGATTATTTTGATTTAAAGACCTATGATATGAATATTATTCAGCACACAATACCCATCAAGCCCAATCAAAAACCATTTAGACAAAAGCTAAGAAGGATAAATCCAAAGTTGCTACCATCTACCGAAAAGGAGGTAAATAGGTTGTACAAGTCAGGTATCATTGTGCCTATCATATTTTCATATTGGATATCTAACTTGGTACCTGTATGCAAGAAGACCGGTGAGATCCGCCTATGTATCGATTTCAGAAATCTAAATAAGGTCTCATTGAAGGACAACTATCCGCTGCCCAAGATGGACCACATACTTCAGCGAGTAGTGGGGGCATCTCGTATGTTGCTGCTTGATGGTTATTCCGGATATAACCAAATTTCCGTCCATGAAGATGATAGAGATAAGACAACATTCACAACTCCATGGGGAACCTTTCATTATGCCAAAATTCCATTCGGTTTAAAGAATGCAGGTGCCACATTTGAGCGGGCAATGGACTTGGCGTTTGCGAATGATAAGGATGTGTTTTTGGTGGTGTACTTGGATGATTTGACGGTGTTTTCAAAATCTGATGAAGAACACATGCATCACCTAAAAATTGTCTTTCAAAAATGCAGGAAATATGGTTTATCGCTGAATCCAAAGAAGAGCTTGTTCGCCATGGAGGAAGGCAAATTACTTGGGCACATCATTTCAAAAGATGGCATTCGTATAGACCCAGCGCATGTGCAAGCAATTCAGCAAATCGATCTGCCCAGGAACAAAAAGGAGATACAATCATTCAATGGTAAGATGAATTTTCTGCGTCGTTTTGTGCCTAATCTTGCAGAACACTTGAAAGAAATGACCAACATGCTTAAAAAAGATAGACAGGTGAAATGGATAGAGGAGGCTATCAAATCTTTCAACTCGGTCGAATTGGCCCTTTCTTCATCTCCAGTTCTAGTTAGCCCGGACTACACTCAAGATTTCATATTGTTTTCATTTGCTTCTGAGCACACTATGGCAGCGGTATTATTGCAGAAGAGGGATGATCATGAAAGACCCATTGCATTCTTCAACAGGGTTATAAGGGATGCAGCTTTGAAGTACAACATCATTGAGAAGCAGGTTCTGGCATTGGTGAAGGCATTGAAGGATTTCCGGGTGTATATCCTACATTCTCACATTCTGGCCTATGTTCCTAATACTGCTGTGAAAGATGTTCTAGTGCAGACCGATCCAGAAGGGAGAAGAGGCTAATGGATCACAGCCTTGCTAGAATACGATGTGGAGATAAAGCCTACAAAGCTGGTCAAAGGACATGGGTTGGCGAAGCTAATGGCTGAATCAAATTTGCATGCATTGGACATAAATCTAATCGCTGCCATGTCCGATGAGAATGAGGAAGGAACATCAATTTAGGTATCCAAAATGTTTGCTTTGTCCCCATGGTATTCTGATATAATATATGTGCTGAAAAATCTATCACCACCGCCCAACATGGCTAGAAACAAAGCGAGAACACTCAAATTGAAGGCTGCCAAGTTTTGTATCTTGAATTCTGCACTGTATTGGAAAGATCCCGGTGGCATTTTGTTAAATTGTCTGGTGGAAGAGGAGGCAAAGAAAGTCATGGAGGATTTCCACGGAGGAGAGTGTGGTGGACATCTTTTTTGGAAATCAACAGCGAACAAAATTTTGAGAGCAGGGTACTACTGGCCTACTTTGTTTGCTAATGTGCATAAGATGGTAAAGCGTTGTCATAAGTGTCAAATTTTCGAAGGAAAACAGAAATTACAGCCTTTGCCACTTAAGCCTATCGAAGTGAGTGCTCCATTCCAGCAGTGGGGGTTGGATTTCATTGGGGAAATTCATCCCGCCTCTTCCGGACAGCATAGGTGGATCCTTACAGCGACGGACTACTTCACAAAATGGATTGAGGCAACCCCTACCAGACAAGTGACGGACACGGTAATCATTTCATTTCTGAAAAATAAAATCTTGTCTCGCTTTGGTTGTCCAAACAAATTAATCACTGATAATGCAACAGCTTTCAAATTGAAAAGGATGGTAGAATTTTGTCATAAATATCATATAATTTTGGGTCATTCAACTGCCTATCATCCGCAAGGCAATGGATTGGCGGAATCTTTGAATAAATCTTTGATCAACATCATCAAGAAGCTGCTGGAAATAAATAAGAAGAGCTGGAACAAGAGGCTGGTCCATGCGCTTTGGGCAGATTGGATCAGTCAGAAAAAGTCTATTGGCATGTCACCGTTTGAGCTTGTTTATGGAGTGGACACAGTATTTCCCGCTTCTCTTGCTGCCCCGGTGGTCAGACTTCTTCAGGAGGCCGGCAGTGAGGAAGATCCCATGCAGAGAAGGTTGAATCAAATGATCCACTTGCAGCAAACAAGAGAAGAAGTTTTCAAAAACACATCCAAGTTGCAGGAGAAGATAAAGAAAATCTATGATAGAAAAGCAAAAGCGGATAAATTTCAGTTGGATGATGTGGTGCTGAAGTGGGATGCAAGGAATGAAGAGAAAGGCAAGCATGGAAAGTTCAAAAATCTGTGGAAAGGTCCTTTCAAGATCGCAACATATAGGGGTCAGAATGCCTTTCTTCTGAAGGAAATGAACAGGGAAGACTGTCCTGGAGGGTCGATCAATGGTTGGCTGCTCAAGCAGTATCATTGTTGATCTATCAACGCTGCTTCCACTGTCATTGTAAATACCATTTTTATTTCAGTTTGGTTTCAGTCTGTAAAGTCAGTTTTTTGAGTTATTTCAAGGTCAAGTTTGAGTCAATTTCTTGGTTATTCCAGTTGTATAAATAAGTCAGAGTCCTGTGCTGTTTATTAAAATGATGACTCCATAGCCCAATGGACAAAAGACACTGTCTAGCTCCTCCAGAGATCTGCTGTTCTTGGCACCTTCAAGGAGCTACCGTCCCCCATTGGAGCCAATGTCAGAGTCGGTCTGGTCAGCCCTCCGTCAGAGATCAAAGATCTTTGTGCATTTCAATTTTAGGTGTTCCGCTCCATCCACTTAGCTCTATTTCGCTAGGGACATGCCATGATCTGATGGAGATAGTCATGCTAGTCATTTTCCCTCATCTCTGGCCCCTGCTGGCTCAGGTCTTTGTCCATAATCACTGAAATTCATGATAGTCAAGGTCTGGTCATATTACAGGACAAAGTCATCTTTTATGTTTGGGTCTAGGAAATCATCAATGTGGTCTTTGAAAAACATGTCCAGAACAAGCCATGCAGGCCAGAGGGAGACCTTATACAGCTATGGTTCTGAAAGCTTCATCATCACCTGAAGAGACATCGACTCTTCTTCAAAACTCTGTTTTGAAGAAAAGTCAAACAAGGTCAACTATGACAAAATTTTCCAAAAAATCGCCAGTTGACTTTTTCAGATGCAGTCATGGTTTTCATGGCCAAATGCCCAGTCACACAGTCCCCGCAAAGAAATGCCGAAAATTTCATCATGAGAGCCAAAATTTCAAAGAAAAATGAAAATCAGGGTGTTTTAAAGTCAATGAAAAAAGTGCAAAACATAAACATTAGAAAGTGGGTTTTCAAAGAAGAAAAAATCAAACCAATTTCTCTCAAGCCTATATATATACTTGTTGTGGCCCAAAGCAAAGCCATTGTGCCATTGAAGACTTCGAGAAAGATCCAAAGGTGAGAGAGCAAAATAGTGAAGAGTTTGAAGGAGTGAGAGGTGGTGTGAAGGGCGCGGCGCATAGAACCAGGGAGCGCGACGCACACAGAGGGCGCGGCACACACGCAGCCTGCCCGCCATTCAATTTTCTCAAGGGTGTGACACACACCCAGCGCGCGGCGCACTGGGCTTGGCGCGCGACGCACACAGCCAGGGGCATAAGAACATTGCAAATCATTTCAAATCTCGGTGAAGTAAGCGAATCAAGAGGCAGGCCATGATTGACACCTCTTCTCCATCACTTTTGTCATTAATATGGGGTTTGTAAGATGTTTAAATGGTACCCAAAAGCACAATGGCCATCCATGGAAAAATCACCAAGGAAAGCGAAAAATGGGGTCGCAAAATGTGATGATAAGCACCAAGGTTCTGCTCCCCTCCCCTTGTCCCCTCACTCCTCATCGTTCCCACCTCCATTCCATCATGTTCCCTAAAGAAACCACCCTAAAATCGCCCTAAAACCCTCTCCCCTATTTTTCAAGCAAATATAGGGTGAATTTACAGTGCGCGGCACACACATGAGGTGGCGCGGCGCACTCAGGGCGCACGATGCATTGGGAGCCCGGCCACAGTGCAAATTCGCTATTGGCGCGGTGCATACCCGGCGCGCGGTGCACTGGGTAGAGCGTGCGGTGCACTGGGTAGAGCGCGCGGTGCACAGACTTATAAGCCCAGAAATGCACTAAATTGCCCAAAATTTTTGTGAATGACCCTCAAGGTTGGAGAGGTAGCCCATCTACATTCACCATTGGCATTAAAACTTGAAGGGGAATGTTATTATGACGACCATGAAATCAAATGCAAAATTTTTTAAAAGTAAAACAAAGATGATATAAAGAAGGTCAAGAAAGCTAGGGTTTTGCTACAGTGACTTTATTGCTAAAATATGCTCCTACCCTACCTCTATCAGCCAATCCCCCTGTAGCAGTTTCCCCTAATAATCACCCTAGCTCCACTCTAATCATATCCATTTGTTCCCTTTATTCCTATAGCTCAAAATATCCCAAACCCTACCCCATCAAAACCATACCCCAAACACTCCCAAATCCCTGATAAATTTCTCCTTTAAACCCCTATTCCCCTTTTCATCATTCCCCTCCTAACACTCCCCTGTTTTATTGTCCCCTTGGTGACAAATTTTCAGAGCATCTATCAGTTTCATTGGATTCAGAGGGCAGCATAAAACTCAGGGTACAAGCAGCAATAATGGCATCAGAAAATTCATCAGAGTATGAGGAGGGGACCCACAACGACACATCTTCAGGAGAGAGGGCCCATAGGAGACATCACTGGAGCGACAAACATCTTAGAGATGAACCAAACACCCTCACTGAGCTGCAGGCATGCCCACTTGCTATGTCTTGTTTCCAGCACTTGGCATGTTATGAATTTTGTCAAAGGGTGTCGAATGTCAAAGTCCATCGTGAGTTGGCCCGCCTTTTTGCACTTCATCTACAAGGAGGCCAATCTGTCCGGGCTGGGGTCACTTTCACATTGACACCGGAAACCATATCAGTGGCAACAGGAATACCGAACATTGGAGAACAGTGGCATATAAAGAAGAAGGTGGAGAGGCATCACTATGAGCCTTACATCAAGAACAGCTGCTTGAGCCAGCTCACCAGAGTTTTTCCATTCAGATTTTTGAGGGATGAGTATGCCCCACTCAGGAGATTGATCATGAAGTATTTCAGTTGTGAGGGGAGGTTTTCTCGCCTTTATGCCTATCACATCCGCTTGCTCATGCACTTCACCAGGGTGCGGATGATGAGCCTCCCATTTTTCATCTGCAACAACATTGAGAATATGAAAAATTTCATGCAGTGCAAGACCCCACGACAGCAGCTAAACAATGTCTATCATTTTTCTCTCATCCGGATTTTGGTGGACCATCAGTTGGGATTGCAGGGTATTGCTTGGGAGGACTTCATCTCCCGTGATTTCTTCAGCGCTCCACTGGTGATATCAGGGGCAGAACATGAGGTGGGAGGTCCTTCACATTAGTTTGAGCATGAGATGGGAAGTCCTTCACATCAGTTTGAGCGCCATGAGACTGCCACCATGCCAGTATACATCACATACCAGAAGGGCAGTAGACCATTGTTCGCAAGAGCAAAGCGAGTGTTATCTCCAACCAGGGTGGAAGGGGCCTCGCTTCCGACATCAACACCACAGGAGCAGGGTAAGGGAAAGGAGCCAGTGCAGGAGGAAGGGCCATCAGGTGAGCAAGAGACCGAGTTTGTTCTCCTCCAGGATGATGAGACAAATGCAGAACCTACAAATGCTGAGCTGGGAGAGATCATTCAGGAGCAGCAGTCTGTGATTGAGAACCTATCCCTGGACTTGGATAGGGCCAAGTGGAACGTGCAGTATCTGGAGCAGAGGAACAAGCAACTTGAGGATCGGCTAGCTGAGATAGAGTTGCAAATGATCAAGGAAAACCGGCGACACATCCTGGCAGCACAAGGCAGACCTATGGAGCAAAGAGACGAAGACCGGGAGTATGTGCTAGAGAAAGTGAACGTTCACTTGGAGCAGCAGTTGGATAAATAAAACAGGGAGAAATACATGTTGAGGTGCATGACTCATCACTACCAGGCCCGAAACATGAGTTCCAAAGCAAGAATCAGGAGCCTAAAGGCAAAATTGAGCAAAGCGACAAAAGAGGCAAAGGAGGCAAAGGAGGCAAAGGAGCAAGATCGGCTTCGAATCTTGGCTGAGGCTTCCTTGGCACAACATAACACTTCATAGCTTTGAAATTTGGGCAAATTTTGGTCACAGGCAAAATTTTTTGGACACAAAACAGGAAATTCCTCCCTGTGCGCCGTGCCACTGGCGCGACGCTAAAAATATAGGACTCTAATCGAGGAACGGCTTGCATATTTGGATTCAGCATCGAAAAATACTACTACTGGTGTCCGGGCAAGAAATTTTGACAAGATCTGGGTCTCCTAAAGGTCAAAAAACACCCAAAAATGGCCTCTCTGCCACTTTTTTGACACACAGAAAGCAGTCTTGGGAGAATGAAGATTTGGAGGGGAAAATGAGCACCAAATTGAGAAATTCTAGTGGGGTTAGAAAGTAGACAGGACAGGATTTCCAACAAGCCCACTTGGGCACATTTTGGACACCTACAAGTGCCCCAAAACAGGCTCCAAAGTGGCGCGACACACAGAGAATTTGGCGCGGCGCACAGGGGAAAAAACTGCCAATTTGCTCCCGTTTCGCGAAATTTTGGGTCGCGACTTCTCCAAGTGGGCCCGGTCATCTACACTTTGGTTTTTGGCACCAAAGGCAGCATTTAAAGAATTTTGTCTCCAGATGTGCATCTATCCAAGTGGCAAAAGAATGCAAAGGGTCATCCCAGCCAAATGTCATGCTTGAGAACGCTGCACCTATAGCTGATGGTTGGATTTCCATCTCCTTTTTGTAATGATTTGAGTAACTTACCGACCCCTGGGCATTCTATCTCTTCCTCACACATTCTATATATTGTATGCAAGTTATTTGCAAAGGGTTGGCTGGCTCGTAACATTCTGGGAGACTGTGGGAAAGAAACTCTGTTTCTGCACTGTGTATTTTTGACAGAGAATTAATGAAAGGCAGCAGCTCTGTTTCATGAGATTCTTGTGGTTGTGAGTGTAGCAAATGTGTTCTTATGTTCCATATGTATCTTGTTATGTTTCATAACTCATTTCATGTTTCATTTCAGTGAAATTTTCTAAGTGAGATTAGGTAGAATTCAATTTATATTGCTCTGCCTGTGGGAAAATTTCATGTGCAGTGTTACTCTTCTATTGAAAAGGATTCATGCGACCATGCCCTTTTCACTCTCTTCAGCAATCTTTCCATTCCACGTTACCTTAAGCCGAAATTGCTGCACTTGCCGCCTACCTTGCCTCACGGAATAATCTGTGCCTTCATATTCGATTCTCTATTCTTTGCTGAGCGCCAGTCCCATATACATCCCAGAAGCTCGGTCACTTCATAAAATCTTTTCCAAAATCCCTTTTCACTTACTAGCCTAAGGTAAATATTGCATTGTAAGTCATCTCAGACCATTTTGCCTATCCATTCGCTGAGCGTGACTTGGAGAGAGCCCTCTCCTGCTCTGGTAGGGCTAGCTACCAGACTGAGCGTGATTTGTGGTTACCATAATTTTTGCCTTCCTTCAGCCTAAGGCAGATTTAGGTGCTAACAGAATCAAGCATAAACAAAAGTTAATTAGTGAGGGTGAAATCATAACACTCTCCATCCCTTCATTTCCAAATAAACACCATGGATCGTAGAGAGGTCGAAGACTCTTCATGGGATGGAAGCAAAACACTCACCACATTTGCATTTCCTAATAGCACCATGGAGTTGAGCATCATTAAAGGTCTCTTAGAAAACATGAAAGCATAGTAATCTCCACCCCTGCATTTACAACATCTCGTAGAAAAGATGGATTCCCAACACTCTCCACACTTGAATTTTAAAATCAACATCAAGGAATCAAGAGTTGATAAGGATTTATTAGTGTAAGTGAAAGCATCACACTCTCCACCCCCCCATTTCCAAATAACATCACATATTTAATAGGTATTGTGGGTCTCTTTGTGAGAGTGAAAACATCACACTCTACACACTCAATTTTTGATCAACACCCTAAAAATGTAATTAAAGGCGTGTTGTGCTATGCAACAACCCCCCCATTTATTTATATATAAACCTCTTAGGAAATTATTGTATAAATACATAGGGAACCTTAAAAAATTAAAAAGCATAGGAAAATATCATAGCTTAGGGTTTTTGAAAGAATAAATTTGATTTTTGAACAAACAAATCCAATCGACCCCAAATAACTTGAATAAAGCCTGCCTTAAGAAAAATCCTGACAATATCGCATATCGCAAAGTCTCAAAGAAAAAACACTTTGTTTTTACCCTTTCGAAACTTGTGATGTGATAAATGATAGCCCCCGAGAACCTAGCATGTCTATTCCTTAAAAGGATTAAGTGTTAACAAAATTACTTTACAACGGAACTTACTCGTATCGCAAACTTGTAACGAAAGCGATATACGAAAAGGCAAAGGAACACTCTTATTGCGAAATGCGATAAGCGAACCAAATCCGATAAAACAGTAAACACAATATAACAAACGTATCACGTCCTGTTAAATCACAGATTATAACAAAATCTCCCCCCTTCTTCCACTTCCGATTCCTCTCGATTTCGATAAAGCTATGTACTAAAAGGCATGCTTAAAATAAAATCATCAGACTAAATAACTAAAAACATAAGCCGCACTTGTTAATAATCCGTTGGGCCTACTGTAGCGCCATGTCATGTCTCGCGATTTCGCAATCGCACAAAGTCTTTGGCCATATCCATTCTCCGCTACTCCCAAAACCTCCGATTGTGATATTGGATTATTGTAATCACACATCTCTCATACTTAATGAACTAATATAGTGATATCACTATCGCATATCGACAGAGTGCTTGAAAATAAGTTTTATTTACCGTTTGAAAAAGGTTTTTTGCGATGAGATATATTAATGGATAATAAATAACCACACAAACCCATGATTTCGGTTATTTAAATAATTCTAACAATATTTATGATTTCAAAGCCCAAGGTGATTTGATGGCCTGTATAGATTGATTCACATTTAAACTCTCCTTTCTGTCATTTCAAAGCCTTGTGTGTTTGTATGTTTCCGCATTTCACAACTATTTCTCTTCATTTCTCTGTGTTCTCAATTTGCAAGTTTAGCCTGAGAAAGAACTCTGTAACAAAATGACTAAGTCGAAGAAGGGAAATAAAACCACGGAGGCTTCACAATCCTCTGCTTCAGATGTAAAATAAATTCCCCTGCTCTTCTCAGATACGACATGCACAATCGACAACGATAATTCCTCATGGGAAACCATGTACCAGTTGCTGGAGAGTGAGGGTCCTAAGATAATTCAAAGAGTAGCGACAACCGACACTACTACCTCTTCAAAAGCCTCCCACTTTGAAGCTTCCAGATCTTTCCTCCGTAGAATTATTGCTAGTCCCAAAATTCTACCTTACACCGATAAGGTAAAATGGATAATTAAAAACATTAACATTACCGATCAGATGTTTCAGACTTCAAGGAAAATGGTTATAGGGTCCTTCACAGCGGAAGAATTGAAGAAAATGTATCATGTACCAAACGCACAGAAGGTATATGATAAATCCTTTCTTGAGAAATTCTCAAGCGAAATTGATGTGCCATCAGAATCAATTAAACGATGCAGGTCAAATTCAAACAAGCACAAGCATGAGAAATCAGGTATGTATTCTATATCATCTCTCGTTGTTCCATACTCGTATATCACAACTATGATATGTATATTATTTGGTTATGCCGATACAACTAAGTTCTCTGTTGACTGGGTTCCCCTAATTGATGTTGCTGTAAATTATTTTATAATGGATTGGGGCACTATCCTATCTAATAATATTGCTTCCCAAATCCTAGAGTTTAGATAACACCGGTATGTCACCACTAGAACAATCCCACCAGTTTTCATGAGTGCGTACAGTATGGATGCAGTCTATTTCATTACCAATTTCCCTACCATGGGATGGAAATGGACTATTCGAGATCCCACTTCCATCCATATATACCATAAAATCCTTTGGGAATCCAATTTCCACACCTATTTCTATAAGATTTGCCAAGGAGTTATGTTACCCATCCACCAAGCCATTTTTGACAAAAGGGCCTCAAGATTGTATGATGAGGCTAAAATTGACCTTTTACCAATAGGTAGGTGTTTTGGAGAAGAACTATTTACTTATGTTTGAGTCTATGGAATCCTAGCACCTCCCCTTGTTCTCCCATGGTATGTACCAAATAAACTACTTGCTAGAGAGATTGCTTACCAATCTGTAGGGGATGTGCTAACCAAGACCCTAAAAGAATCTAAGAAGTCTCTTTTCCTTTCCTTTCCCCTCCAATGCAGTGTTTATGCATTACACGATTTCAAGGATGCTGTGCTTGAAATCGATCACATTACATGTTTAAAACTTTCCACCATTCCTGGCAGATAGTTTGACCCTAATAAGGTTGCACATAACTTCACTACCTAAGTGAAAATTAAGAAGTTCAGCGATGAGGATGATGATTTTGACGACCTGTTTGAGTTTGCTGAGCTGTTTTCACAAGTGCAACATTTGACTACTTTGAGATTGGATCCACAAAAGCTAGCTCAATTCCACAGTATAGGAGGAAAAGGATACAAAAAATCCGTTTGGATCTATTAAAGATCCCTAAGACAATTGTTTAAGAGGAGCAGGGTTCAGATCAAGATTCAGAAAAGGATATATAACATGGCAGGACACTCCAGAGGATAGAAAAGTAGATTTTCCTAGGATAGAGGAATCTCATAAAGACATCCTCTTTACCAATTGGTACATTTAACTAAAGCAGGCAGAAAGAGTAGTTTCCAGAGCAACCGATGCTGTAAATAATATCATTGAAACCATCAATGATAATTTGCACAATGGTAATCTGATACAGGAATGCCCACCTGGGAGTCTCCTCGATATAAGAGTCTTGGAAGCACAATAGCAAGAAACCTCGAAAGTGAGGGAAGAAGCGATTAAATAGTTGAACAAACTAGACATGGAAGTATATTGGAGATATCTGGTGAAGCCACACAGTTAGTGGCTAATGATACGTTGACTCGCTGACACTTCCATGCACATGCTTTCTACTCTTTCAGATGTAATGCGTACAGGACAATTGCACATGAGGACATGTCAACCTCCTGAAGTTAAGCTGATGATGGATATCTACGAGCTCAAACAACGAATGAAAGAGTAGACACCATTTCATGCTGGAGCTCGTCATTGCAACAATTTCTATTTCTGTATTTATGTCATTTATTTTAAGGAGAGCTGTTTAAACCTCCTCAGAACTTTCATGTAATATCAAAATTTGTACTTTATTTTTATTATATAAACCCTTTCATGTCTTTGAGGAAAGGGTCCCCAATTTTATAAAGAAATGCTTTAAAATCTTACGCTTCTATACTTTTAAAGTTTATCTTAGTAGAATGATTGGATCAGAGTCCTGAAGTTTTGTGAAGAATGCTTTTGGAAGTTTTCACTTTTGTACTTTTGAAACCATCTTAATGAAAAGGATGGATTGGAGCTATTTACTTCATGAGCAGAGTTATATGCATCATGTACTTTTATCATTGTATATTTATTTGTTTATGAATTGATAGCAATTTTCTCTTTATTGTTTGTTATATGTATCTCCTTTAATGCAGTTATGTATTCATTGGCTTCTGAACATATTAGGGATGTTGTCCTTAATACATAGATGAGAAAATGTTTGAACGATATTTGATGCGATATATGTTTACCAATTATTTTGATTAACTATTTAATCAAAATAATTGTTTCAAAGGCTTTTCATTTCTGTTAGTGTTTGATTAATATTCATTATCATTCACTAAAGTTAATCATTGTAGACCGCATAAGTATAATTAAAATCCTGGGTAATAAATAGATATGTTAAATATACATGTATTCCAGTTGAGAACCACCCCATATATCGCTTATTTTTTGGTAATCAACACCCTATCCATCATATCACATTTTTATTGGGAAACTGGTCCCATTATATCCAGTCGGAGCCACTAATCCAACGGATAAGGGATGGTATTCAAATCCCCAACTGGGTGGTTTTCCCCCATGTTGTTGTAGCGAATTTTGAGGCTTCAACAAGGCCACACACTTCACCCCCTAGACTTATGAATCAAAATTGTGGAATTGAAAGGGTTAAATTTCTTTTAGTGAAGGTAGAAGTACCACATTCTCCACCCATGTATTCCCAAATTAACATTATGAAATCAAGGTTTGTTTAAGGTCACTTGGTGAAGGTGGAAGCATTGCACTCTCTAACTCTACATTAAACAACATGGGATCAAGATTTGATCAAGTTATCTTAGTGAATGTAGAAGTACTGCACTCTCCGCCTCTACATACCCAAATAAACACCATGGAATTGAGTCATTGAAGTTCCTTCAAAGAAGTAAGAAGCACCATATTATAATAAATAACTTGGTGAAAATGTATGGGCTTCCAATTGGGCTTCAGTTGGCTAAAGACATGAGTCTCTCCAAGATAAAAATCCTAGGAGATTATCTTCTCATTATTCAACACTTGCATAGAGGACCGCTCCATAAGAGCAATTTCCTAAGTCTTCTATTCAATAGAATCCTTAATATACTTAATTTTTTTGCTCATAAGTATTTCTTGCATTGTTCTTCCACATTCTGAGGAGTCAAAATAGGGAAGCAGATATGCATGATAACCAAGCATGTCTTCTCAAGGAAGGTCAGCTTGTCACCAATGGTTGTTAGGATGGAATGCAATTCCATGATATAATCTTCAAAGGTTTCATATCATAGCCTAAATAGAAGCAATAAGTTTGTATATAAGGGAGCATTGTTGTATCGAGGCTTATCAAGGTTTTATAAGGTCTTCGCCTCTCTAATCCTCAGAAACTCTGTGAAAAATGACTTGTTTGAAGCACATAATGGTCGATGTGGATGGATTCGGGTGTGTTGGCCACATGCTTGACAGGTTCTTCAACTTTCGACATATCACAAATCCTGCATCTGGACTGTACCACAAACTAATCACCCATGAATCCTTAAAGGATCTAAGGTGGTGGCGATTATTGTTATTCAATATGGATGAGGTTTATGTAGCGTGCGAGGCTCTAAGAATGTCGATTAAAATTTGCGAAGGTGGTATGATGTTTTGTATCCAGGACTTAGGATCCCGAGAATTGACAGTGCGCCTTCTTATTTTCTCTTGGTGTGAAGAGGCTTTCCCTATCCCTATCCATCTACAAAAAGTGCCTTGATTTCACTCCTGTGAGTAGTTGGAGTCTGTGGTCCTGGATCATGTTAGAAATCCGTCGTCATTATATTTTTCCTTTAATTCTCTCGTCGCTCCTGCATTGTGTTAGAAATTAATCCTCATCATATTGTTCTTATAATTCTCTCATCGCTCCTGCTTGAAAGTGATACAATTTTTTAGGCGAGGAGGAGCGAAATATTTACATCTGGTTTAGTGGAAAGTTGGCCTTTGTGGAGCAAATTCATCATCCCTGTATCTTGGGGTCTCATAAAGGGGATACAGTTGAATCTTTTGAATGCTTTAAGGACTCTTTTCTAGTCAATGCTTCTTCAATTCTTCAATCTCAACACAAAGGTTCTGTTATATGGTGGTTGCATCATGGGTTCCTCTTGGTAGACTTGACTCCAAAGTAAGGTTTGACTCCCTCAACCCTCAACTAGAGTTATGGTTTTGAAATTTATAGGATCATATTCAAAGTCCATAGATGGCTAGCCCAATATACATGAGTCATATGGGTTGACATGGCATCCACTAATATCATGGTAGGTCAACTTGAAGGAAGCATAAATTTTACATATGAACTTCATTTGACACTATTTTTGCACCATTAGAAAGGTCTTTGACTGTAGAATAGCACAAGTGAACGTTTTTGGAGCCCAAAAAGATTTATTTGGTGCCTCAAAATGAATATGAAAGGTTTCAAATCCCAATTCTCCGAAATAGGACCCATTGGTAAAAATGACCGTATAGGTTAATTCTTTGAATTTATCCACTCTAAAAGCATCGAGATAGATGAAAAATAATATAACGATCCAATCTATATCATACCTCCCAATTTAGGGAGGCTTTTAGTACCCAAATTCTTTATGAATGAGGTGAGGAATTTTTTCCTATACCTTCTCCTAGAGCACCATTTAGTTTTACCTAGAAGTTGTCTTTTCAACCCGATCTACCAAAGTTCATGTTTCCCCTATCTTGTAGTTTTGAACCACTTCTGCAAAACTGTGTCCTCTACAAACTTCGTTTGAGCATCTAGTGCTAAAGTCCTCTATGGAAGATAAGACCTACCCCTCATCCTAATCTAACATGGAATGCTCACATAGTTTGAGATTCTCCACATCTAATAATAAGTAAATGGACATGTATGAGGGTAGATTGAATATGTACGTATTATCCCCCACCTTTCCCATTATCTTAACAAGACCATATTATAGAGCCTCGATATTCTTACCAAGTCCCTATAATTTTTCCTTGTTCAATTGTAGTCATACTCTATCTACCACTTTGAATTCTTTTTCTATTTTGTGCCGATCATGCTTGGCCTTGTACTTTTCATAAGACTTCAACTTCTGATGTGCTTACAAATTGATGGGGTTAAAACAACACTAAGGGTAATAAACCCCTTTGTTAACCATTTATCAGTCATGGGCCTATGGTTTACGCCCTCAAAATCTTATCGGAAGCGTTAATCTATATGCCTTTTCCTTTAAAGCCCCGAGACCATGCCACTTTATTGAAATACATGGGAATACATGAAAAAACCCATCTTAAACCTTAAGGCCGGACTTCAAAACCAATTCACCCGCATCTATAAATCCCTCGAGTCCGCTCATCGCCCCTTTTCCATTGGTTTATCGCAATATCACTATCGCATTTATCGCGGAAACACAATATCAGAATACACAGAAATACAAAGAAATCCGACCACAAATGCTTAGGTCGGATCTCAAAATTTATGAAATCACGTTCAAAACTCCATCAGGTCCGTCCAGGTCCAAAGCCTTTCCCGCTGCGCTACTCCTCTTCCTCCTCCGATCAGTGAAGCCTCCGATCGCCCCGACCTCCAATTATCGATATCAGCTTATCGACGATATCGCTTATCAGCCCATCGGCGTATCAGCGTTCCACAGTCCATTATCACTTAACCTTCTGCAATGTGATTGCTGATCAAATCTTGACTGTCGATCTAGTTCCCGATCCGATGGCTATTCTTCCTCCCGATCAACAGACTTTCTCGATAGTCCTCCACCGTTGATCTACACTTAGTGGATTCGACGGTCCACAATGATTTCAGGTGGACAAGTAGCACGGAGAATACTCGCCCGAAAAAACAGTTTTCTCTCTCTCCTCGCTACTATGTGTCGCTCAGTCAGTGGAATCGGGCGGTCACGCAACTTTACCACTTACCACTTTTGCCTCGCCCGAAATACCACCTTTGTGTATTAATCCGCCTATGCGATATCAATTCCTTCGTCTCTGCGATATGATCCTATCCGTTGATCATATCGATCCAATGGCTCCTGTGCCTTCTTGTCCATTTCCTCCTTAACTTAATCTCGCTCGCCTTTGATGCTTTTCTGCGTTAAAACATAGTTTTGCCACCAAACTCTGTCTATACACGACATCAATCCATAATAGTTAAAGATTACAATCATTCATTTAATCAATGGATCGCCATCAATCCTATAGTGATCGATGGTCGATTAACATGCTTGCAAATGGGATTTTAGCTATCTACACATATATATACAACAAAACTTGAAAATGGCATAAATACACAATTCCACACTCAAAATCAACTCTCTGTATATAAACATAAACACATAATTATATCTTGAGGTTCTCTGTCCCTCTCTAGCCTGATTCTTCTAATTAGAGCCTCTGTTTTTCCTACTCTTCCCGTAGGCTTACAATGCCATCTTGAATCCTCTCGAATCCTCTTTCCAGAAAAGAAAGGAAAATACATATGCGTCCTATCTAACAATCTCCTTCCACAAAGGAAGGACTTCACAATATATTTAGAAATCAAAACCTTCCCTAACTAATCAATCTAGCTACTTGGCTTGATCTCTATGCAGGGAGGATCACTTGCCACTTATGCCTAATTCTGTTTAGAATTAGGCAACGATTAACTACTTACATACTTTGCAATTAATAAATTTAAATAACCAATTCTTCCTCCAAACTCTCATTAGCCACAACATGGGACCACACCATCACATTGCTGGCTAGGCCTAGATGCTCCTGCATCACAAATGGATCTACCTAATCTTCTCAAAAATATTTTTTTTTCTCTTAATGCACCTCCCATGACCTCCTCCCTAACCCCCCCTCACTGTTTGTATACAACATCCAAAGGTGAAGGTGGTAAATATTCAAATCAGTTTCGAAAGGGGACTTACCAATCGAAGTGTGGATTGCTATGTCATAAGAGTGTTATATATAGATTAAGTTTTCATCCTAGGGCTTCAAATTCGTATTATTGTAACCTATCAAAAGCTGCACCAAATTCATGATGACTAGTTCTATTTTCCTATATCTCTAGAAATGTTGTAGACCTCTTCAACTTTGTATCTATCTTCTTCAACAACATAGTCCACAATGCATTGAGAAATACAATGTCCTTATTTTAAATGATGCTCATTGGTATCCAAAGTACACCTAGACCTGTTCAAAGAAAAAAATTTCTACTTCTTGCCTTGTTATCACTTAAGGAAAACCCTGGATGCGGGAAAAACCCTAAGGTAACCTCAAACCACTTTTAGGTTGAAAGTTGACCCTTCAAACCGAAGAGGCATCTCTTTGTAAAACTCAACTACCATATGGTCACTATAATATAAGGTTTTTTGCAACTGAGTTTAGATGCCCAAATTTAGATCTAGGAATGAAATTGGTTGGATGGTTTCAAAACAAACCATTTGGCATGGAGTCCAATTCTTAAACAAATGAAATTATAGATCCAATGAGAAAGTTGCACAAAGCATGAAAGCAACAATTCCTTTCACTGTTCGGGAAATTGGAAGAAAGAGGAACATGAAGGAAACTAAGTTAATAAATGATTGGAAGAATAAATACTAATGGCTAATAATACAAGAGAGGAGCATAAATGAAATCCAATATTAGAAACTAACATTCTTAGACATGAAAGAGAGTTTGAATAACAAAGAAATACTAACAAGGAGATGCAACACATGAGTTTCCTACAATCTGCTCATTAAAAACCGCAAATACATTCAATATTGCTTAAATATATCAGACTGCAAATATGTTTTTCAATTAATTTCCAACCCTTCTTCATTCTTGATAAACTGTTATATAAGACTTACATAACTGTTTGCACAATAGTAGTCACCATAATAATTACAATAATTTGAGATATTTTAAATATCTTTCAAGTTCATACATGTAAAATATAAAACTTAAAAATATTATGTTTTTCCTAAAATAACTACAGGAAAATATGTTGATGTTTAGGTAAGGTAAAATATCTTGTTGAACTGCCTCCCTTGGAAATAGAATAGGTCCCTAAATGGTAGCTCAACATCCAAGCTGGAAAAACAGGTCCCTTTGCAAATTAGGTCCAAAACTCCTGCAAAACCACTTTTCTATTCATCCGACTTTTCTTTGGCTCTGCTAGAAAAAAAGTTGATACTATGGATGTTAGCGTTACTGGTTTTCTGTTTGCAACTTTCACTGATAGACTAACTATCAGCATTTTCATTTTCACCTATTTTCAAAATCGCTAACAACCTGGAGGTCAACATTTCTAACTGTTTGAATATTGCTGACAACTGGGAGGTAAACATTTATGCCTGTTTGAATATTGCTGACAACTGGGAGGTCAACATTTTTGCCTGTTTGAATATTGCTGACGACAGAGATGTCAATGCTCCTTGTTCGCTCCAAAATTGTTGACAGGCAGATTGTCGAACTTTTCCCTGTATCATTTTTCCATCAACTGGCACACATAGTTTCACCCCAAAATTGCCGACAGGCACATTGTTGGCCTTATAAAAAATGCTGACAACAGGAATGTCAGATCTCCCGAATATTACATAGTATGCAAAATCTATAAGGTCGATTGTCAGCGATAAAGTGAAAACTCTGTTTCATAAGATAGATAGGCAAAAAATCTAAGTTTAATACCCAAGCATTCTAGCTAAGGGTATTAACACCCTTGATAAATACATCTACCTTCTCCAATCTCTGCTTTTTACTTTTCCTTATCTCTTTGGGTCCCTTTCTCATAGTTTCTCTTCTTTGGCTCTTCCTAGAACCTGAAGCCTTCTTCCTCTTGTTAATAATAAGGTCCTTCAGTGGCATGTTGTCCACGTCAATCACCTCCTTAGCCAACTCCGGGTTATTTCTGAGTTTGATCTTGTATCTTAACTGGTTAGTTGGCTTGGTATGTCTATTTCCATGCTTGGATACCTTAGGCAGTGGCTCCTCCTCTTTCCCTTCCACCTTTAGTTCTTTTCCCTTAGGGTCCTCTATTTTAGCTGTGTCTGCAGGAGAAGCTTTGGAGGGTGGAGTTGTAGTTTATGAACCCGGGCACTTTTTCTCTGGTAAACCTTAGGGATCTTCAAACTAGATGAGGTAGATGGAACTCCTAGGTTTTCTTGGCTGGGAGGGGGTTCAATAGGAGCTTGAATTTTTTATTTCTTCCCCTTTTTGGCAGTCTGTGGTCTGCCTCTTCTTCTCTTAATGGGTTGAGGTTGAAAACCTCCCCAGAAAATGAAATGACTCCAAGTTCTTCCTACCTTGGCTAGCTGGTTCTCTATTATCAATTTAATTGTGGCTTTGTGGTATATAAAGTGAGAGGAAGGATTAATATAGGACCTGAAGCTAGCTGCTATATGTTTAAGGCTCTCTAATAGATAAAAACATGGATTGATCCTAATCTGACCAGCAAGATGAGTGAGAAAGTAAAAATGGTAAAGGTTCACTTGATTATACCGACCTTCACATGAAAAATATTGCTGACAAAGGTGTAGGGGGATGTGCCATTGATCCTGCAGCCACTCCTTTTGAACTCCAGCCCTCCAATTCTTCCCTCTGAATTCTTCTTTGAAGAAGAAGGGGACATTAATCCCTGCCAGAATGTGACTGTGAAATATTTTCTCACCATCCGCTGGTAAGGTTGTGGCCTTAGCAATGGTTTTCTTTGTAACTATGAAGGACAAACCTCCCACCTCCACACGGTTCCCATCGAACTCTTGCGTAAAAGACTGAGCCACAAGGTCATGGTAGTCAGAACAATGGTGGAAGAATTTGCTCCATCCTGCCTGCTGAAACAACTGGAGAATCTCAAGGTAAATATCCAGCAAATCTGACGCCTTGGGCTTAGAGCTGTTCAATTTACCACCTCCCACCATTTTACTGCGTGGTATTCCCGGGATTTGATGTTGAAACTCTATAAACAAAACCGCTCCAAATGCCAAGTGTAAAGGCTCCCGAACTAACATCAACCAACTGCTTACAGGACAAGTCGAGGTAACTTATCATACGGTTAAGGTAAAACAGGTGGCAAGTGAATAATCATGTTGTTCTAGGTTATGATTACAAATAAAATTCATATCATATGATTAGATTTAGTTAAATGACCTTTTAGTAATTATAGTGGATGTAAAATGATTAACCTAGTACTTTACCCTTTTGAAAACGATGGAGACACATTTAATCGAAAACACTAACGCTGACGTGGTTAGCACAACCATCATTTTTTAAATTTGAAAACTAGTTTTGGCGCTAACAGTTTGCCTGTCAGCCAAAATGAAAAACGATGCTACCTCTGTTGTTAGCGAATTCCTTCGCAAGACCATATCAGATTTCCAAAAACACTGATAGCGTCGCTATAAAATTTTAAATCCTTATTTTTTACAATTTAAATGCTAAGACTGCAACATTTAGCATTTTCGAAAAAAAATAAAAAACAGAGTTTTTTGTGATCAACATTCCCTTTGATGGTATTTTTATAAGGCATGAGAATGCACATCTTTCTAAACCTATCGAGTACCATAAACATGCAATCATGTTCCTTCTTGGTTGTTGGTAAACCTCCCACAAAATTTATGTAAATGCTTTCCTAAGGTCGAGTGGGTATAGGTAAGGGATGATATATATTTTACTTCCTGTTACTAGGCTTGTTGGTACAACAAGCTATATAAACTTGAATGTACCTTGCTACATTTTCTTGCATTATTGGCTAATACACATACCTTTGTGGGTTGGTAGTTGTCATCCTACCACCAAAATACCTTACAACCTTGGAGAAGTAAGCCTCTCTGATAAGTTGCAATCACTCATCTTTAGGAACACAAATCTTATATAGATTATATAGTAACCAATTTTCGAGTTGATAGCCAATTTTGTTGTCATTTTATTGTTCATTACCCTTGCCTCGTAGCTTCTAAAACACCTCCTTGAAGTCATCATATTTTGTGTATACCTCTTTGTATGCAACATGGGTTAAAGGCTCGATGTTCATCAAAGTTTTTGAATTCACGATTCTTGATGTGAGGGGCCTTGCAAGCACGAAAAAAACTTATTTATGCTACCTTTTACTTGATGACTAAATAAAACAATTATAAGAACCCCGTCCACTTGTTATATCTAGTCTATCTTACTATACTTTGGGCCTGCATATACTAGGTGGTTGGTAATCTATGTAAATGATGGTCTCCTTTACAATTAAATAATGTTTCCACTTTTGACAACTTGATCCAAGGCATAGAGTTCCTTATCGTAGGTAGGGTACTTAAGAATTTACCTGTGGAATACTTCAAAATGATAACATACATTCCTTCCTTCTTGCATCAACATTGCTTCCAAGGCATACTCACTTGCATCCATCTCCACATCAAAGGGATTTTGTAAAATGCATAATGTGAGAATTGGTGCTTGACTGGTTTTGTCTTTTTTTAGCTTTGCAAAATCTTTCTACTGACTCTTCCCCCACTAGGACCTCTTTCCATTCACTTTTATGGCATGGAGTGATGCAACTATTGCTGAAAATGAAGTTATGAACTTTTGTAGGTATCTTGCTACCATGATGAAGCTCCTAACTTTAGAGATATTTGTAGGGGCCAACTTGTTTGTGATGGCCTCCATCTTCATGGAATATATCTTAAGATCCCCTCCACCATTCACATACACCAAAGACTATTGGGAAAATTCATGTTTCTTGAGGTTTGCCAGTAGTTGGTGGTTCTTCAAAGTCTCTAACACCTACATCAAATGCGAGACGTATGTTTTCTAGGTGGCACTATAAATCAATATATCATTTGAATAAATGATAACAAATGAGTCTAGATAGGAGCATAATACATCATTCATTACTCTCATAAACGTATTTGGTGTATTGCATAAACCAAATGGCATGAGTAACCATTTATAAAAACCTTATGTGGTTTTGAAGGCAGTCTTCCAAGTATGCTCTTCTTTGACTCAAACTTTGTGTTAGAAACAATGGAAACCAAGACACTACTAAGAGGGAGGGTGAATAAGTAGTGTGGCCAAATTATATAATTCTTCACATATTTCACTTTTTAATCACTTTAACAATTATTCATGGATCAACAAAACAACTCAATCATGTAGAAAATAACATCATAAACATCAAGCACATGAGTGAGATATACACATGACATCAATCTTCTTTTTATTACAAGCTTCAACTTGATTACATCATGGCCGCACAAGCTACCACTTGTAGGTTTACCAACTACTACTAAAAGGAACTCCTATCCCTACTTGTTTATTAGCTACCATTGAAAAGGAATCTTGTCCCTGGTCGTTTACCAGTACCCATTGGAAGGGACACTTGCCCCTGCTCATTTATCGGTCTCTGCTAAAAGGGACTTTTGCCCCCAAATATTTACTAGCACCCACTAGAAGGAGTTTCTACCCCTGATCTACAAGCTACCACTTGCTGGTCTTATTGATCCCTATTTCATCCATTTTCATACTAGAACCAAGAGACCTCTTACCTCATCAACCAATAAATTATTTCTCACTACAACTACTCACCAAAGCCATCATGCATACCTTCATCAATCTATGTTTGTTGAGCAAATCACCTTAAACAATTTCTGATGTCTGATAAAAACACCACCACCTCCAACACTTTCTCATCGCTGAACAAATAATCATGTACTAAACAACACCAACACCAATCACGAATGCACTTCTTTGCATCTTTAAACACACCTTTAAGATAGCAAGATTGGTCTCTGATACACTAATGCATACCATAATTATGCATCATGCTGCACCAACGACTCTTACCCACACACTCACTCGTTCACCACCACAATTCTGCTACTCGAATTCTACCTTTAAATAATTCTTGAATTATAGTTTTGAATTGATCTTCAGTTAACTTCTTCTTCAAGTACTTGCACGAGTCTCTAATTTTTGCCCTTGTCCTATTCAAATTGGTCTTTTAATTTTGCAGTTTTGGGCCTAATCTCCAAGGAAATTTGTTGTTTTTCTGCCTATTTAAGTTGATATGGAGATTTTGTAGGATAATAATGTGCCTTCTATTTTTTGTTGTAGTTTAATTTGACTTAACTGCCAAAACTGACTCTTCCATATTTTTGCCTTTAATCCCCTTTCACTTGGCTCCCTTACCTATTTTTCCACCATAGAACCAATCTCTGTGACCATGACTTAATACTTTGAGTGCCCTTGTGAGCCTTACGTGGGTCAAATCCTTTGTTAATGGCTCCACGCCATTGGTCCCGTTTCTACGTGAAGCGGCCAGGAGATGACACTTAACCGCTCTAAGAGGCTTCACAACTCTTTATATACTGCACCCTCAGTTCTTTCCTGTGGAATAGGCCCATTTGTGGGCACTTAGCCAATAGCCACAAACATCTCGACACTTTCATTTGTGTGCACCTTTGAAAACCCACAGGGGTCTATCCACTGGGTCCAAATGTCCCATGGGGACTGCCCGACACCCTTTATAATTGGTTGTTGCTTTGCCTTTGTGGCGCGACACTTGCCACCTAGTGCCTCACCTAAGAACTGTTATTGATCCCACCGGGGTAAATCCTATGGGATGAGCTATCCTGTGGGTCCTCTTGACACTATTCTCATTGGATGACTATTGTTGTACTGTCAGTGTCGATTTCACTTGGTGCTTGTTGCCCAGTAAACTTGCTCTGTGCAACATAGTGAACCTTCCGAGGTATGTCTAGTGGGATGAAGTAACCTACACCACGTGTCGACGTGTGATTGGTGACATGTGTCACCTAGAGATGGGACATTAGGGTGCCCAAAAACAATAAATTTTCCTGTCACGTGTCGCAATCCCATTGGATTTTGCTGACATCACCATTCTCTGATGTATGGGCCAATCGTATGCTACCACCTGTCCTTTTTTAGAGAGGAGAGAGAAAGGTCCTTTGAGGCCTTTTTTACGACCATTTTCCTTTATAATTTTTTTTCTAAAAACCATTGGGTTCAGGCCCTTTTCACGACACCAATCCTGAGCGGATTGTGGTATCAAAATGGGTGCCCCTGGGGTGGATCTTTGTAGTTGATCTACATGATCAACTGTGTGGGAAACCACCTCCCATGACCGCCAAGGCCTTTTAAAGGGATGTCTCTAGTACCATCAAGAAGTTGCCACATGGCCTAATGCTTTCATTCTGACACTTAGCCGTTTGTGCTCTACATAATCTTCTGGGGTGTACCCGTAAGGCCAACCAGTACTGTGGGCTCCACCTTTGGCCTATGGGAAGGCTCTCTGCTGCTATTGTGGCTTCTAGGTATGCCCAGTTGCTAAGACCTGCGCGTTCTTTGCCACATCTGCTCAGTCACTAAGACTTGTGCATCGATAACATATTGTTGAGGTATTGCCACCGGGTGGGCTCCACTTATGACCAATGAGACTACTTCCCATTGCTGCGCTGTCTCTCCAAGTTAGCCTGGAGCTTCGTGTAGAGGTTCCACCACCATCTCCGCTGAGTTTGACATTTCTACCAACTTTTGGCTATGTGCCAAAACTCATCATAATTTGACTTGGGGTCGCCAACTTTGAATGGCTCTAACTTTCACAGTAGGAGGCCATTTTCAAACTTCTACATACCACTGGAAATCCTTTTTTGAGCTCTTTCCATATATGTGGGTTCCACCTACTTTTGAGATGATCTACTGCTCTAAAACTGGCTCCAAAGTATCTGCATAATTCTCATCCATGATGATCTTATGACTAATCCTTTGCCATGATTTTCCTTTTCCTTTTCCAATAATGACAACACTATTTACAATGATTGGCAATTATCATGCTTTCCTTTGTCAACTTTCGTACTTTTTCCTTTGCCACCAATGATTTTCATGCTTTCCTTTGCCAAAAAGCTTTGACATGGCCTTTAACTTTGCCAACAATTCCTTTGCCACCAATGGCAACATATTTACCAATTCAATTGCCTTTTCCAATAATTTCCATTCCTTTGCCTTTTCCTTTGCCATCAATGACAACATATTTCCAACAATCTCCCCCTTTGGCATTGATGGCAACACCAAGATCAAACAACACATCATTACCAATGATCAATACTTTTCTTTAATACTTCTCCTTGTGTTTTTCCAATGATCATTTACCATCTTGTGTTTGATCAACAATGCTTCTCCCCCTTTGAAATCTATGGAAAATATGCTAACATGCTCCCCCTGTAAACAATATCCCTTTTTATTTTGATCTTGTGGACCTATCAATTGCTTCTTCTTAAGCTGAAAAACTCAAATGCATTTGATCTGATCCAAGCGACTTCCTTTCTGTCCAGTGAAGAAGATTTAATAGAAGGGAGAGGAGTATTTAGTCCCTAATATTTGCCTCAAGAAAACAAGTAATATCTTTTTGAAACAACACATGCATGTGCAACTGAGCAATGAAAAATAACTCCTGCAGGTCTGAGTCTCAGCTAGGATTACATTCATAACAGTGCCTACCTAGACATATACGCCTGACCTCTAGCAACAAGAACAACCATTGCCATGCATGACACCATTAATTGTCAACTGATGAACAACAAAGTACAACACTTAGAAGTGCTTCCTTGACAACCATAGTGGGATTATAACCAATGCATGCCTAAACAACTCACTTGTATTTCACTTGGAAAAATTCTAATGACAACAGACTCACCATGATACATTTGACTCATCAAGAACCATTGATATAAATTAGGAATAATTTACCAACACATAGAATTGCAATCTCATATTGACAACATGAACACCATATTCTCATAAAGAGTCTAATGATTGTAAATACCAATTGATAGTACCTGTGACACAAATTTAAAATGATGCCAATTGTTGAATCAATGCTACTTTTAACATTCGTTTCCACTTAATAACTGAGTGTCCTCATATTGTTATCATTCTCCTTTCACCACTATGTTTGATACCAATTACCAATTGGAACAACATCATAACAATCAATCCATTTATCATATCAACAACTCAAGATAACATGTAACAAAAACATTAGTTTCTGTCATGTAACACACAACTGATACTAGTTAATGATACAAATTGTTAATGCATAATATGATACTCAAATCTTGACTTGAGTATACTCCCCATATGGTGATGCTCCCTCTTTGAATTAGTAATATGCAAACAATACTTGCATTAGCAGTAAATAAATCATCACCATCTATCTATCAATCTAATTTGACAACAACATTCAATACTTCTCTTATCCTTTAGATTCATTCCTTGGCATGTTCCTTTCTGATCCTTGTGTCTGACCTTTCTAGCTTCCCTTGAAGCCAACCTCTTCTCTTCAATGAAGAGGAATGAGGGATCTACCCCCCCTGAGTATATTATCTTCCACACATGCAGTCTGATGCAGGAGCATTCAACCCAAGGAAAATCATTGTATTTTAGTAGACATAGGGGGGTCATGTGTTTTAGGGAAATTGGTTTCCTAAGTGTTAAGTTAATGTAATATTTAGGCTTTTAAGTGAGTAGGATAGGAATTAATTAGATGTGTGAGGATGTTTGTAAATGCTCTCGAATAAAGGAGAACATGAGTGGTTAATAATGACAAAAGAGTTAGAAGTCAATTATAACTCTTAAAGGTAGTTTCATGATTCGAGGGACTAGAGAGAGTTCTTAGGGATTAAATGAAGTTAGAAGTGGACATAGAGGACATTTAGGAGTCAGTTCAATAGATCTAGGATT
The DNA here is from genome assembly GCA_031772625.1 of Pinus tabuliformis. NCBI lineage: Eukaryota > Viridiplantae > Streptophyta > Pinopsida > Pinales > Pinaceae > Pinus > Pinus tabuliformis. The sequence continues at coordinate 808,385,765 of CM062804.1, read as the reverse complement.
TGAACCAGAATTAGTTCAACAAAACCTTTCTGGTATAAATGTAAGCCTACGAGCAGAGTGAAGAAGAGGAGGCCAATGATACTGAAGATTAGGCTTGTGAGAGACAGAGGGTCTCGATATGTAATCAATTGTTCATAATTATATATATAGAGGTTTATTCCATAGCTATGTAAGTGTGTGGAACGTATATTGAATGATTGAATTATATTGGAATTCGTAGGCTCTGTAACAGGGGTTGCAGGCAGAATTCTGTAGAATACGTAAAGGAGAGAATGATTCGGAGGAATCATCACGGGTGTTGGGTCCCTATAATACTAGTGATTACCCCATTACTATTGTAGTTGTATCTCTTATTAATATTATTGTGCCCCTATTGTCCCCATATTGTTATTACTATGCCCCATAGAATCCCTCTATTGTTATTTTTGTGGCTCTATATTATTATTGTTGGGTTGGCTGGGTTATATTGTGACTCCTTAGACTCTTATATATAGAAAGGAGGTTTTGTCATTTGAATCATCCAAGAATTTTTCATTTGTGTAATGTAAAGGAGGTTTCCCCCTCGAAGAGGTTGAATTCTAAGGCGTTGATATCTTTTTTCTATCTTTTTGTGAGCTGGTTTCATAACATTTGGTATTAGAGCTTTGGATTCTAGGGTTTCGCTGCTCCAAAAAGGTCATCGTGGAATTTTCACTATAACTTTTTTTCTGTGATGTTTCAAAAGCTTTAAAAAAACCCATTTGAGAAGAAATCGCATTGAATATTGGGTCTGAATTTTAGAGCTTTTCACACTATATTTGCAGAGATATGATCTGAGGAAGTTGGTCTTTTTGCAGACTCTTGAATTACATTCCAAACAGGTGACCTGGGGAAAATCGTCATAACTTTCTCTTTGAGCATCGGATTGAAATTTCGTAAAAAGGTACAGAAAGAGGACGGAATGTAGTTTCTTGTTTATATTTTTTAGAGCCAAAGGTCAAAAAAGTGACTTGTGGCACGTTGTACAAGTTTGCTCTACTGAACTAGTCTATAATCAGGTCATCTTGGGAGATTGTGCATAACTCTTCCTTGGAGAATCCATTTTGGATCAAACTGGTGGCATTGGAAAGAGGACATAGAGGGTTACTACAGTTCACAATTTCAGAACTGGATGATCTGAAATTGCAAAGATACATCAGATTCAATATCAAGCTTCTACAAAGTGAAAAAAGGTGTGTAGTTTTTTAGATTTTTGCATAAGCTTGGTTTGAAAAATTAGTTTGAATCGGTAATTGATGCCCCGAGGAAAGAAAATACAAACACCTAGTAAGCAACCTGAAAGCTCTAGCATGACTCATGAAGAAGAGGAAGAAATGCAATATGATATATCAAAATTACGAGACCAAGTGCAACAAGTGTCACTTACACAAAAAACAACAGAATCTAAGATGGATGGTTTAAGGAAAGATGTAGAAGCTAAGATGGATGGTTTAAAGAAAGGTGTAGAAGCTAAGATGGATTGTTTAAAGAAAGGCGTAGAAGCTAAGATGGATGGCATGGAAGCTAAGATGAATGACATGGACGCTAAAATTGATGGCATGGATGATAAGATAGAAGAATTGAAGATAAATATGAATAAGTTGCTACAAGAAATGGTCACTAATGGTGAAAGGGTAGTAAAGGAAACTCATGATGAGAACAAAAGAAATGTTAATCACGATTCCATAGACTCTAATGTTGGATCGAAGACCCACCATATTCCAAAAATCAATATGAGGAAGTTTGATGGCAAGGATCCCGCAACATGGATGTTACAGATGGAGCAATTTTTCGATCTCAATAATGTGCAAAACACACAAAAGGTATGTCTTGCAAATTTATATTTGGAACCAAATCAGTTTGTATGGTATCAATGGCTTTGCTCTCGTAAAAAAATTATCACTTGGGCAATTTTTACAGAAGAATTGACAACACATTATGAGGATATAAAAAGCAACACTTTTTTTAGCCAATTGATAAGTCTCAAACAAAAGGGTTCAATAATGGAACACATTGAGGAGTTCCAAAAAATGAACATAAGGGTAAAAAAATATTCCAGAGGAGCATAGGATTGATGTGTTCATAGGGACTTTAAAGGATAATATCCAACATGATGTTCGCCTTTGGGAACCTGATTCATTAGAGAAGGCATTCAGGTTAGCAAGAAAAATGGAAAGAAAAATTATGGCAACCAGGAAGCATACCACTCACAACTATAAATATGGAAGTGTTGTTTCCCCTAGTATTCCACAACCTATAAGGTTGACACCACAACAATTGGAGGAAAAAAAAGCAAAAGGGCTTTGTTACAATTGTGATAGCAAATACACTAAAGGTCATAAGTGTGTTGAGAAGAAATTATTCTACATAGATTGTGAAGAGGAAGAAGAAAAGGAGCAAGAAAGGTCAAAAGAAAAGGATATACTCCAGGAACAAAGCCTAGATAAAGAAGAAATGAATCTGACCATATCTTGTAATGCATTGGCAGGAATTACCACTCCTCAAACCATCAAGATAGAAGGACAAATCAAGAAGAAAAAGGTAATAGTGTTGATTGATTCAGGAAGTACCCACAATTTTATTCATTGTAAGGTAGCAAAAGAATTGAATTGCTTCTTATATCCAGCACCAGAGTGTCAAGTGATGGTTGCAAATAGAGGAACAATAAATTGCTCTGGAAAGTGCCATAATATCAAGCTATCCATGGGAGAATATGTATTGACTAGCCCAATGCTTTCCATTCCAATGGGAGGTGCTGATGTTGTACTAGGAGTCCAATGGCTGCAATCCTTGGCTACATTAGCCTTTAATTTTCAAGAACTTTTCATGAAATTTTCTGTGGAAGGAAAGGAAGTTGAATTAAGGGGTATTGCAGGGAAACCGAGAAAGATAATCAGCTCTAACGGTATGACAAAGCTTCTAAAAAAGGAACAAAGAGGTGTAATTGCACAATTATGTTCGCTAGATGTTTCCACGTTGGAATCATCTATTTCTCCAGACCTCCAAAAAGTCTTGGAAAATCATTCCAAGGTATTTGAGACTCCCAAAGGTCTCCCACCTATTCGTGATCATGATCATGCTATTCATCTGATTCCAGGAAGTGTTCCTCCAAACATCAGGCCGTACAGATATCCCTATGCCGAAAAGAGTGAAATTGAACGTATGGTTGCAGAAATGCTAGAGGCTGGTATAATTCAACCGAGTCAAAGTTCTTTCTATGCTCTAGTAGTATTGGTTCACAAGAAGGATGGATCATGGCGCATGTGTCCAGATTATAGGGAGCTCAACAAGCTCACTGTTAAAGATAAGTTTCCCATTCCTGTCATTGATGAATTACTGGATGAATTGCATGGATCAATTTACTTCACCAAGTTGGATCTTTGTTCAGGATATCATCAAATCAGAATGAAGACTGAAGACATTTCGAAAACAACATTTAGAACTCATGAGGGTCATTATGAATTTTTGGTCATGCCTTTTGGCCTTACCAATGCACCTTCAACATTTCAAGGTTTGATGAATTCCATTTTCAAACCATTCCTTTGAAAATTTGTGTTAGTATTTTTTGATGATATACTAATCTACAACAAGTCTTGGAAGGATCATGTTGAACATGTTGACAGGGTGCTACAACTATTGGAGGAGAAACAATTATATGCAAAAAGATCGAAATGTTTCTTTGGAGTACAAGAGGTGGAATATCTGGGTCATATTGTATCTCATGAAGGAGTTAAGGTAGACCGTAGCAAAATTAAAGCGATTAAGGAATGGAAAATCCCCACATCCATAAAGCATCTGCGAGGATTTCTCGGGTTGACAGGGTATTATCGTAAGTTTGTTAAGAATTATGGGAGAATAGCAGCACCTCTAACAACATTATTGAAGAAAGATGCATTTTCATGGACTCCAGAAGCAACAAAGGCCTTCGAGCATCTTAAAGAGGCAATGTGCCAAGCACCGGTCTTAGCTGCACCAGACTTCACAAAAACCTTTATTGTGGAATGTGATGCTTTAGGAAATGGAATTGGTGCTGTTTTAATGCAAGATGAAAGACCCATTGCTTTTGAAAGTCGTCCAATCAAGGGAAAGTTTTTGCACAAAGCTATTTATGAGAAGGAAATGTTGGCAATACTCCATGCACTTAAGAAATGGCAACCCTACCTAATGGAAGACACTTCAAGGTAAAAACGGATCATGATAGCCTTAAATACTTTTTAGAACAAAGATTATCCTCTGAAGAGCAACAAAAGTGGGTCACAAAGATGTTGGGTTATGACTTTGAAATCATTTACAAAAAAGGGAAGCAAAATGTGGTGGCAGATGCGCTCTCAAGAAAGGATGAGGATGTGGAAGCATTGTTGTGCGCCATTTCTATTATCCAACCAGATTGGATAAACGAAGCAAGGGAGGAATGGAAGAACGACGAAGAAGTGTGGGCACTTATTCGAAAGTTACAACAAGACTCTAGTAGATTTGATACATTTAGCTGGAAAAATGATTCGTTATGGTACAAAGATCGCTTATACCTCTGTAAGAATTCCCAGCTAAAACAAAAGATTCTTATGGAATTGCACACTTCTCCCTTAGGAGGGCACTCAGGATTTTTAAAAACTTACCACAGGGTTAAGAAGGAATTTTTTTGGGAGGGCCTTAAATCAGATATTCAAAAGTTTGTGGCGGAATGTTTGGTTTGCCAACAAAATAAAGTTGAAACAATTAAGACACCGGGTCTATTACAACCTTTATCCATTCCAAGCCAACGTTGGGAGGAGGTTTCAATGGATTTTATCACAGGTTTACCCAAGTCTGAGGGAAAGAGTGTCATCATGGTGGTAGTTGACAGACTTACCAAGTATGCACACTTTTGTGCATTATCACATCTATTTAAATCCAGTACAGTTTCTATTGCATTTATGGAAACAATTCAAAAGCTACATGGAAACCCAAAGATTATTGTAAGTGATAGAGATCCCATTTTCACTAGAAATTTTTGGACAAAATTATTTTCTTGTCTTGTTACTAAGTTAACTCATAGCTCATCTTATCATCCTCAATTTGATGGGCAAACTGAGATAGTAAACAAATGTTTGGAAGGATATCTTTTTTGCTTTGTATCTGATAAATAGACACAATGGGTCAAATGGTTGCCTCTGGCTGAATGGTGGTATAACACTTCCTTCCATACAGCAACAAAAATGACCCCATTTATGGCACTTTATGGATATCATCCACCATCCATCACATCATATTTAAGAGAAAATTCTAAGGTTCAAGTAGTGGAACATCACATCGAACATCAACAACAAGTCCTCCAACTCTTAAAAGATAACCTCGTGTTGGCACAGAATAGAATGAAACAACAGGTAGATCAACATCGCAACGAAAAAAGTTTTGATAGGTGATTGGGTATTCCTACGGCTACAACCATATAAGCAAATGTCCCTCAAGCAAGCTAAGAAGGATAATAAATTATCACCAAAGTATTATGGTTCGTACAAGGTGTTGCAAAAGATTGGTACTATGGCATACAAATTGGAGCTTCCTACAACTTCTCGATTGCACCCAGTTTTCCATGTTTCATGTTTAAAGAAGGTTATAGGTGACAAGCTCCCAGTTCAAACAATATTACCAGAACTTGACGAGGAAGGAAAAATTATATTGGAACCAGAGGCAGTCACAGAAACAAGAAATCGACGGTTACGAAATTGATCAATTTCAGAGTATCTTATCAAGTGGAAGAACTTATCCGCTGAAGATTCCACATGGGAGGATGAGAATTTTATACAGAAGCATCCATAACTACTCAAGTGTTGAGGACAACACTTTTTTGAAGGAGAGGGGCATGTTGGGTCCCTATAATACTAGTGATTACCCCATTACTATTGTAGTTGTATCTCTTATTAATATTGTTGTGCCCCTATTGTCCCCGTATTGTTATTACTATGCCCCATAGAATCCCTCTATTGTTATTTTTGTGGCTCTATATTATTATTGTTAGGTCGGCTAGGTTATATTGTGACTCCTTAGACTACGATATATAGAAAGGAGGTTGCCCCCTCGAAGAGGCTGAATTCTACGGTGTTGATCTCTTTTTTCTATCTTTTTGTGAGTTGGTTTCATAACAATGGGTCTTTGAATCCAATTGGAAGATCAGAGTAAGCTTTGGAGAGGTAGCGAAGTGAGAATTCGCAGAGGAAGTTAAGCTCAGAGGAAGCGGAAGAGCGAAAAAACTAAAACCCTGAAGAAAAACCCAAAACCATAAGGAAAAACACTGAAGGACGAAATAAAGTCAAAGGAAAGGAACGAGCGGAGAAGTGAAGAGGTGATGCATATGAACCATTGGATCTCGAAGATCAACGATGTAGGCATCAAAGAACGAGGACCATCGATCTCATAGATCAACGGTCATCGCGTGATAGAAGAGCGCGAGAAGTAACTAGTGAAAAGGCGGGTTTATAAGAGAAATGGTATTTTGGGTGGCGAAGAAACCATAAGTGGTATCGAGCGTTGAGCGATCGATCCCATACATATCACGACACATAGCAGTAAAGTGGAAAGGGGAAACCACTTTATCGAACGGTTAAACCCCATGCTCGTTGTCTATCCGAAATAAATAACAATCGTCAGATACGATGGAGGAAGATCTACAACGGAAGGTCATCATTCCGTTCTGTTGATCGGGTGGAAGTCCTACTGTTGGATCGAGTCTAGATCGACGGTCATAATTTGATTGGGGATTGGTGAATGGAAAGCGACACGCGATAATGCAAAGAGGCAATGAGTAGACCCAACGACAATTATGAACGCGGGTTTATAATGTTTGAAGTCCGGCCTATGTGTTTCGGTCGGGTTATTCCTGTGTTTTTCGATAAAGCGAAGTTCCATTTAAAAAGGTAAGATTATGTATATTTCTATTAAAAAGGGGGTGTAATAGAAATAATGTGTGGAAAAGGTTTTTGGGTTAAGGTTTATGCATAACCAAAATTAAGGAAGGGTTTGTGGTTAGTTCCGATATTAACATTAAGGAAGATTATGAGGGGTTTTAAAGTCCCGATAGGAAGGACCTAATGAAAGGCTTTAATAAAGTCTTATGTGAAGGTTTGAGGGTCGATTGAGGTTTCGATAAGTGGATATTGCTTAAGGGTTAGACTATGTGGGTTAGTCTATAGTTATTACCATTGATGGTTGAAGATTTGACTCCTTGGTGAGTTAAATACATGGGACAAATGTGCCTATGCATTTTACATGCATATTGTGGGTGTAAGCGGGGGGTCCCCGACATCACTTTGTAAACCCGTCGAGGTCTATCCACTGGGTCGATATGTCTTGTCAGGACCACCTGATGCCCTTTATAATTGGCTTCTTCTATGCCTCCATGGCCCGATGCTAGCTTCTTGATGCCTCCACTAAGAACTATTATCAATCCCACCAGGGTAAATCCTATGAGATGAGCTGTCCCATGGGGTCCTCCTGACACTCTTCTCATTGGATGATCATTGTTGTGCTGTCAGTGTCGATGTGTCCTGACGCTTGCTGCTCGACAAACTTGCTCTGTGCAACATAGTGAACCTTCTGGGCTATGTCTAGTGGGATGATGTCATAATGATGTCACCTATTCCATGTGTTAACTTATGATTGGTGACACGTGTCACCCAAAGATGGGCCATTAGGGTGCCCAAAAATTCCAAATCTACATGCCACGTATCACACTCCCATTGAATTTTGCTGACATCATCATTATCTGATGTCTAAGCTAATTGTATGCTGCCACTTTTCCTCTATCAAAGAGGAGAGAGAAAGGTCCGCCGAGGCCTTGTTTTGCAACCATTTTCCTTCATAATTTTATTTTTCCAAAAACCATCGGGTTCAATCCCTTTCTACGAGACTACTCCTGAGCAGATTATGGTTTCAGAAGGGTTCCCCTGGGGTGGATCTCAACTGTTGATTTACGCAATCAACTGTGTGGGAAACCACCTCCCGTGACCACAAAGCCCATCTAAAGGGTTGTCTTTAGTGCCACTGGGAAGTTGTCACATGGCTAAACGCTTTCCTCCTAGAGATTATCCGTTTGTTCCCTACACAATCTTCTGGGGTGCACCTGATGGGTTGCCTCCATTGGCCCAAGTTGCACTACGGGCTCTGCCTCTGGCCTATGGGAAGGCTCTTCACTACTGTTGTGGCTTCCACATATGCCCGTCCGTTAAGACTTGCATGCTATTTTCCACATTTACCCAGTCACTAAGACTTGTGCACCATTAACAAACCATCGGGGTATTACCACCGGTTGGGCTCCACCTGTGACTAATGGGACTACTTCACGCTACTGTCTTATCTCTCCAAGTCAGCCTGTAGCTTCACGTAGAGGATCTACCACTATCTCCACTGAGTTTGGTATTTCTACAAACTTTGTTTGTGCACCAAATCTCATCCAACCTATGCTAACTCTGCAATAGTTTGACTTGGGGTCAATAACTTTAACTGTCTCTAAATTTCACATCAGTAGGCCATTTTCAAATTTCTAGATACCACCGGAAAGATTTTTTCCGAGCTCTTTCCATCTGTGTGGGATCCACCTACTTCTAAGATGATTTGCTACTCCAAAACTGGCTTCAAAATTTCTGCACCATTCTCATCCATGATGATCTTATTATGACTAATCCTTTGCCATGCTTTGCCATTTCCTTTGCCGATATTGACAACACCATTTACAGTTCCTTATGATTTTCATGCTTTCCTTTGCCACCAGTTATTTCCATGCATTCCTGTGCCACCAATATTTGCCATGGCCTTTGACTTTGCCAACATTTTTTTCCTTTGCCATCAATTGCCTTTACAACCAATGACAACATATTTACCAATGAAATTTCCTTTTCCAATCTTTTCCATTGCCTTTTCCTTTGCCTTTACCATCAATGGAAACATATTTCCAACACATGGTGGTATCATGATTTCAAATCCAACTTGGTGGAGTTTTTTGCATGCTACAACTAATCAAATAGATCATCAATCCTGGGAAGGGAGTGTCTATCCTTTAGTATAATCTTGTTTAATTCTCATAATCAATGCACATTCTCCAAGTCCAATCCTTTTTTAGTATGATTATTATGGATGACCCACAAGGCAAGGTACTTGGTTGAATCACACCCTACCCCAATTGCTATTGTAAGTGTTTTTTTATTTCATTTTATTCTAGAATAGATTCTCTATACAACTCAATATTCAACAATGGAGAGTCTAGCGATACTTCTATTTCATGCTCCAGTTTCCTCTTGAGTGGTAGCCATTTAGGCTCCTAAAAAACCATTCTGTGTGCCTATAACAACCCTTCGAGGGATGATTTTACCCTTATTTCCCATCAACAGACTGATTTTCTCTTAAGAAAAGTAAAACATATTTCTTGTTGAAACTAATCAAATTCTTGGCTTAGTTAGCACTTCTATTGAAATCTTGGACTTGCCTTTATGCATGTTGATGATGAAGTATTTCCCATCCTTGGTGAAGTGGTATTGGTTGGCTCTCTACATGAATATTGCATCCCTCAGATACATGTATGGACTCCCAAACATGACTACACTTACATCAAGTGGCAGTACATCTAATTCTACTCCATCAATGATAATCAACACCTAGAGAAAATTTTAATCTTGCACTGTATTATTACCTTGATTTCTATATCCTTTTTTACCCATACCAATGGATATGGGCCAGGATGATTGCAAATCTCCAATTTGACAACATGGAATTAATGGTTGTCAAATTTGTATTAGTGAAGTGGAAGTATGAGACTCTCCAACCTTGTGTTTTGAATTAATGCCATGGAATGTGAACTCTTAAATGTTTCTTAGTTGCAAGGTGGAAGCACCACACTATCTCCTCTTTCATTTCCAACTTAACACCATGTAATCATGACTCATGAAATGTCTCTTAGTGAAGTGGAAGTCTCACACTATCCATCCTTTGTTGTCAAATTCAAATAATGAATTGAGAGTTGGTAAGTGTCTCTGGGTTAGGTGAAAGAACCACACTCTCTACTTTTGTGTTCTTGAATTAATATTTTGTAATTGAGACTTGTTTAAGGTCTCTTAGTAAAGGTGGAGGTACCACACTCTCCACACCTACATTCTAAAATTAACACCATGGAATTACAGGTCATTAGACACCACTTAGAAAATATGAAAAAACTACACTCAGCACCCTTTGTTTACTTAACTTAGCCCATCCTAAATTACTTAGCTCATTGTTACCATAATTGTGGAAGGTCGTCCTCCCACCAACTACATTAAAATGATTGTCTTGTCAAGTCAACAAGGAAAATGGAGGATAATTCAAAAAATTATTTTGATAGCACACAAATATTTTGGTAATGATTACTAGGGATCATTAGGCATGTTAAACTCTCCTTCTTGGTCCCCTCGTTATTCCTCACTTATGGTATCATGGCCCCTATAGGAGTTCATGCCTCAATAGTTGCTAGCATTTTCTTATTAGCTGAAGGATATAACATTTACAACATTAACATGTCCAAATAATTATGACATCGTAATTTATTATCGATGTCAAAATTAAGACAAAATTTATCATAATTAATTACACATTTAATCAGGGGGGTCAAAATTGGGACATCGTACACCCTTCCCCTTAGAATAGCATTTTCCTTGGTGTCCTCTCTATTTTGTAGCAATGCACCATCATCGACATTTCATGTACTACAACACATTTGCGATGTCCTTTTCGACTGTGCTAACATGATTATCTTGATTTTCTTTGACTTGGTGCACCATGAAGCTCTGGCATTCTAGCATTTTCTTACACCCATCATCAAGTAATCATGCATATTAGAAAATCTTCCATACATAAGTATTCCATTAATGTTTGTAACTCCATTGGGCATGTGTTATGTTCGTTGCATGATTATCCCCACATAAAACACATATGCATTAGGCACAATGGGGGGGTCATAACAGGGGCTAGATCCCCCCAGAAAAGAAGGCACTGGATGTCACAATATCCTATAATTTTTATCCTAAATGGTGAAGTTAATATAATGGGAGTTAGAGGTATGGCTTCAAACATTTGTTGGTTTTCATAATTAAGGGTTTCTAGGGCAGATCTCTGAGTATTGTGTATGATTACTATTATTTACTTTTATGTTTACAAAGAATCTATGTATGCATTGTTTTGCTAGAAAGTTTAAACCTTATCAACTTAGGAAAGAATATACATTTTAACATAATGCTTATCTGTACGATTATGTTTGCCATGGATGGAACTCACCTCATTGTTAGATGGAACTCACCTCATTGTTAGATAGAACTCACCTTACTGTTTTCCTCGAATATACCCAATGCACTCACAGTCCTAGCTAGCATGTTATTCATTCAAGCATCCTCTTCCTTGCAGTCACTCGCCCTTTGAGGTTTTAAATCCCCTATTTCGTTATAGAATCCCTTGGATGATCCATCATTTGCCAAGGATTCCTAGCAGATTAATATTATGTATTATAAAGTCTTACATCCAATGTGTCCCTCAAATTTCTCCAACATACCGTCGCTCATCACAATTTTGATCATGGCATACCATAGGGTTGCCATGTCCTAATACTATCTTCTTCTTCATGTTCTCCAACTCAAAAACCCTCATTTGTCCTTATTGGACAAATCCATTATCTCAGTTGTATCATGCACATGCAATCACCATGAGATATCACCATAGCAAACTATGTTAGAATCATTTTAAAATTTATTTCAAACAAGCATCAAGCTTCACTTATTAATTTCAAATTTAGTTCAAAAGGGAAGTTTAGATTTCATAAGTATGAGGTTCCTCCTCATAGAATTTGGCTCTTGCTAGAGTAGCCTAGCAACCAATTTTGATTATGGACTTACACTCATTGTCATATCCAAAACCATTCTACTTGCAATCTAAACTCCCAATCAACCAAACAAATGTGAGTATTCGTGTTTATAATATTTTATTACAATGTATATGACCTCTCATTTAATTATTAGTAATTAGTATTTCATACATATAAAATTTTCATTATAGCATTTTCGGTAGTTTACTCAAAACATTAAATTTCCACATACCATCAATTCCATTTATATTCATAACAAATAGAATGGTATGATAATGCACATTACTTGCACCCATTATTACACAACCCCATCAAATGTTTATGCCAGTAAACTAATGTTCTAATACTCATGGCCACATGCCACAATGTGTCATTACATTTATTTCTGGAATGTCACATAACCATGCATTCCCTCAGTACATCTATATAATTTATAACATCGCTGTACTAATCATCTACTTATTGCCAATCACGACATATCAGTTCATGAATATATTACCAAAATTTTACCAAAATTTATTTAATGGTAGTTTATTGCCTTGAATGTTCCCTATCTGGGTATTAATGACATAAATGCATTCAATCATGTCCTTATTGATAAAGATACAAAATATACTTGCAAAATTTCTTACCCAGTTCCCTTCATATTACTTGCTATCTTGGCATGAACAATTTCATATCCGGATAGTTGTTATCAACCTTCTTAATGTTACATGTCCAATTGATACTTTTTGGGAGCTCACATGATTCCTTCATGATCCTTTCAACAAGCATCCTTTTGCATTTGTCGACTACACGAGGTTGTTTACTATTAGTAGCTACACTATCAACATCTTGAATCATCCTTTTACACACAATCACAACCACAATCATATCAACTATCATGCCAATCATAATGTATATGCAACAACACTTTTAAATTAGCAAACATTATTAGGAATTCCCTCCCATATCTATTTGCAATTTGCCACATCAATTCTCAATGCATTTTTTAGTGCAAATGCATTTTAACTATTTAATTTCTTATAATTATCCAACATTCCCATGCATGAAATATTTGTATAGATAAACTTTCTCATTCTAGAGAATATAATAAATAATAAAAGAGGAATTAAAGGGATTTTTCTTTTCTGACTCCTATACATGTTATGGGATTCACAACCCAATTCATCTAATCTATGACCTCTCCCATTTATTAAACAATATAGTCAAGTCCACCTAGACATTTGTTCAACTAGAGCTACCATGTACGATGCAATCTACATTCAACGCATTAAAGGTAGTTTCATGGGTTCATTCATAATTCCAACATATCAAGCACATGTAATAATATTTCCCCAATAGGACAACCCAATCCTACTAACTTAACAACAATATTCTAGGGGAACCCTCCCCCTTGTACTTCTGTGCACAAAATGTTTCAATTAATTGTTGCAAGAATGCAAAAAAATCCCACTTGATAGCATTTTAAGACATGCATGGTCTTCATCTCCATCTTTTTAATCCATCCACATGTGACTACTTTTGCATGCAACTTTTTGTTGCAATGTATAATAACTCATAAAATTTAATTGGGAATTTAGCATATCAAGATTCGCACATAAGACATAATGAAAGAATTTCTCATCAAATAGATTCAAATGAATTAGAATAAATCGAATTCAACTCCACTTTTTCATAGTAAGTAGACTCAAGTTTGATAAAACAATATACAAACATTTAGCTCTTAAATGGGGAAACTCTTTTCTATTCCTTTTCACAAGCTCAATTCCATCAACTAAGTTTGGAGTTATTCATTTTGTTGGTACCCATCTACCTTTCATAAAAGTCACTAACCAAGGCCATTTTTGTGTGATGATCACACATTATCCAAACAAGCCAATTCACATATCAGCCTCCCATCTTAAGAGAGGACCATGACAACATTGGCATCTTAGGTTACTTTCTACCAAGGGATACATTAGCAAGTATATAATGTCTTTCTAACAAGTCAATAACAATTATTTTAGATTCAACTTAGACTTAAAATCAACTTACCTTTTGAAGTTTTACCATCCTCCCCATGACAAGTCTCATAGGAATACTCATACACATGCTACTTTCTTTGATGGAGTAACAAAAGAAAACATGTCATACTTTAGGTCACACATAACACTTTTGTTCACTTGTTATGTGAGCACTTCATATTAGATATTTTTGAGGAGTGGCTTATAGCCTACTCAAATTATTATTCCAGATATTACAAACACAACTTTGAAAGTAAGATCAATATGCAATTATAATGTTACTTTTTTTTTCCCTGCGGAAAATCAGGGTAGGTCCACGCGAAGGGACCACAGCCCCTAGTCAAATTAATTTGAGCCTAACCCATAAGGAATCAAGATAATTTAACCCATGACCTCCCAATGGAAAGTTTCTTTAGCAATGGGACCTCGACCAATTGAGCTAACCCTCAGGGCTTTTTTTTTCTGAGGAAAATCTGGGCAGATCCACCCAAAGGGATCACATCCCATTGGCCAAAGAAATCAAAGTTTATCCCAAAGGGCATTAAGGAGAATTGACCATGTGACATTCCAACGACGAGGTGCTTTAGAAATAAGACCCGACTGATTGAGCTAACCCTTAGGTCTAATATTACCAAAAACATAGAAAGCACCATTTCTTTCTCCATAGTTAGGCTCATATAAGTGCTCACAACAAAATCCATGCATTCACACCACACATCCAATTCAAATACTGCTTGCACACACATGTGGGTGTGTTCACACATGCTCATACACATGACCTAAAACATGTCCTCATTAACCATGCACTTATATTTAGGGTTAATGTTGATATATTCTATAGAAGTTGACATTCATTAACACAACAAACTTCAAAGGCACTTCATAAATGCACAACTCTCTTTCATGAGAGCACTCTCTTGTATACTTGTTATATACTAATTTCATGAAATGACTCCCAAACCAAACTTAGCTAGGTATCAAGTACTTTTCTTTCTCCACAACCAACTCATTTATATCCATATACATGCACTTATGTTAGTAGGTATATGCATTCCTTTTTTAGGGATAACAAAGCTTACTTAATATTGACATGAGCTTAGAGAATCACTCATATTCACAAGTCACTTGAATCTTTTATGAGTGTCACTTTCTAAGTCTTGTTAGAAATTTAATATAATATCCTAGATGACTATTTTACATCAATTAAACTTTCTTCTCATATTCGTATAGAAATTCCTCTTAGTAGTCATCTTACAACATCATGGATGAAGAGTGCCTTGATTTTATCGAATAACCATCCTAAGGGAAATAGATGACACTTTCAAGAACATGCTTTAAACTTTCATAGAAAGCAAGAGGATACACCTCATCCCTCGGTAGGGTCTTTATATTTTTAGGTGTCTAGTCTATTAGACAACAATCACCTAGGTTTAACAATTCATGAAGCATCGTTGTGAATCATGTCAAGAATTCTAAGAGGTACATATCATAAATAACTTATTTCTCATTAACTTTCATACCCTTCCTTGAATCCTCAGTCCTTATTTTAACATGACATTCCATTATATTCTCTGGCCTTCTTACTAAGCCCAACTAGTTCCCCTGACACAACTCAACTATGGATATAGGGTCATGGAAATACATAGTTTGAACTAAGCTCCGATACTATTTGTTACAAACCCAATCACCTAGGTATCATTAAGGAACTAGAGTATTTAAATTTTTTCCTCTTAAATAATATACGACCACTCCTAAGCCCACTAAGACATTGTACTCATCAAGATCTTTACAACAAATGTGCTCTTGCTCAATTCCAAGCTCCAAGTACAAAGTTGATATGACCTTTTAAAGTTTCTTAAGCACTTTCTCTCTCCTACCGTGCCATCATCCATACAAAGGACACATCATCATTATATGATAAACACATCACTTATTGTATGATCAACCCTCAAGTTTCATGAATAAAGAGGTATTTTGCTTCCCTTTTGGCTTATTGCAACTTTTAAAAACTTCTCCATTACACCATATTACATCTCAAAAAACCTTTTATGATGTAACAAACTTTTGCATCATGTGATACACTACATCTTGGAAAACATTATGGCTTGCAACATGTTTATTGTGCCAAGTAAAATTTTTGGCCTTGCAACATATTATCACATCACTCACAACTTTCTTGTCTTGCAATGTACCACACAATTATTTTCTTCAAGTGATACATCGCATCGCACTAAATCCTCTATCTTTGTGACTAATGTATATTTTCCTTATTCTTTAATTCTTTATTTTTCTTCTTTCCCTTGTCCTCTTTCTCCTTTCCACTTTACCTACTTCCTTACCTTCCCATTTTACTCCCAATTATTGCATCTTTGAAAATATTGGATCTTGCAACATATTGTCCCCAAAAATATTTTGGGCATGATGTGTCATGCCCATAGAGTTTTTCCTTAGCATGACACTTAAAATTCTCATTATCTTCGTCGTATCACATCCACAAAAATGTTTAGCACTATGGCATATTGCACCCAAATTTTTTATGGCACAATATGTCATACCCTTGAAACTTTCCTCTACATGACATTTAACTCTATCCATTAGCCTCATATCACATGCTAGAAGTTTTTCAACTTTGAGATGTGTTATCTCCTCACCATAGCCCATGTGTCACATCCTCAAAAAAATTCAACGATGCATCAAAGCACAAAAACTTTTCTCTCGTGTGATACCCTATAAACTATGCCACACCTTTCAAATCTCTATTGCCTCTATCGTATCACATGAAAAATATTTCATGATGCATCATGTATCACTTGAAAATAATCTTCATGCAATACAATAAAACTTGCCCATTTTTTCTTTTAAACTTTCTAAATTTTGCGAAGTTTTATTCCATGGAAAAAGCAATTCATCGATGCCCTCCTTTGGCCTCTTAAAGGCCCAAAGAGACCTTAAGCCTCTAACTTCACACTTACACAACCTTAGAAGTAAGATAATAAGATCATATTGAGGAGTTTGCACTCAAAATACTGGCTATAATTCCAAGACTTATGTCTATATAATCTCAAAGGTGGGCTTGAAATCAATGGTTTAAGGACCCTAAGAGACTTCTTATATCCCTATCTTCTATTAGCAGCATTTTCATTAATTTTCGATATTCAAGTTGGCCTTCCAACTTAAATTATTCTATGCTTCTAAAACTCAGAAAGGTCCAATTTAAAGAACTCAACCCTTACTGGGTTTTCTGAACCTTTTCCATCTAACATTATTCTAGGATTTATACAAGCTATAACCCACTCCCAACATAGAGTTCAACACTCTTTTCATGGGGGCATGTATAAATAAATATATATCTAAATAAATAAAAGTACCATACAAAACCCTCATATCAACTAGAGTACATTGAGGTATAGCATGGTTACCATGGTAGGGTGTGAATTTCCTTGTCTCAAGGACTCATAGGTATGCATCACCAACATCCTACACTCTATTACACAACCATTAAATTAATGAAGCTACTTGACAACAATCCCATAGTCGCTTATAATTCATAAGGACCATAAATAGACCATACAAATTCAACATATAGTCCCTTTCCACAACCTAAGTTTAGTCTACAAAAATCATTGCTTGTATAGGGACATGTTGTAGTAGTGTTTTTGGGTAAAAAGTTCTGGGAACTATGCAGAAGAGCATCACGAAGGATATCACATAGGAGGGTACCACGCAGGAAGGCCAACCATGGGATAACACATGGAAGTACAAATAATAAGGAAATCCATTGGGTTAATTTTTTATTTACCAACCCATAATAATGTTTACTAGACCTTTGTAATAATCTACTACTAAGGGGTTTAGTCAACTTGGGTTCAAATGTAAACCTATAAACAGATTAAGTTTGAGGGGTAAAGGACACACCTTTTGACATACTTTTGGAGATATCTTAAGATGAAGACATATAGTCTTGTGTTGTGATGAAAAATGATTTGCTAGGCAGGTGAATTGTGATGGATATGAATGTAATGGAAGGTCCACAATATTAATAAAAAGATATGTTTTTCTTATTACGTTGTTTGCACAATTTTTAATGGTTTGTCTATTTTCATAATATTGAAACTTTAATGTGTAATGGGATTACTATCCAGAATTGGGGCATGCTGCATTTCTTTTTATGAATAATAATAAATAATAATGTATTGAATATGGTTATCTTTAGCATAAGGTCTCCATCTCCTTCAACACTGTAGAACTATTTAGGTTCATGCAATTCCCAGTAGATGCTTTGGGTGAGACTTCACCTACTTGCTGGTGTTGCCGAAAGGGTTAGTGTCCCTAGGGGTTCTATTGGAATTTTTTATTGAACTTTGGGTCTACCCCCTACATACCAACAAATGGTTTCATTGTCGAGACTAACATATGCGGCTGAAGGGGACGTGGAGGCCTATTAAGGATGAGATACAACAATGGTTGGTGTTATAGACATTTTTGTGCCTTACAGCATGAAGCATGAAATTTCCATAATCTAAGGGATCCAAAGTCCCTAAACATGTTGTTCCTACCCCTAGAGGAACAAGGTCAGCAAACCACAACACTGAATAAAAGTTCTCAACCTGAAAACACTCAAAAACAAGGCAATTCTGGATCATGTCAACTGCTCCACTGAGCATCTGCGCTGAATGTCAACTGCTCCACTGTCTACCTGCGTTGAATGTCAACTGCAAAGAAGGCTACCTGCGCTGGGCGAGTTTGGACATGTGGCACAGTCATTCCTCAAGGTGTCAATGCCCAGGAAGCTTCCAAAATGACACTTGGATCAGGGAATTCGACTGGTGATGAGTAAGAGGTTCTAGATCTCCAAGTGGAAGCAAGAATCTCCAAGTGGACTCAAGAACTGAAGAATAACTGAAGTGAGAGAGGACACTAGTCAGCTCTCAAGCTGACTCATCCTTTCTCCAAAACCCTATATATAGATCTCTCTCATGAGGTCTAGGGAGTCTGGAATCTTGTGAATGTAAGGAAGTGTTGTTGGTTTGAGTTTAGAACTATTGGGTGATTTGCTTTGAAGGAGGTGAAGAGGAGATTTCTTTCTGCTGGGAAGGTGATGCTGGATTGGGCCTCTTATGGTTGTATCACTTCCTGAACTTTACTTCTTCCATTAATAAAGCATTTGAGGTTCTTCTATATACATGTGTCTCAATGATGTATTGTTATACTTGTGTATTTGATTTATTCTAATCCTTGAATCAATTATGAATGTATGCTTCTTGTAGTTTCCCTCTCTTGCCATTTTGCAGGATCTTGGTGTAGCTGGGCCAGTGAAAGAGCAAGGAGCTGGGAGCAAGCAGCAAGGAGAGAAGATTGGATCAACCATTAGCGAAAGACATCGGTTAGTGGATCTCTTTCTCCCCTATTTTACTTTCATAAAGAAGAAATCTTAGATAGATTTGCTTCGATTGTTGCTGAGGTACTATCACCCTTAGAGTGGGATAGGGTCATTCCGTATTGGATACTTTTCCCAACAACAAATTGGCGACTCCACTGGGGATCGTATCTTGTTGGTTGTTTGTGTTTTTTGCTATTCATTTCCTAAACACAGGGAGTACCGAATCGAACTGCATTTGGATCTTTCAAATGCAAAGTAGAGGGCAGCTACTCTAGCTCAGTTTCTGGACATGTTTATGATTTGAAGAGCTGATCCACAAGGACTCTGAACAGCTCTTAGTGATAGCTTTTCATCCTCCTTTTCATCCTTTAGTGTGTACTTGATTGATAGCTTTGATTTGGCCAAAAACTGTTGATTTTTGAGCAATCTGTAACCCGGAAACCAAGAGAAACGAGAGTTTCTCTCTTCATTGCAGGCACTGTGAAGGCAGTCTGCATTTCATCGCAGGTCCCGAAGGGGCTACCTGCGCTGAATGTCAAACTGACAGTGTACAACCTGCGCTGAACCAGTTTTGCCTTGTGCAACTGGGGTTCTCTGCTTTCTGTTGCCCTGTTTTCATCCTTGTTTTTGCAGCCTGTTATCAGTCAATGTACCTATCTGAAACCACCTTTCTTTGCCACTATTCCGCTTTGGTTGTATAAAGAAACTGTATTTGTTCTTTGTGTATTTCTTATATCATTTGCAGTTTCCCATAACGAAAGTGAACTAGTCTTGCTGTGGCCTCTTAGATCTAGACCTGTGATAAGTGTCGTTTTGATCTTAAGAGTTAGTTTGTTTGCTGTTCATAGCTGATTGAGCTTTTTCTTTCATCATATGGTTTGAATTTATGTATTTCTAGTGTCGAAACAAGTAAATCTTAAGGTGTCTTTTGGTTTTGGACAAAAGCTTGTTTGCTTTCACTTGAAATTGAATTCAAAGTTATACAACAGCTTTCTTTTTGTAGTACATCAACATTAAGAAAGAGAAAAGAAATACCTGCATTGTGCATGTGCATTTGATAAGTTTGCATGTTGATTTAGGGAAAAGTGCATTAGTGTGTGCTCTATGATCTGTGTGAAAAGATGATGTCTTTCTTTTCCCTCAGTAGTTAAGATTTTCATAAGTCGAAAAGATTGAAAAAGCTTGCTTCTCATCTTAGACTGCATTTAGGAATTTGTATCATACATCTCGTGGTGAACCTTGAAAGGCAAACTTTAAAAAGATCAACTTAAAATATATTGAATGAACCTAACAACGCTTTGAAACATAACGCAAACACATAGAGGTCTAAGCTAGAGACGTGTTCCGGCGTCGTTAAACGTAGTGACTGTCGATCTCGAAGAAGGTGGCTGATTCCTCCTGAGAGTCGGTGGCATTAATATGGATTTGTGCTCCCACGTACCGTCGCGTATATATTGGGAGACCCCTATAGGCATATATCTTTTATCCATAGGAAGCCATGTCGGCCGCCCTACTGATCGCAATGCAGTGAACACAACATTCACGAAGATCGACCACCCGTACCGTAAAACGTATTCTGTGGTTTTGCGAAAGGTTTGGCACACCCTCTGCCTAGATCTCCAGAGCAGTTTCTTTTGGCCTTTTTCAAACTCTATAACTGAAAAAGTCCATCCGAGCATTTGTCACTTCGGTCTCGTTAAAACATCGAAGGAGACTAGAGTCATCTTTAGCTTTTTCTCGACTCTTAAAAAGTGAAAAAGCAAGTTGTGTCTAAAAGCATCTAATAAAATTCATTCAATTCGGAAACACAAATTTCCCCTTTTAATATTTTGGTTGATCGAGTAATCCGCAATCGTGGAAGAAAGTCAATTGAAACCCCGTCGTTCGCGGAGGCTTACGAGTCAACCGTCTTTGTCTCCGGAATCGAAAACAGTACGGACAAAGCGAACTCGTTTAACCGGTTCAAAATCTCCTATAAAAGTTAGAACAAGTGTTCCAACTACATCTGAGGTTCCGGTTACTCCAAACATTTCTGGAAACCCTGCCTCTATAGAAGAAGTTCAACAACCACAGAAGGACAGTAATACTGATCCTAGTCTGGGGGCAAATACTTGTATAACTGAACCAGTTCCATCTGTAACCGGTCCAGAGTGTTTTGTTCCTCAAACAACTGTCCCTGTCGAAACAACAACTTCTTCGGCACCAGAAATATTTTACGGACCTGACGGTCTTCCTCTTCCACCGGGTTTGATTGCGATAGAGGAAATTGCAGAGGATCCGCAAGCAAGTACTCCAACCCATTTTGGAGTCGAGGTCACTCTATTTCCTTCATCAGAAGTTAATCCACCACAAGTGGAGGTTCCTGTAGAATCGCTAGGCAATCTATTGGATAGACTTAAAATGTCTGAACAACCGTCATCATCTAGGACTGTGTCAAACAACACAGCGACAGCAGAAGCCCCTGCCGTCACTCCGACAATGTTTGCCGGCATACCAGCTGTCCCGACTAGCTCACAACCGCTAGAAGGAGTCCACCAAAGGACTATTTCGACAGTATGGTCTGTTCCAGTTTGTTCATCCGGAGTAATATCCGGCAACTCTTATGTTGAGACTCGCCAAATTGATCCATTTGGAGGTCAATTTGGGCCATCCAGTCCTCAAGGACAATCAATCCCCTTGAGTTCCGGATTGCTACCGTATGGGGGGCAGTATGCCCTTTCATTACCCCCTCCGGGAGGGTACCCATACGTGAGTTCACAACAGTATTCAGGTTATACTCGAATTGCATCAAGTAGTTGGGTACCTATGCTACCTCAACAACCAAGGGTTGTATATTCTATGCAACAACGTTTACCTATGACGAACATCCCAACCACACCGGCTATTGTAACAGTGTCACAAGTTCAAGCGATGCCTGTTGCATGTCAACCTCAGGTTGTAATGCAACAGCCCCTTGACCTTGGGTCACAACCACAATCGCCAACTGGTGGGGTGACACAGGTCCAAACGGGTACAATTACCCCACACCTCGGTCCAACGGTTAGCATAGCACAACAAAACATGGCTTCACAACCATGGTTAGTGCAATACCAACAACCACAATTCCAGCAGGTGTACCAAGGTTCTGAGCAGCAGATCTTTGCGAACAGTGGACAACCGTATATCCAAAACGGTCAAAACCAACCACTTTACAGTGGTCAAGTTCACCAACCGTATCAGTCATACCAACA
Source organism: Pinus tabuliformis (assembly GCA_031772625.1). Lineage (NCBI taxonomy): Eukaryota > Viridiplantae > Streptophyta > Pinopsida > Pinales > Pinaceae > Pinus > Pinus tabuliformis. Next base: position 808,363,277 of record CM062804.1, on the reverse strand, counting down.
TCAATTACATTATGCTGGTATGCAAAGGCCCACTGCTCAAGCGATTCCATCGTACCCTGGTTATGCTTCGCCTAACCTGAATCAACAGTTACCATTCGTGGCAACTTTAGAGTTACCCGATCTACACCGGTTAACCAACGATCCGATTGCTTATGCCCCTTGGTGGCCAGCGATTCCTCATAAACTTCCATCTGACATTCCTAAATTCAATGGAAATCCAGGTGAAGACCCATCGAATCATGTGATGACCTTTCATCTGTGGTGTTCGTCGAACACCCTAAACGACGATTCCATAAGACTTCGCCTTTTTCAGAGGACATTGACAGGTCCAGTGGCTAAATGGTATATTGAATTACCTAGAGCCTCTTTCGACAATTTTAGTTCCCTAGCCACGACTTTCTTAACCCATTTTCAATTACCGATAAGGTATGAAACGGGAACAGAAATATTAACCAACTTCAAGCAGACAAATGCCACCCATATATCTGATCATATACATGAGTGGCGTCGTCGTCGTAGGATGGTGAAAACATACGTTCCCGATCAGCTGTTAGCTGAATGGTTTATAAAGTCGTTACTTCCTGCTATAACGAAAGATGTGGCAAAGGGGGGAGTCGTAACAGAGGAGCAAGTTATCGCTCGTGCACAGTATTTGGACTTAGTTTATACTCAGTCCGACACGCTCTACGACAAAATACCTGATGCTCCTAGACCGGAATTTTCAATTCCTCCTCCTCCTAAATCCAATAGTGACTCTCATGCCGGTGATGGCGTGATTGGCACGGCAAACGCGAAATCGATAAAGGCTTTGTCAAAGAAAGCCCGTAAGAATTCGGATCAAAATGAAAAAGAAGAAATTCTTGCTTCGGAAGTAAATGTCGTATCAACAGATAAGGGCAAAGAAACCAATCAACCAGGAAGCAAGAAGAATCAAAACAGAGGGAAGAAGAAAGAACAAAGAGAATCATCTCCTAAAAGACCTTCTTCAAACTCTCCTGGGAAAGGAAAACCAAAAAGTCCATGTTTTATATGTGACGAGGATCATTGGACAACAAACTGTCCATACAAAGCTGAGCTAAAAAGATTCTTAAAGAATTCACAAACCCCAGCTGTGTTAACTGATCCGTTTCCGAATCCAGGTCAAAATCTGGTTGATAATGGAAGTACTTCCCCGTGCCAGGTGCTAATGTTGTCGACCTCCAAGCAACAGAATGATGCTTTGATTTCGACAAGGAACAAAGATTACGGGAATCCGCAGTTGTCGAACGGCAAGGAAAAAGATCAACCAAGCAGTTCGATGACAACTTCGACAGAAGTTGTGCCACCATTTATTACGGGAAGCATTCCAATGATCCACGGAAGGAATCATTCTCTCCAAAATATCGGAGTAATTTTCCTAAAAGACCCCACTTTAATGGGTACTTTGGCCCTACCGCCTCCGAGTAATCTAGCGGAAATGGCCACAGTGGAATATGAAACCTTCTATTTCTAATGGATCTAAAACTTCGAGGATAGTTCCTATCTCATGTCAACCTCGTTAAAAAATGAAATAAGGAGTCAAGAGGATAGTTCTTTACTGTGTCAACCTCATTAAAAAATGAAACGACCCCCTGAAGTCTAGGGGGCATACGCCTCGTTTGCATTATTATGCTAGGGGCATGCAAAATTAATCGAGCAGTTTTAGCACATAGTTCATGCTCATTAAAAAATAAACATAAGATCGAGCAGTTTTAGCATAAAGTTCATGCTCGTTAAAAAATAAACGCAAGATTCGAGCAGTTTTAACGCGGTCTTCATGCTCGTTAAAAAATAAATATAAGCAGTGAGCAATGTTTCCCCCAGAGTTTAAGCTCATTTTTGAATAAAAAATGAACCTATTCCGGTAAATAACCTCTGTGATCGTAAATTTATCAGCCATAAAAAGCCTTGGTCGTGTTTGCACCTGCCACCTCCACCTTCATTTGGCCGATCGTTCACCTCCATATGATTGTTTACCCATTTTGAGGAACAACTGCGAAAAGTGATTTCACTTAGCCATCCTTGTGACACTGCCGTGATTGGAAAATTCCAACCTGTACCTGGAATCTGCTGCTATCCCTGTTTATCACTCGTTCCTCAAAAGACGAGTCTTCTTTGAGCTCTTTTCAACTGACTCGTAAAATATGAAAATATTGCCGAGTTTTGGCCTTCCAGCTCGTTAAAATGACCGGAAGAGCTATCCCTCCTCTAGATTTTAATCTTTTTGGACCTGAGGGATTATTGCACAAAAAGGTCGAGCGCTTGTTTTATTCGGCTCGTTAAAGTTATCGAAAACTCATCCCTTCTGTATTGTTTTATACTTTTTCAGACTTAAGGGATTAGATGACGAAAAAGGAATTTTGGAGTTAACTTTATGTACCTTTTCAGACTCTCTAAAAATGAAAAGGACCGAGTTTTCCTTGTCGTTAGACTCGTTAAAATGATTAAATAGCGACAAACTTGTCTTTAGACGAGAACGAGTTTCCCTATCGCTAGGCTCGTTAAAACATAGCGATGGGCTTGCTCGAAGGGTAGGTTATAGAACAAGCATATGTTATCCTCCTCAAGCTTGACAAAAATAAAGAGGTACTGGTCAGAAATGACTGGGGAAAAATTGGGAGAACCTCAAAGCTTTAATGGTAGCAAGTCGCTCTTGAACATGACACTTTTCCTCCGTATCACATCGGGTTGGGTTGTTTCATTCACCAGTCTCATCACCATGGTCTTGCCAAACCATCCACATTTGGGGTAATGCTACCGATCCATCACATCAGTGTCGTTATATGTTCAAGAGATGTTGTTCAGAAAGAGTCAACCGTGTCCCATCCACTGCCATACATTATCCTTCATCCATTCATGACCGCCACCCTGAATCATATGTCACAGATTGTTTTCACCTCCACTAAAATCATTAGCTCCGTTCCGTGTCACTGATGTGGGATTCATTAAGGCCCTCCTTTGACGGATCGCTTCTTGTCAACTTCAGCTCATTATCCAAGAAGTTGATCTAGGAACAACCCCCTCAGTACTTTGAAGCTTGCATGCCTCAATGGCAAGTTTCTCACTTCCGGTGACAGGTATACATCAATGACCTTCGACCATAAGATTTTGCGTGGTGTTCGACGCCAAGTCCTTTATTCACACCACGTGAATTGTACTGCAGTACCTTGAGGGTCATTATCATTATCGGTGATTCCTCTCGCGCTTGTTAACGGTTTACATCATTGACCGGTAATCAAGCGATGTCTTTCCATGTTCGACTTCAACGCAATTCTCACATGGATCGACTTGTACTTAGAGTGAAGATCGAACGAGTTTGAAGACCCCGGATCTAGTTTCATCCATCCGGGCTGCGATATATATTCAGAAAATATAAAGACATTTGACATGTACATCATTGCAGCAGATGATCATCCTACTCAAAGGATGATAATTTCAGCAGAGAATTATCAGTCTACCATCAGACGATCGTCTGTTCTATGTACCAAAATGAATTTATAAAGCTGAGCATGGGAATGCCCGCCTCAGCTAGATCATGAAAGCAGAATGAATCATAATGTATTGTATTGTATTTTATTACAGGTCACCTCTCAGCGATTGAATGAACTTCGGATCCTCCTGATAAAGCATTTCACCCGATAAACGACCTCATACTTTAGGGGGCAACTGTTATAGACATTTTTGTGCCTTACAGCATGAAGCATGAAATGTCCATAATCTAAGGGATCCAAAGTCCCTAAAAATGTTGTTCCTACCCCTAGAGGAACAAGGTCAGCAAACCACAACACTGAATAAAAGTTCTCCACCTGAAAACACTCAAAAACAAGGCAATTCTGGATCATGTCAACTGCTCCACTGAGCATCTGCGTTGAATGTCAACTGCTCCACTGTCTACCTGCGTTGAATGTCAACTGCAAAGAAGGCTACCTGTGCTGGGCGAGTTTGGACATGTGGCACAGTCATTCCTCAAGGTGTCAATGCCCAGGAAGCTTCCAAAATGACACTTGGATCAGGGAATTCGACTGGTGATGAGTAAGAGGTTCTAGATCTCCAAGTGGAAGCAAGAACCTCCAAGTGGACTCAAGAACTGAAGAATAACTGAAGTGAGAGAGGACACTAGTCAGCTCTCAAGCTGACTCATCCTTTCTCCAAAACCCTATATATAGATCTCTCTCATGAGGTATAGGGAGTTTGGAATCTTGTGAATGTAAGGAAGTGCTGTTGGTTTGAGTTTAGAACTATTGGGTGATTTGCTTTGAAGGAGGTGAAGAGGAGATTTCTTTCTGCTGGGAAGGTGATGCTGGATTGGGCCTCTTATAGTTGTATCACTTCCTGAACTTTACTTCTTCCATTAATAAAGCATTTGAGGTTCTTCTATATACATGTGTCTCAATGATGTATTGTTATACTTGTGTATTTGATTTATTCTAATCCTTGAATCAATTATGAATGTATGCTTCTTGTAGTTTCCCTCTCTTGCCATTTTGCAGGATCTTGGTGTAGCTGGGCCAGTGAAAGAGCAAGGAGCTGGGAGCAAGCAGCAAGGAGAGAAGATTGGATCAACCATTAGCGAAAGACATCGGTTAGTGGATCTCTTTCTCCCCTATTTTACTTTCATAAAGAAGAAATCTTAGATAGCTTTGCTTCGATTGTTGCTGAGGTACTATCACCCTTAGAGTGGGATAGGGTCATTCCGTATTGGATACTTTTCCCAACAACAGTTGGAGAAAAAAAATGTTAGTTCGTTCTATATGAAACCAAAAATCAATGAATCAAATCCTAAAAAAATGATGCAAAGGTATGTTTTCACATATTTTCATGAAATATTGTTTGTTGAGTTTCTGATTGTTTTGGCGAGTTGTTACAATGGTTGGCAGGAGAGCACAAAACTTGGTGTCTTGTTATACCACGTAGTTGGACTCCAAAATTGATCCATAGGGTGAAATATGTAAGTATTAAGTTTTTCGTGTAGTTGATTTTTTGTTCAATAGTGCGTTGGAAGACTATATTGTTGAATCTATTGTGGAGGGTACTTAGTCATACAGTGGCTAAAATGGAATTATTTAGGGGACCACAAGGAATATATCTAATATTGTTTCCTACATGGATAAAAATGGTGTTGTGTGATAGAAGGGTTATGCCATTAGAATCTGATAACATGAAAATCTAAATCCCCTTACGTGTGATGGGGAGACTAGGGGTTAACTAGAGTATGGATTGATAGAAACAAAGGCGTGGGATGGAGTAAAGGAAAAAAAAATGATCAAATGAGTTGAGGATCCTAGGGATAAAGGAATGGAGAACTTGAGAAGGGTAAGAGCATGCACATTGACACAAGAGGGAAGCATAATAAAGGGGGTAAGTAGAGTATTGCGTAGTGGGAAGAGATTTCAATGCAATAGCAGGATAATGAAGAGATTTGCATTGTAACCTGCGACTGATAGGAAGATAGTGTGGAAATTCATAGTAAGGTAGAATAGGCAGTGTAGTAGTGAAGGGTGGGAGCATTGGGAGTTCAATGAACAATAAGAAGGAGAACAATGCAAACCACCTACACGATGAGGTGCCATTCATATAAGGGAACGAAAGATCGTGCAACCTCATTAATGATAGGAGAAAGACTAATGAAGAAAATCATCAGTTCGATCCAAGAAAGGAATAACTAGTGCATTCTAATGGCCTTGCTTAGGTCATACCCTGTGTTGAACGCATGACCCCATGCATGTCTCCAATTCAAGAGGTAAGATCATCTGGCAATTTGTTGCATACACTCTTAATAAGTGAAGGAAGTAAGGATAGTCAATGTAGTGAAAGTAGTAAAACAAAAGGGGGGGAACTAAAGTATCAAAAAATCATTTATGAAGAGTATCACAAGGTGATACCATGCAATACATAATGATGAGTGTTTATCTCACTTTGTGAATGTCTATTTTTCATGGGATATGGACATAGTATCTCACACAAAATTTGTTTGTTTGTGAGCTTGTATGAACTGTTAAAAAGGTCTAAGATGAGCCAACAAATGTTGCGTAGTTGGAAACCACTTTTAAAGGCCACACACATACCTTGTATATGAATTTTAAGGCTATTGCACTAGTAGGGAAAAGCATGTTGCTTGTAGAAGGAATTTTAGAAGCCAAAATCAGAGTCTCAATGTATTACAAAGATCAAAGATATCAAACAAAGTGCAAATGAGTTAGTATGGGACTTCAACCAAATATTTTAGGTGTTGATGGATTTATCAACACTCCATATTCTAGATGCACAGCATAAGAAATTGTTCATCGCGGGATTGGGTCCTCATATAAACATCCCATTAACTCAACAAAATATTGCATCACAGTATGAAGAATTAGAGATTTCTATGAAATTAAAAGCATCCCTCATAGGAAGCAAAAGCAATGTATGAATGGCTTAGTTTCAGTCGCAACTTACAACATTAACACTACAATTACAATATGTGGCGAAAGGCAAGGAAAAAATTGAGGAGGTATGGTGTATTATATGTAGAAAATAAGGACACCACATAAATGAATATCTGACTATGATAAAGTATATGGATACAGGGGTCACCAACCCTTTGGCGCAAGGCAGGGGCCTGTGTTACGAAATATGAAGAGTATGGGGTCACTTGCCAATAACATGTCCCATGATGCAAAAATACCAAAGCTGAGTGAGGACCCTGTTTTGCAACTTTTGTAAATTAGTGGGACATGATATCCATACATGTTGCACACTTCAGCTAATGAGGGAGAACACTTCTGATGTATATAGGGTATAAGAGAGTGAGGGGACTGAAGGGGAGGCACATAATTACAACCAAGAGATATAACCAACCAAGTAGAGGCTAAGGAATGTAAGGAAGAAGATCGAGTTTCCAAGGTGGAGGATGAGGAGGATTTAGAAGAGGTAGGGGTCCATTGATCTCCTATAATTGCGAGATACCATGACATATTGTGCGGGATTGCCCCAATCCCTACACATCTTATACGTATTGTAGGTAGTTGGATCATGCTATTGAGGATTATCCTCAACTAGTTGTGAAGTGGTAGGAGAAGAGATGTTAGAATGTGCAAATGATAACTATTGAAACACATAGGGACCATCCACAAGTAGGAGTAGTGACACGAGGAGGAACGAGGATAGGAGCACATAAACAAGGAAGTCAACCTCATTAGTGGATAAGAAAATCTATAGAACTAACTCCAAATTTTGATCCAGTAAAAGAAAATGATACATACAAGAAAGCCATAAGAGAGTTGATTGTGACTAAATAGGGCCCATCAAACTCAACCGCACATCAAGGACTGGTTGTATATGATATGCTCCTAGTATATGATAAATCCACACCTAGGAAGGCCACAAAAGAGGTATGTCCTATTAAGAATTTTCTAAAAAGTTGTGTATGTTTAATGAAGGATGAATTGGCCTTAAATAGATTATGCAGAATGATTGTTCAGTGTGCGTAAGAACAGGAAGTACCTACCACACAGACTCCGTGCTGCGCAGTTAAATAGGTTGTGCATAATAGAAAGACGAACCAAGAATTCAAATTTAGCGCTTAGATAGGGGATTATGACATGGACAATATCATTTTGGAACGAGGATCAAATGTGAATATATTTCCTAAAAAGACATGGGAGATGATGGGGAGACCAAAGTTGACTTGGTCACCTATCCAGCTGAGACTAGCAAATCAATACAGGATTTTCCCCATTGGTAGGTTGACATGTGTAGAAGTCAACATTGATGGAGTGAGAAGCACCGTTAATTTTGAGGTGATAGAGATAGTAGATGATACAAATCCATATCCTATGTAATTAAGAATCAATTAGGATTTTGATAATCATGTCATAATAAACCTCAAGAAAAGGAAAATGATTTTTGAATCAGGAGACTTGAGGGTTACTGCCTTGTTAGATCAACAGGAAGGAGACTGCTATGTGGAACCTATAAAAGAGGAGTTCAAGGCAAAATACCTTGACAATATTTACAATGAGAATGCACGGAGATAAGAATATGTCAATCCGACTACCAATGGCATGTTGAGCTAGCATAGCACTAGCTCTTGTTCTTGAAATTCAGAAGAAGTGCTCGAGAATTGGCAACAAGGATTGCATGAAGTTTCTACTAGAAGGTGTGGACATATTACTTGCATAGTATGATGGATTGGAATAAAGGGACACGATCACCCAAAGTTTGAAGGAGTATCATATGTTTATTTCTTTTGTAAAAGAGTTTGAGTCAGATATACATGAAAAACTAAGACTATAAGCTTTAAATGTAGCTTTGAAAGCAACTCTTACGCGTTGGTGGGCCACACACAAGGATACGATGGAAAGGTTGCAGACATGCAAACATTTGCTACAAATCCAGTTTGGGTTGGATATAGGAGATAATGAACCAAGGTATATTGGGTTGGGTTTCCTTACCACTCACCGTATAAGGTGCATTGTAACATGGAATAAGAAGAGGATACCAGAGGAGGAATAGGTACATTTATTTGTACATGCATTGGATAATGTCCCAGGGAATTGGCATACTAAATTAGAGGTGCGCCATTTAAACAAATACCATACAAATTGAATCCAATATATAATAAGAAAGCGAAAAAAAGCTAAACAAGATGTTGGAAGCTGGAATCATTGAACTAGTAGAATAATTAGAATGGATAAGCCCAATTGTAGTGCAGGACAAGAGGATAGGAGAAACAAAAAATTGTGTGGACCTTAGGAAGCTTAATGATGCTTGTGTGCATGGCCCATTTCTCACCCATTTACACAAGAGGTGTTGGAGATTGTAGGAGGACAAGAGGCTTATTCGTTTATTGATGGTTTCTCAGGCTATCGTCAGACCAATATTGTGTTGGAATATCGACATAAGACTAACTTTGTGACAAAATGGGGATTCTTCAAGTATATTGTCATGTGTTTTAGCATGAAGAACGAACTTGAAATATTCTCCAGCGTTGTGGTAGTAGTGTTTAAAGACTTCATCCACTAGTTCATAGAAGTATATTAGATTGGATATTATTTAGCCTTTTGAAGAAACATATTGAAGTTTTTCACTTAATGCTCCATAGATGTTGACAACTACAAATTTTGTTAAACTTGAATAAACGTATCTTTTGCTTTCCATTCAGTATTATGTTGGGTCATGTATTGTGCAAGAAAGGTCTGTTGGTTGATCCTACAAAATTTGTTGTAATAATGAATTTACCCCCATCTACCTCAATGTGACAAATGTGCCCAACTTTAGGTCATATAGGGTATTACAGGAAATTCATAAGGGGATATGCATATATTACAACTCCCTTGTAAAGGTTGTTGAAAAAGAAAACTAAGTTATGATGGGATGAAGAATGTCAACAAGATTTGGACACCTTAAAGGAGAAATGATCTGTCACTGTGTTGATTCTAGTTTTTCCATATTGGGGGAAGAGTTTCATGTTCATGTAGGTGCATCTTCCATAGCTTTGGGCGTAGTTTTAACTCACCCAAGAGAAGGGGACATAGATCACCCCATTGCATTTGCTAGTAGGAAATTATCAACTACTGAACAAAACTATACCACTATAGAATGAGAAGGCTTGGAAATGGTACATGTGTTGCAGAAGTTTAGACACTACCTACATGGGTAGCACTTCAAGATGTATATTAACCATTCTGCACTGAAGTACCTTGTCAACAAGCTAGTGTTGGGAGGGGAGGATATGTTGATGGTCGTTGCTCTTCCAAGAATATGTTTTTGAGGTAGTTGTAAAACCAAGGAGACTTAATGCAGGCCAAATAATTTGTCACACATATTAATTGGAGAGGATGTAGGGAATATTGATGAAAACTTACCAGATGCACATACTTAGTAGACATCGTCCAGTTCCTTAGCATAGGAGTAGCTGTGTCAGAATATACAATTATTTAAAAGAAACAATTGGTGGTGAAGTCAATAGATTATCAACTCACAACAGGTTGCATATATAATCTAGGCGCAGATGGAATAATTTGTTGTTGTGTGTTAAAGCATGAAAGACATCTGATACTATTGGAAGCACATGAAGGATTTGCTGAAGGCCACTATACAGGAAAAACTACCACACAAAAGTTCTTGTGCATAGGAATTTGGTGGCAAACTCTTCATAGACATCATAAGGAATTTTCCCAGAGTTTTGATGTCTATTAGCGGGTTGTGAAACCATCCAAAAAATATGAAATGCACTTATTTCCACAAGTGACAATGCAGGAATTTGATAAATTGGAAGTCTACTTCATTAGAACTTTCAACCTACTAACAAAGAGATTAAGGGCTCGATATATATTAACTGTGACAAACTATCTTACTAGGTGGGCCAAGGTAGAACATGTCAAAGAATTGCAGTGCAAAAAAAACATCACAATTTCTATTTGAGAACATGGTTACAAGGTATGGATGTCCCAAAATACTTAAGAGTGATCAAAGGCATCCACTTCAAAAGTAAGACAATGCTTCCTTAACAAAAGAATTTCAAGTCTACCATCAAAAGAGCACACACCTTTTCATCCTAAAGCTAATGGCACTGTTGAGGCCCGCAACAAGATCTTGGAAGATACTTTGACAAAGGTAAGCAATGTAAATTGAGATCACTAGGACCTAAGAATTCTAGTAGTTCTATGGGCTTATTGGACCATGTGTAAGAAACTAACAAGGCAAATACCTTTCAAACTAGTATATGGATAGTAAGCAGTGACGCGTATGTAATTTATAGTGCTAAATTTGGACTTTGCTACATTGAAAAAATTTACTGATTCTGGCACAATAGAAAATATATTAATAGAGCTATTGCAATTAGAATAATTCCACGCGATAGCAAGATTTCACCAAAATGTCTAGAAAGTGCGTGAGAAAGCTTGGCACAATAGGTGCATAAAATAAAAGAAATTTTCTATAGTCGATTGGGTTTTATTGTATGATAATTTTTTTATGAAACATCAGGGAAAGTTTCAAATGCATTGGTTAGGCCTGTACATGATCAAGTATGTGACAAAAGTAGGGGGATCTTCAGTTGAAAAAACTAAATAAAGAGCCAATAGAAGGGTTTGTCAATGGGAGTCGGTTGAAACTTTATAGGAGTAGCTGACATTCCGTGTAATATATCTATATATATATATATATATATATATATATATATATATATAGATATATATATACCCACCTTCACCAGTGTTCCAGGGTAAACATGAGAGGAAGAGATACTATGACATGACCTGACCTCCTAGCTCCCATTAAGGAAGTGGGGCCGACTATTAACGATAAATTGACATTTCACAACATCCTATAGGGGATTCAAGAAACTCAAGGGCTGATAAACCATCCTAGGTGGCCAAACCATCCCAAATTTATCCACCTTCACTAGCGTGCTAGGTTACACTGGGTAAAAATGAGAGGAAGAGCTACTATGACATGACCTAACCTCCTAGGTCCCATTAAGGAAGTGGGGCCAACTATTAACAATAAATTGACAGTTCACAACATCCTATAGGGGCTTCAGGACATTGAGAGGTTGAGAAACCATCCCAGGTTCCCAAAACCTAATCTAGACCCCTCCTTATCTACCTTGGGTCCTCAACCCCACCCACAACAAGGCCTCCAACTGCAAGCACAAGCTTGCATCCATGCGGTTGCAACCAAAATTTTCCAGTTAGGAGCATGCGATCCTGGATTCTGAGCTTAAATTCCAGGTCAACCTCCAGACCACTACCCATAATTCAATGAGACTCTCAAAATAATAATTATCATCAAGAAAAGAACATTCATACAAAATTCGATCAAATACTTGACCTAACTAGGCCTAACCACGACAGTCATTTCATTAAACATATTGAGAATGTGTAATCTACATGTCATGAATGCATATATGAACATAGGGGTCTAATACTTATCTTAAAATCATCAAGAAGGTCTAATTCCCTCTCAAAATAACTGCAATAACATTTATTAGCTCATGCATTGATTAACCATTCATCAACAAATCAAAAATATCAAGAGACATAACTAGAACATGTTATGAAACCATGATTATAACCAAAATATCACTAGAATAATAACCATGATAGAACAACCATCAAAGCCACATAATAACAAGTATAATTACTCATAAAATACAAGAAGGATAGAGCTCTTATTACCATATGTAAAATTCAACCAAGTCAGGGACTTCCACGTACCACTCAACCATAGATTGAGCTGAACCAAATCTTTCTTTCAGCAAATCACCCCCATGCCATATTCCAAGCATGAATGTGGGACTCAAGGACAAAACAACCAAGGCTTCACGAATATTAAACCACCTACAACCTCAGGTTTTACTTCAATCCCGCCAAAGTCGGTCAAGGGATTTCTAGGCCCAAAAAAGGCACATAAATAACCAGGATTTACCGCAACCCAGCCAAAACTGGTCAAGGGCCTGCTATGTCCAAAAAAAGCACATAAGCAACTAAGCTTTACCCAATCCTTCCAAAACTGGTCAATGGATTTGTAGGCCCAAAACAAGCACAAAAAAACCAGGCTTTACCACAATCCCGCCAAAACCAGTCAAGGGATTACTAGGCCCAAAACAAGCTTGGATGCCTCCGAATTTCTTCACCAATACCTTGAGGAATTTTCTTGTCTCCACCCTTAGGATTTATCGCAATCCCACCAAAACTGGTCAAGGGATTCCTAGGCCCTATGGGAATTTTCTTGAGACCACCTCACTTGATTCCAAAACAATTCGACAATCCAAAGCTCAACCAAATGAAAGAACCCCATCACACCATGGCTATTCAAAAATGGCAAGGCAAGGTTGAAACCACTGTCACACTTGGAAAAACCCATGCCAATGACAACAAGAGAACCAAATACACACATGCATGTACCATGCATTCACAAACCAACTAGGAAATCACACATGCAACCTGTTACCTGCAAGTATTCCTACTAAAGTTGCTTGATCCAACTTTTCCTTACTTGTCCCTTGCTTCCTGTCCTTCTTTTGCCTTCATTTCTCCAATGCTAGAGTGCTCCAACAATACTTTAAATGTGAAATAGTATGAGTGAATAGAGATATCTCCAAGCTAAAATTGACAAAAGGTTACAAACTGATCCTCAAAATCCTTTTTATTATTGAGGCCTCTATTTTCTTAAATTTCCTCTATTTTTGCTTCAATTTCCCTCTCATGCAAACTTGTGACCTTTCATCTCCCCTTTATCCTATTTTCCTTTATTTCATAAGTAAATTCCAATTAATGCCTCTTTTCACTTCAATGCCTCTGCCAATTTCCTTAGCCATAATAAAGCAAATGAACACCCACTATGATTTTATGCCCAACATCTAGCTTAGAATACGTGTCCCATGACCTTGGTCTTATTCCGCCTTTATTAACTTTATTACATGAACTTTTAACATGGGGCTGTTACAGACCCCTCTCCCTTAAGGGAACACATCCCTCGGTGTTCTATGAAACCTACAACCAACAAACCGTTGAAAACCAAAACATATTTCCCATGGAGCTTTATAACTTAGCTCGATGCAACATTTACAATGAACATCCTGTTGAAAAGAAAAACCAACATGACAAACATAACAACATGACAACTATATTGCTTATTGGAAATTTATAACATAGCTCATTACAGTATTTACAATAAAAACCATACATAAATATGTACATATACCAAAAATCCTTTCCCGCAACCGAAAACTAATGAAGGATACATAGCCCACATCTGATCAACCATCTCCCATGTAGCTTCTTTGGGCCCAAATTGCTTCCACTGCACTTTAACTTGCTCGATTGCTCGGTTCCAGAACATGAGTTGTTTCCACTACAATATGCACTGAGATTCCGGCTGGAATTCTCCTTCTGGATCCACCTACAATACAAATCAATCAATCACATGATCAACAGCCTTCACATATCTTATAACCTATGAAACATGGAAAATATCATAGACTTTCACTGTTATAGGCAGTGCAAGTATTGAGGCCACTAGTCCAATCCTCTCAAGGATCTCGAAAGGCTCGCACTACCGAGGTGCCAACTCGGCACATGACCCAATCCTCAAGGATATTTTCTTGGGCTTGATGTACAAGTACACATGCTCCCCAACCTGAAATTCCCTAAATACCCTATGCTAAATTGCATAACTCATATGTCTATCTTGTGCTGCTTTTATATTCTTCTTGATAACCCACATTTCTTGTTCCATTTCCGCCAACATGTCTGGTCCTATCATTACCCTATTCATTGGATCACTCCAGCTGATGGGAGTATTACAACTCTTCCCATAAAGTGCCTCAAACAGACTCATACTCAGGGACTCCTAATACCCATTGTTGTAGGAAAACTCGACTAGTGGAAGATACTCCTCCCACCTCCTACGCTAGTGCATAACATACATTCTTAACATGTCCTTCAAAATCCTGTTGATCTTCTATGTCTATCCATCTATCTACAAATGATAAGTTGTACTGAAGGCCAACTATGTACCCAAACCTGCAAATAACTCCTTCCAAAACCTGGAAGTGAACTTAACATCTCTGCCAGATACAATATTCTTAGAAATCCCATGCAACCTCACTATCTCCTTGGTGAAGACCTGATTACCTCTAGCCGAGTAGGTATACTTAATCACTATGAAGTGAGCTACCTAAGTCAACTTGTCAACCACAACCATGATGGAATCATTCTGTCTAGATGTTCTTGGAAAACCTATGATTAAATCCATATAAATAACCTCCCATTTCCACTGTAGAATAAAAATCGAATGCAATAGAGGACCTAGATGCTTGCACTCTGCTTTTACCCATTAACAATACAAGCACCTAACGACTAACTCGACCACCTCTTTCTTTAGATTTGGCCAATAGTAGAACTTCTTCACAACTGTTAGAGTCTTCAGATTTCCCAGATGACCTAAATATGGCTTAACATGAAATTCCTGCAAGATAAGCTTCTTGAGCACACTCTTGTCCGACACATAGATCCTGTCCCTAAATCTGGCCAAACTATATGTCGTGAGATGATAATCGACATCCCATTCACCTATACCTTGCTGCTGTAACCTATGCTTAAGCTCCATGTACCCGTCACCGTGTTGTCATGTCTATAAGATCTAATCCTATAAATCTATCCCATATGTACTCATAGCTGTTATGTGATTTGCCTGTACTGTTCTACTAAGAGCATCTGCAACCTTGTTCTCCTTACCCTTAATGTACCCGTCTCGAAGTCAAACTCACTAAGTGTAGACAACCACTTAGCTTGCCTAACATTTAGATTAGGTTGGTCAAACAAGTATCTCCACCCATTGTGATCATTCATCAACACAAACCTCCTGCCAAGAAGATAGTTCCTCCACATCTTCAATGCGTGAATGATCATTGCTAACTCAAGATCATGAGTCACATAGTTCTTCTCATGCTTATTCAGTTTCCTTGAATTGTA
Organism: Pinus tabuliformis; assembly: GCA_031772625.1. Lineage (NCBI taxonomy): Eukaryota > Viridiplantae > Streptophyta > Pinopsida > Pinales > Pinaceae > Pinus > Pinus tabuliformis. Next base: position 808,347,798 of record CM062804.1, on the reverse strand, counting down.
GCATACCACCTATCCCTCCTGCATCAAGACTCCACCAAGGCCTCTTTTGCAAGCGTCTATACACACCATAAACTCGTTATCTGGATCTGTAATCTTTAGAACTTGAGAATTTGTAAGAAACTGCTTCAACTAATCAAAACTAGCTTTACATTCCAATATCCATTCAATTTTCTTTCCTTTCCTCTGCAAAGATGTAATAGGATAGGAAATCTATGAGAAGTTCCTGATGAACCTCCTGTAATAACCTACTAACCCCATGAATGATCTGACCTCATCCACATTTATAGGAGCTGCCCATTCCATGATACCTCTGGTCTTTTCTGGATCTACTGCTATGCCTTCCTTGGAAACAAAATGTTCCAAGTAATGCACTTCTGTTTGGAAGAAACCACATTTACTAAGCTTTGCATACAACTGATGTTCTCTTAGCAATTTCAATACTGCTACTAAGAGTTCAACATCTCCTTCCTCATTCTTAGAATATATCAATATATCATCAATGAATACAATCACAAAGTTGGCCAGATAAGGACATAGCACACTATTCATCAAACACATGAAAGTAGTTGGAGCATTAGGCAAACCAAAAGGAACCACAACAAACTCATAATGCCCATAGATGGTCTGGAAACCAGTCTTGTATATTTCCTCTTCCTTGATTCATACCTGTTGATATCTTGATCTTAGATCAATATTCGAGAACACTGTTGCTTCCTTCAACTGATCAGATAAGTCATCGATCCTAAACAAAGGGTACATGTTCTTAATTGAAACCTTGTTCAGCTACCTGCAATCAATGCACAACCTGAGAGTACCATCCTTCTTCTTCACGAACAATGCTAGTGCACCCCAAGGTGACACACTTGGCCTAATTTATCTCTTGTCAAGCATTTCCTTCAACGAAAACTTCAATTCCACTAGCTCTGGAGTGCTCACCCTATAAGGTGCCTTTGATGCTGGTGCTGCTCATGATACCAACTCAATAGAAAATTCCACTTCCCTATGATGCGACAACTCTGAAATATCCAATGGAAATACATCCTTAAATCACTGCAAAACCAAATACCTATTCAAGACTTCCATATCCTCAAAATCCTTACCTTTATCACTGGAAGCATGCATTGCAAATAACACTCACCCTTTCCTACAACTATGCCTTTCCTGCACAGCTGTAACCATTCTAATTGATGTCGACTTCTTCTTACCCTGCAAGATTCTATATTGTCCATTGTCATTTAAGCACTCAATATCCTTCTCATAAAAATCCACCTTAGTCCTATGAAGATACAACCAATCCATACCCATAAGAATACTATATGATCCCAATGGAAGAATGTTTAGATACGTTGATGTAGGCATACCATTCATCTCAAATGCACAAGCTCTTACCCAATGATGAATTCCTTTCTTAGTACCTATAGCCAACTGTAGCAACCAAGACTCTGCATGCACTTCTTTTCTCAAACCACACTTCTCCATTAGGTGAGGATTAACATAGCTATAATTAGATCTAGGTTTAATAAAAATAGAAACAAATCGATCACAAAGCTTACCTTCCATATAAATAATGGATGCCTAGTGATCCACTTGTTAGTTATCAAATGTTGTATAGATCTGAGGAATGCTCTGTCCAACATCCCCAACTTTCTGTGTCTCCTGAGCACTGTAGATCTGAGGCCTACCACCTTGATATGATGAACAATCTTTCTTGAGATGATCCTTGCCACACAACCAACACTGCAACTGTCTCCTACCATCACCTCTATTCTTCTACTCTCTAGGCAGAGGTCCATGTTCCTTCTCTACTATATTAAACTTCTTGTATGGAGCAATATTCTATTTCCCACTTACATCCTGAGGTCTTGATTTCTTCAGTGGCCACCTTCCTTTAGACTTGTCATTCCATTTCCAACCTTGCTTAGACTTAATCTTACACTTTGATTGCTCATAACAGTGCTTCAACTTCCAAATGACTTCCTCTAGCGACCGAGGCTCATCATACTCAATTCGATCTTTAAATGCTAATGGAAATCCACTGATAAATACCTAAACTTTTGTTTTCGCATCCTTAAGATATGTAAAATACCTCAACAACTATAGGAACTTAGTCATGTACTCCTCACCTATCATTGATCCCATATTAACCTCATAGAACTCCTTGGCCTTACTTTCATAGTAACTCCCTGACAAGTGCTTCCTTAAGAGTCTCTTGAATTCATGCACTCTCAACTCCTCCATCCTAATGTCTCTCACATGCTTCACATCTTCCCACCAGATTCCTGCTTTCCCTTTGATACTGAAAATAGATATACTGACTTTCATGTTCTCTATGTAATCATGCAGTTCAAATAACTTCTTCATCCCAAGCAACTATTCCTCTTCATCTTCCGATTTCTTCAAATCTACATCAAATTTAGGTGCCTTTGATTTCTTGAACTCATCTGAAAAATATGCTCTGTTACTACTCCTATAAGGATGATATCGATGATGACCATGATACCTGTCTGAACCATAAATGGAGTAGAACCCATATCCACTACCTCTCCTATCAGGTGTATCCATGAATTTTCCCTCTCTAACCGTGTCATCTCTGTCCGACATGTTCCCACCATGAGACTTGATGCCATATGCCCCACTAGTCCTGTCCATAATTGATCTGTAGTTTCCTTTGTCTATACAAGTTTGACAAACTTTGAAGAATAACTGCATTCACCTTTGCTTGTTTCTCTTGTGCCCTAACAATTTTTTCATGTGATTGAATGATCCTCTCATTATCTGCTTTGCAAATTCTGATCTCTGCCTTTAAACTTATCAATCTGCTATGTCCAAAGAGTGCCCCTCTCTTAGCTACTCATTTTATCTGTAAGGAGAGTCTCGTGAACTGTATTCCACCATATTTATAGTCATCTTTGATCCTCTTCTTCCTGCAAACATACCATGTCAGTTAAACCAAATACGAACATAACCAACATACCTTAGTGACGTTTAGGGGAGGTTATCTTGCTTGCAAAATCAATCCAGATTAGCATGATACATGTAGATATACATAATCATATCAATATACTGACATCATGCATGATACTACCAACTGCATACCATGACCTCATACACGACAACCATAACCATGACAATGCATGCATAAAAACAACATAGACACTAACATGCATGCATGACACATACATTCCACCCATCCAGTCAGAGTATTAAACCATGCTCTGTTACTAATCTGTAAGCACCCCTCCCACATTTATTCACTTTAACTAGCTTGCCGGGGTAAACATTAGCTGAGTGCTACTATGACATGACCCAATCTCCTAGGTCCCATTAAGGAAGTGGGGCCGATTATTGACGATAAACTCACATTTCACAACATCCCACATGGGCTACAAGACACCTAGAGGTTGAGAAACCAGCCCAGGTGGCCAAACCGTAAGTTGGACCCCACCTTTGCCTTGGGCCTTCAACCACACCCAAAAAAAGACCTCCATGTGGTTGAAAGCCTCTAACCGTATGCAAAAGCTTGCATCCATGCAGTTGCAATCAAATTTTTCTAGTTAGGAGCATGCATGCCCGGTTTCTAAGCCTAAATTCTAGGTCAGCCTCCAGACCACTACCCAAAATTCAATGAGACTTTCTAGAGTAATAATTATTGTAAAGAAAAATATATTCATACAAAATTTGATCAAAGACTTGACCTAACTAGGCCTAACCATGACAATCATTTCACAAAAAATATTGAGAACATGTAATCTACATGTCATGAATGCATATCTGAACATAAGGGTTTGATATTCATCTTAAAATCATCAAGATAGTCTAATTCCCTCTCATAATAACTACAATAACATTTATGAGCTCATGCATTCATTAACGATTCATCAACAAATCAAACATATCAAGAGCCATAGCTAGAACCTATTATGAAACCATGCTTGTAACCAACATATAACCAGAATAATAACCTTAATAGGACAATCATCAAAGCCACATAATAACAAGTACAATTACTCATAAAATACAAGAGGAATAGAGCTCTTATTAACATATGAAAAATCCAACCAAGTTAGGGACTTCCACGTACCACCTGCCCATAAATTGAGCTTAACCAAATCTTTCCTTCAACCAATCACCCCCATTCCATTTCCAAGCATGAATTTGGGACTCAAGACAAAAAAACCAGGGCTTTCTTAAGATTAAACCACCTCCACCCTCAGGCCTTACCACAATCCCGCCAAAACAGGTCAAGGGATTCTTAGGCCCAAAACAAGCACATAAAAAACCAGCCTTTATCACAATCTTGCCAAAACCGGTCAAGGCATTTCCAGGCTCAAAACAAGCACATAAGAAACTAGGCTTACCACAATCTCGCCAAAACTGGTCAAGGGATTAGTAGGCCCAAAACAAGCACATAAACAACCAGGTTTTACCGCAATCCCAGAAACATTAGGGGAATTTTGAGGTCTAAAATGGGTCTCCTAAGGAAATTATAAAATAATAGTGGAAATAATAAAATAAGATAAGATTACATAATCAAATTTTAGAGGGAAAAAAGAAAAAACTATTTTTTCAACTCGTATTTTCAACTTATCTCCCTATGGGTTTAGTCAAATTTCAAGTGAAAACACTCATTGGATGCATAATTTGATTCCTCATCCAAGGAGTACCCATGTTGCATATTTTTGATGGACCCTACAACAAAAAAAATGAGAAATATATGAAAAATGTGATTGTATTCACATTTTTTCATGTATTTCTCATTTTTTTGTGTAGTAGGGTCCATCAAAAGTATGCAAATTAGGTACTCCTTGGATGATGAATTAAATTTTGCATCCAACGAGTACTCCCACTCGAAATTTGAGTAAAACCTCAGGGAGATAAGTTGAAAATACTAGTTGAAAAAGCAGTTTTATTATTTTTTAATCTTTTTACTTTTTTACTCCAAAAATGGTGAATCATCCCCCATGTTTGACATCATCATCTTGAATTGTATTGGTTCTTAGAAATTTTATTTTGGTTGTACATTTTTCTTAGGAGGCCCATTTTAGACCTCAAAATTCCCCTAATGATCCAATCAAGGAATTACTAGGCCAAAAACAAGCTTGGATGCCTCACGATTTCTTCACCAATACCTTGAAGAATTTTCCCATCTCTACCCTCAGGATTTACCGCAATATCACTAAAATAAGTCAAGGGATTGCTAGGCCCTATGGGAATTTTCCTAAGACCACCTCGCCCATTTCCAAAATCATTTGAGAATCCAAAGCTCAACCAAATGAAAGAACCCAATCACACCATGACTATCTAGAAATGGTAAGGCAAGGCTGAAACTACTATCACACTTGGCGTAACCCATGCCAATGACAACATGATCCGAATCGGATCCTTAAACGACTGTCATAGAACCGTGACTAAATCAAGTCGAACAAACCCTTGAAGAATCCAAAATAGCAATCGAAAACACCTTGAACTAGTGGCCATGGCAGCCGACGTGGAACGACGAGGACCTCGGTCAAAGTGCACTGACCGAGGCCCATGGAGACTGTGCAGGAGGTCAAAATAGCCCCTAGGAGCCCCGGATTGGGAAAAGGAGCTGATTTTCGAGCTAACGTGCATCACTGGGCAAACAGGGCTGAAATGGTAGGGATTAAGCACTCGGTCACGTTGGGAGCCAAAGGATCGTGGGCGGAAAAGTGCCATCGTACGAAGGTGGGACCCACACCCTGGAAACCAGCAGTTTGATCGGGGTGCCCTTGAACGGTAAGCGGTTTTGGAGAAAACAGAGCGAGCACCCTCAGCGATCGACGCGTGGCAGCGGAGGAGAGAGAAAAACCGCCGCGATCGCTCATTATCGGTCGAGAAGGTAAACCGTGCTTGACGTGCGAATGACGTTGGATCTGGAGGAGCCCAGATCGGATGGCTAAGATTGCGCCCAATAGACAGAGCAGAATTGACAGGGGATTAAGCTGCGATGTAAGAGGATTTGGAATCTTTTGACCGCCATGGTGGAGAAAGCAAAGAATTGACAAGCGGGCTTGCACAGTTCTGATGGAGACATGTGGCTACCTCCTGAGTGTTATGCTGACGCCGAACAGGGAATTCCAAGCACATAGGCGACAGGCGAATCGACGTAGGAAGGAGAGGAAATGAACAGGCACGGAGGTTGAATGGCTAAAGCCATGAGCAGAGACAGTGAACGGGGAGATCAGAAGAGAGATTCAGATCGAAGAGTCCAAGCGACCCAGAGAGACAGTGACTAGTGAACCCTGAGAGGAGGACTGAGCACAGAGAGCAGTAAAGCCAAGCAGAGGAGATAGAGGGCCGAGCTGACCACAGGAAGCATCGAGCACCAAAGAGCTTGAAGAAGCAAGCCTTCCCATAGAGGAATCTGTCCGGATTGGGAATCACAGTTGGCTCTTTCCACTGTAGACCGAGGGTCACAGATTTGGTGGGAAGAACAAGAGTCTGTGTACTCCAAGTGGCTTGGGGAATCCCAGAACCACCCTGCCAAGAAAAATCTGCTTCAGGAGAACTCATATTGAGTCTCTGTATTGTAATTTATCTACTCAAAGACATAATAAAACAAGGCCACCACTGAAGCTGGACCGGAGACGTAACCCTGGAGAATAGGGTGAAATCCTTATTAAAAATTGCTTGTGTCTTTGTGTCTGCTTACTGCATTTCTCTACTGTCTTTCCATTCAAAATGTCTGTGTATTGGAAATCTGATCGATCCGTTGTTTCAATAACACAGAACACACACACCAGCACATGAGTCTGTAATACCTTTTGTTTAATAAATCTTAACTGAGGTCACTCATAGGGTGATTATCAGATCAAGTGGTATCAGAGCTCTAGGCTGTAAGGTTAGACAAGCTTATGTTGGTTTAGCTGTGAATGATCACTAGATAAAATCTCAAATTAGGAGAAGGAGAATTGGTGGAAACTAATCCTGAAATTGGGAGAGTCTATTCTCGAAAGACAATGTCAGAAGAAGGTTCTATAGGACCAGAATCTCAATTCCTAGAAAGTTTCCTAGCTATAAAGTCCATGGTGGAAGAAATGTATAGGGACTTTAGAAAGCAAAAGGGTGAAGATTCATCAGGCTCTAAGCAATATAAAGAAGGAGATGAATCTCATTCCCATGACCACTCCAAAGGAAAGGGAAAAGAAGAAAGCTTCCCCACACCTCCTAGTATCCCTGTGCATAATAAGAAAGCATCTTTCATTAAGTTAGATGTTAAATTTGATTTGCCTATATATGACGGAGAGTTGAATGCTGAAAAGTTGGACAACTGGATAAGACAAATTGATGTGTATTGCAGAGTACCAATTATAGACTCAGACAAGATCAAGATTCAGCTGGCAAGTCTACACCTAGGGGGCACTTCCTTGGTTTGGTGGGAAGGCAGAACCCAAGATGATGTGAAGAAGCATGGTAAGACCATCTCTATCTGGAGTGACTTTGTTTCTGCCATCAGAAAGCAGTTCTATCCATTGGCCTACATGCAACAAGCCATGATGAGTTGGCAAACTCTTCGACAGTTAAAAGGGCAAAGTGTACAAGGGTATACTCAAGAGTTCAGAAAGAGAGCATTGATGTTGGGTATTTCATTAGACTCACCAGAAACTATTTTGAAGTACATTTGGGGTCTACACAGCTACATGAGGCACACTATCCTCATGTTTAATCCCACTAGTATAGATGAGGTATTTGTACAAGCTACTCATCTAGAAGCAAGAGGAAAGAATGGAAATCCAGAAGTTGGGGGACCATCCCAACTCACTGTAAGCAAGAGCAAGGAGAAAAGAAAGCAGAAATGGAAAGCAAGGAAGGCCAACACTGCACAAAAAGGCAAAGCCTCATGCACCCACTGTAAAAAGGAGGGGCATGATGATGAGCACTGTTGGATTCTACATCCAGAGTTGAGACCTAAGAAGTTCGAGGGCAAGAAGAAGACGATAGCTGCAGCTATTCAGAAGGATTTGGGGTCAGACTCAGGAGATGAAACAATCATTGCAGCCACAGGTATGAAAGGTAAGAATTCTGAAGCATCTACTAGTTATTCTGCTCAACCTGTTACTGATGAAGAACATGAGAGAAAAATGCGTGAGCTTTTCCATATTCGAGTTGTTTCCAAATATCAAAAGATTGATACTTTGTTTGATAGTGGCTCACAAGTAAATATGATTTCTGAAGCAATTGTAAAGAAATTGGGATTAGCAACTACACCTCATAAGAAACCATACCCATTAGGATGGTTGAATGATAAAGCACAACTACAAGTGACTAGACAGTGCAAACTCAAGTTTTCTTTTGGGTCAGCATTTGTAGATCAGGTTGAGTTAGATGTAATTCCTTTGGATATATGTGGAATTGTTTTAGGAAGTACTTACTTGTATGATAGAAAGGCTATTTTCTATAGAGCTGAGAACAAGTATCTACTTGTTAAAGATGGAATCAAATACTTTGTAAGAGCTCATAAGCTCAAGAATAATTATACTCTCATAAACTCAGGACAGATGAAAATAATGATAAATTCATGCAAACAGTTCTTACTAATGGTTATAAAGGAAAATAAAACTGATAAAACCAATGTATTTTAGGGTTGTAATTCTGATCAGCAAGCTGATACAGAAAATATTGTTTCAGAGTATGATGTCTTGTTTCAAGAACCTCAAGGTTTGCCACCCAAAAAGGGAATAGAACATGATATTATTTTACAGCAAGATGTTCCTTTGCCCTAACATTGGGATGTACAGGTTATATGCTTTAGAGAATGCTGAAATCAAGAAGCAGGTGCAGGAGTTGCTCGAGAAAGGGTTCATCAGGCCTAGCACATCACCATGTGGGTCACCAATCGTTTTGGCGAGAAAGAAAGATGGCTCGTGGAGAATGTGCATTGATTACCGAGCACTGAATAAAATAACGATAAAAAATTGTTATCCCCTTCCTCACATAGATGATCTTTTAGATCAATTTAAGGAAGCTGTTTATTTCACCAAGCTGGATTTGCACAGTGGATACCATCAGGTCAGAGTTGCAGAGCAAGATGCATGGAAGACTTCTTTCAAAACAAAGCAGGGATTGTATGAATGGTTGGTTATGCCTTTTGGCTTGACCAATGCCCCTGCTACTTTCATGAGATTAATGAATGATGTACTCGAACCTTTTCTTGATGATTTTGTTATTGTGTATCTGGATGACATTCTGATTTTTAGTAAAACGTGGGAAGAACATTTAAAGCATGTTAAGCAGACATTAGATGTTTTGAAAAGAGAAAAACTTCATGTTAAACTCTCCAAATGTGAATTTGGCAAAACCTCTCTAAATTATTTGGGTCATGTAGTAGGGGGAGGTGAATTGCAAATAGATCCCTCTAAAGAGGCAGTCATTGTAAACTGGCCTAAACCCAAGTTTGCTACAGAAGTGAGAAGCTTCTTAGGAGCAGCACAGTATTGGAGGAAGTTCATTTCAAATTTCTCCTCAATTGCAGCTCCCTGACATGCTTTGACATGATTGAACAAGGTGTTTTAGTGGGGAGGAAAACAACAGAAAGCCTTCGACACCTTGAAAGAAAAAATTAGTACAACACCCGTACTAGCACTGCCATATCTACAAAGACCATTTGAGATCCAAACTGATGCCAGTGACTATGCCATGGGAGCAGTGTTGACACAGCATAGTAAACCCATATGTTATCATTCTGAGACTTTTAATCCTGCAGTAGTTAACTATCCTACCTATGATAAAGAATTGTATGCATTAGTTCAGAGTGTGAAAAAGTGGAAACATTATTTAATGGGCAAAGAAATAGTAATACATATTGATCATCAGCCACTTCAATATCTACACTCCCAAACTAGGTTGCAACAATAAAGACATTACAAATGGATGGGTTTTCTACAACAGTTTCATTTAGTCATCAGATATAAAAAGGGCATACATAACAAGGTTGCAGACATGTTATCTAGACCCATTATAAATGCATCTACCATACTTAAGAATAATTCTGTGCTACATGAAAGCTACATAGAACAATATGCTCAGGATATGGACTTTAAAGATGTATATGCAACTTTGAGTCAAGGAAAAAGAGTAGAAGAAATGGACTATCATGTGAAGGATCGACTCTTGTATCATTGTGGGAAACTCTGCATTCCACAAACTGAGAGAGCAAAGATAATTAGGGAAGCACACACTTCTCTAATATCAGGTCACTTTGGGGTAAGTAAAACAGTTGCACAACTACAAAGGTTCTGCTATTGGCTGAGAATGAGTGAGACAGTTTCTAGATATGTAAAGGGGTGTGCTATATCTGCTAAAAGCAAGCCCAACAACAGAAAACTAGGCTTGTACACTCCATTTCCAGTTCCTTCTCACCCTTGGGAGAGCATTTCCATGGATTTTGTTGGAGGACTGCCTAAATCTAGGAAAGGTCATGATTATCTATATGTTGTTGTGGATAGGTTCAACAAAATGTGTATTTTGATACCATGTAGTAAACAGATTACAGCTGAACAAACTGCAAAATTATTCTTTGAACATGTATGGGTTCATTTTGGATTACCCACTTCTATTATATCTGATCGAGACACCTAATTTGTGGGGAAGTTTTGGTCCAGTCTGTGGGAAATAATGGACACCAAATTAAAGAAAAGCACAGCTTTTCATCCACAAACAGATGGCTAGACAGAAGTAGTTAATAAGACAATGATCCAGTTATTGAGAGGATATTGCAGTAAACATCCTAAGCTTTGGGATGAGCACTTGTGCTATGTGCAACATGCTTACAATAGAGCCAAACACTCTTCTACATAGAGATATCCTTTTGAGACCTGATTTGGTTTCATAACAAGGTCTCCCTTGGATTTTGTCTTTGGTAAAGATACCATGGTTGATGGACACAGTGATGTGGACAAAGCAACTAGGTTCATTGAACAGATCCAGGAGATCCACCAGGTAGTACAAGAACAGCTAGAAAAGAGCCAGGCCAAGTACAAGGCTAGGCATGATAAGCATCGGATGGAGCATAGTTTTCAAGTTGGAGACCAAGTTTGGCTGTATATCAGCAAGGACAGGATGCAAGGTGAAGGTAAGAAGCTAAAACCTATCAGGTATGGACCCTTCAGGATACTTGAGAAGATTGGTGAGAATGCTTTTCGCCTTGATCTACCAGCTTACATGCACATCTACTCAGTCGTGAACGCGGATTGCTTGAGGTTGTTTGAACCTTCAATGATTGAGGACCCTGAAGAGCAGAGTCAATTGCCTTCTGTTGATGACCTGCTACCTGAATATCTTAATGAGTTGCAGGAAGATACAGTGCTAGACAGGAAGGTAAGGATGACACACAGTGGACAGGTGGAATACCTCAGAATTGGGCTTAAAGGTTCGAAGCTGAGCAGTGCGAAGTGGATTGAGATTGGACAAGTGAGACAACAGTTTCCTCACTTAGTCGATGCTTGAAGAAAACCAACTTTTGGTGGTCCAAAAGCTTTTCAGTTGGGAGGCCGTGATCTGAATTGGATCCATAAACGACTGTCATAGAACCGTGACTAAATCAAGTCGAACAAACCCTTGAAGAATCCAAAACAGCAATCGAAAACACCCTGAACCAGTGGTCGTGGCAGCCGATGTGGAACGACGAGGACCTTGAAAGGCCCACAATATCAAGGTGCCAACTTGGCACATGAAACAATCCTCAAGGATCTCTTCTCGGGCTTGATGCACAATACACGTGCTCCCCAATCTTAAACTGCCTAAACAACCTATGCTGATATGCATAACTCTTCTGGCTATCCTGTGCTACCTTTAGAATCTTCTTGATAACCTGCATTTCCTGTTCGATTTTTTCCAACATGTCAGGTCCTATCAGTACCCTATTCACTAGATCACTCCAACTGATGGGAGTATTACAAATCCACCTATAAAGTGCCGCAAATAGACTAATCCTTAGTGACCCCTTATACCCATTGTTGTAATCAAACTCAACTAGTGGAAGCATGGAAAATTTTAGTTGCTAATATTCGTAGGTGGGTTAATTTTCCATGATTTTTCCACAAAAAAGATTAGCCAATTTCCATTTTTAATAAAATTGATTCGCCAAAATTTTACAATATAAAATTATTTTACCTTAAAAATCTCCAACAATATATAGAGGTTATATATAAAATCATTATAAATCTAAATAATTTTACAAATATACCAGTAAACATTTTACAGTTTGCATATTAGGGACTAGTGAGATTTGCCAATGTTTCTAAACTTCAAGATAAATTTCCATCCTTAAAATTTTCCTTGAGTGGAAGATGCTCCTCCCACCTCTTCTACTGGTGTGTAACATACATTCTCAACAAGTCCTCCAAAATCTCGTTGACCCTCTTTGTCTATTAATCTTTCTGTGGATGATAAGTTGTACTCAAGGGCAACTCTGTACCCAAACCTGCAAATAAATCCTTCAAAAATATTGAAGTGAACTTGTCATCTTTTCCAGATACAATCTTCTTAGGAATACCATGCAACCTCACTATCTCCTTGATGAATACTTGAGCTACCTCACTAGCTGAATAAGTAGACTTAACTGCTATGAAGTGAGCTACCTTAGTCAACCTCTCAACCATAACCATGATGGAATCATGTTGTCTATATGTTCTCGACAAACTTGTGATGAAATCCATATAAATGACCTCCCATTTCCACTGTGGAATAGGAATCAACTAAAATACATAACCTAGATGCTTGCACTCTGATTTTTCCTGTTGACAATATAAACACTTGGCGACGAAATCGACTACCTCTTTCTTAAGATTTAGCCAATAGTAGAACTTCTTCACAGCTGTTAGAGTCTTCTTACATCCCAAATGAATTGAATATGGCTTAACATGAAATTCCCACAAGATAAGATTCTTGAGCTCACTGTTGTCCGACTCATAGATCCTGTCCCTAAATCTGACCAAACCATCTGTCGGGAGATGATAATCCACATCCTGTTCACCTGTACCCTACTGCTATAACTTGTGGTTAAGTCCCCTGTACTTGTCATCCTGTTGTCCTATCTGTAAGATTCGATCCTGTAAATCTGTCTCATATGTACTCATAGGTGCTATGTGATTTAGCTGTACTCTTCTGCTGAGAGCATCTACAATGCTGTTCTCCTTACCCTTATTGTACCCGATCTTGAAGTCAAACTCACTAAGTGTAGCCAACCACCTAGCTTGCCTGACATTTAGATTAAGTTGGTTAAACAAGTATCTCAACCCACTATGATCACTCATCAACATAAACTTCTTTCCAAGAAGATAGTGCCTCCACATCTTCAATGCATGAATGATCGCTACCAACTCAAGATTATGAGTCACATAGTTATGCTCATGTTTATTTAGTTTCCTTGACTCGTAGCATACCACCTGTCCCTCCTGCATCAGGACTCAACCAAGTCTTCTTTTGCAAGATTTTGTACACACCACAAACTCTTTATCTGGATCTGTAATGTTTAAAACTAGAGCATTTGTAAGAAACTGGTTCAACTGCTCAAAACTAGCTGTACATTCTTCTGTCCATTCAAATTTCTTTCCCTTCCTCTACAAAGATGTAATAGGATAATGTTGTAGCTGCTGCAACACCCTCCAAAATTTTGGCTTACACTCAATTTCAGATCGTTCCTTGGTCTTGTACATTGTTGTCGAAAACATTAGAGCTTATTTCATGAGCTTTCTTGTAGTGTTTTGTTCCCTTTTGCATGTTGGGTTAAGTGTCATATTTTGGCATGTTTGGCTGACACACAATGTTTGCAAGCCTAGTTTGATGGTTTCAAAGGTCTTTCTTTATGTTTTTGAGTTGTTTTAACTATGTAAACATTTTTTTCACTCATGCACAAAGTCCTGAGCAGTATCACACAAGTTTCGTCACGATTGTCGCAAAGTCTATCTTAAGTGTTGCACTTGTCATAAAGATGTTGCACGGAGGGAGTTGAATTTTTCATATGTTTAGATAATCTATGTTGTTGTGTCATAAAAGTATTCTAAGTGTGTGATCATAGTCAAGGTTCATAACAGTTCATCACCTATACCACTCTTGGCCATTTTCGAAAAAACTTCTCGACCGAGCAACTTAGTTTCATCAAGCCCCTTTTGGACGTGCACTACGCAGTCATAGCCCTCTAAGTTGTGACGTTTCTGCTTGGCACTACACAATGCACAATTCCTGTCTCCTAGGACTGCTGCACTTTGTAGTTCCTGTGCTTAAGCCCCGACCTTGACCTCAAGAATTGCGCAATTATATCCCCTAGCCCGACTTAAAATACACACTTCACATCCTCAACTCTCAAGATCATCCCTAATTCCTTGAAGTGCGTAGTATACCAACCTCCCTTGACTCCCCAAACTGCGCAGTTGGCTCTCCCAGTGTCCATTCCCTCAGCCTGTCCACACTGACTCTGGAAACTACGCAATCTTGTCCTTCATGCCTGCCTCAGCTATGCACTGTGCAGTCTTAGAGCTCAAGCTTTTCCCCTCATTACTAGAACTACACACTGCACAATCACTGAGTCCCTCTTCCCAGCCTGTCACTTGTCCTGGACTCAGTTGGTGGATTAGAATGCATCATCTTAGACTAGGGGGTTTTCGGATTGATGTCATATTGTCATGAGTGAATTGTAGGAACAAGTACCCTATCATGTCATCGAAAGATGATGGAGAAGGATAAGGAGGGAAGCATGCTTAAATAATCTCTTTGTAGATGAACTTCCAAGTTGATTGATCAAGAGAAAGCGAAGGGACATTAGTTTGTGACCATTATCCGTGAATGCAAATCATTGAAGATTCCGCACCACCAAGCCTTGCGGAGGTGAAGAGAAAGGACCTTCAAGAAGAAATCTAACACTTAGCAGCAAGAGTGACTTGATATTTCCAAATCATCAAGTATTCCATGTCAATAGTGTCATGTCATGTCATTTCATGAGTGGTCATATGCCACGTCACTATGGTGGATCATGTATATTGTATTTAAACTGCATTGTCAAGTGGAAGTCCAAAGGAAACACATGGAATGTAAAGATTTGTGTAAGTTGAAAAGTCATAGGAAGTCAAACAGTCATGAGGGTAGTCAAAGAGTCACCCTTGGTTATATATACTCCCATATTGCATGAGCAATGTACTTTTCACCTTGGCTCCTCCTGCAAGGCATTAGATAGATAAGCTAGTTCTTTGAGGAGAAAGGAGTGGCTCCAGTGTTCCACTACTAGAGCTAGTGATGTGCATTGTAAACATGTGTCTTGAAACTTTTACTTAATAATAGCCTTAAGGCCATCACGTTCTTCATGCATGGATTATGAATGTTTGTAAGACTATTCTCCGGATGTTTGTATTTCATATTTTCTTTCACATGTACTAAGATATTTGAAATATTTTGGTTATTTTACTACTTACCTTATTGAGAATGTGTTGTAATGGTTTTTATTGTTGTCCCCTTCTTGTGGACTATTCTGTAGGATATTAGATAGATCTTTCTTCATTGGTTGGTTGTAATGACCATCGCATCCTTTGTGGACTATTCTGCTGGATGTTAGATGAATTTTGTCAATTCATGTGTGTCTCTTCTTGGGTGGTACTACTACCTCTCACTTAGAGGCTCACTTTTCTCCCCTCTCTGTAGTAGAAGAAACTTGACACATTTACAACTGAACACTCACCAGGCACACCTTGCTTTTCGATGACACCATTGCATCCCTCTCTCTTGCTGATAGTTAGAGCGAAGGCATATTTTTTAGATATATTGTAACTGTGCCGATATTCCAGATGGAGATCCTACACCAAATGATGTGAGGTATAATTGGTATTTCACATCAGGGATACCTTGGTTGAAACATTTCCAACACCATCAACAGTGGTGCTAAAAGGAGGGTCAGATGATAAGCTAAGCCTGTTGAATTTGGTTTGAACCTTTATCTAAAATGGTTCATACTTAAATATTATTCCCAAGGTTTTTCTCTATTTTCCCCCTTTATCAATTTTCAATCCCTGATGAGCCTCTCTATCACTTTTCCTAGTTAAAGTTTGATGGTGAGGATGGAACATCCATAACCGAGCACGTTTATGATTTTCTTAAATTTTGTGAATGTTACGAAATCAACGATGAAGTGTTTTTTGTGTGTGCTTTTATTCTTCACTATTGAAGGTCATATTAATCGATGGTGCCATACCTTGCCACCTGCTTCCATCAATTCCCTTCATCATTTCCTTTGGGAGCTTCATCAAGCCTTTCATAGGTATAATTACTGAGATGTTTGTAAAATAATCAATCTATTAAGAATGAATCTTAATGAGTAAGTTGAGGTTTTTCTGATCGATTCCTTCACCTTTGTTGTGAAATTCCTGAAAAGGACACGAATCATGACTTCTTCAAGAAAGAGTTTGAGTGCTTGGTTCTTATCTCTTTACACGGTGAATCTGAACCCCCTAATTTTCCTACTCCCCCAACTCTTGTGAATCATGAGATACCCCTAATTTCATAGGAGGAATATATTACCTCTTTTGTTCCTTTTCCAGTCCCAATGCCGGTGGCTCCTTGCGAAGGTTGTAAAGTTGGGAAATCCACAAATCAAATTCCTAATCAATCTTCTCATTCTACTTCTGATTTTCATGATTCAGATTCAATGGAGGAAATTCCAGAATGAATCATGAAGCCTATGGTGAAGACTAACTCCTCCATTCCGCAAGATGTTGTCACTGTTCATAGTTCTAGTCTCAAATCTGATATGGATTTCTATTATCCTCTATCATCTACATGCCATGACTCTTTGTACCATGACCCACTCGATCAATCTACTCCACCAGCTAGTTTTTCAAACTCTCTTGATTTTCATGCTACTGGTCCAAATTGCGATCAGGTACAAGGTAGTCACATTATGCAGGTAGAGGAGCAGGAAGGTGGAGATGCTTTCAATCTTTCCTCTCTTTTTCAAAATCCTCCATGTCAAAACAATGCACTTCCATTCTTGGATGATTCTCATCTCGATAGAAAATAAAATGCAATCAATTCTTTCAATCAATCCGTAGCCTTGGGCAACAACCATTCCAATGATGATGAATTTATTGATGCATGCAATCATGAATTCCTAGGTGCATCAACTGATCTGTTGGATTGTCATGAAGAATTTACTTTTGATCCAAAATCTGATTCAGTGAAAGAAGATGTGCTTATTGAAACTTCCTCTTCATCTCACTATCCCTTGTGCTCTACCATCTGCGATGCATCTACTTGCGACGGGGGTAATCCATGTTCTTCAAGTCCATCATCTGATGAGTTACCTCTCAATTGGAAAAAGATGGTAAGATTATCCATGAGGCAAATGCAAACAATAAAATATTTGAGTACTCTCCCCAACCCTCATCATCTATTCACTTGCATGAAGATAACTCTTCAAATCAGCTTGCTTATGAAGTTTCCTCGATTCATTTATCTTTGATTTTGCGATCAGAATAATCTTTCGACTTAAGTAATTTGGTTGTTGAAGTTGAAAAATACAGTCAAATCAGTGATAGAGATGGCTTCCATATAGTGAGAAATGGCTTTATTTACACTAGTGGTAGAAACTATCCTCAAACCTTGCATGATATGGTTCAATATTCAAGATGCAATTTTTGACAATCCTGGAAAGTTTTGAGACCTGCCAGGGAGACGAGGCACTTCTATTTCCGTTGATGGTTATGTCAGGATCTCGCGACTCTAGTAAGCCCCCCAAACCAAGCCATGTCTGATTTTTCCCACATCCTTCTCTTTGCATGGTTTCACTCGATGGAAATTTCTTTTTGAAAAATGTTTGGTATTTCGGGTATGATCTTTCAAATTTTCAAGATTTTACTTCTGACTGGATTTAGGAATCTTTTTCAGTTTATTCAACTTCATGAAAATATCTCACGTCAAACTCGGGTTTGGAATGCGTGCCTCTCGTAGAGTCATGGAATTGTGAATTTGATCATTACAAAGACTATCTTTGGCTGAAGGAATCATGCCTATCAGATTCATCTCTTAATAGTAAACTCCCCATTTTTCTTGCGAATGTTATATTGCAAATTTTCATCCTCTTGAGTAATAATGATTGCACGAGTCATTTCACGAATCAAGTTCTTCTTCGTTCACCATGTCCTGACTAGTCTCATGTATTTGTTGTGCTGGCATCCCTTTTAAATTCTTTTCATGATTATGATGCTTGCACAATTTGTCACCAGTTACAGGAAAATGGTTTGTCACATTTGGCTTGCGAGGAACTTGGCTCGATATTTCAGAGCATTCACAAAACTGTTCAAATTGATTTATCTCTGTTTATCACAAACCAAGAACCTGATGGTTTAATCAACTCATATGATCATTATTTTGTCTTTGATGACTGACATTCATGTTATCATTTTCCCACAAGTATATCCAATGGCAGTTGTTGTACATCCTTCAATCTTCATCATTCAACATCTCACTATTCAAAGTTTTGTCGAGCAGTTGAGGCACTTCAGTCTCTACTGATGGTTATGTCAGGTCCTCACTATCTCGACATGACTGCTAGATATGATCAGATCTATTTTCCCTCACAATATTATTGCTATAATCCCGTGCCTCTAATTGAAAATCCATCTTTCCAAAGGTTTTGAGGTTTTCAAGAGGATCATCATGAATTTTATGATCCAATCATTGAATGGTTGGAGCAATCTTACTCAGAAAGCTTCATTGCAATAAACAAGTTTTTCCCTTTTCGCATGCACAAAAGAAGGTGCATTTGCAAGAAGTCTCCGAGGTTTGTATGATTATGCTTTCCTTCAGAGAGGTAAGAATGTGGATTGGATGAAGGTAGTGGTTGTGAGACATCTCTCTTCCCACAGGCAATACCGTCAAATGTTTGTGCAAGTTATTCAAGTTTTTATCTTTTCTCTTGCACATTGCTTTATATCTGTTTTAATCAATCACATCTTTGTGATTACAGTTCGCGAACGACTACGGTGGCTACATTGACAATTCCATTATATGTGACCTCGACCTTCTAGTTGTTAGGTTAGGAGTAGGATTAGCTACATCGTAGTTTTCCTTATCTTACGCTCATCCCATGTTGTTCTCTTTTGTCTCTCTGATATTTTCTTACTTTTCTCTTGTATTATGCTTTGGTTTAGCTTCCTTGTTATGTGTTTTCTTTTCTTTCATTTTTTTCTTTTGTTTTTATTTCTTGTTGTTTGTCTCCTTTTGTTTTCCATTATGTGAATAAGTGTTGTGGTTGGACCTGTTTTGACTTCTTAGTACATGTGTGGCTGAATCTAAAGAGTCTTGTGATGCTTCAACATTTGGCTAATCTCCATTTCGTCTTCCTTGTGTTGGTTATATCCTTTGGCCGATGAAGTTTCGACAGAAAATACAATCCATCCATAAGAAGAGTTTTGGTCCAACCATGAACCTATGTCTATTCTGGAAAATTCATGCCTACACTCAATGTTTATGTTTTGTTGTCTTCATGCTTATCCAACTAGTAGAAGCGGAGAAGGGAAAAAATATAAAAGAGAACCTAAATCAGAGGTCTCTATATGCTTCTCTGAAGGAACAACCTCTTCTGCTCTCAATAAGTCGAGATCCCTCTTCTGCCCCAAAATAAATAAGCGCCGATGCACATTTCTCTTTAAAGTAAATTGTTATGAAACCAGCTCAAGAAAAGATAGAAAAGATAGATCAACGCCTTAGAATTCAGCATCTTCGAGGGGGCAACCTCCTTTACATTACATAAATGGACAATTCTTGGATGATACAAATGAAAAGACCTCCTTTCTATATATAGGAGTCTAAGGGGTTAAACATAATCAGAGCTGACATAACAATAATATGTAAGGGCACAATAATAACAATAGTGGGCTTCTATGGGGCACAATAGTAACAATATGGGCACTACATGGGTACATCAATATAATAAGAGTTGGTTATACAAATAACAATAAGGGGTTACACTAGTAGTAATAGGGGCCTAACATGCCCTCTCCTTCAAAAAGCGTTGTCCTCAATGCTTGAGTAGTTCTTGATGCTTCTGTATAAAATTCTTGTCCTCCCATGTGGAATATTCAAGTGTAAGTTCTTCCACTTGATGAGATACTTTGAAATTGATCGATTTCGTAGCTTGTCGGGTTCTTGTTTCTGTGACTGCTCCAAGTTCCAATATGATTTTTCCTTCCTCTTTAATTTCTGGAAATATTTTTGAATTGGGATCTTTTGCAACTTTTGAATAAGTGGCCATACTTCTTCGTCCTTCTTCCATTCATCCCTTGCTTCGTTTATCCAATCTGGTTGGATATATAAATAGCACATAACAATGCTTCCACATCCTCATCCTTGAAGATTCTTCCCATTTTGGAAAGGTCGCCATTTTTTAAGTGCCTGTTGTTTCGTTTGATTTTGCACCGAAGTGGTGTTATCCCTTTAAAAGTTGGAGAACTTGTTGTTGATGCTCAATGTGATCTTTCACTGCTTGAACCTTTTTCTTCTTGATATTTCTTTCTATCTCTAGAGTTTTGAGGAGTGGTAATATTCTTCAATCCTTTACAAGATATGGTCGGATTTATTTCTTGATGCTCGATGTGA